>CM062811.1:398966894-399570357 GCA_031772625.1 Pinus tabuliformis | reverse complement strand
TCAGCTACTTCATTTTCTTCATCTGCCTGACCGATTTCTGCAGTTGTGCACAGGAAATCTATATCTAATGATCTGCAATTTTCTTCAGCAAATAACTTGGCAAGACCCTAACCTCTGACCAGGTTGGTGGGCTTCAGTTCTATATTAAATTCAATCCATTTAGCCCTTCTTCCATCAACATCAGGTTGTGTTAAGACACCTTTTATTGCAGCAGAGGCTACATATGCAATTATCTTGGAATGAAAGATATAAACTTTGAAAGCTTTCAAGGATTTGATAAGAGCATATGACTGTTTTTCAATAATATCATACCTCAGTTTAGCATCCCTCAAGTTTTTGCTAAAAAATGCCACCGGATGCTCTGAACCTTCTTCATTTGCTTGCAATAGAACTGTTGCAATGGTGTCTTCAGAGGCAAATGAGAATATATGGAACTCCTTGCTGTAATCTGGACTTATCAAAGTGGGAGTCTCCATAATAGCTTTTTTAATAGACTCAAATGATTTTCTTGCTGCATCAGTCCATCTAACCTCTGACCCTCTTTTCAACATGAAGGTAATGTGCTTCACATATTCAGCAAAATTTGGGATAAACCTCCTTACAAAGTTTATTTTTCCTAGAAAGAACTGAATATATATCTTTGATCTTGGGAAAGACAAAGTTTGTATTGCTTTTACTCTTTCTGGATCAATTTGGACACCTGTAGTAGAGAAAATATGTCCCAACAGCCTGCCTTCTTCTAAAGAAAATTGTGACTTTTCAGGATTGACTGAAATCCCAAATCCTCTGCACTTGAGAAACATTTTTTCTAAATGCTGCAAATGATTTTGATGGCTGCTGGAGTATATTGTTATGTCATCAAGGTAGATAAGGACAAATTTATCCTTCTCTCCTACAAATGTTATATCCATAGCTCTCTGAAATGTTGCTCCAGCATTCATCAATCCAAAAGGCATCTTGGCATACATAAAAGTGCCCCAAGGAGTGGTGAATGCAGTCTTCTCTTGGTCAGTTGGATGCACAACAATTTGATTAAAACCTAAAAATCTGTCTAGGAAAGACATCACTTTGGCTCCTAAGACCTTCTGCAACAAATGCTCCATCTTCAGTAGAGGATAATTGTATTTCTTAGAGAATTTGTTCAAGTTTCTGAAATCAACACATAGTCTAATTTCTCCACTTTTCTTCCTCACTACTACCAAATTGGCTACCCATTTTGAATATCTGAAAGGGACTATAATTTTGGCAGCCAACAATTTTTTAATTTCGTTTTCAATTAGAGGAAGAAGCATAGGATTTATTGATCTTAGATTTTGTTTGAAAGGAATAATGTCTTTCTGCAGAGGGATTTTTTGCTGGATTATGTTCTTATCATAAATTTTCAGATCACTATACTCCCAGGAAAACACATCAGCAAATTGCTTCATTAATTTGCAATATTCAGCACTTTGGTCAACAGACAAATGAGTGGACAAATTTATGTATCTAGGCTGACCTGGCCTTCCTATATCATGTTTACAAACTGCAGATTGATCTTCTTTTTGGGAAACCTTGTAAGGCACATCATTTTGGTCAAATAGACTTTCAAGAGGAATTAGACCCTTTGGAATATGGTTAGTGGGAAGCTGGACAATGCTATTTTTGCTAATTTTATTTCCAAGCTGGGACTGGGGGTTTTCTTCCAAAGCTTCATTTTCTTGATCAATTTTGATTTCAAAAAACTCATTAATGACTTGAAGAAACCTACTTAGCTCATCATCATCATTAAAAAATTTCTAATGCTGGACATTATCAGGCAAGGATGGTCTGTATTTCATTTAGACTTCATAAATTAGTTTGGGAGGCATGGGAGGGACAAATAGACTAGCAGAAACAACAAGGGAATCAACAAGCTGATTTTTGGCTCTAGGAATATATGAAATACAGAAATTTTCAAAGGAATCTTTGAGTCTCCATACCTCATCTCTATATGCTTTCAACCTTGGGTGCTTTGCCTGAAATGTTTTATTTACTTGCTGAATAATCATGTCAGCATCTCCAAACACCTTCAAATTCTTGATTCCTTTGTCTTTTGCTGTAGTAAGGCCCAATAGTAGAGCCTCATATTCTGCTATATTGTTTGTGACTTTTAAAACTAGCTTAAAAGACAGTTGAATGATTTCTTGTTTGGGAGATATCAACACCACTCCTGCTCCTGCAGTTTCCCTGGAACATGCTCCATCAAAGAACATCTCCCAAATCTGACTTCCTTGCTCTTCTTTGGCCTGCACTGGTTTCCTGAGTTGCATTGAGGGCTTCTAAGATTCTTCTATTTGGAGAATACGTGCTCCAAAATCAGTGTCCGCTACATATATGGGATGATTTGTAGGATTCTTCTCATCATTGATGATGTATGCCAATTATGCTTCTCTATACAACCTCCTGCTTTCTCCTTCAAACACCAGGACAGTGGCATAAGATAGATCATTCTGTAATGTCCCACCTAGTCTCTTAATCCATCCTCTGGACAGTAGCATGCCAAACTTGGGAAGCACATCTGCTACCACAATGTCCATCATTATACTCTTCATGGGCAGCTGAGTTAAGGTAATGACCAGGTCTTTGATTAATCCTAGGTATTTCACTTTCCTTGAATCAAAAGAGAATAAGTCATGATATGGTTTGGAGATATCAAGGCCTAACTCTTCCATGAAAGCTTTAGGCATTAAATTGTGACCGGCCCCTGTGTCTAACAGGAAATTGTGGAGGATTTTGTCATGAATTGTCAATGAGACATAAAAAGATGGATAATTACTATCAGCGGGTTCAATCATGGGGCTAATAACAATGGCAGGCTTGTTATCTTGCAAATTGATAGAGTCAGTGGAGGTTTGTGTGGTTTCTAGCTCAAGGGCTTCAAGGATAGGCTTTCTAAATACTTCACTCTTTACCAACTCTACCAGAGGCACAGTTATTTTCATTTTCTGAACTTCTGACTCAAAGATGAAATAAGAATATAATTTATCAGAACCTTTTACCTATTGAACTGGAGCTTTGAGGATCACTAGATCAACGGCTGGTCTTCTCTATCTGATATTATGTGACTCTGTTTGGACAACAACTCTTTGGGTAGGATTCTCCTTGACATTTCTTGCATTAGACCTCAGATTATATCTTCGCTGCTCCTCAGTTTGTAGGACAGCTTCTCTATCGCATTCTTGACTGTCTTGTTCCTATAACAATGATTCTTCATAAGCAGCTAAAGTCAAGAATGCATCGTTGCCTTTATCTTCCATGCAGTTAATTTCATCCTCATCTTCAAATTGTTCCTCCTCCATGACTACATTCTGGAAAGGAGCTTTAACTTTCTGTTCATCTTTTGATTCTTCACGCCTCTAAATGATTTGTAACTGTTCATTTGCTCTTTTGAATGGATTGGGATTTCTTGGAGCAAATGTGTTATGTTGCCTTGTTTTACCTGAATTTTGCTCAACCTTTAGCTTAGAAATTTCAGCAGCTAATGACTCTATCATCTTGGTCATTTTGTCTAATTTAGGCTCTGAAGATGAAGCACAGCAACTAGAACCTGACCTCTCTACCTCCTTCTGTCAGCTTGACTTTTTAGCTTTTCTGCAACCATAATATTGGATTCCAATTCTAGTGCTACATCCTGCATATCGGCTAGAGTAGCACATCTCCTTTCTCTCAACAATAGGCAGAAATCAGAGTCAAAAGCATTGGCATAAGTGAGTTTGGCAGAGGTAGGAGTAGGTTTTACCTCACCTGGTATCTTACTATACATACAGTTGAATCTTTTATTAAAATCAGGCAATGATTCCCCCTTTTCCCTCTTTAGGTTACCAAACTCAGTATGGTAATACAACAAGTATTTTTCATCTCACCAGTGCTTCAAAAATACATCATCTAAGGCTTCAATATCTGTTATAGATCTCTGGGGTAATTCTCTAAACCATTTCCTAGCTTCTCCATCAAGGCTCTGGACAAAAACTCTCATCCACACATCATTTTCACTTATATCTAAATTATTAGCATAACTGTAAAAATCTTCTAGGTGTTCTTCTGCTGTCACTCCCTTTGTGCCAGTGAACTTAGGCATATATTTTTCATACTCTCCCACAGGCATGGGATTTAAAGAGACAGGCCAGACCAATGGTCCATATCTAGCAGCAACAGTTCTTTCTATCTTCGTGGGTGCTTGTTGACCTGCCATGATTGGGATATGTGGAAGGATACTAGCAGATTCAATGGTAGGAAGTAATGCGATGGATGGTAGAGAAAAAGGGATGTTTTGGACTATATGGGAAGTTTCTTTGGACTGAGATTTAGAGGGGAACTAACTGAATAAGGGGCTATATTAATCTCTAAAGGAATTTCCTTATTAACAGTGCTGGGCTCTAAATCTTCAAATTGTATATCTTCAGCTATAACTTTATCTTTCAGAGATGCATGAGATTTCTTAGGCTTACCTGATCCTGATGCTCCTTTCTGTGGTGCTTTCTTCGATTTGATAATCCTCTCAGGGTCAGGCACTGACTCAACTGGTGATTTCTGAGGATTTCTTTGAGTATGTATCACAAACTAAGTCAGAACTTCAATGTGGAGTTGCCAAAGGTTGGTCTTCCTCCAGTGGAGTCGCCAGATAGATGATTACAACTAGAAATGTTCCCAGACCTTGTCTATCATCAAAATCTGGAACTGTGTCATTCTCCCAAGGAAGCTAAGCTTCAATCTCCTATCCCAGGCAATGGTGCCAATTAATGTTATGACCCCAAGAAACTCTCCTAGGTTGTATCTCAGAGATCCTCAGGAACATTACAAACTCAACAAAGTTAGAAAATGTTGGATGAATGGAAGGAATGATGCATGTTCAAGCCAGATAACCACTTCTAGTATGCTTAACCCAGACATGGGTGAATACCCTCAGACTACAAGGCTTTAGACCACCAATTACTCACAGTTTGAGGAACAGGTGAAGATGGAGAACACTGATCACACTAGCAAATGCATAAGATCTTGTGATGGCCAACTGCAACCAGTAAGAAGGTCTACAAATCTATTTCCTAATGCACAGACAGGATGACAGCTCTCTGGCATTAAAATAACAGAAACATGTATACAAATTCAATACATACTAGATTCTAACAAAGAGGTGAGATGATGGCCCCTCTAATGCTAAACATCAAGAGCACATGAAAATGCATAACAAGCACAGTCTGGAACAAAGAAGAAGAAGTGGAAAGTGAGTAATTAACAAAAAAAAAAACTTGCATTAGCTGAAAATGAAGACCAGAAGCTGCAGGTATCACAGTATTTACAGTCTCGAAAAGTTGAACTCTGCATCAAAATAACATTCAACAACATCTTCCTTTTGGGTATATATGGAGGTTGGTTACAAAAAATCTACTATGCTACACGTGGAGGGACCACATTAACTGTCTGATATTGGTCTCTGAAACAAACTAATGCTTTAATAAACAAAATTTGACATTCCCTGGTACTTAGGTGTACTCCTCGAGCAGGTGGAGTGTTGTATGAATAAATCTCTATAACTGTTGTAGGCATTGAACTGCTCAAGGATCGTCCTTTCTATCTTGGCCGTGTTGCTCTTTGAATGTGGTGGTTGAGGATTCAATGCGCAGAGTACTAGATCACGACTTCATATCTCCTTCGGGTGTATTAGACATGCCAAAAACATGAAAACCGTATGGAAAATGAACGAGGGCCTGAGAATGAATATTAATTGTTGGATGGCTCAGACGGATGGTCGAGATCTCTTGGCGAGCAGCGTCAGGAGGAAATGGAGGCAAAATTGAATGTAAGCCGTTAGATCTAGCAGATGGATGGCGGAGATTGGATTGGAGGGAGCTATTGGGGAAAACAGGAAGAGACAGATGTGGGCTGTCGGATCGCAGTAGGGCAGATCCGACAGCTATCAGGAGCGGGAATTGCGCGAGTGTTAAGGAGCGGGGGTCATACGGGAAGGTTGTTAGCGGTTTCCCCGCACCTCTTATAGAGCTGCAGTGGTATTCGTACGCAAGGGCATGACGCAATAGAACTGTGATGTGTGGCAGGTAGGTCCGACGTGAAACCACTTTCCCCGCTGATTAATAGGCATGCAGGTTACAGGAGCGGGGGCTGCATATGTCATTGGATTGCGGCAACGGACGATCTGACGACGGAAAAAAGGTAAAGGGTTAATGGGAGTGATGTGACTAGGAAAGCCGTGGGTTATAGTGTGCAGTCACATCATTAGGTTTATAACATTTAAACCAGCACCCGTGGGCTAACAGAACACAAATTTTACACTAAATGCAGATATAAGACAAGGGTAGTGGTGTTTTGTGGAGTTATAGGGAAAATGAAGGAGGAAGCAGAAAAAATTGTTGCAAGCCTTATGCAACTAAAACCAGTACTGCCTAACCTATATTTATCAATCAAATGCTGAAGAACATAGTAGAGCTAACACTGGCTCCTTCCGGGGATGAGATCCTCCCTGTGAGGTCTCAAGAACCTGCAGACCATTGCCTTCTTGATGAAAACAAATTAGCCAAAATTTCTAGTGTTCCATTGGGCATGGAGTCTACTTTTCCAACACAAAACTGATAAAAACAAAATATTTACAAATTTTAAGGCCAAAGACCTTAAACAACATAAATTTTCAGAAAACGCCCATTAACTGGGCCATCAAAAACTGCTTCTCCTCCCATAGTTTTCAGTATGAAGGTGTTGTTCCCTTGAATCTGTGAAATAATAAAAGGGCCTGTCCAGAAAGCATCAAACTTCCCATGATTCCCTTTCTTTTATTTTAATGCATCCCACTTCAAAACCAAGTCACCAACCTGAAAATTATCTGTTTTTTCCTTCTTTTCAAAGGCTTCCTTGATCTTTTTATGATGTGCTGCAACCTTTTCAACTAGCTGTTCTCTAATCTGATGTACTTCTGCTAAATCAGTGATCTTCTTTGCCATGTCTTCTTCCTCATTCTACTCTTCTTGAAGGAATTTTGCCACAGGGAGAGTTAACTAAATTGGGCATACAGCCTCAGAGCCATATACCAGCTTGAAACGATAATTGCCTATGGATTTTTTAATGGTCACTCTGTCAGCCCACAATGTATACTTGAGCTTTGAATCCCAATTCTTTTTGTTGTCCTCTAATAGCTTCTTAAGTATCCTTATCAGGATTTTATTAGAGGATTCTGCTAGACCATTACCTTGAGGATAGTATGAGGTAGAATGAACAAGTTTAATACCCATTAAATCACACATTTCCACCAATTCTTTTGCCCTAAAGGCTACTGCCTTGTCTGTGACTAACTTATGTGGACAACTGAATCTGGTAAAGATATTTTCAATTAAAAATTTCATGACCACATTACGATCAACCTTTCTGGTAGGAATTGCTTCAATCCACTTGGTGAAATAATTAGTGGCTACTAATATCCACCTGTGTTGGCCATTGGAATGTGGATTGATTTATCCAATGAAATCCAAGCCCCACTGCTGAAAAGGACCTTTTGCAAATATTGGTTTTAAGGGTAGGGACTTCAACTGTTGTTTTCCTTCAAATCTTTGGCACCTGTCACAAGATTTAACAAAAGCAAATAGATCAGAAAATAAAGTGGGCTGATAGTAACCAGCTCCGAGGATCTTTTGGGTAGTAGTTTTCCAATAATGGTGCCCTCCACACATGCTGGAATGAAACTGCTGCATGACTTCTATTGATTGTTCTTTGTCCAGACACCTCAAAAGCACTCCAGATGGATCCCTCCAATAGAGCAGATTTTCAATAATGCAATATTTAGCTACCCTAAGCTTAATAGTTATGGCTTGACTTTGAGTAAAGCTTGAAGAGATTTCTAGCTTCAGCAAGAAATTAACTATTGCAGAATACAATTACATGAATCTAGATTTTCGGCCACTTACTGCTTTCTGTCTGGTTCAACTGCTTCCTTTTCTTCATCTGTCTGACTGATTTCTACAATTGTGCACAATAAATCTATATCCAATGATCTGCAATTTTCTTCAGCTAATAACTTGGCAAGACCCTGACCTCTAACCAGCTTGGTGGGCTTCAGCTCTATATTAAATTCAATCAATTTTGCAATCCATTTATCCCTTCTTCCATCAACATCAGGTTGTGTTAAGACATCTTTTATTGGAGCAGAGGGTACATATGCATTATCTTGGAATGCAAGATATAAACTCTGAAAGCTTTCAAGGATTTGATAAGAGCATATGATTGTTTTTCAATAATATCATACCTCAGTTCAGCATCCCTCAAGTTTTTGCTGAAAAATGCCACCGAATGCTCTGAACCTTCTTCATCTACTTGCAATAGAACTACTGCAATGGTGTCTTCAGAGGCAAATGAGAATATATGGAACTCCTTGCTGTAATCTAGACTTATCAAAGTGGGAGCCTTCATAATATCTTTTTTAATAGACTCAAATGATTTTCTTGCTGCATCAGTCCATCTAAGCTCTGACCCTTTTTTCAACATGGAGGTAATGTGCTTCACATATTCAACAAAATTTGGGATAAACCTCCTTACAAAGTTAATTTTTCCCAGAAAGGACTGAATATATTTCTTTGATCTTGGGACAGACAAAGCCTGTATTGCTTTTACTCTTTTTTGGATCAATTCGGACACCTGCAACAGAGACAATATGTCCCAACAGCTTGCCTTCTTCTAAAGAAAATTGTGACTTTTTAGGATTGACTGAAATCTCAAACCTTCTGCACTTCAGAAACACTTTTTTTAAATGCTGCAAATGATTTTGATGGTTGTTGGAGTATACTGTTATGTCAACAAGGTAGATAAGGACAAATTTATCCTTCTCTCCTACAAATGCTATGTCCATAGCTCTCTGAAATGTTGCTCCAGCATTCATCAATCTAAAAGGCATCTTGGCATACATAAAAGTGCCCCAAGGAGTGGTGAATGTAGTCTTCTCTTGGTCATCTGGATTCATAACAATCTGATTAAAATCTGAAAATCCGTCCAGGAAAGACATCACTTTGACTCCTGAGACCTTCTGCAACAAATGCTCCATCTTTGATAGGGGATATTTGTCTTTCTTAGAGCATTTGTTCAAGTTTCTGAAATCAAAACACATTCTGATTTCTCCACTTTTCTTCCTCACTACCACCAAATTGGCTACCCATTTTTAATATGTGAGAGGGACTATAATCTTGGCAGCCAACAATTTTTTAATTTCTTTTTTAATTAGAGGAAGAAGCATAGGATTTATTGGTCTTAGCTTCTGTTTGAAAGGAATAGTTTCTTTCTCCAGAGGGATTTTATGCTTGATTATGTTCTTATCATACGTTTTCAGATCACTATACTCCCAGGCAAACACATCAGTAAATTGCTTCATTAATTTGCAATATTCAGCACTTTGGTCAGCAGACAGATGAGTGTACAAATTTATGTATCTAGGCTAACCTGGACTTCCTATATCATGCTTACAAACTACAGATTGATCTTCTTTTTGGGCAGCCTTGTAAGGCACATCATCTTGATCAAACAGTCTTTCAAGAGGAATTACACCCTTTGGAATATGATTAGTGGGAAGCTAGACAATGCTATTTTTGCCAATTTTATTTCTAAGCTGGGACTGGGGGTTTTCTTCCAAAGCTTCATTTTCTTGATCAGTTTGCATTTCAGAAAACTCATCAATGACTTGAAGAAACCTACTTATCTCATCATCATCATTAAAAACTTTCCAATGCTGGACATTATCAGGCAAGGATGGTCTGTATTTCATTTGGACTTCATAAATTAGTCTGGGAGGCATGGGAGGGACAAATAGACTAATAGAAACAACAAGGGAATCAGTAAGCTAATTTTTGGCTCTAGGAATATATGAAATACATAAATTTTCAAAGGAATCTTTGCGTCTCCATACCTCACCTTTGTATGCTTTCAACCTTGGGTTCTTTGCCTGATATGTTTTATTTACTTGTTGAATGATCCAATCAACATCTCCAAACACCTTCAGATTCTTGATTCCTCTATCTTTTGCTGCATTAGGGCCCAACAACAAAGCCTCATATTCTGCTATATTGTTTGTGACTTGAAAAACCAGCTTAAAAGAAAGTTGAATGATTTCTTGTTTGGGAGATATCAACACCACTCCTGCTCTTGCAGTTTCCCTGGAACATGCTCCATCAAAGAACATCTCCCAAATCTGACTTCCTTGCTCTTCTTCGGCCTACACTGGTTTCCTGAGCTGCATTGAGGCCTTCTGAGATTCTTCTATTTGGAGAATACGTGCTCCAAAATCAATGTCCACTGCATATATGGAATGATTTGTAGGATTCTTCTCTTCATTGATGATGTATGCCAATTATTCTTCGCTATACAATCTCCTACTTTCTCCTCCAAACACTGGGACAATGGCATAAGATAGATCATTTTGTAATGTCCCACCTAGTCTCTTAATCCATCCTCTGGACAGTAGCATGCCAAACTTGGGAGGCGCATCTACTACCGCAATATCCATCATTATACTCTTCATGGGCAGCTGAGTTAAGGTAATGGCCAGGTCTTTGATTAATCCTTGGCATTTCATTTCCCTAAATCAAAAGAGAATAAGTCATGATAGGGTCTGGTGATATCAAGGCCTAACTCTTCCATGACAGCTTTAGGCATTAAATTGTGGCTGGACCCTGTGTCTAGCAGGCAATTGTGGAGGATTTTGTCATGAATGGTCAATGAGACATAAAAAGATGGAGAATTATTATCAGTAGGTTCAATCATGGGGCTAAGCACAATGGCAGGCTTGTCATCTTGCAAATTGATAGAGTCAGTGGAGGTTTGTGTGGTTTTTAGCTCAAGGGCTTCAAGGATAGGCTTTCTAAATACTTCCCTCTTTACCAACTCTACCAAAGGCACAATTATTTTCAATTTCTGAACTTCTGACTCAACGTTGAAAGAAGAAGATAATTTTTCAGAACCTTTTACCTCTTGAACTGGAGCTTTGAGGATGACTAGATCAGCTGCTAGTCTTCTATGTCTGATATTTTATGACTCTGTTTGGACCGCAGCTCTTTGGCCAGGATTCTCCTTGAAATTTCTTGCATTAGACCTCAGATTATATCTTCGCTACTCCTCAGTTTGTAGGACAACTTCTCTATCCCATTCTTGACTATCTTTTTCCTACAACAATGATTCTTCATAAGCGGCTAAAGTCAAGAATGTAGCATTGCCTTTATCTTCCATGCAGTGAATTTCATCCTCATCTTCAAATTGTTCCTCCTCCATGAGTACATTCTAGAAAGGAGCTTTAACTTTATGTTCACCTTTTGATTCTTCACCCCTCTGACTGATTTGTAACTGTTCATTTGCTTTTTTGAATGGATTGGGATTTCTTGGAGCAAATGTGTTATGTTGCCTTGTTTTACCTGAATTTTGCTCAACCTTTAGCTTAGAAATTTCAGCAGCCAATGACTCTATCGTCTTGGTCATTTTGTCTAATTTAGGCTCTGAATATGAAGCAGATGAAGTAGAAGCCTGTCCTCTCTGCCTCCTTTTGTTAGCTTGAATTTTTAGCTTTACTGCAGCCATAATATTGGATTCCACTTCCAGTGTTGCATCCTGCATATCGGCTAGAGCAGCACATCTCCTTTCTCTCAACAATAGGTAGAAATCAGAGTCAAAAGCATGGAAAAAGTGAGTTTGGCAGAGGTAGGAGTAGGTTTTACCTCAGCTGCTATCTTACTATACATACGGTTGAATATTTTGTTAAAATCAGGCAATGATTCCCCCTTTTACCTCTTTAGGTTACCAAACTCAGTATGGTAATACAACAAGTCTTTTTTATCTCCCCAATGCTTCAAGAATGCATAATCTAAGGCTTCAATATCTGTTATAGATCTCTGGGGTAATTCTCTGAACCACTTCCTGGCTTCTCCATCATGGCTCTGGACAAAAAATCTCATCCACACATCATTTTCACTTATATCTAAATTATCAGAATAACTGTAAAAAGCTTCTAGGTGTTCTTCTGCTGTCACTCCCTCTGTGCCAGTGAACTTAGGCATATATTTTTTATATTCTCCCACAAGCATGGGATTTAAAGGGATAGGCAAGACCAATGGTCCATATCTAGCAGCAACAATTCTTTCTATCTTCGTGGGTGCTTGCTGACCTGCCATGATTGGGATATGTGGAAGGATACTAGTAGATTGAATGGTAAGAAGTAATGCGATGGATGGCAAAGACAAAGGGATGTTTTGGATTGTATGGGAAGTTTTCTTTGGACAGAAATTTAAAGGGGAACTAACTGAACAAGGGGCTGTATTAATCTCTGAAGGAATTTCCTTATTAACAGTGCTAGGCTCTAAATCTTCAAACTGTATATCTTCAGCTATAACTTTATCTTTCAGAGATGCATGAGATTTCTTAGGCTTACCTAATCCTCATGCCCCTTTCTGTGATGCTTTCTTCAATTTGACAATCCTCTCATGGTCAAGCACTGGTTCAACTAGTGATTTCTGAGGATTTCTTCAAGTATGTCTCACAAACTGAGCCAGAACTTCAGTGTGGAGTTGCCAAAGGTTGGTCTTCCTCCAGTGGAGTTGCCAATGTGTCATTCTCCCAGGGAAGCTGAGCTTCAATCTCCTCTCCCCGGCAACGGTGCCAATTAATGTTATCACCCCAAGAAACTTTCCTAGGTTGTATCTCAGAGATGCTCGTGAACATTACAAACTCAACAAAAATGTTGGAAAATGGTGGATGAATGGAAGGAATGATAAATTTTCAAGCCAGATAACCACTTCTACTATGCTTAACCCAAACATGGGTGAACACCCCTAGACTACAAGGCTTTAGACCACCAATTACTCACAGTTTGAGGAACATGTGAAGATGGAGAACACTCATCACAGCAGCAGATGCACAGGACCCTGTGATGGCCAGCTGCAACTAGTAAGGAGGTCTGCAAATCTATTTCCTAATGCAGAGAAAGGATGACAGCTCTCTGGCATTAAAATAACAGAAACCTGTATACAAATTCAATGATACATACTAGATTCTAACACAGAGGTGGGATGACAGCCTCTCCAATGCTAAACATCAAGAGCACATGAAAAATGCATAATAGGCACAGCCTGGAACAAAGAAGAAGAAGTGGAAAGTGAGCAATTAACAATAAAAGAATCTTGCATTAGCTGAAAATGAAGACCAGAAGCTGCAGGTTTCACAGTAGTTACAGTCTCTAGAATTTGAACTCTACATCAAAATAACATTCAACAACCCTCATTACATCTTCCTTCTGGCTATATATGGTGTTTGGTTACAAAAATCTGCTATGCTACACGTGGAGGGGTCATAACTGACCACCAACCACATTAACTTTTTGATATGGGTCTCTGAAACAAACTGATGCTTTCATAAACAAAATTTGACATTCCTTGGTAATTAGGTGTACTCCTCGAGCAGGTGGAGTGTTGTATGAATAAATCTCTATAACTACTGTAGGCGTTGAACTGCTCAAGGATCGTCCTTTCTATCTCGGCCGTGCTGCTCTTTGAATGTGGTTGTTGAGGATTCAATGCGCAGAGTACTGGATCACAACTTCATATCTCCTTCAAGTGTACTGGACATGCAAAAAACATGAAAAACGTATGGAAAATGAACGAGGGCCTGAGAATGATTCTTAACGTTGGATGGCTCAAACAGATGGCCGAGATCTCTTGGCGGGCAGCGTTGGGAGAAAACGGAGGCGCAATTGAATGTAAGCCGTTAGATCTGGCAAATGGTCGGCAGAGATTGGATCGTAGGGAGCTATCGAGGAAAATGGGTGGAGATAAAAGTGGGCCGTCAGATTGTAGTCGGGGAGATCCGACGGCTATCGGGAGTGAGAACTGCACGAGCGTTAACGAGCGTGGGTCATACAAGAAGGCGATTAGTGGTTTCCCCGCACCGCTTATAGAGCTACGGTGTTATTCGTACGCGAGGGCATGACGCTATAGAACCACGATGCATGGAAGGTAGGTCTGGCGAGAAACCGCTTTCCCCGCTGACTAATAGGCGTGTAGGTTACGGGAGCCGGGGCTGCGTATGTTGCTGGATTGCGGTGACGGACAATCTGACGGCGGAAAAAAGGTAAAGGGTTAACGGGAGTGATGTGACCAAGAAAGCCATAGGTTATAGTGCACGGTCACGTCATCAGGGTTATAACGTTTAAACCAGCACCTGGGTGCTAACAGAACATGGATTTTACACTAAATGCAGATATAAAATAGGGGTAGCAGGGTTTTGTGGAGTTCTAGGGAAAATGAAGGAGGAAGCGGGAAAAACTGCTGCGAGCCTTATGCAACCAAATCCAGCACTGCCCAACCTATATTTAACCAGCAAATGTTGAAGAACATAACAGAGCTAACACATCCAGCCTGGCTAAGGCTAGATTCAATTTGATAATTTCTCGAGCACTGTTCAAGTACCCTTGCAACAACAAGGATAGCCTTTACAACAACCAGGGCAGCCTTTGTTTTCACAAGGGAAACCTTTGTTGCATCAAGGGTTTTCCACGCAACAACAAGGATAAATTATCCCACAACTAGGTCACCTACAACAACTACAAGGTCAATCCTTCCAACAGTTACTGCAGGTCGTGGAGCAGCAGATGCAATATGCTTCGCATACCTCTCAACCTATGCCCTCACAGGGCTAACCTCTGCAAACATAGGGACAAATTTTGCAATTGCAAGGTCAGCCCTTACAACAAAAATACCAACCAGGGTAGCAGCAACCCTTGCAGGGACAAGGTCAAGGTCAAGTCCTGCAATAGCAGGTGCATAATCCTCTTGTCCTATGTCAACAGGCCGAGAATCCTGTCGGCCAAGGTCACTAGGTACAAAATCCCTACGTCTAAGGGCAATAAGTATATCAACCTTATGCCCAACGACTGCAGGTCCAAAACCCTGTTATTCAGGGACAACAGGTTCAACAACCCTATGTTCTAGGACAACAGGTCCCATATCCATATGTCCAAGGTCAACAGGCTCAACAACCTTTTAACCCATATGTTTCCTATCAATAACCTATTCCTAGATAGTTTCAAGGTATTCAAGGTTAGAATCCTCTCATTGGTCAAGGTAATCCACAATGGGGGCAGCATCAGATTCCGTATGGCCAAAATACCCCACTATGGGGCCAAAATGCTTACCATTAGGGATGGGCTCCTCCCTATGGGCCTGCTTATTGATCTCCCATGCCTCTTAACACTCAATTACCTTTCTTGGCTACACTTGAGTTGCCAGATGTATTGTGCCTTACGAATGATCTGATCCTTCATTCATCGTACTACCCTCCAGTGTCATCCAAGATACCAAGTGATTGCCCAAAGTTTGGTGGAAAAGCTAAAGAAGATCCTTAGGCCCATGTGATGACATATCACCTCTGGTGCTCATTGAACTCGTACGTGGATGATTCCATTCGTCTTCGTCTTTTCCAATGGACCCTCATAGGCGCCGCAATGAAATGGTACATCGAGCTACCTCAAAGTACTTTCCATGACTTCAATTTGTTAGCCATGGCTTTCCTCACGCATTTTTAGCTACTGGTTTCTTATGAAATTGGCACCTATTTTCTCACATCGCTTAAGCAAGAAACTGCAACGCACATCTCTGATCATATCCATGAATGGAGACGTTGACGTTGCTTTATCAAGTTCGAGATAGCTGATCATTTTCTCACTGAATGGTTTACCAAATCATTCATAGCCCTAATTTCTTGCGATATATCTATGGGTGGATGCGTCATTGAAGAGCAAGCCATTGCCCGTGCCCAGTACTTGAATCTGGTCTACTCTCAGTATGGCACCATATACGAGTTGTTACCCAATGCTCCGTGGCCATCATCTGATCCTGCAACATCAAAGTCACCAGTTGTTCCTCCCATTGATGGAGTTATTGGTTCAGTATCCCAAACCCCTACTAAAACTTATTCAAAATAGAAGTCGGTCTCGAATGCTACTCCTAATAGTTCATCTCGAAACCTACCAGGCCCTGGTAAAACCTCAGAGGTCCACACTGTCCAATCTACCATAGCGGACAAATCCTCGAAAGGGAAAAACTATAGAAAAGGAAAAGCTAAGGCCGATGTCCCGAAATAGGGTCCTCCCAAATCGTCTGTTGGCAAATCTTTGCAACGGAAACCTAAGTATCCCTAGCCCATTTACGAGGAGGATCACTATACTAAGGATTGTCCACGAGGATCCGAAGTTAGTCGCCTGCTCAAAGGGACCCCTGCTTTCCTTAAAGATCCATTTCCATCTCAGCAAACTCAAATGGTAGACCAACCCCGATCTGCTTCCTTTGGATCTCAAGTGTTCTTGATGAGCACACCCATTAATGTGGCTACCCAATCGAAATATTATGAAATTCCAGCTTCGGCAGCTAGGAAAGAAAAAGAAAATGTACCTTCTTCTTCTACCCCTAGTTCTGGCCCTCTACAAATCGAGCGCCCTAACCCTAATTCTGCTATGCGGCCACCCTCCCGAGGTGTGCTGTGGAAATCCTCATATGAGCCCAATGCCCGAGCCACAACACTACAATATTGTTGAAGATTTGGCTCAGGCACCATCATCCATGTCAGCTCTTGAGGTACTCCAAAGTTGCCCATCGCAGTGGAAATCTTTGGTGTCAGCTATTGGGGACATCGATCCCACCAATTCTAATTTAATCTGTTTCGATCTGGAGAACCATGTTCCATGGTTCCCTCATCAGATTTCCTTTCTTATTCGGGTAATCATTAATGAGAAGACCATCCATTGCACTGCCATTGATGAAGGTGCTTTTACCTGCATCATGTCAACTGCCTGTTGGAAGGATATTGGTTCCCTTGCACTAAACCAATCTCTGAACACTTTGGAAGCTTTCATTGGGCACGATTGGCAACCCTTCGGTGTATTACCTAACCTTACCATCACCCTAGAAGGAAAGACAGTGCAAGTCGAAGTAGAGATTGTTCATGCTAATCTAAATTATAATCTTCTACTTGGCCGAAGTTGGACTCATGCCATGCATGACGTGGCCTCCTCTTTGTTTTGCATGATCCGTTTTCCCCATCAAGGGAAGATTGTCACTATTGATTAGCTATCTTTCTTTGCCTCTTCCTCCTTGGATGGCAATGTTTCATACATCAAGCACTCTAGTGCTCCCTATGAGAGTGTGGGGGCAGGTCACTTCAAAGATTCTACCTTAATTGGAATTTTTCCACTCCCACCTCCTCATGTTGCCTCTGTCAACATGGTCTCAGTCAAATGTGATCCCTGGGTCATACCTGCACCATATCTTGTTGATGCTTGGGGCGAGGTCGTGACGCAAGTGTCATGAATGCCAAATTTACCAATGCAAGATGCGCGGCCCACCCACTCACCTACACCATGTCATTACCGTTGGTTCCTTTACCAAATGGGGCATTGATTATATGACATGTAATCCTTGTTCGGCCATGGGGCAGGGCTATATTATCGTCGCTGTGGATTATTTCACCAAATGGGTCGAAGTGATACCTACATATTCTATAGATGGTAAGATGACAACTCAATTTCTTTTTAACCATGTTATTTCTAGGTTCAACGTACCCCAAGCCATTGTCATAGACCATGGCTCCCATTTTAGAGATTACATGATGGCAGAACTGACATCTGCATTAGGCTTTTGCCATGATGGCTCAACCCCATATTACCCTCAGGCCAATGACCAATTTTAAGTCATGAACAAGGTTTTGGTTACCATGCTTCAGCATACTATTGGGATGCACAAGTCAAATTGGCATCTCACGCTTTTTTCAGCTCTATGGGCCTACCAAACTTCAACCAAAGACGCAACTGGTTTCACACATTTCCGGCTAGTCTATGGTCTGGAAGCAACATTTTCAATCGAATGTGAGATTCCTTCACTCAAGCTAGCTGTTGAACTCCTCCCCAAAACATCACCTTAAGAGGAACACCTCTTATATTTAGAACGATTAGACGAGACTCGTCGTCCCACTGCCTTGGTCATCGAAGCACAAAAGAAATGGGTCAAATCCCATTTCGATCAGTCGATCTCCCCTCGTGCTTTCTCTAAGGGTGATTTGGTCCTTCTATATGACCAAGTTAATAATAAGCTAAAATGCATTTTGTAGAAAGGAGCATATGAGCATATTGATTATGAAGGAAATCCTCTCGATGAGCCCCGAAATGGGCTTTACCTCAAAAAGTACTATGCTTAGGTCATCTTGCATGGATAATTATGTACATTAGTGTGGGATTCATTTTTGTACAGCGTGGTTTTGTGTGATAGTTTTCAAACAACTTTCCTGTTTACTATGATTTTCTTGCTTTGCAGATGTCTGCAACTCCTCACGTTGGTTTCGTTGATGGTGCTTGCTGTAGCACCCTGAACTTATCATCCGTGGCATGGGCTATCTATGATCCTAATGATGAGTTGATTGAGCTTCAAGGTATCTGCTTGGGTCGTACAACCAACAACATTGCTAAATACAGTGTGGTCATCGAACTATTGTCAAAAGCCATCACTCTAGGCATCAGAGAATTGGTTTCCAACCTAGATTCATAACTTGTCATCCTTCAGATCAACGGGAAATATTCCATCAAGAACCCTCAAATATTATGAATGCATCTCTGTATCCATCTATTGGAAAAACATTTTGATTATATTACATATCATCATATTCCTAGACGCATGAATACATTGACAGATGCATTAGCTAATTACGTGTTGGATAGACATTTACGAAACATGTAAAATATAAGACAAACCATTTGTACCATAATAGATAGGAAAATACAACACACACACACACACACACACATACATATATATATATATATATATATATATATATATATATATATATATATATATGTATGTATGTATGTATGTATGTATGTATGTATGTATGTATGTATGTATGTATGTATGTATGTATGTATGTATGTATGTATGTATGTATGTATGTATGTATGTATGTATGTATGTATGTATGTATGTATGAGAATGTTTGATACATCAAAAGCCCAAAAGATAATATGTGTGTCTATAGTAACATTAGCGGCTTGCAGGCCTCGTACATCTGTGGCACATGGGCCTCGAAAAATATGTAAGTGCTAGACCTAGGAACTACTCAGCATGGTGGTTGTGGTAGCATGAGATAGCTCGTGCAACCCAACTCAGCAGTCAGCGGATCCAATCTGAGACTCCCACTATGTGCCTCTGGTACCACCAGGCCATGTTTCCTATCCGATAATACTTTGGGATACCATGAGTCAACTCCTCAAGGTTCCTAGCAATCTCCTCCCCGTTATCACTCCCTTCTTGATAAGGGGCGACAACATCGATAGGATGGGGGATGCACCTGGCTATCATGGACATCCCGGCTAGCCACTCTAGTCCAACATCTGCATAAATAAAAGAAATGTTATAAGCATGCATATACCAAAAAAAATTAAAAAACATTAAAATCAAAAAGTTTTGATATTTTACCTTTGTCATCGAAGTCCTCTCCATCTGGTAAGGGAATATCTAGATCTCCACAGAAATCAGTGCTGCTGTATGGCCAATCCTCCATGACGATATTCTATCATAGTATCCACGAGAAGAATGCTAGTTGTTATGACATATACTGACCCCCAGTGATCCTGGACATGAAACGACTCTAGTGGGCCATCCGGAGATTGTTTAGCGCAAGAGGATCAAACTCAATCAACTGATACTGGAACAATGGCACTTGTTCTAGGAAGAAGGTCACAAGTACTAATCTGAAGCCAAATTACTTCAGATTCCCCACCTTGTACAACTGGCGCCTGATGTTCATCTTCATGGCCTCTGCCTAATGGAAGATCGTAGGAGCTATGTAGTCAATAGCATAAAGGAACTTCGACTTGTTAGTCTCATGTTTTGCCTGGGACCCTGCCACTCTGTTGATAGTCAACAGAAGCACCCTCAGTGTCAAATCCTATACACTGGAAATCTCTATCTTCCCACTCTTGGATTCTAGGGCCTCAAGACAGTGCTTGGCAAGCAGGGAAGATATGCTTTCCTCGATCGGACGTGACCCATACAAGTTCACTGGCTTGCCTTTGCAAGATAGTCTAGTGATGAAGTAGATACCTGAAGTTGTCAACTCTAGCTCCTAGTCCCAAATGAAAAAAATCTTACGATTGATGTCCCAAAGGCTTATCAAGTATCGAAGCAACTCGGGTTGGGCTCGCATCCCTCGTGTAAAGAAAAATTTGAGCAGCTTGCAAGACCTCAAATCCTCCAGGTAATTTGGATCATTCAATGGCTAGGTGTCAACATATTCATGTTCTCTTTCCTTCCAATCCACCATTTTTGGCAATTTCTCTCCTGCAAAAGCCATTTATTTGAGTAAATTATCAATTTTGGCACATAAAATTCAAGTTTTAACGGTCAGTCTTTGAGAAAAAATGGTTTTTCCCTATCCATGATGTGGACTTGCCTGTTTTAGAAACAGTGACAGTGGTTGGCACAGATGGTTATGAAAATCACCCTCGGTCGGCGCAATCCCGTGCCCGGAAATAGTGCCGACCAAGGGTGATTTTTTTCTCAAAAACCTCCCTAAAAATTCAAAAAAATAGTTAAAAATGAAAATGAATGGCATGAAAAAGGAGCTTAGGGCTTCGACTGTTACCTAGAACTGATGGCTCATTGATTGACCTCCCAGATCTCCTGCAATATGCTTCAGAAAAACTAGGGCAAAAGTGGGTAAAAAGTCTTCACTGCAAAGGTAAAATGGTAAATGGTGAAAATATATTTACTTCCCCCCCCCCACCTTTTTTTTCATGAAAATATCAGGTTTTGTAAATATTTTTGACCTATTTTACCTCAAGGACTCAATAATACACTTTGCCTTACTTGTGTAGCAACAGGTGATGGATGTTCGACGATGACGATGAGTCAGATTTCAACTCTTTTCTCGACTCATTAAACTCATATGAAAAGATTACTGAGTAATTTTTCCTCTTTGACTCGTTAAAGAGAATAAAAATGGGGGGGTCCACTTTCAGCTCTTTTCCAACCCTTTAAAAGTGAAAATGTGACCAAGTCCTTGTCCTTTCGAACTCATTAATGGATGCGAAACATCATGCACCTAGTATAAGTTTACCCCACTTTCGAGCTGGGATGCACTTTTTACGATAAAGGTACTCCTTGACTAAAATGGTCAAGCAGTTCTCTCAAGTATCATTTTCTACCTTTTTGGGCTTGAGAGACACAAATGTACGAAAAGGGACCATGTGGATTTTTCTTTTATGTATCTTTTTCAAACTCTCTAAACATGAAAAAGATACTGAGTTACACCTTTATCGGACTTGTTAAACTATTAAATGACATCGAATTTGTCACCATGACGAACACGAGTTTCTCCTTCCTAGGGCTCGTTAAACTTACTAAGTTGGATTTGTCCAAAGGATGAACTTATAGTGCAAGCATATGCTATCCCCTTCAAGCTTGTGATTAAAAAATAATTGGGGTACTCGCCAGAAATGGTGGGGGAAAATTTGGAAATCTATTAGTCGTGTCGGTAGCTTACTCTTGAACATGACACTCTCTACTTTGTGTCAAGTTGGGACATCCTCCTTTGCATCATTGACCTTCTTAGGTTTGGGCCATTTACTTTTTCCTCCCATATGATCTCTGCCATGTCATCATGACCACCGATCCCATCGATCCAAAAGCTGCCAAACTTCTAGTTGTGTCACCAATATATTCAAGAGTTGTCCTTCTATAGTTACACTTACCTCTAATTCTCTGTATCATCCAAAATTATTTTGCATCCTCTCGTCTCGCATCGATGATGTGGGATTCATTATGGCCCTCCTTCGACACGGTCGCTTCCCATCGACTTCAACTCATTATCTGGGAAGTTGACCGAGAGGCTCTCTTCCAGTACCTTAGAGCATGCATGCTCTAATGGCAAGTTCTTCGCACTCGATGACAAGTTCACATCATTGGCTTTCAATCGAGTGATTTCATAGGTGTTCGACTTTAGTTCCTTTATTCACATTCCGTGGATTATGCTGATAGTACCTTGAGGACCATTGTCATTATTGGTGGTTTCTCTCATGCTTGTTAACAGTGTACATCATTGAATGGTAATCAAGCGACTTTCTAGCATGTTCGATGTCAACACATCTATTCGCATGCTAGGATCTGTACTTTTATCGGGTCATGTTGCAGTGAAAGACCCTGGACTCAGATCACACAAGTCCAGGTTATGAAGTGGTGTGACATGGTTGTGATGATATGCATGTCTCTTTCAGATGGCTTGCTACGACTAGACCATGAGTTATCATATTTGATCCTTCTCATTATTGGATGGTTGCGACCATACCTTGGTTTCATTATGATTCTCTTTGATGGATGGCTGCATCCATGCCATGATTCATGTATCATTTGATAGAGATCTTAGTTTATGTATATGTATCTGTACTTACTTGTAGGTTTTCTGACGACAAACCGGTTCCCCACACTAATTTATAAATAATTTCATCCCTCACTCTGGCTCTACCTTCATGCTTTAGGGGGTATCTGTTACACAACATTTTGTCACTGTCCCTGTACTCCCCGTTCCTTGATCCTGGAGGAACTCTACAGTGAACCCCACATACTTTGCCTTCATGGAGAAACTCCCATTATGTCCCTCTTCATGAGCAGATCATTTCCCTTTTGCACAATTTCCCCTGAAACTTCTATTCTGCCTAGTTTACAAGACTGATGCTAATGGCCTTTGTCTCCCCCATGCTGATGTGTAGAGATTAGCTCTATTCCCCACGCCAACCAGTGTGACTAAGATGTGTTCAAGTCACGTTGGTCCTGTTATGGAAATTCTTTTAAATTAGAGCTGAAGATTCCAGCTCTAAAAGCTCCTTAATGAAAGTCTGGTAAATCTTTTGGCCAGATGGGGTCAAGGATGACCGTTTGGGCTCTTTTCCCCTATAATGGTGGAACTACCTCAAGAGATAAGTCATTATCCCATGAGAAGAGGATCCATCTCCCATCCATATTTCCTATATAAACCTCCCTTTTTCCCAAGCACAAGCTAGTTAGAGTGTTGGCTGAGTGTGAGTATACTATTTTGGTTAGACGAGCAAGCTATTACTAGTTGTAGTCATCTAGTTGTGTGAGGGAGAAGTGTGTTTGGTTTGGAGTGAAGACTAAAGGGAAGAGCCTTTAAACTATTGTTGTTTGAAGCTATAATGGAGTGCTAGTAGAAGTGTGTGGGAACCCGGTTTTGTTAGAGGAACACTGCGACGTCAAGACGAATTGTTGTAATCTCTCTTTGATATTAATATATGCAACTATCGATTGATTTCCTACATGTTTTGTAATATTACATATTCGTGTCTTAATTATTCTTGAATCATGAAGTAGGTTGAATTGAAATTTGTCTATTATTATGTTTCTGTGATGTTGTTGTTTACTTGTTTCAGAAGCTTGAAGAAGGAAGCGAGAGATTGCTGAAGCGAGCAAGTGGGGACATCACCAAGAAGGATAAGCGACCAAGAGGTAGGCCCTCTTGATTGATTCTAACCTAAGGAAATCTTCCATAGAATGTATTTGTTGTGGCTAGACTTGTTATCTGGCTATAGGAATTCGTTCGTGTCTGCACTTATAATTTTACTTCACCATAGAGTGCTAAGAAGCCTTAATGACAAGCAGATGGTAGCTCTCATCTTATTTATGAGGAAAGCAACAACATTGCTGAGCCATAGGAAGGAAGAAGTGTTCAAAGTTTCTATAAATACAGTTCATGGAGAGCCAAAAATAAGAAAAACTTGTGCATTATTGTGCCACAGAAATTTCTCTAGCCAATCTAGCATACCATTGTGATGAGAATTCCACCATTGTAGAGAGTTTTATATGCTTTTTTGAGAGAGAAAGGGTTTGCCAAAGAGATTGAAAAGGGAAAATCCTTGTTGAGCACTTTTGAGCACCATTTCTCCAACAACTCTCTTCAAGTGTCTTTGATACTTTTATTGTAACTCTTCCACCACCAACAGTGAGTAAAGAGGATCCTTTTCCTATATGTTTGTTGCTTTGTTTTGCTTCAAAAGATTATTTTGTGTTACTTAGTTTAGTTTTTTTTCATGCATTTTCTACATTACTTTCAATGCTTTGTTGGTCTATTTTCATCCACTAACACATATGATTTCTTTGTATAATCTTTGTAGGAAGCCACTAACTGCAAATAAAGTGTTTTTGGGACTCATAAGCAACCAAATAGAGCATATACACAATTCAAATTGTTTTATTTTCTCTATATAAATACAAAATCTTTTGCACATTCATTTAAATTTTTTATTATTTGATAAGTTAACTATAATATATGGGAAAAAGTCAAATGAAATTCAAAGGTTTTTTCGATTCTCTTTTGTTTACAAAAAACCCATACACCCCACCATTGTTTTGAATAATTTCAAGGGTTCCTTCTAGTTGTATGGTGTATTAAAAAGGAAACCCTACAGTCTATGTTGTTTTGAATAAGTTTGAGGGAATTTTCTTAAGTTATCTAATGAATAAAGGAGAACCCTATGACCAACCATTGTTTTGTATATTTTTAGAGGTTTGTTCTCATTCTCTCTTTTTTATAAAGGAAAACCATTATTCTTTGTCCTATATATTTTCAAGTGTTTTCTAGTTTTCCAGTACATAGAAGTAAAACCCTATACCCTCCCATCATTTTGAAAATTTTTAGGGGTTTTTTCTCATTCTTAGTTGCAAATGAATAAAAATCCTATACCATACTATTTGTTTGCAAATGATAAATAGAGAACCAATGACTTCTGTGATTAATTCAACTTGTTGAGTCAACCAATTTAAGTTGTGTCCACCTGTGCATGTTAGTGTCGGTATCTTCATCCATCCATCAGTGATCAAAATTTCTCTTTTTGCATGCATTTTAGGTGTCCCATCCGATCAGCTGCATTCCATTAGGTTGTGGATCAACTGATGGTAGTGGTTCCTTATCAAATTTCCCTCATGATTTTTACTTGCTGGCCTATTTTCACAAATTCAGGTCATTTACAGTCATTTTTTTATCATTACACTTGCAGAAGTCATTTTAGGGTTTTCAGGTCTCAGTAGGTCTAGGGTTTCCCACCATGGTCTTCAAAAGCTCAATAAGAGATCAGCAGGCACATGAGGATGTCTAATAAATTCATAAAAGCACAAATTCTACTGATGATTTGCTCCATAAAGGGTTTCTACCTCAAAACTCTATTTTGAGGTGAAAACAGGGTTTTTCCATTTCATGTACAAATTTTATGTAATTTTATTGTTTTCATATGTAATAAGGCACCATCTGCAGCCCTGGGTTACCTTGCCAAACTCCAGCACTACAATTCCTGCAAAAGAAACAACAAAACATCCAACCATCAGTTCATTAAATGACAAAAAGGAGCCAAACTGCAAAAACAGGGTTTTTAAAAGCAACGTGAAAAGGAACTTTAGGAGGTGGGTTTTTTCTAAATGAAAAATTAAAGTCAAAATGTATATAAAGTGATCCTTTGTGTTAGAAGACCTCATTTCATGCTAAAGAGAGAGAGAAAGAGGAAAAATCACATTTGAGGAGAAATAAGGGAAAATTGCAACAAATTTCAAGTTTTCTCCCGGCATGATGCACCTCTGCATTAGCGCGATGCACCTGCCAAGTGCTATGCACCAAGCATGGGTTTTCCAAAGGATCTTAAACGGGTGCTACGCACCTGCCAAGCGCTACGCACTTGGGCGTTGGTGCAACACACCTGTCAACCGAGCTCAAAAATTCTTTCCATTGATTTTCCAAGCCTCTAAATTTGCAAATATCATCTCTTCAAGTAAGTACACCCTCGCATCTGCCCTACCAAGAGAGTTTGTCATCCATCATAGTGATTTGAATGGTGAAAAATCAAACCCTAGTTGCTTCAAAGTTGTCTTGCAAAATTGTCTAGGGATTTTGTCATTCCTGTTGTTTTTACTCCTTCGTATGATTTTCCCACATCCCATCCCCTTGCACTAAATTTCCCTAATTCCCTTCCCCTTTCCCTCTCCCATTGACACTCATTTTATCCCCTATCACCAAACCCTAAGCCCTATACATATTCCCACTATTCCCCAAACCCTAATTTTCATTTCCCAAAACCCTATCATGCCCTAGTAACCCTACAACCATCATCAAAACCCTCCTTTGCATTTATACTATCAGTCAACCCATCAAATCCCAAAGAAGAAAACAACAATCACCTATTCTTGAGAAAATCTCTTCATAGTCATCATTCTACACTCTACATTTTCAAGTATGGAAATAGATTCAGCTTATGAAAGGGATGAGGAAACTGTGAGTGATTCTTCCTAAGAGGTTCATGCACCAAGAAAACCACATAAGGGATAAAAACACATCTGTGAGGAGCCCACCACACTCATAGAGTTACTAGATTTCTCTCTTGTAGTAACATGCTTTAAACATCAGTCTTTCTACCAATTTTGTGAGATGGTGGAGAGGGTGAAATACCACCATGAACTTGCTAGGCTATTTGTCCTTCATCTTCACAATGGTCAAGTGAACTTAGCAGGTGTTTCCTTCACTTTGACACCTAAAACCATAGCTGCAGCAATAGGTATTCCAAATGTGGGTGAACAGTGGAACAAAGGATAGCTTGTGGGCAAAGAGTATTATGAGCCTTACATCAAGGTTAGTTATCAAAAGCAAATCAGTAGGGTCTTTCTTTTCAGATACCTACAAGACACTTATGCTCCACTCATGAAGCTCATTATCAAATACTTCATCTGTGAAGGGAGGTTTTCTTGCTTGTAAACTTACCATGTTAATTATTGATGCATTTCACTAGAGTGAGGATGATGAACGTCCCCTATTTCATATGTAGAAATATTGATAAAATGGCTACATTGGTGCAAAGGAAACCTCTTCCTCAATAGTTCAGTAGTATTTATCATTTATCATTGATCAAGATTGTTGTTTTGCATCAGTTGAACTTGTTCATGGGAAACCTTCATTTCACATGAGGTTTTCAAAAGTCCTCAAGTGACCCCATCAGTGTTTCAAGAGGAAGGAGGGCCTTCAAATCAACCAGAGGTTCATGAGACTCAAACTATAGGTGTTTCAGTGTTTGTCACTTATGAAAAGGGCACAAGGAGACTATTTACAGCTGCCAACGAGTATTATCTCCACCTGGGATGGAAGGGGTCTCGTTTCCTTCACCAGACCACAAGAAAATGCTATCTTCACCTGGGGTGAAAGGGGCTTTGCCTTCTTCTTCAGTAGTACAGGTACCAGATAAAGGAAAGCAACCATTGCTTAATGAAGGGCCTTCTGAAGGTTAGGATAGAGATTTTGTTTTGATTTAGGAGGAGGATACCGATTTGATCTCCCAAAACTCAAGTCTCAAGGAGGTCATTAGGGAGAAAGAAGCTGACATTAATGCCTTATCAATTAACCTTGAGAGGGCCAAGTGGATCATTAACTACCTTGAGCAACAGAACAAGCAATTGGAGGATAAACAAACAATCATGGAGCTGCGAACCATAAGGGAAAATAGGCAAGAAACAAAAGGAAGGAAAGTCAAATTGACACCTCTTGAACAAGAAATTGAGGTTGACCAGGAATCATGGTTAGAGAGGGTAAACATTCACTTATATATATTTCTTGAGAAGGCCAACAAGGAGAAGAAGATGTTGCGCCACATGGCTTATCACTATTTGGCACGGAACAAGATTTGTAAAACAAGGATAAGAAGCCTAAAGGCCAAATTAAGGTGAAATTTGAGGAGCAAGAAAGAGCAAGATAAGCTAAAAATCTTGGCTGAAGCTTCACTGGCCTAGCATAGAACCTAAAATAAATCACGCATGCCAAATTTCAAGAAATTTGGTGAACTTTTTAGCATTTTTGAATTTTTCAGGGAAAAAATAGGTTTTTCCGGCAAGTGCGTAGCGCTACCGGCACTCGCTTCTGATGGAGACCTCCATTTGAAGAAAACTTTGCATTTTTGGATTCCTTATGAAAATTTATGCATGCTCAGAAATTACTAGAAAATTTTGACAAGTTTTGGACCTCCCAAAGGGCCAAAAACACCCAAAAAATGCCATCTCTACCACTTTTTGGCCACACAGGAAGCAGTCTTGGGAGATTGCAATTTTGGAGGGGCAAATGGACTCCAAATCAAAAAATTCAAGTTTTTCTAGAAGGTAGACTCACACGGCTTTCCAACGAGCTATCCTGTACCTGATTTGGACCTCGAGAAGCCTTCCAAAAATAGCTTGAAAAAAGCACTACGCACAAAAAAATGGCACTACGCACAGGATGAAAAAGTGCCAATTTTGCCTGTTTGCTCAAAATTTCGCCTAGTTTTCTTCTAGTTTGTCTTTTGCTCTCTTATTGTCAAATTCATGATGTGACATGATGTAAATTAATTTACTATGATGTAAATATGATAAAAATTGACTTGATGAGGTAGATACATCAGTTGTAGGTGGTTTTGAGTTGAATGAATCAGTTTCCTAGGTTTTAGAGGCAAGTTGTTCCATTGCCTAATTTGGTGTTCCTAGTTTAGATATGGTTGAAACCACCCCTCTTCTCATGGATTAGACCCTTGATGGATAGCACAGGTGGTTTGGAGGTCTATATCATGTATTTTCTTAGTCATTTGTCAAGGTTGGACTCTTGTGAATGCTTTGAGCATTATTGTACATCATCTCTGCAGTTTGGCAAGGAAATAGACCAGGGTTTGCTGCATTTTGTGGGATTCTTGTGGCAAGGTGACTTAGTATTGTTTTTCCTTGTGTGATTCAAGTTATCATGTGTTTATGTGTGCCATTATCTCTCTCTTTTCAGCTTAACTAAATGAATCAAGTATAAAAGTGGAAATCATTGATGTTGCAGTGCTCTACCTTAGGGTTTGTTTAGATTTACACATTTTCTACTATCTGAAGAGGACTCATGACACTTCCATGCCCTCTCCAACTCCTCACCAGTCTTAAAACTCTCCATTTTATTAATTCAAAGTACTAAAGCACTTGCCTACCTCGCCCCACAGAAACCTCTGCAAAACAGAGTTCTTTCCCCGGACCCAAAATGTCCTTTCACATATGATCCAAAAAACCATCATAAAACTCAATCAAACTCCTCTGAGCATATATCTAGCCTAAAATTAGTTTTTTCATCAGTCATCTCTTGCATTATTTGCCATATTTTCCTGAGATTGACAAGGAGAGAGCCCTCTCCCGACCAGGTAGGGCTAGCTACCAGGTTAAGCGTGGTTTGATGTTACCCTAGGCCTGCCTTTCTCAGTCTGAGGTAGATTTAGGCCCTAACAGGGCATTCAATATATATTCATTTCAATCACCCCCTTTGGTCATTTATGGTTCTTAAATCGATTTTTTATTTTTGCAATATGCCCTGGCTAAAATTTGATTTGTCTATGTGGTTGTCTCGAACCATGAAAGAGTTACATACAAAAAAACCCTTGTGCACTATTGCATAGGTTGTAACTATGCGAGATACATATACATTGGTTTGTAATTCAATTTTTCTATGCAAATACCTGGAAATCATAAAAACATTGAGTAAAACCTTGCACACTTTTCAGAGGTTTTAATAGTGTTGAATGTAGTATATGTACCCTGGCTAAAAACCAATTTTACATATGGTTTAGATTATGCAAAGCATGTTGATTACATTGCTAGTGCAAAATAAAATTTTAAAAAAGGCATAAAGCGAGGAGATGTGAAAGAAGAATGTTTAAAAAAAGGAATGTGATTATGCTCTGAAGTCTTTAGGTTCTTCTTAAACAAAATTGGTTTCAACTACTTTTTTTCTCTTCCTCTTTCCATGTCCAATTTTATTCATTTTTCCACAGAGTTTATTGATATTACTGAATGTATTTTTTTGTAATAATTTAAAAGTGACACGAGCTAGAAAATTTATTGGTAATTATTTTTGCAGTATGTCTTATGTTCTTAATATGAATACAAAAATGAGTTTCTTCAGTATGGTATCAACTAGGAAAAGTCATGGAAAAGGTCACGATATAGGAAAAAAAGCCTCGTATTTTTTAGAAAATGGGTGAAATAAAAAGATAATATTTTTGTAAATTTCAATGCATATACTGAGGAATTTCACCAACTTTCTACTATTGGTCATTTATTCCTGGGGTCACCTAATGTGTAATTCCATCCCTCAATTTCACATGTGACACCTCATTCTCCTTTGCAACCACATACTAATATGTAAGATATCCCTAAGAAAAAACAAGATAATGATGGATAGAATCTGATTCCCAATCCACCTGCTAAATAAAACAAGGGATTGGGTAGAATCATTGCTAGTACTACAACCTTCCAAAATCTTCTAATAGCCATTCTAAATCACCTTCTTCGATAATGTTAAACCATAAACAACCTAGTAATACCCCAAGTCCTAAGCACATGTAACTATCTAGGTATTTCCAATCTACTTTTGACCATGATGTTTATCTTACTATTGTTCATGCTATTACTTGTCTTGTTGCCCATTATTCTACTAGTCATGTTGATCATGTTCTTGATGAACCTTTAGCTGATTAAATTTCTAATCAAGCTTCCCATGGCTTCTCAAAAGTTCAAGTTGTTGATGAATCCCTCAACCAATAAAATGTTAGTCTTGGCGATACTTTTATAGTTGCACAGAACAAAGGAAGAGATAAGGAAAGGGAAGAGAGTTTAAGCACAAACATTTCAGTTGGGACATCAAAAAGTCTGCCAACACCTTAATCAGAATATCTATTTCTTGAGATTCATCATAACTTAGAATGATTTTCTTATAGATTCTGATATTTCAATGGTAGTCATTTGACGAATTTTAAATTTTATTTTCAGATTTATCAGTTATTTTTCAATGGATATGGTGGTACTTTTTCAAGCATGAGAAACTGAGAGAAAGAACTGATATTACTGCAATATACATACATACATATATATATACACACACACACATATATATATATATATATATATATATATATATATATATATATATAAGGAATAAATGTGTGGGAGTTACAAGGTGATGGGTCATGCATTATGGTACTTAAAATAAATTCTAAATTTTAAATTAAAAATGTTAAAATGGAAAGTGGATCCTCCCTTCCTAATGAGTCATGTAACCATCCATCTACCTTTTATAAATTGCCATTCTTTTTATTTTTATTTTCCTTCTTGTCTTGGGATAATTATTGTGAAAAGTTGAGTGATAGAGTTGAGTATGGATTAAGAAAAAGATGAACGATTTTTCGAGAATCATTTTAACAACTCGTCACCCATATATTTTATCTTGCAGAAGGAGAATAGCCCCAAAATTTTACATAGGGAATGGTATGATTTAGTGTTCTTTCTTTAGTTTTTAGAAGATTTATTTGTTTTGATTCAAATATAGTGAGTTTAAAATATCTGGCAAAACAAGTATTCTTTCAAAAAGTAGCAATGAACACGGTTATTAAGTTCTTCTCTTGCCGTTGAAGTTATTTATTTTGTAATTTTGGTCATTGATGTGTGTTTAGTGGTTTTGTTTCTTTATCATGATTGATCATTTATACTTTGACAATAGCCATATAAATGTCTCGGAAATTTCTATCTAAATTGGTTGTAGTGTGGCCTGAGCTTTTTTGGTTCTTTACTGCTTGCATTTGACTCCTGTGGTCATTAAATGTTGTCATCTGTAAAGAGATATTTGTCATAGGTTTTGATATCTATTGATACTGATTCAAGGTGTCTAAACAAATATTTTGAATGAACTCAATGGAATGTTTTCATCTGATTTTACTATCACGTGTTTTAATTTTTATTTCTTCTTCGTTATTTTGTGAATATTTGTATCTTATTGTAAATGCCTTTTCTCTTTTAATCCATTTTTTGTATTTGTTGCACATTTCAATTAAAGTAATTTAATTAAGATATTTTTGTTGGTTTGTAAAGTTATCTTAATGATGGTGCTTATTATCATCATTCATTTTATTTTTTATAATATATTTATTGTAGATTTATTTTATTTTGTTTTGATTATATAATTTGTTACTAACAAGGCTACAAAATCCTAGGTTATGCTCCAATATTTCTTGGTCTATCCAACCAAGAATTCAATTTTTTTTTCAATAATAGCTTAGGCAATTATTACCCATCAACATTTATTTGGTGACCATATTGGAGAATGTAAGTTATCATTGGTATCTTCTATATACCCTCTACTCCTTTTAATTTTGTCGATTTTAAGTCTTTTTTGTTTGATTTATGTTTTAACTTTTTTTATTTTTTAGCCTTTTGGTTTACTTTTGATAGCTTTTGTATGATTTAAAAATTTATGACTATAGAGGATACTCCTAATTTATAGATTGGGAACAATCAAGACAATATTTTTGATTCATTGCTCACAAATTTTGAAGAGACCACCAAGATTTTTTTTTACGAAAGTCAGATTATTACTTTCATTATATTATTAATTGGATATATTTATCAAATATTAATTGATCAAGATATTAAAAAACATGAAGTTGATAAAATTGATTTAAGAGGAGTTGACTAAATTGTGAGTTATTTTTTTATTTATAGCTTTAGTAGTCCCTACTCATCCTGATTTGCATCCCAATTTTAATAATCAAATTAGTATTACTTATAGCTTATTTAATACTATGTTAAATACTTTTAAGATTAGGGAACGTATTGAAAAAAATTGGGCTGCAATTTCTCATGATATTGATATATATGATGGTCAAGAAAGATAAATACAAGCTCGATATAAGAATTAAAATATAATTTTTCTCAAGTAAATGAATAATTCCCCTCATGAGACTAGAAGGCTTAGAGGTCAATCTCACGAATTCGATTCCTTATGCAAAGTCAGAAAAAGGAAAGTTGAACTATACAAAATTATATGGAAGATTCAAAGATATATTTCTACTTCTAAACTTGTCTCACCCTCTCTTGTCTTGAATATCCCACCCATTTATAGCATAATGGCAGCTCTACCTCCAAATCCGCCTCTTTTAAGAAGTGTCTAGAGTGGCTATAATCATGTTGTTTCTACGACTAATCCAAATAGGGTTATCAAGAAATATGGCCTATCCCAATTTGAAAAAGGTCTCGTACTAACCCCTTGGCATGTGCCATCTCCCTTGATATAACGCTAACTTCTGCCCCAGGACGCAAATTTAAAGATTACATGCCCAAGTTTTCGGGTAATGGTTGATGAAAATATAAATGCTTTTTCTAATGCGTGTAATAATATAGGATCAAACTCGAATGGCATATGCATGCGACTATTTGTTAATACTCTTGAAGGAAGACCGTCAACTGAATCATTTTATTTTCCTCCTAGATCCTTCTCATCTTGGTTTAAATCTAATTTTGGACAACAATAGAGCCTTGTTGATTGGTTGAAAGAGTATAAAAATATGGTTTACCAACCTAATGAGTCAATAAAATATTTTAATCTAAGGTTCACTAAGTTATATAATAATATTCCTGAAATCATAAGGCCACATAGCCAAGCTACCCTAATACATCATTACAAAACTCAAACTCAAGTTTCTTCTTTCGTTACTCTCATTGAAATTAATGCTGATGAGGGTCAATTAAATGAAGAAGAATTAGTAGATTCTATTACTACTTACAAACAACGGAAAAACCCTCCTTTTTATGACTCTATGAAGATTATGGATAAAATTTATCATTGTTGTCTTGTCAAAGGTGGATCAGGACCCAATATCATTTCTAATACCATAATGGAAGAACTACGACTCGCTTGTACTAATGATGTGCATATAAATATGCTTTATTTTAATAAGCAGAGGAAGTAATATGTTGGCAATATTAAGTATGTGAATTTAGTTCTTTGTTCCCATCTCGAGATTAGGGCTACATGCAATATTCACGTTATTGACATGGGTTTTAGTAACTACTCTATAATTGTGGGTAGAGATTGGAAAGGGTACTATTCAATGGATGGTACTCATATGATAATACCCGTAAGGGCTAAAAATATTATCATATATAGAGAAGATCGAATAGTGGTTTATATAGAAAATATCCCCAATCTTGAGTTAATCATATTGAAGAACTCAATATCTATTCTATCTTTAGTGAAGAAGAATTTGACACAAAATCTAGTAAACGTTTTTCTGAAAATTCTAATGAAGTATGCAAGAATTTTTTGTACAGAGTTGTTTTTGAATTTTTTGCATGGAGTTGTTTCTGAACCAGAGAATGGTGTTGGTATGGTTTTATAGAATAAATTTGGTAAAAGATACACATTCTTATAAAGATTAAATTTTGTTTGTACAAATAATATTTTTTAGTTTAAAACTTTACTTTTAGGATTAACAAAATCTCTTAAGTTTAGAAATAAAAACTTAAATGCTTTTGGGGATTCTGAATTAATTTTTAACTTGGTTAAAATATTTATGTACCTTCAAACAAGTTAATGAGAAGGTATACAAGTTTAGTTTAACATTTAATTGCAATTTTCAAAGTTTTAATATTACACATGTAGTTAGGAGTATGAATATGATTGGTGATGGCTTAGTAGTATATGTTGCATGGCCATATAGATTTGACATAGCCAATAAACTATATTGTCTTGTAATTTCCATATATAAGCCTCATTTTCCTAATAACGAAGAGTTGTGGAAGATATTCCAAGATCATGACACTCTTTTAGATTTCCTTAATGATGAAGTTCAAGAACCTTCACAAGTCATAAATATTGAACATAATAGATATCCCAAAGGTATTTCTCCATTAGAAGACACCTTTTCACCTAGTGATACTACAAAAATTAGGAGATATGATAAGAAACTTAATAAAATAATTGATGAAACAATTCAAGTTAATATAAAAATAGAAGAAGATCCCAAAAGACTTAATTTATATAAAATATGTTATGATGAAGAAAAATATCAATTCCTTCAATTTGTTCATGAATTTTATGATATTTTCACATGGTCTTATGTTGATTTAAAGTGTTTTAATTCATCTATCATAAGTCATATTATTCCTATTAAAAATAAATTCTTCCCCATTAGAAAAAAACATAGATACGTTAATCCTTCCCTGGAGGCCACTATTAGAGAGGAATTGGGCAAGTTACTAGCTTATATAATATTTCCAATTAAATATTTTGAATGGTTTGCCGATCTAGTTCTTATTGGGAAAAAGACTCGTAAAATCCACTTGTGTGTAGATATTTTTTCTCTTAATAAGAAAAGTGTGAAAGACAATTTTACCTTACTAAATATGGAGTTAACTTCACAAGAAGCTAATGGTTCTCTAATAATATCTCTCTTATATGGGTTCACAAGGTATAATCAAATGTGTGTAAAGAAATATGATAAACATAAAACAATTTTCGCCACCAAATGAGAAACATATGCTTTCAATCACATGCTTTTTGGGCTTATCAATGTTGGAGCTACCTTTCAAAGAGACATGCACACAAATTTTGATGATTTAATTGATGTTATTATTATAATTTACTTGGATGATATGTATTTTTACTCCAAATTAAGGTTTGACCATTTTGTAGGTCTTAAAGTAGTTTTTTGTCTATTGTTGTAAATTTGGTATTTCTGCCAATCCTTCAAAATCTATTCTTGGAGTTAAATCTAGAAAAGTACTTGGTCATATTTTTTCAAAATTAGGCATAAGTATGTATCCAAATAGGATAAAATATATTCAAAATCTGTCTCATCCCACATCTAAAAAGTATATCCAAGTTTTCATGGGAAAAAATAATTTTGTAAGATTGTTTATTCCTGATTTAGTTATCAATATTTTGAGATTTGTATGTTGGTATTCTGCAGGAGAAGTACATACATACGTAGGTATAATTAAGAACAGTAGCGTATTCAATTTGATGCATACTTGATCAGGGTCTATAGTGGCAACAATTAGTTTCTGTGATGGGTAACAATGTTTGACTTAATATAATGATGAGTGGCTATGCATTTGTATGATTTGTTCTAATCTAGTTTGATCAAGTTTCATTGGTTCCATTAGAATATTTCATGACCTTATATTTGAGTAGTTGATTTAAGAATTATTGGGAGTAGATAAGGGTTGAAACGTTCTGAAAATTGATCCAGAAAGAGTTGAGGATAGAAGTCTTCAGAAATGGGGTTGCACCTCCCTTCTAGTAGGAACTAAAAAATGAGAGAAGGTTGTAGCCTTTTGTAGGTAGTATTCTATGTACTGGTTAAAGTGTAAGCCAGCATAATATTGTAAGAAGATTAATTTTAATAATAGAAGAAGATGGAGACGAAAACATCGATGGTTTTCTCCCACATTGTGTTTCCACCAAAAAATCTTGGTGTTCATATGGTTTCATGTGTTAATGTTCTATCTACTTCATAATTGATCATACTAACTGTTTAATTTATTAATAATGGAATAATAATGAACTAATTAATGTTGCATAGATGATCATATAAGTAATCTAGATATACATAGGTTTCTATAGTAACAATGTTGTATATATGCTAGTTTCCTTTACAATGGTCGTGTATAATAATCAGAATAAGAGATTGAAATTGAAGTGTGTAAAATACCAATTCAATCCCCCCCCCCACCTCTTAGTATTTTTCCTAAAATTTATAGCATAGAGGAAATTAAAGATAGAATGTAAAGGGGGTCGAAAAAGAGCCAAACTATAGAGGTGATGAAGGAGTCTCTACAATGATTTATAAAGGAGAGATCATACATTTTTTTCCACTATCTCTAATCATAATCATTCAAATGGATGAATTCCAACGACTTTATCCCTTCCATATAGGGAAAAGATTTCATATTTGAGACTTGTGTGATTAAAATTATGTTGATCAATTGTTTTTGGATTAATCGCATTTGGTTTTCCTTTCTCTTTGATGTTTCAAACCATCGTATGTGGCTCATCATTAGGATAAATGAAAAATAAAATATGGGAAATTTGGATCTTCCAAGAGATAATATATATAACATAAAGGAGGAATCTAAAGATAGCATGAGAAAGGGGACAAACAAAGAGCCAAACTCTAAAGATCATGGAGGAGTCTCTATGATGTTCTAAAAAGGTCAGATCATAATTTCATTTTTCTATATGTAATCATAATCGTTCAAAGGTATGAATTTGATCAAATTTCTCCCTTCCAGATAGGGTAAATATTTCATATTTGATACTTCTGCGGTGTGAACTATGTTGATAAATTCTTTCTGGATCTATTGCATAGGGTTTTCATTTTTCATCAATGTTTCAAACCATAAGATGTGGCTCCACATCAAGATGAATAAAAATGAAATAAAGGAAAGTGTTGATGGTGTTGGGCCCTCCAACATGTCATGGGATCTCCTCAGTAAGAAGTCCCAACTATACCTCAGACCATTTGGTGTAGGAGTCCGAGTAGTGGGTCGTACGATATTGCCTTAACAGTGGTTACGTGCAGAGGTAAGTAAGATGTCCTTGTTGGTAGCAAGGGTTTGACATGCATAGCAAGCTAAGGAAGGTGCATGAAGGGTTATAACACATGCAAAGGGGAATGAGTACTCCCCATGGAAACCTAGGAAACATGCAGCTTGAAAGGGAACACACGAGCAAAGATACATTAAAAGTTGGAAGGCAGGTTAGCCAACGATCCAAAGTGATGGTTAAACCAATATCACATATCAATAAGATTCATACATACATATATAGAAAGAGTCCATACATACATGCGTAAGAAAACAACAACATATATCATTAGAGCAACCAAGACAACAGAAATACAATAACAACATATGAATGAAACATGTTGGCTCTGCTATATTAAGAAAGTGAAAGTTCCAATCATACATATAACCATGTCCAACTACTAGTCCCGCCAACAGAATGTTATAGTCACTACCTCCTACTCCTCCAAAGAGATATACTAGCTCTGCACTATGGAGAAGCCAAGGCTCACTACAATACACTCCAAGCTTTCTCTAAGATACACCTATAGGAAGCTTGGCTCCCAAAAGCCTGTCCAATGAGTTATGAGGTTCTATAGATATCAAAGGGCAGGGTGACCCTTGACATTCCCATTTGTGACTCTTCAACTACCCTCATGACTCTTCAACTACTACATGACTATTACATTCTACTATCGACACTTGTTCTTTCACTTTTACAAGATGTTACATTACAATCTGCCCATTTACCCATGTGAGACAAAAAAGGCTTGAGTAATCCATGCAAGGCATCACTAAGACTCAGACATTTATGGGAAGACCAACTCTTTGACATCCTCGTGATGATCAACGGTGGTGAATTGATGCCAAGCTTGGTAGTCCGTGATCGTGTCCATGTACTCTATGGAGACATCCTTTTGGAAGCAAAATCTTGCCTCCATTGCATCCGGGTACATTGATTTGGCTTCTTGTTGTTGGGAAAAGTATCCAATACGGAATGACCCTATCCCACTCTAAGGGTGATAGTACCTCAGCAACAATCAAAGCAAAGCTATCTAAGATTTCTTCTTTATGAAAGTAAAATAGGGGAGAAAGAGATCCACTAACCGATGTCTTTCGCTAATGGTTGATCCAATCTTCTCTCCTTGCTGCTTGCTCCCAGCTCCTTGCTCTTTCACTGGCCCCAGCTACACCAAGATCCTACAAAATTGCAAGAGAGGGAAACTACAAGAAGCATACATTCATAATTGATTCAAGGATTAGAATAAACCAAATACACAAGTATAACAATACATCATTGAGACACATGCATATAGAAGAACCTCAAATGCTTTATTAATGGAAGAAGTAAAGTTCAGGAAGTGATACAACCATAAGAGGCCCAATCCAACATCACCTTCCCAGCAGAAAGAAATCTCCTCTTCACCTCCTTAAAAGCAAATCACCCAATAGTTCTAAACTCAAACCAACAGCAATTCTTTACATTCACCAGATTCCAGCCCCCCTAGACCTCATGAGAGAGATCTATATATAGGAGTTTTGGAGAAAGGATGAGTCAGCTTGAGGCTGACATGAAGCTGACTAGTGTCCTCTCTCACTTCAGTTATTCTTCAGTTCTTGAGTCCACTTGGAGGTTCTTGCTTCCACTTGGAGATCTAGACCCTCATACTCATCACCAGTCGAATTCCTTGATCCAAGTGTCATTTTGGAAGCTTCCTGGGCATTGACACCTTGAGGAATGACTGTGCCACATGTCCAAATTCGCCCAGCGCAGGTAGCCTTCTTTGCAGTTGACATTCAACGCAGGTAGACAGTGGAGCACTTGACATTCAGCGCAGATTCTCAGTGGAGCAGTTGACATGATCCAGAATTGCCTTGTTTTTGAGTGTTTTCAGGTGGAGAACTTTTATTCAGTGCTGTGGTTTGCTGACCTTGTTCCTCTAGGGGTAGGAACAACATGTTTAGGGACTTTGGATCCCTTAGATTATGGACATTTCATGCTTCATGTTGTAAGGCACAAAAATGTCTATAACAGTTGCCCCCTAAAGTATGAGGTCGTTTATCAGGTGAAATGCTTTATCAGGAGGATCCGAAGTTCATTCAATCGCTGACAGGTGACCTGTAATAAGATACAATACAATACATTATTTTTCATATTGCTTTCATGATCTAGCTGAGGCGAGCATTCCCATGCTCAGCTTTATAAATACATTTTCCTGTACATAGAACAGACGATCGTCTGATGGTAGACTGATAATTCTCTGCTGAAATTATCATCCTTTGAGTAGGATGATCATCTGCTACACATGTCAATGTCTTTATTTCCTGAATATATATCGCAGCCCGGATGGATGAAACTAGATCCGGGGTCTTCAAACTCGTTTGATCTTCACTCTAAGTACAAGTCGATCCATGTGAGAATTGCGCTGAAGTCGAACATGGAAAGACATCACTTGATTACCGGCCAATGATGTAAATCGTTAACAAGCGCGAGAGGAATCACCGATAATGATAATGACCCTCAAGGTACTGCAGTACAATTCACGTGGTGTGAATAAAGGACTTGGCATCGAACACCACGCAAAATCTTCTGGTCGAAGGTCATTGATGTATACCTGTCGCCGGAAGTGAGAAACTTGCCATTGAGGCATGCAAGCTTCAAAGTACTGAAGGGGCTGCTCCTAGATCAATTCCCTGGATAATGAGCTGATGTCGACAAGGAGCGATCCGTCAAAGGAGGGCCTTAATGAATCCCACATCAGTGACACGGAACAGAGCTAATGATTTTAATGGAGGTGAAAACGATCTGTGAAATATGATTCAGGGTGGCGGTCATGAAAGGATGAAAGATGATGTATGGTAGTGGATGGGACACGGTTGACTCTTTCTGAACAACATCTCTTGAACATATAACGACACTGATGCGATGGATCGGTAGCATTACCCCAAATGTGGATGGTTTGGCGAGACCATGGTGATGAGACCGGTGAATGAAACAACCCAACCCGATGTGGTACGGAGGAAAAGTGTCATGTTCAAGAGCGACTTGCTACCATTAAAGCTTTGAGGTTCTCCCAATTTTTCCCCAGTCATTTCTGACCAGTACCTCTTTACTTTTGTCAAGCTTGAGGAGGATAACATATGCTTGTTCTATAACCTGCCCTTCGGGCAAGCCCATCGCTATGTTTTAACGAAACTAGCAATAGGGAAACTCGTTCTCGTCTAAAGACAAGTTTGTCGCTATTTAATCATTTTAACGGGTCTAACGACAAGGAAAACTCGGTCCTTTTCATTTTTAGAGAGTCTGAAAAGGTACATAAAGTCAACTCCAAAATTCCTTTTTCGTCATCTAATCCCTTAAGTCCGAAAAAGTATAAAACAATACAAAAGGGATGAGTTTTCGATATCTTTAACGAGCCGAACAAAACAAGCGCTCGATCTTTTTGTGCAATAATCCCTTAGGTCCAAAAATATTAAAATCTAGAGGAGGGATAGCTCTTTCGGTCCTTTAACGAGCTGGAAGGCCAAAACTCGGCAATATTTTCATATTTTACGAGTCAGTTGAAAAGAGCTTAAAGAAGACTCGTCTTTTGAGGAACGAGTGATAAACAGGGATAGCAACTGATTCCAGGTACAGGTTGGAATTTTCCAATCACGGCAGTGTCACAAGGATGGCTAAGTGAAATCACTCTTCGCAGCTGTTCCTCAAAATGGGTAAACAATCATATGGAGGTGAACGATCGGCCAAATGAAAGTGAAGGTGGTAGGTGCACATACGACCAAGGCTTTTATGGCTGATAAATTTACGATCACAATGGTTATTTACCGGGATAGGTTCATTTTTTATTTAAAAATGAGCTTGAACTCTGGAGGAAACATTCCTCACTGCTTTTATTTATTTTTTAACGAGCATGAAGACCGCGTTAAAACTGCTCGGATCTTGCGTTTATTTTTTAACGAGCATGAACTTTATGCTAAAACTGCTCGTATTACCAGTCATAAGATAAGAAATGTCCCCTGTGAGATCTCTATTTTTTAAGGAGTTTCATCTTCACTAAGCTTTACTCCATATCCTTTCTTTATGCAAGTTCGGAAACGGCTAACCCAAAAAATAGATAAATAACCGCTCTTAGCTTGCACTCCAAAAGGTTTGCATGCCCCTAGGTATAAAATACAATTTCAAGGCTGCCCCTCCTCCTTCTCACCTCTGCTTTTCTTTGGGTGTTCACAGCTACTTGTCGTCTTGCTAGTCTAATGTTAACGATACTTGTCTTCTCGTTATTTTTAATGGGTCTTACGCGATACTTGTCTTCTCGTCAGCCCAAATTTTAACAGATCTTTCGCAAGATCGCAAGAGAACAGCTACTTGTGACAAGAGAGCAGCTACTTGCAACAAGAGAAGAACACTACTCAAAGACAAAACATTGGTGTTATTGAGGGAGGCTTACCTCTTTCTGGTTACCCAAAGATTGTCTCGTTAATCTTTCAAACAAAACACTTCCTCGGCAATGCCTACCGAAATAGACAAGGGTGAATGACTGGTGCCAAACACGTAACCTTGACAAAAGAATCCTATTCCAGAACAACCCCTCTTCCATCCACGGACGGGGTACGGACTAGTCATATTCTCTCGCGGAAATTCTACCTTATACCTAGGGTTTTTTCTGCCCGAAGCAGACCAGGATGCATGCCCCCTGGGTTCCAGTCCCATCTTTCCGAATCACTCGCACTCATCGGGAAGGAGGACTGGGGGTGGAGACATTTCTTGATTGAATAGACCATTCAGGGTTGGTATGTGACTATTTGCGATGCGTGATCCCGGAAATGAAAGTTGGTCTATGAGCTTGACCATTCTTCCTTCGTGTGGAAAACACATTACTCTAAAGAGTGAGGAGACTATTGCTCCCATGCAATATATATAGTCTCGTCCAAGGAGTAGGTTATAATCCAAGGGTCCTTGAACGACCATCACGTTCATTTGAACGGCCTTCCCTTTCAATGTAATAGGCACATTGGGGAGGATCCCTAATGGTCGACTGGTTCCTTTATCGAAACCCGAGAGATTTCTTATCTCAGGCAAAAGCGTCGGGGAACCCAGTGCTTTCCAAGCAACAAAGGAAAGGATACTCACAGATGCCCCTTCATCAATGATAGTTCCAGCCATTACCATTCCGTATATTTGGACTATAATTCTGAATGGTATACTGGCTGGTAACCGGGGTCTGCCTAGTTGGTTCCAATCAAAGGACACAACGAGGTTGCTTGGTGGTGGGACCGAATACACAGCCGGATATGACCCTGACGATGTTCCTTCCTGCGATAAAGGAATGGGCGCATTTCCCTGACGCTCGTCAGAGTCTGTGTTGATGAAAAGAATCTGGATGGTGTCATCCTTATTCTCTTCAGTGAGGGTATCATTTGAAGATGAATCTTCAGTGACGGTGCCATTTGAAGATGAAACTTTTGAAGGGAGAACCGAGTCAACTGCCGTTTCGACCTTTGGACTTTCGTCCGGTCTGGATTCAGTAGGTTCATTTTCAATGACTGACGCTTCAGCTGACCACTTGAACGGGCCAGCTGTATTCTCAACCAACGAAGGACTTGGCACGAGTTTTTTGTATCCAGGAGGAAGTCTCAACGGTGAAACCGGACGATCTTCCAAAACTCTCTTCGCTTCGTCTAGGAAGGGACAACAGTGGATGGCGTGATCGCCTTCACACAGTCTGCAGGGGGATCTCGCTCCCCCCTTTTGTCTTGAACCTTCACTTTCGCTGGTTGACGGTAAGCATGCAACATGGCTATCAGAGGTTGATGCTCCCGAATTGTGCAAACGAGGGGACCAGTCCCTTAGTATCCGGGGAATACAGGGACAATCTCTATGGAAGTGGTCTCCTCTACATATGACACATGGCGATTTAGGCCCAGTCTGTGCTGTGTGTGGATTTTTGTCAGATGTCTTTTGCTTGCCCCCAATCGCCTTAGGCTCCTTCTTCTTCTTCTCTCTCTTCTTCTTCTCCTTCTTCTCCATGGGAGCTTGGCTTTTGCCGGCTCTACCTTGCGAAGATGAAAGATTGGAGGAAGAGTTATAGGAAGTAGAAGGCTGGTGGGCAGCTCTAGACTGATCTAACTGTTGACTCGACTGTTCAGGAACCATGGTGTTCTGAACTACATTGGTTGAGAATAGCCAAATTGGCAGGCCAATTGTCAGTCCTGGAAGCGACAATGTGGCCATGTGGGGCGCACCAACTTCTCTCCAAGAGGAGAAAGGACTAGGATTTCCATCATGGGGAATTCCTTGGTTGGGGCGTTCCATGTTCTCAACCTACAGATCAACGCAGGAATAGGAGGTGATTATGTTCCGTTTAAAATAAATTTTATAACGACGCTTTAGACACAACTTGCTTTTTCACTTTTTAAGAGTCGATAAAAAGCTAAAGATGACTCTAGTCTCCTTCGATGTTTTAACGAGCCCGAAGTGACAAATTCCTGGATGGACTTTTTCAGTTATAGAGTTTGAAAAAGGCCAAAAGAAACTACTCTGGAGTTCTAGGCAGAGGGTGTGCCAAACTTTTCGCAAAACCACAGAATACGTTTTACGGTACGGGTGGTCGATCTTCGTGAATGCTGTGTTCACTACATTGCGATCAGTAGGGCGGCCGACACGGCTTCCTATGGATAATGGCTTTGTTCCTATAGGGGTCTCCCAATATATACGCGACGGTACGTGGGAGCACAAGTCCGTATTGATACTTATCGCTTCACCGTGGAGGAATCACCCAACCACTCAACGCTAAGATATCACGTTTAACGACGCCGGAACACGTCTCTAGCTTAGACCTCTATGTGTTTGCGTTATGTTTCAATGCGTTGTTATGTAAATTCAATTTATTTTAGGTTGATCTTGTTTAGCAGTTTGCCTTTATGGATCACCACGAGATGTATGGTACAACTCCTAAATGCAGTCTAAGATGATAAGCAAGCTTTACAATCTTTCAACTTATGAAAATCTTAACTACTGAGGGAAAAGAAAGACATCATCTTTTCACACAGATCATAGAGCACACACTAATGCACTTTTTCCTAAATCAACATGCAAGTTGTCAAAATGCACATGCACAATGCAGGTATTTCTTTTCTCTTTCTTAATGTTGATGTAATACAAAAAGAAAGCTGTTGTATAACTTTGAATTCAATTTCAAGTGAAAGCAAACAAGCTTTTGTCCAAAATCAAAAGACACCTTAAGATTTACTTGTTTCAACACTAGAAATACATAAATTCAAACCATATGACGAAAGCAAAAGCTCAATCAGCTATGAACAACAAACAAACTAACTCTTAAGATCAAAACGACACTTATCACAGGTCTAGATCTAAGAGGTCACAGCAAGACTAGTTCACTTTCGTTATGGGAAACTGCAAATGATATAAGAAATACACAAAGAACAAATACAGTTTGTTTATACAACCGAGGCGGAATAGTGGCAAAGAAAGGTGGTTTCAGATAGGTACATTGACTGATAACAGGCAGCAAAAACAGGGATGAAAACAGGGCAACAGAAAGCAGAGAACCCCATTTGCACAAGGCCACACTGGTTCAGCGGAGGTAGAACACTGTCAGTTTGACATTCAGTGCAGGTAGCCCCTTCGGGACCTGCGATGAAATGCAGACTGCCTTCACAGTGCCTGCAATGAAGAGAGAAACTCTCGTTTTTCTCAGGTTCTGGGTCACAGATTGCTAAAAAATCAACATTTTTTGGCCAAATCAAAGCTACCAATCAGTACACACTAAAGGATGACTCAAAGGAGGATGAAAAGCTATCACTAAGAGCTGTTCAGAGTCCTTGTGGATCAGCTCTTCAAATCATAAACATGCCCAGAAACTGAGCTAGAGTAGCTGCCCTCTACTTTGCATTTGAAAGATCCAAATGCAGTTCGATTCGGTACTCCCTGTGTTTAGGAAATGAATAGCAAAAACACAAACAACCAACAAGATACGATCCCCAGTGGAGTCGCCAATTTGTTGTTGGGAAAAGTATCCAATACGGAATGACCCTATCCCACTCTAAGGGTGATAGTACCTCAGCAACAATTAAAGCAAAGCTATCTAAGATTTCTTCTTTATGAAAGTAAAATAGGGGAGAAAGAGATCCACTAACCGATGTCTTTCGCTAATGGTTGATCCAATCTTCTCTCCTTGCTGCTTGCTCCCAGCTCCTTGCTCTTTCACTGGCCCCAGCTACACCAAGATCCTACAAAATGGCAAGAGAGGGAAACTACAAGAAGCATACATTCATAATTGATTCAAGGATTAGAATAAACCAAATACACAAGTATAACAATACATCATTGAGACACATGCATATAGAAGAACCTCAAATGCTTTATTAATGGAAGAAGTAAAGTTCAGGAAGTGATACAACCATAAGAGGCCCAATCCAGCATCACCTTCCCAGCAGAAAGAAATCTCCTCTTCACCTCCTTCAAAGCAAATCACCCAATAGTTCTAAACTCAAACCAACAGCAATTCTTTACATTCACCAGATTCCAGCCCCCCTAGACCTCATGAGAGAGATCTATATATAGGAGTTTTGGAGAAAGGATGAGTCAGCTTGAGGCTGGCATGAAGCTGACTAGTGTCCTCTCTCACTTCAGTTATTCTTCAGTTCTTGAGTCCACTTGGAGGTTCTTGCTTCCACTTGGAGGTCTAGACCCTCATACTCATCACCAGTCGAATTCCTTGATCCAAGTGTCATTTTGGAAGCTTCCTGGGCATTGACACCTTGATGTACCTGTTCTTGTTGTGCTTCCTTCTCTCCATTGCACATCTCTTGTTCTACCATGAGTTGCCACTTCAACTCCTACAACTCCTTCTCTATTTCTTCCATCCTATTTGCATGATCCTCTTGTCATGTTGTTTCCTCTTGGCCTCAATCTCCAAAGTTTCTTTCATCAAAAATGGATCTGCTTTGAACTTGCAACTTTGCTCCGCCTTTGTGTTGTCAACAACCTTCCTCTTGTCTTGCTTGTACGCGGGTCTGCTACCCTCTATTGTTGCTTATGGTGCTTCTCTCTGCAATGCCACAACCATTTCATCTTGATATCCTTCTCTATGAAAATCTCGGTGTCTTGATAGATAAGCAAGCTCATAGACACTCGCTCAACTGCATCTCTAGTTGCGCTCTCAACGGTGTCCTTTGACCTTGCTCCCTGGGAAGCCATGTACCTATACTGCTAAGAGGTAGATGAACATATGTGATACTTGGAGACATAGAAACACTCATCGAAATAAATCTGTCAGTTGAAAAAAAAAAACAAAATAGAGGACTGACATGCAACATACCTGTTTGAATAAATGTGAAGATTGCACAATTTTCACCGGGAGGCTGGGAGACTGACTACCAAAACTATGCAAGGCACATTTCGGGCTGTCAAGAGGCTGAATGACTACTGGAACTACGTAATTCACAATATAGCCTAGCCTAATGAGGACTGAAACTATGAAATGCACAATTTCAGTCAACAGTGACATGCAAACCAACAAACTACATTGCGTAATTTCTAGGGCCAATAAGGCACTGCCTCCCAGAATTGCGCAATGAAAGCCTAGAGGCCAGTGTTGGGATATATTTGCACAATTTTTGGAGGGAATGCAGAGCCTTCACTTCCAAAAATGCACATTTGCTAGTTAGGCAAGGCAAGGTCTGGGCCAAGGCAACCCAGACCCGCTAATGGGTAACTGGAAACGTGAGAAGTCTGAATGCATGGAGAAGTTGAGTGAAAATAAGAGTGAATGATCATGCATGTAAATAGTGAGTGCAGGATTCAGAAAACGAGAAAGTAAGAATGTGTATGAAGCGAGTCAGAGCAATGGCAACCATGAGTGTAGAAATAGTGTCAGGCATGCGACAGTAGTGAGATGCAATGAAAAGCTAAAACAATTCTTCTACAAGCTAACATGCATCAAAATGACAACAAGCATTCATCGAAACCAAGCATATAGCACTTACACAATGAAAAATACAAAAAGCAATAGAAAAGAAGCACAAGACATGAAAATCAGACTTACCTTGAGAAAACTGAGTTGAATGTGCCAAAGACTCCTAGATGTAATGTGGGATGTCAGAGCTGCAAGATCGATTTGAGGAATGAGCTTTGTAGCATCCACCAAATGAGTTTTGATAAGCTCAAGGTTATGACGTGTATGCCAAAAATCTAGGAAAAAGCAAAACTTAGCGGGATTTTTCTAAAATTATCTTTACATGTGACCTCCAGCTGTTAAAAATAGATCACTAAAATCTAGGGTGCTTTTTTTTTTCGGGAAAATGAGACCATGCATGAAAATTAGGATTGCTAGTCCTGGACGGAACTAGTCAACCTGACAGTACATGCAGCAGTCTGCAATCCTGGGGATGAGATTTGTGCAGTTTCTGTGTTGCGCAAGGTTGGCTATCCCTCAGGTATTATACAAGTCCTGGAGTCAGCAGGTCACTACCTCCCAGAATTGTGTAATCCCGACTTATTGAGAGTAGAAGAGGTTGTTCCTTCAGATAAGTATTTTGTATATATCTCTATCATACTTGTTAAGGCTTTCCCCCTCAACTTACTCTACTTGACTGAGTCGACAAGGGTTAACCCACAAAAAACTGACTAGAGTAGGTGATACTAGTTAGTGTGCAAGCATTGTGTTCTCATCAAGCTTCACTTTGAATAGAATGTATTTTCCATTGGTGTAACATGGACTAAAGAAAACAAGTTCATCATACAGAGACAGGATGATGGATAACCAAGTATTGATAACTACACAAGTCCTCTTGTACTTTACTGAGCTTGTTTTAAGAGTCTCACATGGTTCATGTGAAACTAACCTATGAACGTAAAAAGGCAACAAACACAAAAGAGTGAAAATAAGAAGCAAATGTGAAAGAAAAGGGAGTAAGAAAAGAAGCAAGTGAGCAAACAAACAAACAAGAAAGAAAACACTACTCCTACTCCTCAGCTAATAGTGCATGGGTCTACTCATGTGAAATGATACTTCCAATGAAACCATTTATGCATTGGTCTACCCATGATGGTGAAGGTGTGGTTCATGAATATCACAATCACACTTACCAGAAAACATGAAGGATATAACGATGAATACAAGTAGACTCCGGGTTTAAATGCGCCCATAGAAAAGAAATGAGTGAAAGTGAACGACATGCAAGAAAACGTGATAAAAGTAAACCACTTATGTCACACAAGTGTGCTTGTTGTTGGGAACAAGATCCCCCAAGGACAGTTTTGGGGCTAAAAGCCCATGTTTTGGGTCAAATTTTGCAATAAAGTTGTAAAGTCTCTGTATTTTGTGGTCGCGGAGTGTGAAGGTGTCATGAGTCATAAAGGGTTGTCTGCCTTATTTTGTAAAGTGTAAAGTCAGCTGTAAAGATCTATCCATGGTCTGTGGAGCATGGGATTGTATAAAAAGAGCTAAGTAATTAATCTCGAAGTAGCTTTTGAAGTAAGAAGTTTGAAGTCTTAAGCGATAAGGAGGAATTCTTTAGAGAAGTCTATGTTTCGAGTCATAGCGTAGGTAGAGGCTCTGTAGCTGAGTGCGTAGAGGCCTAGGGTGGAATTCCATGGTTGAGTGCACTGACTCCTACAGTTGTGTTCACAGGGAAGATAGAGTCTGTAATAGTCTGAAGATATCAATAAAGAGAAGTATTCTACAAATTCTATGTCTTTGTTTCCTATTAATGCATCTGGTTATATTGCATTTTGGGTTTAATATAAAAATGTTCATGTGATGTGAGAATGTATGTGACTATCTTAATTAAGCAAACACAAGTAAGAATATTTGTTTACGTGGTGCTAACTGTGATTGTTTAGTAAGATAAATAAAGCACTTAAGATAACTTGGGAACTCATACAATATGGTATCATAGTAGTGTGAAAGTACCTGAACTACAGGTTAGGGCTGCACAAAGGTCAATCATATTCCTTTGCAGAGGTACTAAGGAGAAGAATAAAGGGCTAGATAGATAAAGCCCTAGAATTTAGCGACCTGTAGGAAAGTAGGAACATAGGGTATAAACTGACATCACAACCAACTCAGGGTGCAAAAAATTAGTTCCAACATCCCCCCATACTGCTTCGGGTGAGACTTTGGTCCGTGCTCTACAGGCTGATGCCGAAAGGGGCAGTAGTGTAGGGATTTGTTTGGTTAACTAACATTGAACCTAGGTCAGGCCCCACACAGCCAACAAATGTTCTGTTGCCAAGATTGGAATCTACATAAGAGATGTCTGATGTCATATCACTGGAATCCAACTAAGAAAGAGGTCAAAGACTGGTTGGATAGGAATATCCAAGAACTCGTGGCGTAGGAGAACATAAATGCACAACTGAGAAAGGAACAGTGGCTGGACAGGTACCTATATACAGAAATCCATGAGGTCTTTTTCGGCTCCTTTCTAGTTGAGTTATATGAGTGGATTAAGAAGCTAGCAGATAGCAAAAGAAGGTGGAGACTTGATGGTCCTATTGTTTAGACCCTGGAGTTAGTATAGAGACTGGAAGCCTCTGAGGATAAGATCGTTCGTGATTTCGATCATTGGCTTGATTGCATCATAGGAGGATTTGTGACAGAATTCACAGTCGAGACATCAATTAGCTACAATGAGGCGAAGCGACGCATTTTCAAAGGTCCACGAGGTAAGTACTTGAAGTATTTGAATACATGGATTAAGGTGTTATTGTGCAAAAAACGGGTTATGTAGTACCTTTTTGTTCGAGGCTACGTAAAGTGGAAAGACTTGCAGGAATGATAGAAGAAATGGTTCTGAATATAGTCCATTGATTTCACCTCCATTCGGTGACAAAGAGGGAGTAGTGTAGGCTTCTCCGTGAAGTGAAATTCAGTTAATAAGACAAGAATTCCCACAACTACCACCTCTACCCACACCACCTCCAACTTTACCACCATCACCTACGACTTCACCCATACCACCACCACCTCCACCGCAGTTCAACATGGCAAAATCAGTGAAGCCCCTTTGTTTAAAGGCTTGGGAAATGAGGACCTAGACCAGTTCTAGTTCATCGCGAAAGCTGTATGGGAAGCTCAGGGCATCGCGGATGATCACATGAAGAAGGGAACATTGTTTAGTGCTTTGCAGGATTGTGCTAACCTAGTACATCAAGTATTCTAATGATAACCCAAACGTTGGGGTGGTGGACATCCAGACCGAGTTGAAAAAATAGCTTAGTATGCCTAAATATGAGGCACAGTTGATTGTGGGGTTCAAGGAAATCACGATGAAACTAGGCAAGACACCTTGGAAATTAGATCAGAGGTTGAAGTGTAAAATGCACGAAGCTAATATGAACTTAACAGATGGACAACACCGTGAGTGGTTTGTGGCTTCGCTCCTACCACACCTAAGGGTTGCGCTGTCACAACAGAAGATTACGACTCAGGCAGAGGCCTTGGAGATTGCAATGAGACTGCATGAAACACTGATGCAAGATCTGAATCTGGGAGTTCAGTAGATCCATGTGCAGTTGCAAAATCTTTGCCTTGAAATCCAAAGTTTGAAGCAAGACAAAACAATTCAATCGGAGGTGAATGAAGAGATATGGTGCCTGAAATGCAAGGGTCAGGGGCATGACAAAGACCATTGCCCGATCTTTGCAAGCTATATTGCAGGAGGAGGACAAATGCCTTTGAGGCTGGAAGCTCAAGCAAGACGGAGTGCGAGGCCTGCATTGTGGTACGCTATATGTCACGTAGCAAGAAAACATATGACAGATAACTATCATTTGCTGTAGAAGTTTGTACAAACACCGCAACAACTATTCTGCAACTTCTGCAGGTCGGTAGGGAATGATGAGCGCAACTGTAGAAGTTATGAATTGATGATGGATAGAGCTCCCACCTATAGGGTTCAAGTAGAAACGCGGCCCCCTAACCAGAGCATAGGGATGGTGCGAATGGGCTTTCAGGGGTGCGGACGAGGCAGAGGTGGGGGAGGACCTGGCAGAGGTTGGGGACAGCTAATATACTACAATTATGGAGGACCAAGACACTATGCCCGTGATTTCACTAACCCAACCTATCCATCGTGAAAATATTGTACTCTTTTTTACCATGAAATGGAGTACTGTCCTACGCTGATAGCGAGGATACGCAACAAAGGGATGCTACCACTTCAACTAACTTAGAACCTGCATATGATGAGGTCCGAGCCTCGCGAAGAGGATCCGAACATGAATATAGTGCTCCAAAGTGGAACTGCAATAGGGGATGATAAGGGGAAATAGCCTGAAGATAATGCATGGGTTCGCAAAGCTCTGATGAAGGAGGTTGAATTTGATTTAGAGCGTGCACGTGAAATGTTCATGGAAGCAAAGAAGAGCTTTGCTAAGGCCTCCACCGCAGGGAGCAAGAATAAGTCAGATTAGGAGATGGATCATTCTATGCTTACCACCTTTATAGAGACCTGCATGAAGCTGTTTCACGATATCAAGGTCGTGAAGGGATTACAGGAGCTTATAAATAGATGCACCAGAAACACTCCAGGTGAACCACGCATGATATGAAAGATTGGTAAGCATAAAGCAAGGACAGGACGAGAGATGAGGCTAACTGCGTAGATGGGAGAATACGAAATGAATCAGGTTATTTTGGATCTAGGGTCAGACGTGAACATCCTACCAAATAAGACTTGGGAACGGATGGGAAGACCCATGCTGCAGTGGTCTCCGATTGAGTTAAGGATGGAAAATCAGCAAAATATCATCCCCATGCGGTGGCTGCAAGGGCTGACTATAGATATTGAAGGCACAAGCGTGTTCGCTGACTTTGAAGTAATAGAAATTGTGGATGACAGCAACCACTACCCTGCACTCCTCGGCATTGATTGGGCTACTGATATGAACAAGGTAATGAACCTAAAGAAGCGAAAGATGATATTGGATAAGAAATTGCTCCATGTAATAGTACCCCTAGATCCTGTTGAAGGATAGTGCAATACTAAACCAGTATGCGATTATGAGAGAAATGACGATTTCGACTGTATATATAATATAACACTGTGAGACTAAGATTGGGGGAATCCAACAATGGATGGATGAATTACATGGGATTGTGAGAGTTCCTGCACCTTGGACTTTGATGAAGAATTAGAGTGCTAGCAAAATCGGTTACATGAAGTAACCACGCTAAGCTATAACATGATGACCTGGTCATTGCAATGTGTGTCATCAGAGGTAAGAAATTTTCCCACTTATGATGGCCTCAATGATGTAGATGTATTCTTGGATGCATTTCAGATGGAGGTACTAGAAAAGTAACGCTTCTAGGCTTTGGACTGGGCACTGGGTGCTATGCCCACAAGATGGTGGGGTACGCACAAGGGTAGCTTTGATGATTCGTGTGAATGTAGGATGATGGTGAGAACACACTTTGGGAAGTTGAAGATACGAATGACAGACAAATATGATGGGAGGGACGATCCACATGCACACTTGGCCAGATCGGCCAAGTCTTATGGAGTGAAGCCCCAAGCTGAATTGGTGTAGTTGTTCTGCCACACCTTGGATGTCATCTCGATGAATTGGTACTTGGAAACAGAGCTCTACCATGGTACATGTGAATGGGATATTCTGCGCAAAGGATTCATAATGACATTCAGCTTTGAAGACAGGTTTGATTGTATTGATGAAGCACTACAAGAAGTGAAAGCAGCAATATTTAGGATACCGCAGGACCCTTTGGACCTAATTCAACCCAATTGTACTACTCAGCTGAGTCACACGCTATAATGCTATAGCATAACTGCTGAAGAATAAGATGAGGATCTGCAAAAGATTAACATCCCTGAAGTAGAGGGTCACCACGAGGTTGAGGGACCGCAGATTGAGAATCCTGATATAATCGCGCCATTGAAAACAAAACAGGTAAATATTGGTACGGAGGCAGAGCCCAAATTCATGAAGGTTGGAGATTACTGGGGTGATGCAATGGTGGAGAAGGTCACTGAATTGCTCCATAAATACTAGGATTTGTTCCCTAACAACTTTACCGAGCTAAAAGGGATAATAGGAGACCTGGGTGTTATGAAGATCACGTTAAAACCCGACACGAAGCTGGTTAAGAAAAGGCCTTACCGCCTCAATCTAAAGTATAAGGAGAAGGTCTGCTTAGAGCTAGACAAGATGCTCACAACAGGCATCATTGATCTGGTAGACGAATCTGATTGGGTAAGCCCAATGGTGGTACAGGAAAAGAAAAATAAGGGTGAAATAAGGATATGCATAGATCTCAGGAAGTTAAATGATGCTTGCATACATGATACTTTCGCAACTTCGTTCACTGATGAGGTGTTGGATAATGTAGGTGGCAAGGAGGTGTATTCCTTGACTAATGGTTTCTTTGGGTACCATCAGAACAAAATCCAGCGGGAGGATAAGAGCAAGACGACCTTCGTGATAGAGTGGGGTGTTTTCAGTACACTATAATGCCTTTCGGATTGAAAAATGCGCCTATGATTTTTTCACGCGTAGTCATTGTTGTGTTCAAGGAATTTATTCATAAGTTCCTAGAAGTGTACTTTGCTGACTCGACTGTGTTTGGGTTGGTTAAACGCCATGTCGCAAGTTTGTGCCTGATGCTAGATATTGTCGAAGATACCAGATCATGCTCAATCTGAAGAAATGCATGTTTCGTGTTCCTTTCAGGACTCTATTGGGTCATGTGGTTTGTAGGTAGGGACTGATGGTAGATCCCATGACGATCATGGTGATACTTAACTTGGAAGCACCGAGGAGTCTGAAACAGCTGCACGCAACCTTAGGACATACTGGGTATTATAGGAAGTTTATCAAGGGCTATGCCTAGATCACCACAATTATGGAAAAGTTGTTGAAAAGGGACATCACGTTCTGCTAGAATGAGGACTGTAAGAAAAGCTTGGATGTATTGAAGGAAAAAATGGTCACCGCACTGATTTTAGTCTTCCCGGATAAGAAGAATGAGTTTCATGTACATGTCGACGCGTCATGTATAGCGCTGAGAGTAGTACTAAAACAGACTGGCGGAGGAGAATTGGACCATCCTATAGCGTTCGCAAGTAGAAGGTTATCCAAGGTGGAGAAGAACTATTCCACCACCAAGCATTAAGGGTTAGCCATGGTATACATGCTCTAGAGGTTTAGACACTATTTGCTAGGTGGCCATTTGAAGATGTATACGGATCATTCCATGTTGAAATACCTGGTCAATAATCTTGTGTTGGGGGGGAGAACTTATAGGTGATTGTTATTGTTCTAGGAGTATGATTTTGAAGTTATTGTGAAGCATGGACAACTGAACACAGGACCAGACCATCTATCGCACATCAAAACAGGGGAAGAGCCCACTAGTTTGGAGGAGGGACTGCCTAAAGCATAGCTATATGCAATGTGATTCGCAGATGGTCATTTTGAAGATATCATACACTTCCTAATGACAGGAACTGCCCTGGAAGGATAGACTGTCCAACAAAAGGAGTTCGTGGTGCACGTGATAGCTTTTTCTATCTTTGTTGGGCATCTGTACAAAATGGGGTCTGATGAAATATTGTGACGATATGTATGTAAGCTTGAAAGGAGAAGTATCCTCGTAGATGCTCATGGGGGTGACGCGAGAGGACATTATGCAGGAAGAGCAACCGCACAAAAGATTCTACGCACAGGGTTGTGGTGGCCAACCCTCCATCAAGACTCAAAAGCTTACTACAAGGCATGTAATGTGTGTCAAAGGACTGGTAGGCCATCATGGAGGGATGAGTTGCCTCTGAATCCATAGATGATGTTACAACCCTTTGAAAAATGGGTGATAGATTTTGTGGGACCCATTCAGCCCCAAGGGAAGAAGACAGGAGTGCGGTAGATTATTGCCGCGACAGAGTATTTGACTCGATGGGCGGAGGCACAACCTGTGAAGGATTGCACAGGCACAACTGCTACAAAGTTCCTCTTTAAGTATGTATTGACATGATTTATGTGTGCAAATATTTTGATTAGTGATCGTGGTATGCACATTCTGATGAGACGATAAGCGCACTGATGGAGGAATTTCAGGTATATCACTAGAAGAGCACGCCTTATCACTCGCAAGCTAATGGGATAGTGGAAGCATTCAATAAAGTGCTGGAGAACGTGTTGACCAAGGTTTGCAACACTCAGTGAAGTAATTGGGACCTGTGCATACCCGCAGTACGATGGGCCTATCGGATGACATGTAAGAAGTTGACTGGACAGACACCCATTAGGCTTGTATATGGTGTTGAAGCAGTGATGCCCATGGAATACATTGTGACTAATCTGTGCATAGTGACACTCATGGGTATGACAGATCATAGAGCCCTGGAAGAGAGGCTCGCCCAACTAGCTGAGCTTGAGGAAGAAATATTTCTAGATGGATTTCACCAATAGGTCCAAAAGAAGCAAGAAAAAGCATGGCATGATCGACACATTAAGTTGCGCACCTTTAAGGTAAATGACTTGGTTTTGTTATATGACAGCAAGTTTGATAAATTTCCAAGGAAATTTAGAATGAACTGGTTGGGGCCCTATGTCAGTAAGGAGATTACCGACGGAGGAGCGGTTCAGTTGGTCAAATTGAATGGAGATCCCTTCCTAGGAGAGGTGAATGGCAGCCAATTGAAGCCATACACTGGTAGTCCGGCAATGTGACTATATGAAGGTAGCATAGCTTAGTGCTCTAGACAACTGTAAGAAGGCATGGGACTATAAACTAAACTGGCCCAGTTGGGGAGTTGCGCGATTGGAGGGTTGTGTGAAGTAATGAAGTGTCACAAGGTTCGCGACATCGTGAAGGGGATTGCACTACCCAGGGAGAAATCACGTCAGTCGGCTGGAAAGTGACCGTTAAAGTCACTGTTCATGACTTGACGGTAGAAATGAGGCCAAATGGAGCAGGCGACTGGCATTTAAGATGAAATTTATGGGTCAGATCCTTGAAAATATTCTGCCAATCTGACATGAAGGAAACAAATGTGGGGGGAATGGTCGGATTCAAATTCAAAATGCCCTATAAATTATAGGTGGCTACCCAATGAAAAACACTTGGCATTTTGAGAATTGAGTTATTGAACTCTCAAGCGCACATGAACTGTGAGAACTTTGAAGCTCTGATAACCAGTTCAGTATTTGAGACATTGCCAAAGGTGACACAGGAGTTATTACAGAACATCATGTCGACACCCACAGAAGCTATGGATAACGAAGCAGTGACAGCCGAGGAGGCTATGTCAAAAGTTATCATGGAGGTAGAAGAAGTTGCTCCAGAGGTTGCTGAAGTATTAGCGAAAGTCCCCAAATCACCAAGGATGTCGAGACCAAAGCCCACCCCAACCAAGGAGAGCACGAAGGATAAGAAGGGAAATAAGCCTACAATACCGATGCGCGCATCGCCGAGAAGAAACCCATTGAAGGACAAGCCCACCACACCAGAAAAGGGGAAAGCATCAATCTGGAGCCAGAGTAGAAGAAATCTAAGACATCTTGATGGATGATGAGGACATGGGGATAGACGTGGAGGAAGTTGAAGTCCAAGGTGCTGGCCCTATCACTCGGTTGCCTGAGTATGTACCTTTGCGCAAGGGGAAGACCAAGGTGCCAAAAGATATTGACGAGAGAAAGGTTCCCTTGCAAACCCCTCTGCTGCCGGATGAGATTATCTTCGAAGGACCATGCTTGGGGTGGGCTCCTCTATTAAAACTCGAAGACTGGGACTTGCCTGACCATGAGAAGTTCTTGCACTTGGCAACCGAGCAACTGATGCACCACATTATTGACAGAACCACTGGGATGACTGCATTGGAGTCGTGGAAGTGGCGCAAAGGAGTAGACAAGGCAGGTCTGCTCAACCTATTATGGGTGCCACACTACAACTGTACCCCGATTACAGTCTAAGTCATCAAGGAGATGCTATGCTTGGTGCATGATGGGTGTCTATGGCTGGAGGAGCCAATACCCATCACTGACATATTGATCCACAGAATCACGTGGTTTCCCTACACAGGAGAAAATCTGGCCATGATGTTTGGTGGAAAAGGTGGCCAACAAGCCCTTGTGGAGGCCATGAAGGAGAAATTTAAGCTTGTGAAGAAGCTACGCGGATATGCCATATCAAGAATCAATGACCATGTTGTAAAGGTGGCTATGCAGATTTTGGTAGGGAAGGTAATGAGGAAGTGTCACACCGATGAGGTGTCGACACCTGTTGTCGCACTTTCACCCCACTGCGCTAAAGGAGTTTAGTTCAATTGGGTGCACTATCTTTGTGGTGAGTTCCTTGCGAACTGTCGCAAGGTATAGGAGCTTAGTAAGACACTCCACTACGCGTGGCTCTTGTTGTCTATTGTGCTGGTAGCATGGGAGCTTCGAGAGGTTAGTCAATTCCCTTCAGTCGTGCTGGACTTGCTAGAAGCAGCGAAGTATGCTTCACTGTGGGTGACCAAGGATGCGCAACGCATCAAGGATAGTAAGATCTTCTGGATCTTGATGGATATGAACATCTGCATGGCCATCAATTGCAAACAGCGATTGTTGCTGACTATGTTTTCCAACCTGCAGAGATATGTGGAGTTTAAGGCCGATTTTCACCATGTGTCCATCAGGGCACAGAAGGACCTTGCACAAACATGGTATGAATTGCCTTACTTGGAAACAGATGATGCTATTTATGCAGTACTTGATCGCTGGCTGGTAGAATGGCACACTACAGTAGACTTGGCAATGGGAGGGAGCAAGTCTACCGTATAGCACAAAAAGGAAGAGGCCAAGCTCAATATGATGTAGCTAGCTGAAAAGAGAAAGAAGGAGGTCGCTGACAAGGCCCAGGTGGAGTGCAATACCACTCAGTAGATGAACAAGCAAACAGGTGGAAGAGAGCGAGGCTCTAATAAAGGCGCAAGGTCGCCTTCACCTGAGACAGAGGAAGAGATAGAGGAAGAGACAGAAGAGCAAATAGAGTAGCATGACACGGACCCACAGACAACATCTGCCTGCATCAAGCTTCCAAGGGAACAAGAGAAATAAGGGTCGAGGAAGAAGTCCAAGGCCACTAAGACGTCATTGGATCCAATCACCCTCATAGAAGGCGACTTGCATTACATTGGAGACACGGTGCGAGAGGTCATTGTGGAGGCCCTACAGTAGTTTGAGCAGTAGCAACAACTAATATTGGGGGTCATCCAGATAAGTCTGCAGGAGCTGCAGACCCACGCATCACAGGCTGGCACAGTGTCCACTTGCCTCGCTATCGACACTTTAGAAGCTACCGAAATGCTGCACGTGAAGGTCTCTAGTGCAATAGTGCTACCCGATGGATCACTGACCATGGAGAATGAAGTTTACAGGCCCACTGTTAGCGCCCTCAAGGGAGTAGGGTTGAATCTGGCAGCACTCCCTAGTGAAGCGCTCCACCTATTGCACGAAGGAGTAATTGCGGAGCTAAGGACCTGAGAGCACTGCACTGTACAGGTGATCAGCGAGCAGCAGATTAATAATGAGCAGATGGCCCTACAACAAGACTCTGTCATCGCCTCCATGACCAAGGCAACCAACCAAAATAAGTGTATAATTCAAGTTGTCGAGGAGGCATGCCAAATGGTCCTACAGTTGGCCATTCCTAAGGAAGAACTAGTCGAGATGTGCATCTGCAAGTTGGCTACAAGGGTGCGTGGTGCTCATACAGAAATAGCAGGGGTTTAGTTGGATTTGAACCTGCAGATCATTGAATTACAGTTGAAGGCCCGACGTTCAACTCCACCATAAGTAATGAAGTAGTGTGAAACAGTTGTCACAGAGGCAATAACGACAGTTGGCAGTGTAGTAGTGGACTGCACACAATTCTTTGAATAGTCGTTTGAGGTCCTAACGAGCTTGCAGGAGGACCCTAATGTACAACGAGTGGAGACAGAAGCACGCGCGCTGCAAAAAAATTATGATGAGGTCAAAGGCACACCGTGAACCATCACGCTCACACAAAGACTAGAAAAGTTGCAGGAGGCTAAGTGGGTAGATGCACTGTAGCACAAGGAGGTAATGTTGAAGGCATGAGTGAAGTCCTGGCTGGATGAGGCTTACTTGATCATAGCCTCTATTGAAGGAAATCTTGTGACTCTACAAGCAACTCAGCAAAAGCTTCAGGCTGACAATTTAGGAGCAATGACCGAGTAGATGGTTGAAAAAGCAAAGTAGGCAGCCGCACAATGCACCGTCGAGGTTGTTGTCATACAGGTTGAGCTAGGAGGTCACTCATGCTAAGTTCTCCACACCCATAGAGTGACTCGAGAGCAAGTCACAATGTTTATGTTGGGGGCCTGTTGGGAACGGGATCCCCCAAAGCCAATTTTGGGGCTAAAAGCCCATGTTTTGGGTCAAATTTTGCAATAAATTTGTAAAGTCTCCGCATTTTGTGGTCGCGGAGCTTGAAGGTGTCATGAGTCATAAAGAGTTATCTGCCCTTATTTTGTAAAGTGTAAATTTGGCTATAAAGATCTACCCATGGTCCCCGGACCATGGGATTGTATAAAAAGAGCTAATCAAGTAAGCTCTAAGTAGCTTTTGAAGTAAGAAGTTTGAAGTCTTAAGCGATAAGGAGGAAGTCTTTAGAGAAGTATAAGTTTCAGGTCGTAGCGTAGGTAAAGGCTCTACAGCTGAGTGCGCAGAGGCCTAGGGTGGATGTCAGTAGCTGAGTGTGTGGACCCTTGTAGTTGTGTGTGCAGGGCAGATAGAGTCTGTAATAGTACGAAGATATCAATAAAGAGAAGTATTCTACAAATTCTATGTCTTTGTTTCTTGTTAATGCATCTGGTTATACTGTGTTTTGGGTTTAATATATACATGTTCATGTGATGCGTGAATGTACGTGACTATCTTAATTAAGCGAACATAAGTAAGAATATCTGTTTACGTGGTGCTAACTATGATTGTTTAGTAAGATAAATAAAACACATAAGATAACTTGGGAACTCATACAATACATTTTCATAGCAGCGTGAAAGTACTTGAACTATAGGTTAGGGCTGCACGAAGGCCAATCGTACTCTTTCATAGAGGTATAGAAGAACGGAATAAAGGGCTAGGCTAACAAAGCCCTAGAACTTAGCGACTTGCGTGAAATCATTAATGGAGGGTATAAAATGACATCACAACCATCTTAGGGTGTGGAAACATGGTTCCAACATCCCCCCTATTATGAAACCAGCTCAAGAAAATATAGAAAAGATAGGTCAATGCCTTAGAATTCAACCTCTTCGACGGGGAAACCTCCTTTACATTACATAAATGAACAATTCTTGGATGATTCAAATGACAAAACCTCCTTTCTATATATAGGAGTCTAAGGAGTCACAATATAACCCAACCGACCTAACAATAATAATATAAAGCCACAAAAATAACAATAGAGGGATTCTGTGGGGCACAGTAATAACAATATGGGGACAAGAGGGGCACAAAAATATTAATAAGGGATACAACTACAATAGTAATGGGGTAATCACTAGTATTATAGGGACCCAACATGCCCCTCTCCTTCCAAAAAGTGTTGTCCTCAACGCTTGAGTAGTTTTGGATGCTTCTGTATAAAATTCTCATCCTCCCATATGGAATCTTCAGCGAATAAGTTCTTCCACTTGATAAGATACTCTGAAATTGATCGATTTCGTAGCTGTCGAGTTCTTGTTTCAATGACTGCCTCTGGTTCAAATATAATTTTTCCTTCCTCGTCAAGTTCTGGCAATATTGTTTTAACTAGGAGCTTGTCAACTATAACCTTCTTTAAACATGAAACATGGAAAACTGGGTGCAATCGAGAAGCTGCAGGAAGCTCCAATTTGTATGGCATAGTACCAATCTTTTGCAACACCTTGTACGAACCATAATACTTTGGTGATAATTTATTATCCTTCTTAGCTTGCTTGAGGGACATTTGCTTATATGGTTGTAGCTGTAGGAATACCCAATCACCTACATCAAAACTTCTTTCACTACGATGTTGATTGCCTGTTGTTTCATTCTATTCTGTGCCAACATGAGGTTATCCTTTAAGAGTTGGAGGACTTGTTGTTGATGTTCGATGTGATGTTCCTCTACTTGAACCTTACAATTTCTCTTAAATATGATGTGATGGATGGTGGCTGATATCCATAAAGTGCCATAAATCGGGTCATTTTTGTTGCTGTATGGAAGGAAGTATTATAACACCATTCAGCTAGAGGCAACCATTTGACCCATTGTGTCTGTTTATCAGATACAAAGCAACAAAGATATCCTTCCAAACATTTGTTTACTATCTCAGTTTGCCCATCAGATTGAGGATGATAAGATGAGCTATGAGCTAACTAAGTACCAAGAAAAGAAAAAAATTATGTCCAAAAATTTCCAGTGAAAATGGGATCTCTGTCACTTACAATAATCTTTGGGTTTCCAATGCAGCTTTTGAATTGTTTCCATAAATGTAGTAGAAACTGTACTAGCTTTAAATGGATGTGATAATGCACAAAAGTGTACATACTTGGTAAGTCTGTCAACTACCACCATGATGACACTCTTTCCCTCAGACTTGGGTAAACCTGTGATAAAATCCATTGAAACCTCCTCCCAACGTTGGCTTGGAATGGATAAAGGTTGTAATAGACCCGATGTCTTAATTGTTTCAGCTTTATTTTGTTGGCAAACCAAAAATTCCACCACAAACCTTTGAATATCTGATTTAAGGCCATCCCAAAAAAATTCCTTCTTAACCCTCTGGTAAGTTTTTAAAAATCCTGAGTGCCCTCCTAAGGGAGAAGTGTGCAATTCCATAAGAATCTTTTGTTTTAGCTGGGAATTCTTACAGAGGTATAAGCGATCTTTGTACCATAACAAATCATTTTTCCAACTAAATGTATCAGATGTACTAAAATCTTGTTGTAACTTTCGAATAAGTGCCCACACTTCTTCGTCATTCTTCCATTCCTCCCTTGCTTCATTTATCCAATCTGGTTGGATAATAGAAATGGCACACAACAATGCTTCCACATCCTCATCCTTTCTTGAGCGTGCATCTGTCACCACATTTTGCTTCCTTTTTTTGTAGATGATTTCAAAGTCATAACCCAACATCTTTATGACCCACTTTTGTTGCTCTTCAGAGGATAATTTTTGTTCTAAAAAGTATTTAAGGCTATCATGATCCATTTTTACCTTGAAGTGTCTTCCCATTAGGTAGTGTCACCATTTCTTAAGTGCATGGAGTATTGCCAACATTTCCCTCTCATAAATAGCTTTGTGTAAAAACTTTCCCTTGATTGGATGACTTTCAAAAGCAATGGGTCTTTCATCTTGCATTAAAACAACACCAATTCCATTTCTTGAAGCATCACATTCCAGAATAAAGGTTTTTGTGAAGTCCGGTGTAGCTAAGACCGGTGCTTGGCACATTGCTTCTTTAAGATGTTCGAAGGCTTTTGTTGCTTCTGGAGTCCATGAAAATGCATCTTTCTTCAATAATGTTGTTAGAGGTGCTACTATTCTCCCATAATTCTTAACAAACTTGCAATAATACCCTGTCAACCCAAGAAATCCTCGCAGATGCTTTATGGATGTGGGGATTTTCCATTCCTTAATGGCTTTTATTTTGCTAGGGTCTACCTTAACTCGTTCATGAGATACAATATGACCCAGATATTCCAACTCTTGTACTCCAAAGAAACATTTGGATCTTTTTGCATATAATTGTTTCTCCTCCAATAGTTGTAGCACCCTATCAACATGTTCAACATGATCCTTCCAAGACTTTCTATAGATTAGTATATCATCAAAAAATACTAACACGAATTTTCTAAGGAATGGTTTGAAAATGGAATTCATCAAACCTTGAAATGTTGAAGGTGCATTGGTAAGGCCAAAAGGCATGACCAAAAATTCATAATGACCCTCATGAGTTCTAAATGCTATTTTCGGAATGTCTTCAGTCTTAATTCTGATTTGATGATATCCTGAACGAAGATCCAACTTGGTGAAGTAAATTGATCCATGCAATTCATCTAGTAATTCATCAATGAGAGGAATGGGAAACTTATCTTTAATAGTGAGCTTTTGGAGCTCCCTATAATCTGGACACATGCGCCATGATCCATCCTTCTTGTGCACCAATACTACTGGAGGAGAGAAAGAACTTTGAATTGGTTGAATTATACCAGCCTCTAGCATTTCCGCAACCATATGTTCAATTTCACTCTTTTGGGCATAGGGATATCTGTACGGCCTGATGTTTGGAGGAACACTTTCTGGAATCAGATGATTAACATGATCATGATCACGAATAGGTGGGAGACCTTTGGGAGTCTCAAATACCTTGGAATGATTGTCCAAGACTTTTTGGAGATCTGGAGAAATAGATGATTCCAATGTGGAAACATCTAGCGAACATAATTGTGCAATTACACCTCTTTGTTCCGTTTTTAGAAACTTTGTCATACTGTTAGAGCTTATTATATTTCCTCGTTTCCCTGCAATACCCCTTAATTAAACTTCCTTTCCTTCCATAGAAAATTTCATGATAAGTTCTTGAAAATTAAAAGCTATTGTACCCAAGGATTGTAGCCATTAGACTCCTAGTACAACATCAACACCTCCCATTGGAATGGAAAGCATTGGACTAGTCAATACATATTCTCCCATGGATAGCTTGATATTATGACACTTTCCAGAGCAATTTATCATTCCTCCATTTGCAACCATCACTTGACACTTTGGTGTTGGATATAAGAAGCAATTCAATTCTTTTGCTACCTTACAATGAATAAAATTGTGGGTACTTCCTAAATCAATCAACACTATTACCTTTTTCTTCTTGATTTGTCCTTCTATCTTGACGGTTTGAGGAGTGGTAATTCCCACCAATGCATTACAAGATATGGTCGGATTCATTTCTTCTTTATCTAGGCTTTGTTCTTAGAGTATATACTCTTCTTTTGACCTTTCTTGCTCCTTTTCTTCTTCCTCTTCAAAATCTATGTAGAATAATTTCTTCTTAGCACACTTATGACCTTTAGTGTATTTGCTATCATAGCTGTAACAAAGCCCTTTTGCTCTTTTTTCTTGCAATTGTTGTGGTGTCAACCTTATAGGTTGTGGAAGACTAGGGGCAACAAAACTTCCATCTTTATAGTTGTGAGTGGTATGCTTCCTGGTTGCCACAATTCTGCTTTCCATTTTTCTTGCTATAACCTGAATGCCTTCCTAATGAATCAAGTTCCCAAAGGCAAACATCATGTTGGATATTATCCTTTAAAGTCCCTATGAACAAATCAATCCTATGCACCTCTGGAATAGTTTTTACTGTTATGTTCAATTTTTGGAACTCCTCAATATGCTCCATTATTGAACCCTTTTGTTTGAGACTTATTAATTGGCTAAAAAAAGTGTTGCTTTTTGTATCCTCATAATGTGCTGTCAATTCTTCCATAAAAATTGCCCAAGTGATAATTTGTTTACGAGAGCAAAGCCATTGATACCATACAAATTGATTTGGTTCCAAATATAAAGTTGCAATGCGTACCTTTTGTGTGTTTTGCACATTATTGAGATCGAAAAATTGCTCCATCTGTAATATTCATGTTGCAGGATCCTTGCCATCAAACTTCCTCATATCGATTTTTTGAATATGGTGGGTCTTCGATCCCACATTAGAGTCTACGAAATCATGATTAACATTTCTTTTGTTTGCATCATGAGTTTCCTTTACTACCTTTTCACCATTAGTAAGTATTTCTTATAGAAACTTTGTCAAATCTGTCTTCAAATCTACCATGTCTCTCTTCAAATTTGTCTTCAAATAATCCATCTTAGTTTCCACGCCCTTTATCTTAGCTTCTATTAGCTTTTATGAGAGTGACATTTGTTGTACTCAGTCTTGTAATTTTGATATATCATGTAGCATTTCTTCCTCTTCTTCATGAGTCATGCTAGAGATTTCAGGTTGCTTACTAGGTGTTTGCATTTTCTTTCCTTGGGGCATCAGTTACCAATAATAATGCTCTACTTTGCCTTTATAATTCCTTCAAAATAAATTTTCAAACCAAGCCTAAGAAAAAATTTTAAAAAATCTACACACCATTTTTTCACTTTGTAGGAGCTCGATATTGCCTTTGATGTATCTCTATACTTTCAAATCATCCAGTTCTGAAATTGTGACCTGCAGTAGCCCTCTGTGTCCTCTTTCCAATGCCACTATTTTGATCCAAATTGGATTCTCCAAGGGGGAGTTATGCGAAATATCCCACAGTGACCTGATTATAGACTAGTTCAGTAGAGCGAACTTGTACGACGTGCCACAAGTCACTGTTTCGACCTTTGGCTCTAAAATATATATACAAGAAACTACAGTCCATCCTCTTTTAGAACCTTCTTATGAAATTTCAATCTGATGCTCAGAGAGAAATTTATGATGATTTTCCCCAGGTCACCTGTTTGGAATGTAATTCAGGAGTCTGTAAAAAGATCAACTTCCTCAGATCATATCTCCGCAAATATAGTGTGAAAATCTCTGAAATTCGGACCTGAGATTCAGCGGGATTTCTTCTCAAATGGGTGTTTCTTTTAGCTTCTGAAACATCATAGAAATAAGTTTATAGTGCAAATGCCACAATGACCTGTTTGGAGCAGTAAACCCTAGAATCCAAGGCTCTGATACCAAATGTTATGAAACCAGCTCAAGAAAAGATAGATCAACGCCTTAGAATTCAGCCTCTTTGAGGGGGAAACCTCCTTTACATTACATAAATGAAGAATTCTTGGATGATTCAAATTAAAAAATCACCTTTCTATATATAGGAGTCTAAGGAGTCACAATATAACCCAGCCAACCTAACAATAATAATATAAAGCCACAAAAATAACAATAGAGGGATTCTATGGGACACATTTATAACAATATGGAGACAATACGGGCACAAAAATATTAATAAGGGATACAACTATAATAGTAATGGGGTAATCACTAGTATTATAGGGACCCAACACCCCCATACTACTTCGGGTGAGACTTCGGTCCGCACTCCGTGGACTGATTCTGAAAGGGCCAGTGGTGTAGGGATTTGTTTGGCTAACTAATGTTGAACCTGCGTTAGGCCCCACGTAGCAAACACTTGTTGTGTAAGATTCCTCCAATTCAAGAGCAATGGGATCATGTGATTTGAGTGGAGGAAGCGAAATATGGTTGTTTGGTTGATCTTCAATGTGAAGCAGAGAGTGATTAGGAGCTTTGTGTGTTTTAGCAATTTCCTGATCAAAAGTGAAACCAACCTTAGGACAGCGAGGGCCTGACATAACCATCAGCTCAAGCTGAAGTGCCTCAACAACCTACAGGGTTTCGACTTCATTGACAGGTAGATCATCGGAGACCAGCAACACAGACATATTAACAGTGAGTGATTCAACATCGTGATTGAATGAAGAAGTACAGAGATCACAACAGCCACAATCAGAAAATTCAGGATGTTCATCAGCATCCTCATGATTTGATGAATCATGTAGAGGGGTAGTTCAGAAGCAAGGATGTTCGCCCTCTATGTTTTCAGAAATGACAGATGATAGATTGGATGGATTTTTAGAGGAATATTTTTCCTCTCCTGAATGTAATGACAGACTGACATCCGATGTGTCCTACGAACGATCATAAGTAGAAACATTCGGAAATGAGTTTTCATAGGGGAAATCAATAGTGTCAGAATCACAAGGGATTTCAGGATAGAGAAGGTGAGGGGTGGAAGGGAGTCATCCTTCACTGTTTGTTCTTCTTTAGATTCCCACATACACTCATCATGAATGATAGTGTAGGTTGGTTGCACAACACCGACTCTCTTGAAAACTTGATTGTCATTCAGAATAGGTGAGGATTTTGAAATGGAAGAACACAAGATAGTACAATTTAGAGAATCAATGGAATGTGGGGACAAAGGTTGAGGGAACAAATCCACATGACAATGAGTAAGATTTCAAGCCAAATCTGTGCAAAATCAAGAGCAGGTGGGTTGGGAGGATGTGACAGTTCAACATATGTGTGTGCATGTTCTCCCACATCACTTTGCAGTGGTGGAGGTGTTTGATGAGGTGAAGGAGGACAGTCACTTTTGATAGCAATTGTTCCTGCATGTGATTTCATAGCTCCATCACTAGAGTATGTTGAGAGGGGTTTGAATTATTTCGAGAATCCTAGATCTTTGGATAAGTAAAGAAGATACTCAAATATTTCATTGATAAATTCCCAATCAATTTCATCTTCGGGAAATCGATATGCAAGATTATGAAAGCGCATGTAAAAATTTTCAACAGATCCATCAGGTACTTTCCATAATTTCAGAATTGCTTTGTTGAGTGATTTACGGTCAAAGTGATTAAAAGCACGATCTATCTCTGTGACTAGATGAGAAAGAGAATGAATAGATTTTTTTGGTAGTGTGGAACACCAACTTATTGGGTTCCCTCGAAGCGTGTAGGTGAACAACGTGCAGGTCATGTCATCTTCAAAGATTTCATGTCTTTTGAATAAGCCTACAACTCCAACTGTGCCACATAGCCTCCACCATCATATTTTTTATGTGACAAGTTATTTTAGAGCACTTCCGAGACTTCAAAGTCATTTCCATAAGACATACACTCCAGAAGAGAAACTCTGTAGTTAGTCATGATAAATGTGCAGAGATTCAAAATATATTGTGAGGACTCATCTTGTCATATGGCCCTCCTTCTAGCATCAAAATGTTGACGGTGTTGGACCCGCCAACATGTCAGGGGATCTCCTCAGTAAGAAGTCCTAACTAGACCTTATACCATTTGGTGTAGGAGTCCCAATAGTCGGTCGTACAGTATTGCCTTGATCGTGGATGCACGCAGAGGTAAGTAAGATGTCCTTGTTGGTAGACAGGGTGTGACATGCGCAGCAAGCCAAGGAAGCTGCATGAAGGGTTCTAACACATAGAAAGGGGAATGAGTGCACCCCTTGGAAACCTGTGGAAACATGGAACTTGAAAGGGAACACACGAGAAAAGATATGTCACAAGCTAGAAAGAAGGTTAGCCAATGATCCAAAGTCATGGTTAAACCAACATCACATCTCAATAATATTCATACATACATATATAAAAATATTCCATACATACATGCGTAAGAAAATAACTACATATATCATTAGAGTAACCAATACAACTGAAATACAATAACAACATATGCATGAAACATGTTGACTCTATTATATTAAGAAAGTGAAAGTTCCAATCATACATAAAACCATTTCCAACTACTAGTATTGACAATGCAATGTTACAGTCACTGTCGCATGATCCTCGAAAGAGATATGCTAGCTCTACACTGTGGAGAAGCCAAGGCTCGTTACAATACACTCCAAACTTTCTCTAAGATACACCTATAGGAAGCTTGGCTCCCAAAAGCATGTCCAATGAGTTATGTGGTTCCATAAATAGCAAAGGATGGGGTGACCTTTGACGTTCACCTTTCCGACTCTTCACCTACCCTCATGACTCTTCAACTCCTACATGACTATTAAATTCTATTATCGACACTTTTTCTTTGAATTTTATAATATGTCACATTACAATCTACACATGTACCCATGTGAGAGAAAATAGGCTTGAGTAAGCCATGCAAGACATCACTAAGACATATACAGCTGTGGGAAGACCAACTCTTTGACATCCTCGCAATGATCGATGGTGGTGAACCGATTCCAAGCTTGGTATTCCATGATGGTCTCCATGTACTCTCTCATGACATCCTTCTGGAAGCGAACTCTTGCCTCTGTTGCATTTGGCTACACTAATTTGGCTCCTTCGTCCAACACGTCTGATAACATGTGCATCATAGCCTTGAGTGCAGTCAGACTGGCAACATACTGATGCATAGTGTCTATGTTAATCTCCAAGTCTATGTTGGTGGCTATGCACATCAACTCCTCCATGTACATGTCCAGCTCTAGTCAAACTTGGTTCTTTGTCTTCATCTCCGTGAGTGTGCCAATGGATGGGATCACATGCGTGCACTCAATGACATCCTTGCTCCTGAAAACTTGTGCATGTGATTGACAACACTACTCACCTTGTCTGCTCTATGCTAGCTATTGGTATGGGTCTATAACTTGTATAGGCCCAGTTTCATTAGTCTGTGAATGGTATGCCTCCTATTGTACCCATTCTTGCTGCGCTTCCTTCTCTGCATTGCACAACTCTTCTTCTACCCTGAGTTTTTGCTTCAACTCCTGCAACTCCTCCTCTATTTCTTCCATCCTCTTTGTGTGATCCTCTTGTCTATTGTCACCTCTTGGCCTCAATCTCCAAAGCTTCTTTCATCATAAGTGGATCTGATTTGAGCTTGTAACTTTTCTCTACCTTTATGTTGTAAAAAACCTTCCTCTTGCCTTGGTGGTGCGCAGGTCTGCTACCCTCTGCTGCTATTGATGGTGCTGCTCTTTGCAATGTTGCAACCATGTCATCTTGATATCCTTGTCTATGAACAACTTGATGTCTTCATATATAGAAAATCTCATAGAGGCTCACTCAACTGCATCTCTAGTTGCACTCTCAATGGTCTCCTTTGACCCTGCTCCCTGGGAAGCGATGTACCTGTACTGTTGAGAGGAAGAAAAACACCTATGATACTTGGAGATATAGCAACACTCATGGAAAGAAATCTATCAGTTGAAAACCAAAACAAAATAGAGGACTGACATGCAACATACCTGTGTGACGAAATGTGAAGATTATGAAATTTTCACTAGGAGGCTAGGAGACTGACTTCCAAAACTATGTAAGGCAAATTCTCGGATGTCAGGAGGCTAACTGAATCGTGGAAATCCATAATCCATAGTCCATATTGGCCTGCTGAGGATTGAAACTGTGCAATGTACAATTTCAGTTAGCAGTGACATGCAAACCAGCAAACTACATTGCACAATGTTTGGGGCCAGCAGGGGACTGCCTCCTAGAATTCCACAATGGAAGCCTGGAAGGCTACTACCGAGCTAGATTTGCACAATTTTTGGAGGGAAGGCAGAGCCTTCACTTCTAGAAATGCACATTTTCTAGCCAAGAAGGGCAGGGTCTGGGCCAAGGCAGCCCAGACCCGACGACGAGCGACTAAAAATGTGAGAAGCCTAAATGCATGGTGAAGCTAAGTGAAAACAAGAGCGAATGGTCATGGATGCAAACAGTGAGTGCGAGATTCAGAAAATGAGAAAACAAGCATGTGTGTGAAGCGAGTGACCACAATGACGATCGTGAGTGCAGAAACAGTGTCATGCATGCGACAATAGTGAGATGCAATGAATAGATGAAACAATGCTTCTATAAGCTAACATGCATCAAAATGACAACAAGCGTTCATTGAAACCAAGAAGACAACACATCTAGGAAGAGAAATAAAAAAAGTGAAATAAACACAACACAAGACATGAAAATCATACTTACCCTAAAAAAATTGAGGTGAATGTGCCGAGGACTCCTAGATGTAATGTGGGATGTTAGAGCTACAAGATCTATGTGAGGAATTAGCTATGTAGCATCTGGGAAATGAGTTTTGATAAGATCGAGGTTATGAAATTCATGCCACAAATATAGGAAATAGCGACACTTGGCGGGAGGTTTCTAAAATGATCTTTGCATGTAATCTCCAGCTACTAAAAATAGATCCCTAAATCTAGGGATGCTTTTGCATTTTTTCTTTTTTGGAAAAAGTAGGCCATGCATGCAGTTCAGGATTGGTCAGTCCTACAGGGAACGGTCAACTTGATAGCACATGTAGCATTTTTCAAGCATAGGGATAAGGTTTATGTAGTTTTTAGGTTGAGCAAGGCTCGTTGTCCCTCAGCATTGTGTAAATTTTGGGTTCAGCAGGTCACTACCTCCCATGATTGTGCAATTTATGAGTTGATGATTAGTGTTGGGCTAGATTGCGCATTTTCTAGAGGGAACGACGCCTAGCTGGATTGCGCAATTCTAGAGCCCAGTGGGATTGCACAATTTTAGGAGGGAAGGCTGGTTCCCCTCTAGAATTGTGCAATTTTCAGGGGGAGCATCTCATCCAGAAAATTGTATAAGTCCGGGATGACAGCGTGTGGGTGGGAGACAAACAAGTTGACATGAGTAGGCTGGCAGGTCACTAAAACTTAGTTAAAGCCTATGTACTCGACAATGCAAGACATGTTGCTAAGGATGGTTAGTAGGTAGGCTCCAAAATGAAGCTAAGGAAAAATTTTGGAGGGTGGTTGTAACCGCTACAACAAAAAGTTTGGTCCACCAAGAAATAATGTATATAGCATAAAAGAGAATTCTAAAGATAGAATGAGAAAGGGGGGCCAACAACTAGAATAAATATAAATATGATTTGGGAGTCTCTATAGCATGTTAAAAATGAGTGTCACAATTTGTTTTCAGTATCTATAATTGGAATCGCCCAAAGGTATGAATTTCATCAACTTTATCCCTTTTGTACCAAGAAAATATTTTAGATTTGAGACTTCTACGATGTGAATTATGTTGATAAATTATTTTCAGATCCATCACATACGGTTTTCCTTTCCCTTTGGCGTTTTGAACCATCATATGTGGCTCATTTTTAGGATGAATGAAAGATGAAAGATGGGAAATTTCTATTCACTAGGAAATTATATATATATATATATATATATATATATATATAGATAGATATATAGATATAGATATAGATATATATATATATATATATAGAGAGAGAGAGAGAGAGAGAGAGAGAGAGAGAGAGAGAGGAGGAACCTAAAGATAAAATGAGAAACGGGTGCTAAAAAGAGCTAAAATTTAAGGATGATGAAGGATTATCTAAAGCATTTTAAAAATGCAAGATCAGCCTTTATTTTCTCTATTTGAAATTGGAATTGTTAAAGGTATGAATTTCATCAACTTTCTCCCTTCTGTATAGGGAAAATTCTTCATATTTGATAGTTTTTTTATGTGAATTAAGTTGATAATTTTTTTATGGATCCAACGCATATGTTTTTCTCTTTTCTTTGATGTTTTGAACCATCATATGTGATTCATCATCAAGATGAATGAAAGTTGAAAGGTGGGAAAGTCTGATCCACTAGGAAATAATATATATAGTATAAAGGAGCCCATAAAGATAGAATGAGAAGGGGGGTGACAAAGAACCAATCTCTATAGATTATAGAGGAGTCTCTACAATTTTTTGAAAAGGCAAGGTCATACTTTCTTTTCGCTATTTGTAATCATAATTGTTTTAAGTTACAAATTTCACCAACTTTGTCCCTTTTATATGGGGGAAATATTTCAAATTTGAGACTTCTGTGATTTGAATTATGTTGATAAATTGTTTATGCATCCATCGTGTAAGTTGTTCCTTTTCCTTCAACATTTAAAACAATCATATGTGGCTCATCATCAAGATGAATGAAAGATGAAACATTGGAAACATTAATTCACCGAGAAATAATATATATAAAATAGAGGAACCTAAAGATAAAATGATAGAGGGGCGGACGAAAAAGAGAAAATCTCTAAACATGACAGAGGAGTCTCTACAACATTTTAAAAATGAAAAATCAGACTTTATCTTCTCTATTTGTAATCAAAAGGTACAGATTTCATCAAAAATTTTCCTTTTGTATAGGGAAAATATTTCAAATTTGAGACTTTGACGATGTGAATTGTGTTCATAAATTTTGTTCTAGATCTATTGTATAGGGTTTTCCTTTTCTATTCAATGTTTCAAAACACAATTTGTGGCTCATCATCGAGATGAACGAAAGATGAAAGATGGGAAATTCTGATCCATCTATATATATATATATATATATATATATATATATATATATATATATATATATATATATATATATATATATATATATATATAGATATATATATATATAGATATATATAGTATAAAGGAGGAACCTGAAGATATAATGCAAAAGGGGGTTGACAAAGAGCCAAACTCTAAATATGATGGAGTTGTCTCTAAAACATTCTAAAATGGAAAGATTAGACTTTTTTTCGTTATCTGTAACAAAATAATTCAAAGGTATTAATTTCATAAACTTAATCCCTTCCATATAGGGCAAATATTTCATATTTGAGAGTGTTGTGATGTGAATTATGTTGATAAAATGATTATGTACCCATTGCATAAGGTTATCCTTTTTATTTTATGTTTCAAATCATCATATGTGGCTCATCATTAGGATGAATGAAAGATGAAAGGTTAGAAAGTCTGATCCACTAAGAAATAATATATATAACATAAAGAGGAACCTAAATATAGAAAGAGAAGAAGGGACAACAAAGAGCCAAACTCTAAAGATTATGGGGGAGTCTCTACAATGTTTTACAAAGGTGATATTAGAATTTATTTTCACTATATACAATCAAAATCATTTAAATTTACAAATTTCATCAACTTGATCCCTTCCGTATAGGGTAAATATTACAAATTTGAGAATTATGTATGTTGATAATTTTTTACAAGATCTATGGCATAGGATTTTCGTTTTTCTTCAAACTATCATATGTGGCTCATCATTAGGATGAACCAAAGATCAAATATGGGAAATTTTGATTCACCATGAAATAATATATATATCATAAAGGAGGAACCTAAATATAGAATGAGAAAGAGGGTGTGCCAAAGAGAAAAGCTCTAAAAATGATGGAGGATTCTCTATAGCATTTTAAAAATATGAGATCAATTCTTTTTTCACTATAGATAATTAGAATCATCCAAATGTACAAGTTTCATCAACTTTATTCCTTCTATATAAGGGAAAGGTCTGATATTTGAGGCTTCTACAATGTGAATTATATTGATAAATTGTTTCTGAACCCATCGGGGAGAGAGAGAGAGAGAGAGAGAGAGAGAGAGAGAGAGAGAGTGAGAGAGGAACCAAAAGATAGCATGAGAAAGGGGGGTTGACAAAGATGCAAACTCTAAAGATGATGGAGGAGACTTTACAACATTTTAAAAAGGAAATATGAGAGGTTGTTTTCTCTATCTGTAATTTGAATCATTCAAAGGTATGAATTTCATCAACTTTCTCTCTTTCGTATAGGGAAAACCTTTCAGATTTGAGTCTTATGTGATGTGAATTATGTTGATAAATTGGTTCTAGATCCATCATATAGGGTTTTCCATTTTATTCGTCGTTTTGAACAATCATATGTGGCTCATCATCATGATGAATGAAAGATGAAAGGTGGAAAATTATGATCCACTAGGAAATAATATGTATATAGCATAAGGGAGGAACCTAAAGATAGAATGAGAAAGGAGGGCCAACACAGATCCAAACTCTAAATATGACAAAGGAGTCTCTACACTATTTTGAAAAGGCAAGATCAAACTTTATTTTTGTTATTCGTAATCATAGTCATTCAAAGGTACGAATTTCACCAACTTTCTACCTTCCATATGGGGGAAAGATTTCATATTTCAGACTTAGATAATGTGAATTATGTTGATGAATTGTTTCCAAATCCATCGCATTGGGTTTTCCTTTTTCTTTGATATCTTGAACCATCATATGTGTCTCATAATCAAGATGAATAAAATATGGGAAAGTTTGATCCACTAGGAAATAATATAGATAGAAAGAGAAATGGGGGTCGTCAAACAAACAAACTCTAAAGATGATGAATGAGTGTCTATAATGTTTTAAAAATGCAAGGCAGGAATTTATTTTCACTAGTTCTAATCAAAATTGTTCAAAGATATGAATTTCATCATCTTTCTCCCTTCCATACAGGGAAAATATTCCATATTTTAGGCCTTTACGATGTGAATTATGTTGATAAATTGTTTTTAGATCAATCACATATGGTTTTCCTTTTTCTTAGATGTTTCGGACCATCATATGTGGCTCATATGATTAATATATAACTTAAACAAATATACATTAAAAAAAAATGTGTAACAAGATTATTAACCATGGAGATGCTCTCACACTTTACTATGAATATTCTTAATCTGTAAATATTATTTGTTAGAATACCATGGATTATTCATACCACATTCCCTAAAAACAACATGGCTCATTCACTTATTCATATGACATTTTTTAATTAATCAATTTAATTAAAAAAACAAAAAGGACATTAGCTACTTTGGAGATAAATCTCACTTTTTGATTTGTGAATACTACAAGAATAAACCGTGGATTTTAAATCCCTAACATACACATAATAATTTGATAATTAAATTAAAATTATGGAAGAAATATTTCAAAATAGACACTCCTATTGACATAATTAGAAAGGTAAAAAGGCATAACTACTTTCTAAATAAAGCTTAACCTTTCATGTGTGACTACTAAAATTATTCCAGAATATGTGATAGAGGTTAAATCCTTATAGCCATTGAATAATCCTTACATCAATTGTTTTAACTAACTCTTATCCCTCTAATTTACAATCTAAATAAGAATGACCTAATCTCTATCAAATAGTACAAAAATTTAAATTTGTTCATGTATATTTTTTAAAATTGAAAAAATAATACATCTAAAAAGTAAGGTTTCTTTGATTCATATTGTTTCAATATAATTTTCCATAAAATCACATTTATAAATATTAGGTCACCCTTCAAACCACCCATTTTGGTTCATCATCACGACTAAGATGGAGAGTTTGATTTGAGCAATAATTAAATAATATAGAGAAGAGGAGAAAATCAAAATTTCTTCTTTATGTTATTTAATCACTACTTAGATCTTGATGATGAACCACATTGGCTTGTTAGAAACACTTCAACCTAATATTGATGAATGTGATTTTACAACAAATTCTCTTGAAAAAATAATACATAACATAAAGTTATATAATTAAAAATAATTACACGTTAAAATATACATTTTTATTAATCAAAATTTACAATAAATTTAAATTGACATTATCTGTCTTATAATCATTATACAGTTTGTATGTTTTAAATTTCTTTCACTCTTATATTTATTTATGTTGTACTCTATCTATTCTACGTTTTAAGGGTTTGTTGGTACATTTTTAGGTCTAATTGCCTTTTTGGTATATTTTTTTGGGTCTAATTTACCTTGAATCTCACTAAGATTTCTTGGATTCCCAAGGGTTTTTCAAATGTTGAATGCATATATGAAGTCAATAATCCATTTTAGATAACAAAAAATAAGATTTGACCAAAATAAATTTCACCTAATTCACTTAAATACTCCAAAAAATAATATGTTTAGACAAAGTTTTCATTTATTATTTTTATGTTTATTTATTTTAATATTTTTATAATATATGGAAGTCAATAACTCATTTTAGACAACAAAAATTAAGATTTGGCCAAAATAAATTTCACAAGATTCTAGCTAAAAACTCAAAATAATATGTTTAGACAACATCTTTATTTATTATTTTTATATTGGTTTATTTTTCTATTTTTATAATATATTGATTAATTTATTAATAAACTTTAAAATATATATTTTGGAAATTTTATTAATATATTTTACTTTGTTTGAAATTTGATTAGCAATTGTTAGAATAACAAATTTGAATTCTCTCTATAATCCTAGTTTCTCAAGGAATTGGTATATAAAATCAAAAACCTATTTTAAATCACAAAACATCATCTCTCTCCCTTCTTAGACTTAAGTCATACTCAATTGTAGTCGCACCAGTTTTATCTTTTTTAAGCCACAACCAATTACAGTCGCACCGATTTTATTATTGTCATTCTTATTGTGATTTATAATTTGTAAGGTCATATTTAGGTCGGCTTGTGACCTATTAGCCTATTCGAATGCTTAAAGAAAACTTTTAGGGCTTAGTTGCATATTGTATCAAACATTTTTCTTCTTATAGACTTAGTTGCATATTGTGCAAGACACATTTCTTTTAATGAGCTCTATTTGCATATTGCATCAGACCAGCTATGAAAAATTTTGAGTCTATTTACTATGGCATGGTGATTCCGAATGATTCATGGTTGGAAAGAGGACAAGGCAAGAAAAGGCATGTTAGCATTTTTCATCATCATTTCCTTACAGACTCCTAAGCCTTTCGTTACATGGACTCTTATGTTTACAATGCCCAAAACTACTTGAAATAATCATCTAGCACGTATTGTATCATTAATATATTGTTTATAAAGATGATTTGTAAAAATTTGTTTATGAAAAATTGATGAACTAACAAGTATGCCTGATTTCACTTTATGCAGGAACATCTTTGATCTTGTAATAAGCTTCTTCAATCAATAACAAATGAAGAAAAGGGGTCTTTGGAAAGGCTATTTTTACATCTACAATGTATTTGTTCTTTATCCCAGAGAGGTTTCATTTTCAAGAGAAAAAGGGTAAATCACTAAAGAAGATATGGTAAAAGAAAATAATAGCTAAAATTTGTAAGCCAACCTCTGAGGCCATCTCAACAAAACATGCAACAACAAAAATCAGGGCTAAAAATTCAATTTAATAAAAAGAGGACTTACAGACTGTCATAATGTTGAACAACATTTCTCTTTTTGTTATCAGTTTAATGTAGAATTTGGCAATCCAACCTAGTGAACCAAGCCTCACAGAAAGTTTGGTTGACAAAGTCAAAGGCATTTTCCATTAATGGGTTTGGGAAAAAGAACAAGACAGTAATATTTTGAAGATTTCGGTATGGCCAGTTTATAATGTTCAAGATATCCAAAATATTACTACTTCATTTTTATTCAATTAGTTTATGCTAACTCATTCAATAAACGTATAGGTAACTAAGTTCCAAAATGATTTGCATGCCCTAAAGGCTAGAATAATTTTTAAAAGTTTAGCTCTTTCAACAAATACAATGATTTCTTGAATTCTATGTGATGAAAAAATTATAATACCATATTTTGAGCTTCTGGGAAAATAACAACTCCTACAATTTCTCTACAATAAAATCATCCCAAGCAAGGAAGTCTAATTAAATGGATCAGAAGAGTAACATCGAAGCTTTCCTAATAAATATTAATGTCAATAAATGGCAAGTGAGATTATCATTTCATGAGCAGAAAGCATTTTTACCTTTTATATGAAACTGATCACATATTTGACGAAGAGAGTAATGGTCTTCTGTGTTAGTGTCATAGTTATCCTCAAACACCATATGCCTAAATCTTGCCTTCAGAGCTTGCTTCAATCTAAAGTTAATCAAATAGAACTTAATCAGAAAAAAAATAGGAGAGGCCATTTTCTTATTATACGCCAAAATGAATACTTAAAAGTGTGCATCATGGTTTCTAGCCATTTTGTTGGCACTAACTATACCTAATTATTTGTTCTCACTATCAAGAAACTAGTAGTACAAAAAAAACTAGAAAATTTGTACTCAAATAAGTGCATTTATTATATCGGCACACAGTAAACCAAGGCCTTACCTTTTGAGTTCATTATGATCATCATCAAAGAAAACAAGCACCTTTCTCTGGTCTAAAATATCACTCTTTCATTACAGACTTCCATTGAATGCTTCCAAAATCAATAAACTATTTTCCTGAATAATATCTGCAATTGGAATCTACATAGGCTAGTCCTTTCTTCAAATACTTTTTAGGATGATGGAGGGTAATTGATATTATAGGATTTTCAGGCATGGCCTGCCTTAAAACCCACATGGAATGACCTTTGAAAAGACCACTCTCTATCATCAAATCTGGTTTTAACCACCTTGCAATGAAAGAGAGGCCAAAGTTGTGATCAAAACCCATACCAAACATATTATTTTTTATCATTCTTGTTTGATAAATAGGCACAAATTATTTTAGGGTATGAAGAATGTCGTCTCTTGTCCAATTCACAGTAGATCTATGTCTTAACATGCCTTTATACAGAGATAGAAACGGGCCTAATATTCATATCCTATAAATGAAATAAAAGACCCCAAATTGGAATTGTAGAAAATTTAAGAGCACATAAATATAGTCATATACACTGAGATGAGGAGAATTTAAGATTTTCAAGAACACAGTAATCACACCAATGCACCAAATGTCAAACGATCCAACAACTGTAACAAATGAGAATTTCACTACATATATAATAGAGCACTGGATCACAAATCCAAGATCTTAAAAACATGTAAATATTCCCATAATTTGGTTCAGTAAATCAGAGGTTCAGATGAGCCTGTTGACTGTGTGGTCTAGTTGTTGAGATGGGTGTGGCCACCAAAACAACTGAGGTTCAACCCTTTGTGAGAATAGAGGCAGGATCGTGTGTATGAATTGGGAAAGTTTGATTCCCCATGTTAAAGTCGGGTTTACAGCAACAATGCAAAGTTGGAGTTCATAGTATGTGGAATTTGGTTTCATAGCTCTTTAAATATTTAAAAAATGTTTAGATGAGTGTTCTAAAAACTAAGAATTAAAGAGAAAATAGAAAAATCTAAATTTCCACAATAAAAAATAGTAGTCAAGGTAAGAAACATACACCATGGTAAATACAAAGAGTCATATTTAAAAGGTTCATATGGGTGCTTTAAAAACCAAAAATTAAAGAGAAAATAGAAAAATTAATTAAAGAGAAAATAGAAAAATTTCAATTTCCACAATAAGTAGTAATAGTCAAGGTGAGGAACATACACCACGGTACTCCCAAAAGAGCCGAAATCTGTAATAGTCAAGGTGAGGAACATACACCACGGTACTCCCAAAAGAGCCGAAATCTGTAGAAGCTTCATTTTCTGAGCCAAAATTTGAACAAGCCTCATTGTTTAAGCCAAAATTTGATGAAGCTTCATTTTCTCTTAGTGCCACCTTTTGAATGGCACCATATGTGGGAGCTTTGTGGGAGATTTGGATCCTTTGTAGGAAAAAAAAACCAAGAATCAAAACTAGAGAGAACAAAAGCCTTATAACACTCAACCTGTTTATTTTTTTGCCTCTATCTATCCCTTCAGTGTTCTTTTAATTCCCAACAAAGGATTCAATTAATTTCTTTAAAACTAACTATATCCCTTTTGTTGACATTGGCAAATTTCTTTAGATTTTAAACCTATTCTGGCAGACTTTGTCCCTAAAGATGCCTGGAGCAGTAGACAAGAAAATCTAGGTCTAACAGTGCTTTTTTCAGGTTCCAAAAACTAAAAATCGATGATGTTTGAAAAGATTTCGACCAACCAGGCCCAAAAAACTTCAATAATTTTATTTAATAGTGTAGGCCTTTGAGTGTTATAAAGGTCAATCCACTATATTATGTGAAGCAGTTTGATAGTTATCCTCAGGAGTCATCAGCACTTCGCCACCGAGTCAAAGGGACAAATATTATTGCCAAAGATCATCTAGATGGCTTGCAAGCGGTCAAGAAGCACATGACTAATCCAACTTCGATACTCTGACAAAATTCCACCCAGATGGAATGTCCCTCCACCGGTTGACATATGGTGGAAAAATATAAATTGTCAAAAATATGTTTTATAAAATTCAATACCCATAAAAAAATGATGCTGATAAAAAAATTTCAAATGTATTTTACGGGATAACAAATTCCAACCCTGGTCTCCATGTTTCTCAGTATGTTCCAACATGGCAATGCAGAGACGATGTATAATCCCTATCATCCATGGGCGGTGGGAAATAATGAAAAATGTGGTGGTCATCATAGGGAAAGGGCTACCAACCATGGAGAGTTTTACCTCTGTTAGAAGAGCTCTTTTTTACACTACAAAAGACTTGAATTGACAATGACATAAGAAGGGGCAAGCAGGGTTAGAATTTGATTTTAAACATACTTAACATTTAAAATTTTTATATAACCATCTCTTCCCATATGCCTTGAAGTTTAAAAAATGTATTTTTGACCACTTTTTTTTTTCAAAAATGTCTTTAATACCCTATTACTAAAGGGCATGTTCCATTTTTCTCCAACACTCTACACTCCCCTAATAGATGATTTGGTGAATCAAAATTAGTTATACTAATGGAATATTAGTAGAGTTGGTGGATTGGAATAAATTATATAGGAATATTATGTATCAAAATTAGCTTCGTAATTGTAATATCAACAGATTTGGTAGATTGAAATTAACTATTAACATAACATGAACTAATATCACAAATCAATCTTTACCTACCAATGTATTTAAACCAATGAAGAGTACAAGTACAATTTCTAATAGAAACATTAGTTAACACCAATTAATCAAGTACAATCATAATATAATATCCATATAATATAAAAAGATAATCATCAAACAAATATGATCCAAACATAAATAGGAACACAAAAAATTATAAATATAACCATAAATACATAGATGTAGCATAAATAATACTTCATTTCATTAATATCAAAATATTGAAATATGCTTACAAACATAATGGAAATAAACTAGCTCGGGTGATGGTAGCTTATCTCTTAAAAGAGATGTGGTGGCTACATGCCTTTGAACTGTGTTACAATGAGGCTCAAGGGCCTATTTATTATTGAACAACAAGAGGAAATCCTAAACAACCAAAACCCTAACCCCAAGAGATGTAACCACAAGAACTTGTGGGTCTCATTGGGGTTAGTTGGGCAACCAATTTCTCAGGGTTGTAACTTGGTCATATTATCTATGTTTGACGAGTATGATACCTTGTTGGAAAGGTCTCTTCAAATACTACAAGTTTTTTAGCAAGCCCATAGCCATTGGTATGGGCTTGTAGCGAACCTCAAAAAAACGTTGTTTAGGGGGTCAAAACTGCTCTCGAAGTTTAAGGCCCGAAAAGCTGCTAAAAATAGTAAATTATGAAATAAACAAGGAAATAATATGAAATCAACTGAAGGTCTAGGTGGAATAGGCAGGTGGCCACCAATATCCATCGAGATCATTCCTCCCCCCCAAGAAGAAATGGTCCCCATTGCGTGCAAAGCCTCCATGAGGTGAGGAAATTTTTGTTGAACATGGTCCCGAGTGAAACACTTACCCTGGTGAAGGAGCTTTCCTAGTTTGACAACTCGATATAGTTGGATCCTCCACTGGGGGTGTTATAGATTTGTGTGTCCATGAGTTGATCAATTGTGGAATGTTCCATGCATTCCAGGTTGAGCTATATTTGTGTGAGTTGCTCTGCAATGTCGGATGTGTCCAACAATGGTGGAAAGTGGGATGCTGAGCTCAAAGGCATTATCTCTGACAGCCTTGGTCATGGTTTATGGCCCATCTCAGAGCGAGCGAAGCTTGAGGTTGGGTCTAGTGAGGTGCTCCTTCAACAAATGTAGTCAAATGTTGTCACCCACTTGGAACTTGTGAGGCACTCGATGTTGATCATGGTGCTGCTTGTACTTAGCATTAGCTTTGTCCAATATATCATGGACCTGCTAGAGGATGTGTTGAATGTGCTCAATGAGGTTGCTAGCCTTGTCGTCTTCAGACTGGATGTCAGCTGAATATTCCTAAGTGGCTGCAAATGGTATGGCCACATCGATGGGACATAATGGTTGAAATCCCAGCCCTACCTAAAAGGGGTTGTGGCTCGTTGAGCTGTGAAGAGCTTTGTTGTAGTTGTGTTGGACATAGGGGAGACTTTCATCCCATGTACGTGGATGCTTCGAGTTGTACATGTGTAGAATGTGTATGATCATCCTATTCATAACCTCCATTTGGCCATTAGTTTGGAGATGGAAAGTCATGGATTTAGTAAGTTTTGTATCCTTATTGACTAGAGACTTGACCAAAATTCACTCAGGAATCTTCAATCCTGATTTGAGACAATGGACTCTAGGATCCCAAAGTGTAACCACACTCGCTCAAAGAAGAGCTTAGTAGTGGCTTCTATTGTAATACTCTTCATCCAACTTGCCATGATGGCCATCTTATAGAATCTATCGACGACCACCAAAACGCAATCATTGGCATGCTTAGTAGAAGGAAGGTCCTACATGTAATCCATTGAGATATATTCCCAAGGTTGACTAGGAGTAGGTAGAGGAGTATATAGGCCTTTCTTCTTGATGGTTGGTTTGGAAATGGCACAAATAGTGCAAGATCTAATTTACTTCCCAACATCCTCACAACATTTTAGCCAATAAAAATACTTCTGTGATACCGCCATTGTTTTCTCTACTCCGAAATGTCCAGTGACACGACTTTAGTATGCCTCACAAATCATCTTGGCAAGCTCACTTGAAGGAACACAGATGTGTCCCAGGTGTCATAACAATGCACCATGAAGGTGAAAATTTGGAAATTGCTTCACTTCTAGAAGTGTCTAGTATGTGTTGTCAAATTCTCGATCGCTCTGGTAAAGATGTGGCCACCCCGAAGTCTTGTGCCCACAAGAGTCGAGCATAGTGATCAATGCGATGACTGGTGGTCGGCTGAGGAAGTTTGCTACATTATTGGTACTTACCTTCTTGTACTTAGTGTTGAAATGGAATTGTTATAGGTAGGTCGACCATTTCTAATGGTTATCATTCTACAACTTCCCTTGTGTCTGTATCAATTGCAGGGGATGGTGGTATGTGTGGATGATCGTTTCCTTCCCCATAATGTAATGGTTCCATTGACAATAGGCACTAGAATACATTTCTTTATCGTAATTCTGATACTTTCATACTATGTTTGAAAGTGTTTCACGGTGGTAAGACACTCAATGCCCCTACTGAGTAAGAACTGCACCAATAGCGTAGTCAGAGTCATCTATCTCAATCTCAAATGGTTGTTGTAGGTCTAGTAATGTGAGCATTAGTGCAAAGAAGAGGCGATGCTTCAACTCAACAAACACATTTTGTTGGGTTTCAGACCAAATTTCTTTTTTCTCCACCCTTGGTAACTTGACTCAAAGGTTAAGTGATATGAGAGAACGCCAACATGAATTTGTAGTAGAAATTGGTAAAACCCAGAAAGTTACAGAGCTTTGTTAGAGTGGTTGGGACTAGCCAGTCCTGAGTGACTTGTGTCTTGACTAGGCCCACATGCACACCCTTCTCATTAATGATGTACCCCATATATTGAACTTGGGTCATGCAAAAAGTTTATTTCTCCAAATTGGCACACAACTTGTGTTGTTGCAGGGCTTGAAGGACCTGTCAAATATGGTGGAGGTGCTCTTCCCAACTCTAGGTGAAGACCAAGATGTCATATAAATACACCACCATGAAAGAATTGGTGAAGGGTTGCAAGATGTCATCCATCAATCTCATGAAGGTTGTTGGGGCATTCATCAACCCGAAAGGCATGACCAACCATTTGAAAAGGCCCTCACTAGATTTGAAGGAGGCCTTCCACACATCAGAGGGTTTGATAGGCGCGTGGTGATAACCAGACTTCAAGTCAATCTTGCTGAAATATTTGGCCCCCTTGAGTTGGTCCAAAATTTTGTCAATCCATGGGATTGGGTACCTATTCCAAACGATGATCTTGTTCACCACCCATAGTCCATACGAAGTCTCTAGGTTCCATCCTTCTTATGTAACAATACAATCAGGCTCCCACAAGGTGATAAGCTTGGCTTGATGTGCCGTTTTTGCAACAACTCCTAAAGCTGTCTCTTGATCTCATCATTCTCTAGAAAAAAGCATTTATAGATCATTCCATTAGATAGTGGCGTCGGTACGATCAATGGTGTGCTTGACCTGATAGTGCAGAGGTACCCTTGTAGGTGAGGGGAAAATGTCCCTATACTCCTCCACGATCTTTTCCATCTATTTTTGTTGTGCGGAGGAGCCCTGTCTAGAAGCCATGGCAATAACCTTCTTCTTGCCCTGAGGGAAAATCATAAGGAAAACAAATTTCCTAGTCTGGGAAATGATCTTACTACATTGCTTTGCAGTGATCAAAGAGATAGCGATAGGTTGGGCTACCTCTGGTATCCTATACAACTTATTTCCCAAAGTAATAATCACAGAGTGAGGTCTAGACTCATATACAACATGTCGTTTCCACAAGTATGCTTGTCCTAATAATACATCAGAAACTTCAAGAGGAGAAACATCACATAGTACCTCATTTGTGAAGGGCTTGATGCTGTAGGGAAGGCAACTCTGCTGGTTGACATGGAGATCTCACCCTTCGTGAGGGCACCCGATAGTGTATGATTGCAGATGTGTCGTCATCGATAGGCCTAGCCACTTCACTATCTCTATTGAAATGAGTTTCTTTTAGCTCCTGATGTCGACAATGAATTGCAATGGAGAACCCTTCACCCACATCTGTGAGTGGAAGAGGCATTCCCCCTCCTCTATATCTTCAGGCTCATTCTTATGGATCTTGGTGGTGGCCACGGTGGCACTGGGCTCCGCGTAAATGATATGATTCCATTTGTCATTACCCTTGTCAAGTTTTGTCTCAAAGTTGGAACATCCGTCTGAATCAAAATCCTTCATCTCAACCACTAGTGACTGCTTGGCCTGACACTCACTTATGTTGTGAGTCGAGCTCTTATGGAACTAACACCATTTTCCTATATTCTTCTTTGTCTTCATGGTGTTGTTCTTTCCTTGCGGCTTTGGCAGGTTCTCCTGGGTCACCCCACCTTTACTCTGGCCTTTGCTCTATGGTTTGGGGGGTGCCTTTTCCTTGCTTTGGATTCGTAGATCCAAACTATCATTTATTCTGTTTATTTTTTTTCTCAATATTGACTACATATTGGTATATCATGCCAAGCGAGGAGATGTCCAAGAACTCCATCTCATCCTTGATGTACTTGTGTAGATAGTTGTGGTATATCAATACCAAATTTCACTCAGAATCCTTGATACCCAACTTTGTGCAGAGGGTATGGAAAACAATTGTGAATTCTGACACATCTTGGTCCCTTCCTTGCCGTAGCATGGTCCACTTTATGTATTTATCTTCATAGCTCCTGATAGAGTAATATTTTTACTTGATGGCATCTCAGAAAGAATCTCAAATGGGTGTAGCTGAAAACAGTGAGGATTCCCTCTCGTCCTTTTCTTCATAGTAGGTTTCCTATGACTCCTTGACGTGTGGGGTGGATTTGAGAAGTGAAAAAGTAATCTTTTCTCGATTGGAAAAGTCATGAACTGAAAAATATCCTCCCAATAGATTCAGCCATTTATCTATGATGCCTACATCTATATGGCCCTCAAATATGGGAATATCAAAGTTAACTTGTACCTTAAAAGGAATGGTTCCTCTAGAGTAGCTTTTGGATGAAGGCGCCTCACCTATGGGTAGTTGTTGGAGGATCTAGGGAAATTTATCCATCATCACATTCCTCTATTGCTCAAGAGATTCCTCGAGCAATATTTTGAAAGGATATCTTGCCCCCTCGTATTTCTTTTCTTTCACCATGAAGGTTGTCGAGGTTTGCGAAGCTAGTCTCACAAAGGTTCAACCAGTTCGAGCCTTAACAACTTATACCCTGACCTCGTTGGGGACATGCAAAGAAAAATAGAGAAAGGGAAAACCGCTCTAATACCACTGATCCAAACTTAAATAAGAACGCAACAAATTAAAGATATAACCATAAATACAGAGATGCAATAGAAATAACAATTCATTTCATTAACATAAAAATATTGAAATATGCTTACAAATAGAATGGAAATAAACTAGCTGAGGCGATGGTAGCTTATCTTTGAGAAGAGATGTGGCGGCTTGTGGTGAAGTAAAATTATAAGTGCAGACAAGAACAAATTCCTCTAGCCCGATAATCGGTCTAGCCACAACAGATACATTCTATGAAAGATTTCCTTAGATTAGAATCAATCAAGAGGTCCTACCTCTTGGTCACTTATCCTACCTAATGATGTCCTCACTTGCTTGATCCAGCAATCTCTCACTTCCTTCTTCAAGCTCCTGAAACAAGTAAACAACAACAACACAAACATAATAATAGACAAATTGCAATTCAACCTACTTAATGAGTTAAGAAGCATTAAGACACGAATATGTGATATTACAAAACATGTAGGAAATCAATCAATAGTTTCATATATTAATATTCAAAGAGAGATTACAACCATTCGTCTTGACATCACAGTCTTCCTCTGACAAGACCAGGTTCCCACACACTTCTGCTAGCACTTATGAAGGCTTCAAACAATAATAGTTTAAAGACTCTTCCCTTTAGGCTTCACTCCAAACCAACACACTTCTCCCTCACACAACTAGATGGCTACAACTACTAATAGCTTGCTTTTCTAATTATGATTTTCACACTAGTCACTAGTTTGTGCTTGGGAAGAAGGGAGGTTTATATAGGAAATATGGATGGGAGATGGATCCTCTTCTCATGGGAGAAGGAACTATCCCTTGAGGTAGTTCCATCATTATAGGGGAAGGGAGCCCAAACTTTCATCCTCGACCCCATCCAGCCAAACCATTTACCAGACTTCCGTTACAAAGCTTTTAGAGATGGAAGCTTCAGCACTAATTTAAAAAACTTTTGATAACAAGACCAGCGCGATTAGAACACAACTCAGTCACACTGATTGGTGTGGGGAATAGTGCTAATTTATGCACATCGGCACATGGGAGACAAAGGCCATTAGCGCCAGTCTTGTAAATTGGGTGAAATAGAGGTTTCAGGGGAAATGGTGCAAGAGGGAGATGATGTGCTCATGAAGAGGGACATAATGGGAGTTTATCTATGAAGGCAAAGCATGTGGGGTTCAGTGTAGAGGTTCTCCAAGATCAAGGAATAGGGAGTACAGGGACAGTGGAAAAATGTTGTGTAACAGATGCCCCCTAAAGCGTGAAGGCTGAACTAGAGCGAAGGATGAAATACTTTATAAATAAGTGCAGGGAACCAGTCTGCCGTCAGAAAACCTGCAAGAAAGTGCAGATACATATACATAAAATGAAATATCTGTCAAATGATACATGAATTGTGGCATGGACGTAGCGATCCAGAGAATGATCATGTAAATGGATCCAGGTATGGGCACAGCCATCTGTCAAAGAGGATCATAATGAAACGAAGGTATGGTCACAGCCATCTGTCAAAGAGGATCATAATGAAACCAAGGTATGGTCACGTCCATCTAATAATGAGAATTCCTCTAGCCCAATAATGGGTCTAGCCACAACAGATACATTCTATGGAAGATTTCCTTGGATTAGAATCAATCAAGAGGGCCTATCTCTTGGTCGCTTATCCTGCTTGATGATGTCCTTGTTTGCTCGCTCTAGCAATCTTTCGCTTCCTTCTTCAAGCTCCTGAAACAAGTAAACAACAACAGCACACAAACATAATAATAAACAAATTACAATTCAACCTACTTAATGAGTCAAGAAGCATTAAGACACGAATATGTAATATTACAAAACATGTAGGAAATCAATCGATAGTTTCATGTATTAATATTCAAAAATAGATTACAACCATTTGTCTTGATGTCGCAGTCTTCCTCTGATAAGACCAGGTTCCCACACACCTCTGCTAACACTTCATGATGGTTTCAAACAACAATAGTTTAAAGACTCTTCCCTTTAGGCTTCACTCCAAACCAACACACTTCTCCCTCACACAACTAGATGGTTACAACTAATAATAGCTTGCTTTTCGAATTCTGATTTTCACACTAGTCACTAGTTTGTGCTTGGGAAGAAGGGAGGTTTATATAGGAAAGACGGATGGGAGATGGATCCACTTCTCATGGGAGAAGGACTTATCCCTTGAGGTAGTTCCATGATTATAGGGGAAAGGAGCCCAAACTGTCATCCTCGACTCCATCCAGCCAAACCATTTACCAGACTTCTGTTACGAAGCTTTTAGAGATGGAAGCTTAAGCTATAATTTAAGAAAATTTTGATAACAAGATCGGCATGACTAGAACACAACTCAGTCACACCGATCGGCGTGGGGAATAGTGCTAATCTATGCACATCAGCTCGGGGGAGACAAAGGCCATTAGCATCGGTCTTGTAAATTGGGCAAAACAGAAGTTTCAGGGGAAATGGTGCAAAAGGGAGATGATCTACTCATGAAGAGGGACATAATGGGAGTTTCTCCATGAAGGAAAAGCATGCGAGGTTCACTGTAGAGGTTCTCCAAGATCAAGGAATAGGGAGTACAGGGATAGTGGCAAAATGTTGTGTAACAGATGCCCCCTAAAGCGTGAAGGCCGAACTAGAGTGCGGGATGAAATGCTTTATAAATTAGTGCGGGGAATCAATCTCCAGTCAGAAAACTTGCAAGCAAGTAAAGATACATATACATAAACTAAGATCTCTGTCAAATGATACATGAATCGTGGCATGGATGTAGCCATCCAGAGAATGATCACATAAATGGATCCAGGTATGGGCGTAGCCATCCATCAAAGAGGATCATAATGAAACCAAGGTATGGTCGTAGCCATCCAATAATGAGAAGGATCACATATGATAAATCCTGGTAGTTCCCACGACTAGCCACCTAAAAGAGACATGCATATCATCATAAACCATGTCACACCACTTCACAACCTGGACTTTCATAATCTGAGTCCAGGGTCTTGCGTTCCAACACGACCCAATCAAAGTACTAATTCTAACATGCGAATAGATGTGTTGACATCGAGCATGCTAGAACGTCGCTTGATTACCAGTCCATGATGTAAACTATTAACAAGCACGAGAGAAACCACCAATAGTGACAATGGCTCTCAAGGTATTATCAACACAATTCATGAAATGTGAATACAAGAACTGAAGTCGAACACTCGTGAAATCACTTGATCAAAATCCAATGATGTGAACTTGTCATCGAGTGTGAATAACTTTCCATTGAGACATGCAAGCTCCAAGGTACTGGAAGGGAGCCTCTCGGTCAACTTCCCAAATAATGAGTTGAAGTCGATGGAAAGAGACCATGTCGAAGGAGGGCCATAATGAATCCCACATCATGAACATTAGACGAGAGGATGAAAAATGATTTTTGATGATACAGAGAATCAGAGGTAAGTGTAACTACAGAAGGACAACTCTTGAACATATCAACAACACAATTGGAAGTTTGGGAGCTTTTGTATCCATGGGATCAGTGGTCATAATGACATGGTAGAGATCAAATGGAAGGCAAAAATGAGCGGCCCAAACCCAAGAAGGTCACTGATGCAAAGGAGGATGTCCCAACCTAGCATGAAGAAAAGAGTGTCATGTTCAAGAGCAAGCTGCCGACACGACTGATAGATTTCCAAATTTTCCCCACCATTTCTAGTGAGTACCCCAATTATTTTTTAATCACAATATTGAAGGGGACAACATATGCTTGCACTGTAATTTTATCCTTCGAACGAATCCAACCTAGTAAGTTTAACGAGCCCTAGGAAGGAGAAGCTCATGTTCATCATGGTGATGAATATGATGTCGTCTAATAGTTTAATGAGTCTGACAAAGGTGTAACTCGGTACCTTTTTCATGTTTAGAGAGTTTGAAAAAGACACATAAAAGAAAAATCCTCATGGTCCCTTTTCGTACATTTGTGTCTCTCGAGCCCAAAATGGTAGAAAACAATACTTGAGAGAACCACTTGACCATTTCAGTCAAGGAGTACATTTTTCATAAATAGTGCCTCCCAACCCGAAAAGGGGTAAACTTATACTAGGTGCATGATGTTTCACATCCGTTAACAAGTTTGAAATGACAAGGGCTCAGTCATATTTTCACTTTTGAAGGGTCGGAAAAGAGCTGAAAGCAGACCCCCCATTTTTATTCTCTTTAATGAGTCAAGAAGGGAAACTACTGGGCAATCTTTTCATATGAGTTTAACGAGTTGAGAAAAGAGTTGAAATGTTACTCATCTTAGAGGAACAGGTGGTATAAAGGGTAGCAACTAGTTTCGACAATGGTGGAGTTGCTCAAAACATGTAATGGTCAAGAGGTTGGCTAATAAAACCACTCATCGCCGCAGTTCCTGAGGAAAGGAAAAACAACCAAGTGAAAGCATATGATCGGTCAAAGAGATGGTAGCAATGGAATGAAACAACAAAGGCTCATCTAGCAGAAAGTAGCTGATGAAAAAGGAAATCACGAGATGTAAATCGGGCATGGGTTCATTTTTTCACAAGCTTGAACCATGGAGAACTCTGCTCGGATTCGGTTTCATGTTTACACAAGCTTGAAATGAAAAAATATGCTTGCTATAAGTTTGCATGCCCCTAGCATAATGACTCAATCCAGGTACATGCCCCCCAAGCTTCATTTCAATCAACTAGATGGATGAAATGAAGGTGCACTTTTGAGATCTTAGAAAGACTCGACTGGGATTTTACGAGATCTTAATCAAAGACTTGATTTGGAAAAGGGAGTTTCTTCATTTTTTGTCGAGCTTGACACAAGACAGGGAACTACGCTCATCCCTTATTTCATTTTTTAATGAGGTTAACACGAGACCAAGAACTATCCTCATATGTTGTTTCATTTTTTAATGAGGTTGACACAGAAAAAGAACTATCCTCATGACCCTTGTTTCATTTTTTAACGAGCTTGGCACAAGACAAGGAACCATGCTCCTACATTATGTCATTTTTTAATGAGCTTGACACAAGACAAGGAACTATGCTCGGTCTCCTTGATTCATTTTTTAATGAGCTTGACACAAGACAAGGAACTATGCTCCAACTCCTTGATTCATTTTTTAACGAGCTTGGCACATGACAAGGAAGCATGCCTATGTGTTGTTTCATTTTTTAACGAGCTTGACACAAGACAAGGAACTATGCTCAGACATCTATTGATGAACCATACGAGAACATGGCTCCCAAGAGGTCTTCACTAGATGGAAGAACCACGCTCTGGAAGGAATGCATGTCATTTGGTACCAAATACAGATCGGGTTCCAATGCCCCCAATACATAATGTATTATACCATCTGTGTGATCATCAACAGAGGTGAAGACAGAATGGGTAGCCACATAATTGACCTGTGGCGGGGAAGGTATTTCTTGCAAACAAGAGCTTATAGGGAAGGACGGTTTCAAAGGGGGCGCCTGCTGACCAATGAATGATAGTTGATCAATATTCACAATTCTCCCTTCATGCGGAAAACAAACCACACGAAAAAGTGAAGAAACGAGACCTCTCGTGACATAAACATAGTTGCATCCAAGGAGAATATTGAAATATAAGGGACCTTGGATTACCATCACATCTATATAGATGGTCCTTCCTCCCAAAGTAATAGGGAACTTCGGAAGGATCCCTAAGGGCTAACTGGCTCCTCTGTTGAAAGCCAATAGGTTTCGGGTGACAGCACAAGCTTTGGGGAACCCAAAGCTTGCCAAGTAGTAGAAGACATGATGCTAACAGATGCACATTCATCTAATATAGTGCCAGGTACTACTATATTGTATGCTTGTACTATGTTCTGGAAAGGCACATAAGATGGGAGGTAGAAAGGAGTCAATGGACTCCAATCGAAAGACACAACAAAACTTTTTTGTGGGGGCATCATATGATTTCCCCCATGCTTTGTAGGAGAAGGAGAAGGACTCACCTGAACAACCGGGATAGGAGGGTCACTCTTCGATTCATGAGAATCTGAGGACACAAGAAGAACATGAGCAGTATGATCACTACACTCTTCCGGAATCGAGTGAGCAACTGATGGTGGAGCCAAGTCGACACTCTTTTCGACCAATGGTTGGTTGGGAATAGACACAAGAGAGTCTCGCTCAAGAAGAGCAAGACGAGCCAGAGACGAATCCAAGTCAATCTCATTACCAACCGGGAGAGGGTTAGAAGAAAGCTTTTGATAACCAACAGGAAGTTGGGGTTGAGGCACTACAAGGTTTTCCAAAACTTTGGAAGCTTTATCCATAAGAGGACAAAGGTGAAGAAGATGCTCACCTTCGCATAACCTACAAGGGAATCTAATCTTCCCTTTCTTCTTACCATCACTAGCCAAGGGTGTAGCATCGACATGATCTCCAGAGGTTGATGGGGATGGTCGGTTTAGGTTTTGAGACCATACCTCTAAGATTCTAGGAATTCCAGGACAGTCTCGAAGGAGATGGTCACCCTTACAGAGCCTGCAAGGGAATTTTACATTCCGCGAAGGATCAAAAGGTTTTTCGACGAGGGGTGCATTTGGAGTCATAGCTGCATGGTTGGCCTCTCACTTATTTGACTTCTTATTCCTCGTCTTCTTCTTCTTCTTCTTCTTAGCCTCCCAATTACTAGATTTGAAACTTTCACTAGGCGAAGTAGAAGAGGAAGGTGAAGAAATAGGGGAAGAAGGGGAGAGATCAACCTTAGAATCAACGTGATGTGATTCAAATGAAGGAGATGGTGGGGCAGGAGTTGGGACACTTGGGACCACCAAGGTCGAAAATAACCAAACAGGTAAACCAATGGTTAACCCAGGGAGGGACAACGTTGCCATATAAGGAGCACCAACATTTCCAAAAGAAGGAAAAGGACCAGGATTCCCATCCGAGGGGAACCCTTGACTGGTAGACTCTAGAAATGTTGTCATTGGAATCGACCCTAAAGAATCACTAAGGAAGATAACTTTGACCAGGAATATTTCGTGGGCAATTAATTTAAGACACTAAAACAAAACTTTTCCTTTTCGTATTTTAAGAGTCGATAAAAGGACAAAAGCTAACTCCAGTCACTTTCGGAATTAATGAGATCGAAAGGACAAGTGCTCGATGATATTTTCAAATTTAAAGTGCCAAGAAAGATAAAAAATGACTACTCAGGGTATTCTAGGCAAAAGGATTACCAGGTAACCATGAACTGCAGAATACTTCCTGGTGAACTGAGAAGTACGGGTAGGCAATCTCACTGAATGCTGTGTTCGGTGTATCACGTTTACAAGGCAGCTGACTCAGCTTCCTAAGGATAAAATTATTGTAGCCTAGTGGGATCTCCTGTTATATACTTGATAGTACGAGAAGCACAAATATGTGTTAGCATTGTCTAGTGTCGAAGCAAACGACAGCTACTAGGTTTAAAGATGTCGGAACACGTCTCTAGCCTATACCACTAAATGTGATCATTAAGTTCAATTCTTCCTTAGGTTAATTCAATAAATTTTAATGGTTGATCTTGAATTAGGTTTCAATTACAAGGCCCTACCATTGTCATATGAAAAACTCCTATATGCAGATATATGAGAAAAGATATCTTTGTCTTCGATGAAAGTTATCACTAATTGAGAGATAAAGAACACAAAATTAATGCAACAATCGAACAATAAAATATTTCACTAATAAATCTCCTAAACAGACTTCAATTAACAACAAAATAAGTTCCATTTCATTTCCAATGCTTATGATGATGCAATTCGAGTTTCTGAATGATGCTACTAATGCAATATTCTCACTTAAGTAAACTAGAATGATGTTCTTCTTTTCATAAAATTCAAAATGAATCTTTCACATAAATCACTTTAATCAAAATTTTCACAATTCAGAACAAATAAGCATCAATCAAATCCAAAGCATGATAAATGAAACTAAAAGAAACTTCTTCTTTGAATCGAACAAACCAAACACATGAATGCTTCAATCGACAAACCAAGCAATGTAATCTATGTTTGGAAAGAGAAAAGAGACACTCGAAATAAGAGAACAAACGAGACTCTTTCACTCATTCAATTGAAAATGAAGCAAACAAAGCATCCTAGTCACCTCTGGCAGAAGAAGAGAGTCTAAGGGTCAAGACACACTGGCACTGGAATGGGAGAAATTCTAATTTTTTCTTACCCTTGAGACCAACGCGACTGCCTAACTGACAACTAGCGTCAATAGGCATGACCGGCATGACTAGCCATTACTACAACTAGCGCTGATGGCCTAATCGGTGCGACTGCCTAACTAACAACTAGCGCTGATCGAGGGATTCAAAGAAAAAATAAAAAATAACTTCACACAGGGCCAGACTTAACACATGAGAGGGTGGGCTAAACCAAGCAAGCACGCAAAGAAAGTGAAATGAAGATTTCTAGTTAGGGAAAAAATGGTCTAAAGGCTCACAGGGTCAAAAACACAAGAGAATAACACACTGGCCAAGATTGGGGTCTAGCCCTAATCTTCACTTATAGGGATTGACGCAACTGTCAGCTGATTAAACGCGTTGTCTGAGGGAACTAAGGAAAAATGAAAAAAAATTCAAAACAAGGACCAGATCTACTACTATGGATTTTACACTTAGGCTAGTAAGTAGGAGAAAAGCAACAGAACAAAAGGGAAAATGCGAAACTAGCAAAGTTCTCATGAAATCATGAAATCCAAAACAAACAAAAAGATGGGATCTCCCTAGTGGAGTCGCCAATCTGTGGTGAAGTAAAATAATAAGTGTGGACACAAACAAATTCCTCTATCCTGATAATGGGTCTAGCCACAACAGATACATTCTATCAAATATTTCCTTAGATTAGAATCAATCAAGAGGGCCTACCTCTTGGTCGCTTATCCTGCTTAATGATGTCCTCATTTTCTTGCTCTAACAATCTCTTTCTCCTTCTTCAAGCTCCTTAAGCAAGTAAACAACAACAACAAACAAACATAATAATAGACAAATTACAATTCAACTAAGATATGAATATGTAATATTACAAAACATGTAGGAAATCAATCAATAGTTGCATATATTAATATTCAAAGAGAGATTACAACCATTCATCTTGACGTCCCAGTCTTCCTCTATCAAGACCAAGTTCCCACACACTTCTGCTAGCACTTCATGATGGCTTCAAACAACAATAGTTTAAAGACTCTTCCCTTTAGGCTTCACTCCAAACCAACACACTTCTCCCTCACACAACTAGATGGCTACAACTAGTTATAGCTTGCTTGTCCAATTCTGATTTTCACAGTAGTCACTAGTTTGTGCTTGGGAAGAAGGGAGGTTTATATAGGAAAGATGGATGGGAGATGGATCCTCTTCTCATGGGAGAAGGACTTATCCCTTGAGGTAGTTCCACCATTATAGGGGAAGGGAGCCCAAATTGTCATCCTTGACCCCATTCGACCAAACCATTTACCAGAATTATGTTATGGAGCTTCTAGAGATGGAAGCTTCAACTCTAATTTAAAAAAATTTCATGATAGGACCCGCACGATTACCACACAGCTCAGTCGCACAAATCGCTGTAGGGAATAGTGCAAATCTCTACACATTGGTGCAGAGGAGACAAATGCCATTAGTGTTGGTTTTGTAAATTGGGAAAAAAATACGTTTCATGGGAAATGGTGCAAAAGGGAAATGATTTGATTATGAAGAGGGACATAATGGGAACTTCTCCAAGAAGGCAAAGCATGTGGGGTTCACTGTGGAGGTCCTCCAGGATCAAGGAACAGGGAGTACAGGGACAGTGACAAAATGTTGTGTAATAGGCTACATGTCTATGAACTATGTTAGAATGAGGCTCAAGGGCCTATTTATTACTGAAAAACAAGATAAAACCATAAACAACCAAAACCCTAACCCCGAGATATGTAACGCCAAGAGTGTGTGTGCCCCGTTAGGGTTAGTTGGACATCCATCTTCTCGGGGTTGTAACTTGGTCATATTATCTAGGTTTGGCACATATGATACCTTGTTAGAAATGTCTCTCTTAGTACTATAGGATTTGTGGCAAGCCCCTTCCTATGGCTATGGGCCTGCAACAGAACTCAAAAAAATGTTGTTTAGGGGACCAAAACTTCTTCGAAAGTTCAGGACCTGAAAAATTACTAAAAATAGTAAATGTTGAAATAAACAAGGAAACAGATATCAATTTACAATTATTCAATTTAAAATTGAATAGGCGTGTGGCCACCAATATCCACTTGGATCAAAATTTGATATCAATTTACAATTATTCAATCAATTGTGTCGAGGTGCGTGCTCCATGATATTAATGTTATGATGAGGACAAATCATATGACAACAAGCCATTCATTGAGATATGTTGATTAATAAATTGTAATGGATTTGGTGTTGCTAGTTGCATTTACGAGTCTCAATAATTTGCATTTAATTTATGTGCAACTTTGAACTCACGTCGTAGAACAATGGAAAACATTACAACCTCCATATTCCATCTGTTTTCCTTTGAGAACATTATGAACATTACAAATCCATCATTTTGAGGTTGGCTATTTTGTTGAAGGCTTAACTTTCCCAAGGAGATTTAGAATACTGCAATTTGTAGGTATGTATATAATCGTAGATGCCATTTTACATCTCAATCATATAAATATGTTATTATTTAAAATACATCTGGTTTGGAATCTGTAGAGGTATGGTCCAATGAAATGTGTTTGTAGACAGATGATTTGATTGCCCACTTAATTTGCCTGCAATAGCAAGCCAATTTTAGGTAACTGTCTCTGTGAGGATTTGCATGGCTATGAGAAAAATATATTAATAAAATATCAAATGTAGGGCATGCAAATATAGAAACCTTGAGTGTGATAAGTTAATGCTTCAACTATTCATTACAATTTTGACTTTTCTTGATTCTCTAATAACTCTTTTTTTATTCTTTTCATCCCGTGTTTGCAAATTATCTATGCTAACAAGTCTAAATTGTGTAAGCCACACAAAATATACTTCTAAAATCCACATTTCTAGAAGCCTAAATTGGTTTTCTCAAATTAAATGAAGAGAGAATGACTAATGTGCTAACAAGTCCCCCCCGTACATTAGGACATCCTACTATTGTATTAGTGTTCTCTAGATAGGAAGTTATAGTACCCATCTTCTAATGATATGAATGATTTGAGGACATCGAGCTCGTGAAACCCTAATACGAATAGATGCTCTACCTATAAGGATACATCATCTTATTATCACCTTTAACTTTTCATATGGAGTTAATTACATTATGGTGCTTTTTTTTGCTGTTTTGGAGAGGGAAAATGGTTTAATATCATATATAGATATTATACTCTCATATCACTATTTTTCCTAGCTAGCACACTGGTCTAACATTTTCTCTTTTTCTTCTTGAATTCTTTGATTTATTTTCTCTTTCCTCATTGTTTTTACCTTGAACTTTATATCCCACAAGTTCTTTGTAGTTATTTCCAGCTCTTGATATACCCTTTCTTTCTCACAGGTCTGGTGACATTTCTCAAACATTCTTTCTTTCTCCATAATTAAATGGAAAGTGGTTGAATGTTGTCGATAACATTTTCAAATTGATGGCGAGGAGAAAGTAAAAATAAAAATAAAATAAAAGAGAACAGGTAGGATATTCAAAATTTATGAGGTGTTGATTTTGTTATTTTTCTTTTTATTATTTTGAATTTTTTTTATTCCTTATTTTTTAGTAATGTCTAAATAATATTTCATTGTTATTATTTCTTGAACTAACTTAATTTTTATTTATTTACATTAATATGATTTTTTCTTCTCATTAATTTTTGAAAACTTCAACTTAAGATAGCATGTGATACTAGAAAGGACATTGTATCATAAAGTACCAAATAAATTTATTGGGAAAAAGACACTTATAATATAGCATCATTTAACCTAAATATAAAAAAAGCATGTAGCTTGTGCTATGATATATGTGACACTATATAATCAGCCTAATATCAGAATGACAAATCTTGTAGCAAAATTGAAAAATTTGAGGTGGAAATCAAAAGAATTTTCCAACATTTGAAAGGAACATAAATTATGGAATCTAACATCGAGAAACTATGGGGTATTTCAAGTTACTAAGAAACAAAAATAATCCAGATCCTTCACAGAATTTTAGATTTTTTTAATAAATAGTGGTGTACTAATGTTTAAAATCATATCAAATCTAAAGTAGATCCCATTAGGTTTCCAGGTAACTCCATTGATATGACTTCAGTGAATCCAATAGCTTGTGGGGATGATAACTCTATCCATGAGGCTATTTACTGAGTATGCCAAATAGTTTATTAATAATGCCACCAATGTTGACAAGAGTGTTTTCTATTTTGATTGTTATGGTATGTTATAATGGTGTCTAATATAAATCTTGTTTATCGTAATTGTTTATAATTAACAATAATGATTGTAGAAATTCCTTGTAGATTCAAACTTCATATTGTAATATGCTAAAACAATTGACTTGAATCTACTCTACTCATCAGCGGAAACAATAATTGATCGATGAAGTCACGAAGCAGAAGAAGGAAGAATTCAATCACACATAACACAATATTTTTCTAGGGAAATCCACAACTAAAAACCCCTACTGTCTGTATATTTATTAATCAAAAAATTTGAGAAGATTACAATGCTTTGCTCAAGCTCGAGCAAACTCTGCACTATCAAAATCTATCTCACTACTTCACAATCAAGCTCTAGGCAATACTTAGCCAAATTTGTTGCCTTCCAAGCTCTTATTTCCTTGTGCAATTTCCTAGGGAATTAGCCCATATTTAGTTGGAAAAATCCTCATGCATAACTGCACAATCCATCAATATGCCTTCCTCTGATTGCATGCACCATCAGTTTAATTTAGATGATTTTACAACTGATAGTACATTTTCCTTGAACTCTAATCTCAATTGGGTCTTTCCCTTATCTGACATGCATGAGTTACTTATGAGTGAATCTTCAGTTTGTCGGTTGAGCAGTGCTAGTTACACCCCACTACTAGATCTTCCACTAATTCCTCCATCAGTTGGAACTAGTTTAACTAAATTAAATAATTATAACTCAAAAGAACTCAACCTAGGCCCTAAAATTTAGGAACCACTATACAAGAATCTATATAGACTCCAAACTCGAATTAACTAAGCCAACTAAGTCAAATTAACTTAGTTAAATTTACAAGTTCCTATGAGAATTAGAATTAGAATTAGAATTTAATTCCCAATTTTATTCAAGGAAAAAATTAAATTAGGATTTTATTGTTGCATTATTGAACACTCCCTCTCGACAAGAAAAGGATTATCTTGTACCTCGATCTTTCCTATGTGAAATTCAAATTTTCATCTTGAAAATTCCTTTGTCAACATATCTACATCTTGCTCCTCTATAGAAATGTACTCCAGTAACATGATTCTCCTTTGCACGCAATCTCATAGATGGTGATATAGGATGTCGATATGCTTGAACCGATCTTGAAAATTTGGATTCTTAGAGAGTTTGATAGAACTCTGATTGTCACAGTAAATTGCTATAGGGTCCATTTGTTGAAAAAATAACCGAACAAGGATCTTCCTCATCTAGATAGCCTCACAAGTTGCTTGACTATTAGCCATGTACTCTTCTTCTGCTGAATTGAGTACAACTGATCTCTGCTTCCTCTTGTACCAAGAAACTGTTGTGGCCTAATACCGAAAATTCCCCTTGATGTTCTCTTTCTGTCAGATGGACTCCTTGCCCAATATGTGTTTGTGAAGCCTTGAAGCAAGTTCACTCCCTCTTTCCATTTGTACCAAAGACCAAATTGAGTGGAGCCTCTGAGGTATCTCAACACATGTTTAGCTTCCTTCCAATAAAGTTTGGTTTTCTTAAGAATGGCTTGACTAAGCTAGTTAACTGCAAAACACATGTCTGGTTGTGTGTTCACCAAATAGATAAGTGAACCCACAATATGTCTATAAATAGTAGCCTCCACTACTTCACCTGAAGTAACATCTTCCTTCCTCCAATTACCTGCTAGAGGAGTCTCCACAGGTTTGCTACTCTCCATGTGGAAATTTTTCAGTATCTCGTTGGCATACTTCCTCTGAGAGACAAAAAATTCCTCATCTCCTTGCCATACTTCCATACCAAGAAAGTAATGAATGAGCCCCAGGTCCATCATCGCAAACTATATTACAAGATCCTCTTTTCAATATTTTATCTGCTTCTCATCACCTATCAGAATCAAATCATCGACATATAATAATATAATAAAAAATTTACCTTCAACCATAATATGGTAAAGGTTCACATCTGCTTCACTTTTGGTGAAGCCCAATCTGGTGAAATAGCTGCCAATCCTGGTGTAGCACGCACAGGGTGCTTGTTTTAGTTGATACAGCGCGCACTTGAGTCTATACACATGTGACTCTTTATTGAAGGTCTCAAATCCTCCAGCTACTCAATATACACCTCTTCCTCAATCATACCATTGAGGAATGTTGTCCTCACATCCATCCGATGTATCTTCCATCCCATCTGTGCTGGCAGTACTAGAATAGATATGATTGATGAGTACCTTGCTACTGGAGCAAAGGTCTCATCATAATCAATTCCCTCCATCTGAGAGAACTCTTTGGCCACAAATCTAGCATTTTGTTTCTCCACACTTCCATATGTTGCCTTTTTTACCTTGTAAAGACATCTTGAACTCACCACTCACTTGTGTGCTAGCCTTCGGACAACTTCCCAAACATTGTTTCTAATAATGGAGTCATACTTCTCAACCATGGCATCAACCCATATTGGTTGTTGCACTGCTTCCTCGAATGAGAATGGCTCAACCTCTACACTCTCACTCATCAGAGCCATGTAGCCAGTGTACTGATATGGTGACCTCCTCTACCTGCACTGTGATGTGGGTGATCCCACATTCTCTCTAGTATCATGCATCAATCTATCAACCTCTCTAGTGTACTGCCTTCCATCCTTAGAATTCTTTGCATGAGTGGGTGCTTCCACTCTCTACTCCTCTGCATGTGGTTACTCCACATCATCGTGAGGTTCCTCCTTTGGAGATCTAAGATCTTCATCTGCATGTAGTTGAAGTTTCCTCTCAAGGGAACATCTCATGGCCTTCTTTTCATCAAACTTCACATCTCTACAAACCATTGTCATCCTGTTGGATGATAGGTACACTTGATAGTTGTGAGGTGTATTATTGTACCCAAAAATATGCCCAACTCAGTTGTTGGCTCTCTTTTTTCATGCATCCTTGGTAACATGATAGTAGACTGACGAACCAAAGATCTTGAAGTGTGTCACATGTGTTTTCTTACCTAAAAAATATTCTTCTCTTGTACTCATCCTGAGAATTTGATGAGGGCTTATGTTATGAAAATAAACAGTTGTGTTTCCTTCTTCAACCCACTAGTGCAATGGTAGGCCCTAATCATGTAACATTGCTCATGCCTCTCCAAAAATACTTTTATTCTTCCTTTCATCCACCCCATTCTGTTGTGGGTTATGAGATAGTATTAACTCCCATAAAATTCCTTTTGTTGCACAAAATTACTTGAATTCATTCAACACATATTCTCCACCATTATCGCTTTTGAGAGATTTAACTTTCCTGCTAGTATCTTTCTCAACAAGTTCTTTAAATTCACAAAATTTAGCGAACGTCTGATCTTTCTTCTACACGAAGAAAATCCAACACTTACAGGAAAAATCATCAACAAATATTACATAAATACCTGTGATTGGTAGTGGATGCTATTGACAATGGTCCACGCACATTTGAGTGAACTCTATCAAGGATTGCTTGCACTTGAATGTCTTTATCATGAAAGGAAGCTTTGGTGTACTTCCCCAATGTACACCCTTTGCATGTGTTTGTCTACTCTAGTGTACCCTTGGGAAGTCATATAGAAATTCGTTGCATGATCTTCAAAGCTTCATCATGCAAGTGACCCAATCTTCTATACCATAACTCACCAATGTCTCGAATTTGCACCTTCTCTACTATTGTGCTCAAAGCAACACAATATTCTACATCCAATTTGTAGATGTTCTTCACCCGAAATTCGATTCGCTTCACCTATCCTAAGGTTATGTGAAGAAGGAAATCCTTTCCCTTACTAAATATCACATTGTATCCACAGTTCTCCAACATGGAAATTGAAACCAAATTCTTCTTCAAACCCGGAACATACATGACATCTTTTAATGTGAGAGGAGAACCAAAATCCCTCTGAAAGGTAGGAATACTAATGTGGGTCACACTATAGCCCCATCATCTCCCATCTCGATGTGCATCTGGAGGTCCTTTTCCTCCAAGTCGTTGAATAACACTTTGATGTTGGTCATATGGAATGAGGCTCCACTATTTAGGTACGACACACTACCCATCACTGATGCCACCATGCAAGTGATGAGGGTGAAATCCAGTTCGAGTTATGAAGCGAGAGCTTCACCTGTCGCTCCTCCTGAGGGCTTCTAACTGGCCTTCTTGTGAAAACACTTTGTGGCATAATGTCTGAGCTCGTGACAATGAAAGCATTTAATCTTCAACATGTCCTTCTTCTTGTCGCACTAATTGGAATATGATTTGGAGTTGGATGAATTCCCCTTCCCTTTCTTCAACTTTCTAGCTAAGGCTAGTTCTCCTCATCATCATGCTTAGACGAGGATCCATCTCTGGTGTTCCATTAGACCTCTTCTTGTACCAATCGATACCACACATGCTCCCACTCTGGTAGCTTCTCCCTCCCATTAACTGAGTCTTGGTAGTTGTGCCAGCTCTTGGGAAGTCCTAGAAGTGCTAGGCTCACCAGATCATCTTACACCACTGCAACACCAACACTTCCAATCTCATCCCGACAATGGGTGAACTTAGTCAAGTACTTTGGTATGTTGTTTCCCTTCCCCATCTTGATCTTTATGAGCTTGTCCTTCAATGCCATCTTGTTGTGGTCATTGATGTTTTGAAACAGGTCTTTCAAGGCCTTCCACATTGCAAAAGGATTTTCCTTACCATGGAGGTTCGAGACAATATGATATCAAACTCCTTCTTGGACAATCCTTCTCGTCTTGTCCACATAGTTTCTCCACTCTGTCAGATCTTGAGCATTAGTTGTTAGAGGCTTAGGAATCTCATTATCTATGAATTCCTTAAGTTCGTTGTCTTCCAACACTTCCTCCATCCTATCCTTCAAAGAAATATAGTTCAAACTACCCTCAAGGGCATATTCGAGCCTCAATCCGTAGAATGACATCCTGTTGGCTTTGAAGTATGATGTTGCAAATTCAATTTCTCTTGCAGAAGACAAACTGATATTATCCTCTTCTATAGTGATTTCAACACCCTTACCATGTAGAAATTCCTTGTAAATTCAAACTGTAGATTGTAATATGCTAAAACAATTGACTTGAATCTACACTACTGATCAGCGGAAAGAATAATTGATCGATGAAATCACAAAGTAGAAAATGGAAGAATTCAATCACACATAACAAAATAATTTTATGGGGAAATCCACAGCTAAAAACCCCTACTATCTATATATTGCATTAATCAGAAAATTTGAGAAGATTACAATGCTTTTCTCAAGCCCGAGAAAACTTTGCACTATCACAATCTATCTCATTACTTCACAAACAAGCTCTAGCCAATACTTAGCCAAATATGTTGCCTGCCAAGCTCATATTTCCTTGTGCAGTTTACCAGGGCATTAACCCATATTTAATTAGGAAATTCCTCATCCATAACTGTACAATCCATCAATAGGCCTTCCTCTGATTGCATGCACCATCGGTTTCATGTAGATGATCTTAAAACTGATAGTACATATTCCCTAAACTCTAATATCAACTGGTTCTTTCTCTGATCTGACATGAATGAGTTTATTATGAGTGAATATTCAATTTACTAGTTGAGCAATGTTGGTTAAACCCCACTACTAGATCTCCCAGTAATTCCTTCATAAGTTGGAACTAGTTTAACTGAATTTCACTCTATTAAACTGAATTAAATAATTACAACTCAAAAGAACTCAACTTGGGCCCCTAAAATTTGGGAACCAGTCTACAAGACTCTAGAAAGACTCCCAACTCGAATTAACTGAGCCAACTAATTCAAATTAACTTAGTTAACTATTACAAGTTGCTGTGAGAATTAGAATTAGAATTTATTTCCTAATTTAATTCAAGGACAAAACTAAATTAGCATTTTCTTGTTGCATTTTTCAACAATTCTACCGTTGAGGCTATTTATTGAGTATACCAAATAGTTTATTAATAATGCCACCAAACATGACAAGAGTGTTTTCTATTCTCAATGTGATGATATGTTATAATGTTGTCTAACATAAATCTTTTTTATGCTAATTGTTTATAATAACAATAATTGTTTCACAGTTATAAGTGTACGAAGGAGTTTATACAATAGATTTTTTTTTTTTTTTTACTATTCATCTCATTTTCTTCTTATATTTAACATTTAATTTCTTTGTATGTTTTATAATAGACCTACCATACCATTACATTCAAAATGAGAATATAAACCCATCTCGGTACTTGATTTAGAGAAAATAATGAGTAATTATAAATTTGAAACACCTTGTGAAATGCAAAAAGCTATATTTATGACAATGAATATAGATAAAACAATAAGTGAGATAAATGCCCCTTACATAACAATTCCATATACTAGTGCCATATGTTGTCAATGACCTTATTGACAGACCATGTTCGACATTTTTTATTATTATATATATGTAGTTGAGGATAAGAATCGAAAGAAACACATATATACACTGCCAACTTATGACTTACATGATTTTCCTTAATAAAGAGATAGACGAAAAGAACGATTATACAAAACTCTTTACGACAATAAAAGAATCACCCTTGTCAACAATGAAATTATGTTTCCTGTTTTGTCTCTTTATAATGTACTGAGACTTCCTCTTCATAGGTCCCATGAAATCCTCTAAGTTTAAACCAACCTTCATGATTTGTATGGTTCTTTACGTTTTTTGTCCATTCTTTCTTCAAAGAAATAAATTTCTTTCTTGCTTCATTGGTTGTCCCATCCCTATCAACAAGGTGAAGGTGTCCCTGCTCGGACATGCATTCCCTAAAACCCTATAACATATTACCTTCAATTGTTGGGTGCCCAAAGGCTTCACGAAGACTGACCTCCAAGTTGTCTTTTCTCACAAATTCATTAGTCAAGTAAACATCCATATCTATAAACCAAATGGACAACCCTAAAATAGACATTATGTTCAAATCAATGTCTAAAATGGATCCAATATGGTAGGTAATATGGCCCTTTATCCTTATCCCCCAACTGATAGACCTCATTCCTAAAGATCCGCGATCTAATTAGTATACTTCTACGGATCTGTAATCGAAACCATCTTCTATATTGTAGTCATTAACATTCTTGAAGATATGCAACCTAGTTAATATACCTCTATGGATTTGTCATCAAAACCATCTTCTACATTGTATTCATTAACAAACAGAGTTGCAGATGGGTCAAGCTAGTGAGCCATTTTGAATAGATATGACCATATATATTTGCATAATCTATCTTGATAGAATCATCCACAAAGTGTCTCATTGTTTACATTGTAATGCTAGAATTTACCACGATACCTTGAAAGTATATCAAAGACTCTGATTCAATTCTTTGACCCCATTGTTGAATACTGTTAATGTATTCCCAATAGATACAATCTCACTGGTATGGTATCCATGGCACTAAAAAAAATAGAGCTTATCACTTTTGTGATTCCATGTAATACCATTTTAGCTCACTTTGAAAAATACCCTAGTTGGAATCTTTTACAAAGAAGGCAATATAATCTTCATTATCAAGACTGGTCCTATTGATGCATGAACGCAAAGGAAATCTATTGTATACAATGAAGTAATATAATATAGAATAACTAATTATTTAATAAGGAGGGTGATCCTATTTTATATTTTTTATAGGCATTTTTTTAATAGTAAGTATTTTCACTAATTAGTGCCTGTTACTAAAAACATAGTTGTTAAGTATTTGGAAGTTATCAACCATCTACTTATAATTATCAAACTCTTTCACATTCTTCTTTTAGTTTTATTGAAAAACATTTTATTGTTTGTACTACAAGTAATCTAAAGTTATTTTAATGTTTAAAAGATTCATATAATAAAAATAGCTATGTTTGTAATAATACATTTCTCACTAGACAGAAGTAAAATGATTTTCGAGTTCGTGTTAAAACTAAATTTCATGTAAAATATGCATGTGAATTAAAGTTATTTTTTTCCTTTTAGAGGACAAAAATTGTTATAATATTTAGAGTTTATGGTATAGTATTTATTGATTTTTGTTAGTGTTTCATGCAATTTCTAATTAAGATTCATGATTGAATAAGTCATTTGTATGTTATAGCCATTTAATTTTTTCTTGTGAAATTTTTTAACATAATTATATTATTAAAAAGTATTTTTTTAATATGAAAGAATAAATTATTACCAAAACATAAAGTGAAAAAGCATGCTCCATATTTATATGCTATTTCCAAAATCATTTCATATATACAACTTATATATATATATATATATATATATATATATATATATATATATATAGATAGGTTATGTATTTCAAGTGCATATATTAAGGACATAGTATACAGGTGCGAATATGACCTAGGTTGTTGAAGTCATGTGGATATCACAGCTTTAGGCATTTGAAATTATTATGTCACTGCCTTACCAGTGACTTATATTGACGGTTAGAGACATTTACTTCTCGTCATTGCGTTAAATTTTTCAAAGTTCCAAAGTTAAAAATTAGGTTGGCTATTTTCTATGGAGGTGACGCTCACTACCACTTGGGTAGGGCACCATAGCCCAAGGAATGAGATCGGGGAGTACTGGATAGTTGCAATTTATGCTTTGCATTAAATGCCCATTTTCCTTCAACTTTAAGCAGTAAAGTAGGAGTACTGGTTTCTAGCTTCGATTTAAACACCCACCTGCTGACATTTTGTGATGGCATTAGACTTCGTGTGAGGAACAATATTTGCATTTACTCAGATTCTCGGAATTGAATGACCATATTCCACCATTTTGTGATGGTATTAACCTTCATATGAGGAACAATATGCTCATTTAGTCAGCGTGACATTCGTTCTTGGAGTTCGTCAAACTATTATGCAGTGGTTTGCAGATTGCAGGTGTTTTTCCTTCACTAAAAAGCACAACACAATTGCTCGCTTGAAAACCTTGTGTCGAACGGTCCATAGAAGAAGTGGAGATGAGATAAAGTCTAGAAAGAACTATGTGCATATGGTGTGAATATCAATTTTACCAAATGTAAGGAAAGTTTACTTCTCTCCATGGTTACTTCGTATATGCTTCATGTTTTTTTGTCAAGTGGGTTGTGTTATATTTACTTAATGAAATTGAAACAGAAACAGAATTTATCATGAAAACATTCTTCCATTGTTGCATGAATCAATTGTCAATATTTTTTTAAGTTACTCAGTTCTTGTGGCCCTCACAATACAAGTATGTAGACTTGAACTACCCATCAATGTGAAGTGTTGAAATTTTTAAGTGGGCTGAGTGTTATAGACATTTTTGGGCACTGCAACCCCAATCATACATGTCCATAAACCAAGGGCTCCTAAGTCCCTAAAAGTGTTTCTTAACACCCTAAAGGAACAAGGTTAGCTCATTACATCATCTCCTAGAAGTTCTCCATAGAAAACTACTCAGAACTGGTCAAAGATGGACCATACAGACTGCCCAGTGCAAAGGGTGCGATGCATCTCACCTGCTCAGTGAAAATGGTGCGATGCATATTGGAAATCCCTTCTGTAGGGTGCGATGGGCGAGAGTAGACAAATGGAAGAGATAGTTTTCAAGGTGGATCGTCATGGAATCTTCCAGAAACTTCTCCTGTGACACTTGCCTCTCTGAATTCGCCCAGGGATGAGTAAGAGATCATCAATCTCCAAGTGGAATCAAGAACTATAAAAGAGAGTACACTAATCAAAATCCCAGAAGCTGACTCACCCCCCTGCAATTATCTATATATGGATCCCTCATCCCAGAGATCCAGAGGCTGGAGTTTTGTATCTTGTAAGGAAGTGTTGTTGGTTTCTTGGTGGAATATCATAGTGTTGGGTGATCTAAGATTTTCATAAGGTAAAGAAGGGCTTTCATGCTGGGAGGATGATGCTGGGTCAAAACAATTGGTTGTAATCCTCTTTGCTATTCTTGATATTAATAAAGTTATTCAAGTTTTCCTCCACATTCTTGTATGTTTGATGATATATGCATTTGTGTGGTCAATATATATCTGGTCCTATATTGTTTATGATTGTAGATCTCTATTCTTTGATAGTATTGTTATAGACATTTTTGTGCCTTACAGCTACAAGCATGAAATGTCCATAATTCAAGGGATCCAAAGTCCCTAAAGATGTTGTTACAGCTCCTAAAGCAACAAGGTCAACCAATGACAGCTTCTCCCAGAAGTTCTCCACCAAAAACCACTCAGAAACAGTCAATTCAGGATCAATTCAGAGGCTCCACTAGCTGCCTGCGTTGAAATGCAGAGACTACACTGGCTAGGTGCACTGCAACGCAGGTGGAAGCACTACCAGGGTGCGCTGAGCGGGAAATGACAAATGGCAAGCTCATTCAACGAGGTGGCAAGACCCTGGAAGCTTCCAGAATCTTCTCCAATGACACTTGCCTCAATGAATTCGACTAGTGATGAGTAAGAGGTTCTCAACCTCCAAGTGGAAGCAAGAACTGACAGAGAGAAGCCACAAGTCAAAACATAAGCTGACTCATCCTCTCTGCTTACATCTATATATGGATCTCTCACCCAGAGGTTCAGGAGGCTGGAATTTTGTACTTTGTAGAGAATTGTTGTTGGTTTGAGATTGAGATTAGTACATTGGGTGATTTATGCTTTGTTGGAGGAGAGGAAGGGATTCCTTTGCTGGGAGGTAGATGCTGGATCAGAACTCACTTGGTTGTATCTCCTCTTGGACTTTATTACTCTATCAATAAACTATTTGAGTTTCTCCTACATGCTGTGTACCAATGATGTTTTGTTATGCTTACATGTTTAGCTTAATCTGATCTTGAGCTTTTTATGAATGTATATCTGTATCTTCTTGTAGTTTCTCTCTCTTGTGATCTTGCAGGAATTCGGTGAAGCTGGGCCAGTGAGAGAGCTGGGAGCTGTGAGCTACTGAAGAGAGGAGCAATTGGATCAACAAAATAGCGAGAGACACAGGTTAGTTAGATCCTTTCCCCTCATTTACATTTCATAAAGAAGAATACTCAATTAGTTTACCTTGTTTGTTGCTAAGGCACTATCACCTCTTAGAGTGGGATAGGGGCATTCCGAATTGGATACTTTTCCCAACAACAAATTGGCGACTCCGCTGGGGATCGTATCTTGTTGGTTTATTTGTGTTTCTATTGTTGTTCTTCTCATAAACTCAGGAGTGCCGAATCGAAATGCATTTGCCATTTTCAAATGCAAAGTAGAGATCTGCCACTCTAGTCCACTCACTGGGCCTGTTTTTATGATTTGAACAAACTGATCCACAAGTGCTCTAACAGCCCTTTGTGATAGATCTTAGTCCTCCTTTAAATCATCCTCCTGATTGTACCCAATTGATAGCTTTGATCCGGCCAAAAACTGTAGATTTAACTGCAAACCGTAACCCATAACCCAAAAACAACTCTCGTTTCTGCTTCAGCGTAGACTCTGTGAAGAGGTTCTGCATTTCAATGCAGGTCCCGTGAAGGATACCTGTGCTGAAGTTCAGTTTCTCTGTGCTGAGGGTGTGCTGATCAGCCCTTGCCTTGTGCAGCTGTGGTTCCCTGCTTCCTTTTGCTCAGTTTTATCTCTATTTTTTGCAGCCTGTTATCAGTCAGTGTACCTATCTGAAACTCCTTTTCTTTGCCTCAATTCCGCCTCAGTTGTATAAAGAAACTGTATTTGTTCTTTGTGTATTTGTTACATCATTTGCAGTTTCCCATTACAAAAGTAAACTAGTCATACTGTCACCCTTAGATCTAGACCTGTTGTAAGTGTCGTTTTGATCTTAGGAGTGAGTTTGTTTGCTGTTCACAGTTGATTGAGCTTTTACTTTTGTCGTTTGGTTTGAATTCATGCATTTCTAGTGTCGAAACAAGTAAATCATAAAGTGTCGTAATCGTCTTTTTTATTTTGAAAAAGGAACTTGTTTATGTTTTCACTTGAAATCAAATTCAAATTTGTACAACAGCTTTCTTTTTAGGCATCAATATTAAGAAAGCGAAAACAAATACATGCATTTGTGCATTTGCATTTTGATAGTTTGCATGGTTTGATTTAGGGAAAAGTGCATTAGAGTGTGCTCTATGCTCTTTGAGAAAAGTTTGTGTCTTCCTTTTCCCCTTGTAGCTAGGATTTTCATTGTTGAAAAGATATAAAAGCTTGCTTATCATCTTTAGACTGCATTTAGGAATTGTATCATACATCTCGTGGTGATCCAAAAAGGCAAACTTCTAAGAAAGATCAACCTAAAATAAATTGAATGAACTTAACAACGCTTTGTAACTTAACGCACAACATAGAGGTCTAGGCTAGAGACGTGTTCCGGCATCGTAAAACCTGGTGACTGTCGATCTCGCTGATGGTTGGGTGATTCCTCCTGAGGGACGATAGCGCCAGTACGGATTGTGCTCCCACGTACCGTCGAGTATATATTGGGAGACCCCTATAGGAATAAAACCTTTATCCATAGGAAGCCGTGTCGGCCGCCCTACTGATCGCAATGCACTGAACACAGCATTCGGGAAGATTGACCGCCCGTACCTTAAAAAATATTCTGCGGTTTTGCGAAAAGTTTGGCACACCCTCTACCTAGAACTCCAGAGCAGTTCCTTTTGGCCTTTTTCAGACTCTATAACGGAAAAATTCCATCCGAGCATTTGTCACTTCGGGCTCGTTAAAACATCGAAGGAGACTAGAGTCATCTTTAGCTTTTTCTCGACTCTTTAAAATTGAAAAAGCAAGTTGTGTCTAAGCGTCGTTAAAATTTATTTTAAATGGAACAATCACCCTTTTTCCTGCATTGATCTTTAGGTTGAGAAAATGGAGCCCACCAACCAAGGAATTCCCCTTGGTGGAAATCCTAGTCCCTTCTCGTCTTGGGGAGATGTTGGTGCGCCCCATATGGCCACATTGTCGCTTCCAGGACTGACAATTGGCTTGCCAGTCTGGCTCTTCTCAACCAATGTCGTTCAGAACACCACTATTCCTGAACAGTCGAATCAACAGTTAGACCAGTCCAGAGTTACCCACCAGCCTTCTACTTCCTCTAATTCTTCCTCTCCTCCTTCCTCTTCGCTTGACGGAACTGGTAAAACAAAAAACCAAGTTCCTAAGGAGAAGAAGGAAAAGAAGAAGAAAGAGAAGAAGAAGAAGGAGCCAAAAGCGACTGGGGGCAAAAAAGTGTCGTCTAACAAAAATCCACACACAACACTGACTAGGCCTAAATCGCCATGTGTCATATGCAAGGGAGACCACTTCCACAGAGATTGTCCCTGCATCCCTCGGATACTAAGGGACTGGTCTCCCCATTTGCACAATCCGGTGGCATCAACCTCTGATAGCCATGTTGAATGCATATTGTCAACTAGCGAAAGTGAAGTCCCTAGACAAAAAGGGAGAGCTAGATCTCCCTGTAGACTGTGCGAAGGTAATCATGCCATCCACCGTTGTCCCTTCTTAGACAAAGCGAAAAGAGTGTTGGATGATCGTCCGGTTTCACCGTTACGACTTCCTCCTGGATATGAAAAACTCTTGTCGAGTCCTTCGTTAGTTGAAAATCCAGTTGGCCCGCTCAAGTGGTCAGCTGAAGCATCGGTCATTGAAGATGAACCAGCTGAATCCATACCCGACGAAAGTCAAAAGGTCGAGGCGGTAATTGACCCAGTCTTTCCTTCAGAGGATTTATCTTCGAATGATACAGTCACTGAAGAGGATAAAGATGACACCATCCAAATTCTCTTCATCAACACAGACTCCGACGAGCACGGGGGCATTCCCCCCATTCCTTTATCGCAGGAAGGAAGTTCGTCAGAGCGATACCCGGCCGTTTACTCGGTCCCACCACCAAGCAACCTAGTTGTCTCCTTCGACTGGAACCAACTAGACAGACCCCGTTTGCCAGCAAGCATACCATTCAGAATTATCGTCCAAATATACAGAATGGTCATGGCTGGCACCATCATTGATGAGGGGGCATCTGTGAGTATCCTTTCCTCTATTGCTTGGAAAGCGCTTGGTTCGCCAGCGCTTTTGCCTGAAATGAGAAATCTGACAGGCTTTGATAAAGGAACCAGTCGACCTTTAGGGATCCTCCCCAATGTGCCTATCACATTGAAAGGGAAGACCGTTCAAATGAACGTGATGGTCGTTCAAGGACCCTTGGATTATAACCTACTCCTTGGATGAGACTATATATATTGCATGGGAGCCATCGTCTCCTCACTCTTTAGAGTAATGTGTTTTCCGCATGAAGGAAGAGTGGGCAAGCTCGTGGACCAGCTTTCATTTCCCGGATCACGCATCGCAAATAGTCATATACCTTCCCTAAATGGTCTCTTCACGCAAGAAATGTCTCAACCCATGGTCCGTCCTCCCGATGAGCGCGAGTAATTCGGAAGGATATGACTGGAACCCAGGGGGCATGCGTCCTAGTCTGCTTCGACAGGAAAACTTTGGGTATAATGTAGGTTTCCGTGGGAGAATATGACTAGTCCGTACCCCGTCCGTGGTTGGAAGTGGGGTTTTTATAGAATAAGATTCTTTTGTCAAAGTTATGTGAGTTGGCGGGCATCGTCGCTCACCTTTGTTTATCTCGGTAGACATCGCCGAAGAAGTGTTTTGTTTGAAAGATTAACAGGACCATCTTTGGGTAACCTGAAAGAGGTAGGCCTTTCCTGGTAGAACAAATGTTTTACTTGCAAATTGAGGGGTAACCTTGAAATCGTACTTTATACCTGGGGGCATGCAAACCTTTCGGAGTGCAAGCAAAGAGCGATTATTTATCTGTTTTTTGGATTAGTCGTTTCCTAACTTGCATAAAGAAAGGATGCGGAGCATAGCTTTGTGAGGCGCAAGCTCCATAAAAAATGGGATCTTACATGAGACGTTCTTATCATATGACTGGATAATCAAGCAGTTTTAGCACATAGTTCATGCTCGTTAAAAAATAAACATAAGACTGAGCAGTGTTTTTCCGTGTTTAAGCTCGTTAAAAAATGAACTACCCTCCGGTAAATAACCACCGTGAATGTAACATTATCAGCCATTAAAGCCTTGGTCGTGTTTGCACCGTCACCTCCACTTTTCCATTGGCCGATCATTCACCTCCATATTGATTGTTTACCCATTTTGAGGAACAGCTTCGAAGAGTGATTTCACTAGCCATCCTTGTGACACTGCCGTGATTGGAAAATTCCAACCCGTACCTGGAATCAACTGCTACCTGTTTTATCACTCGTTCCTCAAAAGACGAGTCTTCTTTAAGCTCTTTTCATCTGACTCATAAAATATGAAAAGATTGCCGAGTTTTGGCCTTCCAGCTCGTTAAAGCGACCGGAAGTGCTATCCCTTCTCTAGATTTTAATCTTTTTGGACCTGAGGGATTATTACACAAAAAGATCGAGCGCTTGTTTTGTTCGGCTCGTAAAAACTAGCGAAAATTCATCCCTTCTGTATTGTTTTATACTTTTTCGGACTTAAGGGATTAGATGACGAAAAAGGACTTTCAAAGTTAACTTTACGTACTTTTTCAGACTCTCTAAAAATGAAAAGGACCGAGTTATCTTTGTCGTTAGACTCGTTAAAAACATTAAATAGCGACAAACTTGTCTTTAGACGAGAACGAGTTTCACTATCGCTAAGCTCGTTAAAACATAGCGATGGGTTTGCCCGAAGGGCAAATTATAGAACAAGCATATGTTATCCTCCTCAAGCTTGACAAAAATAAAGAGGTACTGGTCAGCAATGACTGGGGAAAAATTGGGAAGAAACTCAAAGAACTTTATTGGTAGCAAGTCGCTCTTGAACATGACACTTCCACTCCGTGCCTGAGTCGGGTTGGGTTGTTTCATTCACCGGTCACATCGCCATGGTCTCGCCATACCATCCACCTTTGGGGTAAATGCTACCAATCCATCACACAAGTGTCGCCGATATGTTCAAGAGAAGTCATCCAGAGAAGTCAACCGTGTCCCATCCACTACCATACATTATCCTTCATTCTTTCATGACCGCCACCCTGAACCATATATCATCAGATCGTTTTCACCTCCATCAAAATCATTTGCTCCGTTCCATGTCACTGATGTGAGATACATCAAGGCCCTCCTTTGACGGATCGCTTCTTGTCGACATCAGCTCATTATCCAGGAAGTTGATCTAGGAACAACCCCTTCAGTACTTTGAAGCTTGCATGCCTCAATGGCAAGTTTCTCACTTCCGATGACAGGTATACATCAATGACCTTCGACCGAAAGATTTTGTGTGGTGTTCGACACCAAGTCCTTTATTCACACCACGTGAATTGTACTGCAGTACCTTGAGGGTCATTATCATTATCGGTGATTCCTCTCGCACTTGTTAACAGTTTACATCATTGACCGGTAATCAAGCAATGTCTTTCCATGTTCGACTTCAGAACATTTCTCACATGGATCGACTTGTACTTAGAGTGAAGATCGGACAAGATTGAAGACCCCGGATCTAGTTTCATCCATTCGGGCTGCGATATATATTCAGGAAAAATAAAGACATTGACATGTACAGCATTGCAGCAAATAATCATCCTACCAAAAGGATGATGATTTCATCAAAATCATCAATCTACCATCAGACGATTGTCTGTTCTATGTACAGAAAAATGAATTTATAAAGCTGAGCATGGGAATGCTCGCCTCAGCTAGATCATGAAAGCAGTATGAAAAATAATGTATTGTATTGTATCTTATTACAGGTCTCCTCCCAACATTGGAAGAACTTCGGATCCTCCTAATAAAGCATTTCACCCGATAAACGGCCTCATACTTTAGGGGGCAACTGTTATAGACATTTTTGTGCCTTACAGCTACAAGCATGAAATGTCCATAATTCAAGGGGTCCAAAGTCCCTAAAGATGTTGTTACAGCTCCTAAAGCAACAAGGTCAACCAATGACATCTTCTCCCAGAAGTTCTCCACCAAAAACCACTTAGAAACAGTCAATTCAGGATCAATTCAGAGGCTCCACTAGCTGCCTGCGTTGAAATGCAGAGACTACACTGGCTAGGTGCACTGCAACGCAGGTGAAAGCACTACCAGGGTGAGCTGAGCGGGAAATGACAAATGGCAAGCTCATTCAACGAGGTGGAAAGACCCTGGAAGCTTCCAGAATCTTCTCCAATGACACTTGCCTCAATGAATTCGACTAGTGATGAGTAAGAGGTTCTCAACCTCCAAGTGGAAGCAAGAACTGACAGAGAGAAGCCACAAGTCAAAACATAAGCTGACTCATCCTCTCTGCTTACATCTATATATGGATCTCTCACCCAGAGGTTCAGGAGGCTGGAATTTTGTACTTTGCAGAGAATTGCTGTTGGTTTGAGATTGAGATTAGTACATTGGGTGATTTATGCTTTGTTGGAGGAGAGGAAGGCATTCCTTTGCTGGGAGGTAGATGCTGGATCAGAACTCACTTGGTTGTATCTCCTCTTGGACTTTATTACTCTATCAATAAACTATTTGAGTTTCTCCTACATGCTGTGTACCAATGATGTTTTGTTATGCTTACATGTTTAGCTTAATCTGATCTTGAGATTTTTATGAATGTATATCTGTATCTTCTTGTAGTTTCTCTCTCTTGTGATCTTGCAGGAATTCAGTGAAGCTGGGCCGGTGAGAGAGCTGGGAGCTGTGAGCTACTGAAGAGAGGAGCAATTGGATCAAAAAACTAGCGAGAGACACAGGTTAGTTAGATCCTTTCCCCTCATTTACATTTCATAAAGAAGAATACTCAATTAGTTTACCTTGTTTGTTGCTAAGGCACTATCACCTCTTAGAGTGGGATAGGGGCATTCCGAATTGGATACTTTTCCCAACAACAAGTATTATGCTGCTTTGATTCCACAGGTGCTCTTTGAAGCTGGGTAGACGAAGGCAAAGCGGTAAGGATCTGTCAGAAGGGAGAGGAACCAAGCAAGGAACTAAGCGCAAGACTGAGGTTGGTGTCCTTAGTTCCCCTCTTACCTACTTCTCATAAAGGAAATCAAAAGTAGTTTTAGTTTGTTTGTTTCTAAGATAGCTACCAGTCTTAGTGGGACTAGCAGTGTTGAGTGGACACTAGATTTCCCGATAACAAAATGGTGACTCCACTGGGGAGCGAATAGATTGTTTGCTTGTCTATATTTGTTTGTTTTATAAACTTATAGACAGAGCCTGAAGTCAAGCCAGCTAGCCTTCGAACTGCATTTGCTATGCAAGTGCAAAGTAGATCAATGCTGCTTCAATCTATCTCCAGGTTTTGTTTATAAATTGAACAATAGATTTGCAAACCTTCTAATTACCCTAGTGGTGGCTCTAGTAACCTCATTAGATCAACCCCTGTGATTTATATTTATTGGCTATCATTAGCTCGGCCTAAATCCCTGAACTAAGCTGCAAACTGTTACTCGGAAGCAAGTTGAAGTCTCGTCCCTGGTGTTATCACTCAGGTTGTCCCTTGGCTCCTTAAGGGATACGGCAGAGGTAACCAAAAACCAACCTTTGGGCTGCAGGTCCTAGCCTACCTGCAGTCAGAGAGGGCTCTCTCTTTAGAATTTAGCTTTGTTTTGGGTTGATTTTAGGCTAGTTATGGTGTATATGGGTTTTGTTTTGATTTTGGTGGGAAGGATGATGTTTTCAAGCAGAGTTGGGATGCATAGAGTGAGAAGTTCAAACCATTGGGCATGGAGTCATGGATTAGGGCTTGTTGTTGCGTTTTCTTGGTCACAAGAGGAATACAGAGCAGGATAGCTACACATAGAACAATATCAGGCTGGAATAAAGATGGAATGAAGGTCAGAGATGAAAGGCAACTAAGAATCTTTCATTAGCTAACAGAGAGGGAAGGTGAATGAAAGTTTGTCTAGGAGCAGTTAAGAATTCATAAATAACAGTCATATGTGAAAGAAACAAGGTACACATGATCATTTAAGTATGCATATTCATACCCATTTCTAAAGAAAACACATAGAAATAACAAGAACTGAGCATAGGGTGCAGTCAAGCAAAACCTAAGCTATTCTTCTTTCTTGCTATTTAGAAGGTAACACAATGGTGCATAAACATATACAAACTATAAACAAAGATAGGATAACAATTATTGAGCCATGTAGTAGCACAAGAATTCCACAGTCACTCTTTGGCCATTAAATAACACAATAATCAGTTCTTCATCCAAAGCATTCCAGCAGTCTTTCATTACAGAGCTCTCAAAAATTACAGCGCAAGTCTAGAATGAGGATTATCAACCAACCAACCCTTTAGAAAATGAATTAGGGTGGTTTATATAGAGAAAATATCCAAAAATATCTATTACAGCAGACCTAAACAGGTCTGAGGGAAATGAGTTCTTTAACCTAATCTTGTCCTGAAATTAATGCAAGAAAATATCTTTTTGAGCTGCGCTGGAGGAAGCTGCATCAAAATGAGTTAATATGTTGTCCTTATGGCTATGTGCTGTTCATTTAGCCATAATTGTGCTTTGGGCTTTGATCCCCTGCTCTTCAGTGGCTTTGATGTGCATTAACTGTGATCTGAGAGCCTTAAATGGCTTCATCGCTTTCTTTGACTTTGCTTGGGGGCCTTTAATGTTCACCTGCTTTAGTATTGTTGATCTGATACTCTTTACTGCTTCACTGATACTCTTTAATTGAACCTAGGCTTTATCTTTCCTCTGATATTCTTGTAACTGTCAAATCGCCCCTTTCCTACCCTTTCAAGGCATAAATAACTGCTGCAAATGTTTGTCGTGGCCTCTTAGAATGCTATCGGCGCTGGCTGATTGAATATGAACATACATGAAGAAATCCTGTTGCATCTAACAAATTTTTGGGTTTTGTAGGTAGCCGAGCCATGAGAAGCCCTCCATTTTGATCAATTTTTCTTAGCGATGTACGATGCGCATACAAAAACTGCCTCAGTTTTTCATTCCGGGCATCCTTTGCTGCGATTTTCGCCCTTCGCGCCTTTTTCGGTGATGATGTCAGTGGTGGGTCCCGGTACGACAGAGTGACGTGGCAGTACGGCAGGGTGACGTGGCACAGGACACGGTGGCGGGGTAGGGACGTAGGCAGATGCAGTGGCAGTGACACGTAGCAGTGGGGGGTCGACGGAGAGGTGACGTAGCATTGACGTGGCACTGACTTCAGCGGCGGAGAGATAGAAGGCGGTTTGTGGTTACATCGAACCGCCTTCTATACGAGAGCAGTAGTTGTCAGAGGAGCTCCGATGCAATCAAGAGCGGACACGCATCCATTGTACGGTGGGGAAACCGCTAGCCTATCGGAGGCTAACCGTCGAATGTTGGGGCGGCTCCGAAATCGCCGAGAGGTGTCGGATCTGGGCGGGTGGATCGGAGGGCTGACGGAGTGTGGAGCTGGCGGCAGCTTTATGTGCGGGGGCCCGCCCGAATATTAAATTAATATTGCGTGACGGGGGCTTTCAAACTTTGGTTAACGCAGAATTGTGGGTTTCTGCGCGGACATAGGAAAATAATTTAATGTCTATCAAAGCCTTTAGACACCATTTATATAAAACGAAAAAATGGGAAAAATATAAGGGTGGAGGGGTAGGTAAAGGCTATTAACCTAACCAGAGGTCAGGTTAATTCCAGGGTTAGGATGTGGATAGGCTAATGCCGAGCCCCAAATGAACTTAGCATTTCCCCAAACTGATGTTATAGGGCTATAGTGCCAGGGGATGGGGGTATGTACATAGGGGAGCTATTTAGTGCTTTTTAGTAAGGGGAAGGGGGAATAGATAGGGTTTTTACATAATAATGTTAGAAGTTAATATGAAAATGACAAGAAAGCGCTAAGTTCAGAGATCTTAGGCCACTTAAAAGGGAAAAATGACTTACAGAAGAAATATGAGCACCTTTTCAGCAAAGCAGGTCTTTACTTAGGCAAATGTTATGGAATATGATGATTCTTAAAGATATCAAGCAGATCTTAACATCTTATAGGGGAAATTAGTGAATGATTTGGGGAATAAGAAGAAGGGGGAGTTAGACATGCCTCGCTTGAGCTCCTACAAATGAAAATTGCCTTGTAATTGTGATCTCAATAGATATAACACTTGAAAACATGAGATGGATGACATAGTTTGATTCTGCAACCACAAAACTACTTACCCAGCCTACTTACCTAGCATTTTTTCTTCTTTTTGCAAGGGTGCGTTTGGACTTGCAGACCCTGATTATCTTCTTTTCTTTTGACTGCCCTCCTATCTAAATGTTCCCTTATTTCTTCCAAGGGCCCAAATTAAGTAGTTGGGCTCCTTCATTTCTCTACCTAGCTACTGATCTGCCAAGTTTAAGCTGTTTGGACAGATATTCATTCTCTATCTTCTAAAACAAGCAATTTAAACCTAGGGAAGCCAAGATTAAGTAGTTTGGCTTTCCCTTATCTATAAAGCTCTTCAAAAATGGTATAATTCTTCAAAATGGAACTTCTTGGAAATATGGAACCTTGCAGCATGACAAGATGACATATTTGGGATGTAAAACAGTCAATCATGAAATATGAAACCTATTGCAATAGGAGGCTAACAGTGGCTCCACTTGGGGATGGTTTTTCAAAATGAAAAGCCAAGAACAGCAGGTCAGAATGCCTTGATCTTCACTTGTTGCTGTAAACTGAAATTATCCTTCTTCTCAATGCCTTTGACTGAATTCTTATAAGCTGATATGAAGTATCCTTTCGAGCTGAATTGCAGAAACATTACAGCTCTGCTTCTTGCCTTTTGGGTGCTTGTAATCATATTGAAATCTGCTTGAGTACTTCTTTGTAATTATTTCAAAAACAGAGATCTAAAATAGAACTTTCTTTGATCTTTCCTTCAAAATTTGCTGCGTTGTTCCCTCTTATTGGCCTGTTATAAGAAAAAGTGCTGAAAATACAAATATTAATGTACAGATAGTATACAGAGCTGTGTTGCGTTCAACAAAAGGGATCATGATAGTGCTTTAGCATTCAGCCATTGACTGCGCCTTCTTCAGCTGTGCTGCCATCCAAATTCCTCAGAAAATATGTGTTGTTGCCTTGAACAACAGAAATAATAAAGGGGCCTTTCCACAAGAAATCAAACTTGCCATGCTTTCCTTTGTCCTCTCTTCTTGAATTCCATCTTAAGACTTTGTTGCCTATGCAGAAATCTTCAGCCTTGGTTCTTTTGTCAAACATTTTATTGAGCTTCTCTTGTAAAATCTAAGCTCTGTCATACACTTGCTCTCTTGTTTGCTGCAAATGGATGGTTTGGTTTATTCTTCTTTGGATATCAGTTGGTTCTGCTTGGATCTCTTGCAGCAATTTGATAATAGGGATTCCCAAAGAAGAGGGAAACTTGGCCTCCATGCCATATACTAACTCATATGGGCTCATCCCAATGGATCTCTTGGTTGACAATTTGTCTGCCCATAGGGCATTTACAAGCTTTTTGTGCCAGTTCTTCTTGTTCTCCTCCAAGACTTTCTTAATGATGTTAATCAGACTTTTGTTGGATGATTCAGTCAAGCCATTACCTTGAGGGTAACAGGCTGTGGAGTGACCTAAGGTAATGTGGAATTTGTGGCAAAAACTAATCAATTTCTTGGATTTGAAGTAGCAGCGTTATCTGTAATGATCTTCTCAGGATAGCCAAATCTGGACAAAATGTTGGTTTCAAGGAATTGGGTGATGGTGGAATCATTGGCTTGCCTACATGGGATGGCTTCAATCCACTTGGTAAAGTAATCTGTGGCTGTTAGAATCCACTTATGCTGGCCAGAAGAGGATGGATGGATTTCTCTAATGAAGTCAAGACCCCATTGTTGAAAAGGCTTCTCGGTTGAAATGGGTTTAAGGGGCAAGGGCAAAAGCTTTCTTTTGCCTTCAAAGATTTGGCATTTGTGGCATGAAACATCAAACTTTCTCGCATCAACAAACAAAGAGGGCCAATAGAAACCAGCCCTTAGTATCTTATCAGCAGTGGACTTCCAATATAAGTGCCCTCCACAGTCCCCTGCATGGAATTCTTTCATGACACTGTCAGTTTCATTCATAGTTAGACAATTCAGCAATATTCCTTCATGATTTTTCCAAAACAGGGCACTATCTAAGACAAAAAACTTTGATGCTTTCATCTTTAAAAATCTCTTTTTGGTTTTGGACAACCCTGGAGGAGCACACAGGTTTAACAATATAAAGCATATATCAGCATACCATGGGGATTGCAAAAAAGCTTGACTGATTTGTGGAGTCGGTAGCTCCTGTTCATTGTCCAGTTGATTAATGTCTAACGCTTGAAAATTGGTTTCGGACATCAGTTTGGCTAAACCTTATCCCTTTATTAGCTTGGTGGGTTTTATCTCATTGTCATACTCAAGGATATTTGCAATCCATTTGCCTCTTTTTCCTTCTATGCCCTCTTGAGTTAATATGTCTTTTACAACAGCATTTGGTACATAAGCAATCACATGTGAATATAAAATGTAAATTCTAAAATCTTTGATTGCTTTAACAAGGGCATATGCTTACTTCTCCATGATTTGGTACTTCAAGGGTGCATCTCTAAGGTCTCGACTAAAAAATGTAATTGGCTTTTCATTTCCCTGATCATCTTTCTGCAAAAGGACAACAACAATGGTGTGTTCAGATGCAAATGAAAACATGATGAAATCTTTATCAAATTGAGGACTTGTGAGGACTGGGGCTTGGGTTAAGGCAGATTTTATGCCCTCAAAGGCTTGCTTGGCGTCTAAAGTCCATTTTACCTTGGAGTCCTGCTTTAACATTTTATTTAGCATTCTTATCAGCTCAGCCAAGTTTGGGATAAATCTTCTTAGGAAATTGATCTTTCCTAGGAATGCTTGCAACTCTTTAACATTTCTTGGATAAGGGATGTGAAGGATGGCTTGAATTCTTTCAGGATCAATTCTAATCCCATCTTTTGAAATGATATGGCCTAATAATTTGCCTTCTTCAAGGCCAAATAAAGACTTCTTGGGGTTCAAGGAAATGCCATATTTCCTACATGTTAGGAACACTTGTCTCAAATGTTTTAGGTGCTCTTGATCAAATTTGGAGAAAGGGGTTAGGTCATCAAGGTAAACCACTAGGAAATCATGGATTTCCTTGGCAAATGCAATGTCCATGGACCTTTGAAAGGTAGCACCTGCATTCTTTGGTCCGAAAGGCATCTTCACATACTTAAATGTTCCCCACGGTGTTGTAAAGGCTGTCTTGTCTTGGTCATCCAGGTGAACAAGTATTTCATTAAAACCTGAAAAGCCATCTAGCAAAGAAATTCTTGAAGACCCCACTACTCTTTGTAGAATGTGGTCCATTTTTGGCAGTGGATAGTGATCTTTAAGGGAGAATTGGTTCAGATTTCTTAAGTCCACACATAGTCTAATCTCCCCTGTTTTCTTCCTTGTGGGAACAAGATTGGATACCCATTCTGAAAATCTAATGGGTGCTATGATACCAGCTTCAAACATTCTTTTCACTTCTGTCTCAATCAAAGGGAGAAGCACAGGATTTATTCTTCTTAGTTTCTGTTTGAAGGGATTTTGATTTGGCTTTAAGGGAATGGTATGTTGAATAACAGAGGTGTCATAGGACTTAAGGTCCTCATAACTCTAGGAAAATACATATTGAAACTCTTTAAATAAATCAACATATTTTGGTTTTTGATCGGGAGGCAAAGACTTGGACAGTTTAATCATTTTGGGCTTCTCTGCTGTCCCAATATTACAGTCTTCCACAGCAACATTTAAGGGCTGCATATTTGGCTTTTTGGGGACATCGTTTGAATCAAATATTTCTTCTAATGGAGTGAGGCCAGCAGGTAAAAAGTTGTCCGTTAAATCAATGACTTCAGAATCTGCTTCAGCTATTTCATCTAAATTCATTTGCTTCAGATCTTGCATGTTTTTCTCATCAAAAATGGTTGTGTGTAGCATTTGATTTGCTGCTTCAGCTATTATAGTTTGCTCATTTTGGCTCATTTTCTGTCGTGGGTCATCCATGGCATCTTCATCAATGTTTAAGCTTGAGAATTCTTGCTGTAAGGTAAGAAAATTGTTGATTTGAGCATCATCCTCAAACACTTGCCAATCTTTGATATTGTTAGGGACAGCAGGCCTGTGCTTTATCTCAGTAGTAAAGTGGTAATTGGGCTCAAAGGGCAGCTTGCAAGTGCTAGCAAAAGTAGCTAGACTATGAGCATGCATGTTATGGCTTCTAGAAATTTTAGCAAGCTTGGATTCAGTGAAGGAATTGAGTATTTCTGTGGCAGTAGACCTAAAGCTCTTAGCCTATTGTCATTAGTAACAAAGTTACCTTTCATCTGTTGAATGATCAAATCGGAGTCACCTAGAATGGACACTTTTGCAACTCCTAGAGCTTTGAGCAGTTTAAGGCCTAAAAGGAGAGCCTCATACTCTGCCATGTTATTGGTACATTTAAAGTTTAGTCTGTAAGCATGACCCTCTGCATGGCTGTTATGTGTATTGTGAATCCATGTTCCTGCCCCTGCTCCTAGCTTATTAACAGAACCATCAAACTCTAAATACCATGTGATTTCTTTCTTGTGGTTAGTATTAAGAGTTTCAGTCATTTTAGGATTGGGCGGACCTAGGTTTTGTGCTTCATGTGGTTCTTCGTGTATGCTGGTTACACTAATTGTTTTAACAGTTTCACAGGTATGGGCAACTGACCCTTGATTGATGCATGTTTCTTGTTCTAAAGGCAAAGGCTTCTCATCAGTGGGAGGGCAGCTATCATCATTGAACAATATAAAGGAATCCATATCAGAATGGATTGAGTAAATGGGAAAGTTTTGGGGTTTTTCCTCACTACTTACCACATACTTCATCAGTGTTTCTCTATATAGTCTCTTTGGTTGTCCAAAGACTGAAATAGTGGCATAAGAGAGGTCTAGTTGGAGAGATACTTGGAGTTTTGCTCCCCAAGATCTTGATAAGAGCATGGCATACTTTGGTGGAATGTCAGCAACCACCACGTCCATTAGGATCGTTTTGTTGGGAAATTGGACTAAATACACACAAAGGTCTTTGATTAAGCCTAAACACTCGACCTGACTAGAATCAAATGAGAATAAGTCTTTGTAGGGTCTAGTGACATCAAGGTTTAGCTTCTCCATTACAGCTTTGGGAATTAGATTGCGTGAAGCACCTGAATCAAACATAGCATTGTGCAACACTTTATCGTGAATGTGAAAACTGACATAAAAGGGTAGAACAGCTCCATGTCCTGATTTACCATTGACTTCAGGACCAAAAAGTAATTCAGGTTGATTATCTAAGACATTAACATCATCCCTATTCTCTGGCATTTGCAGTGATATTTTGATTTGTTGTCTGTACACATCATGTTTGGCAAGCTCAGAGAGAGGAATAGATATCTTTAATTTACCAATTTCTACTTCTAAATCAAAAGGTTTTTCTGACTGTGTTTTAGTATTGTGACTGGCAAATTTTCCCTTTTCAATTGTATCTTCAGTGATCTTCTCTTGGTTATCAATGATTTCTTGAGATTGTTCTATTTTGGGAAGGCTTTGAGGAGTGTTATTTACATTGTCTTTTGAGGGAAAGGATACAAAAGGCTGGTTATCAGAGGGCTGCATGTCAGATACATCATCTATGGTCACTTCTTTTAATTTTGGGTCTGTTTTATTAGCAGGTTCTGTGATAGCGGCCTTGTCTTTTACTTTCTTAGGCTGCTTGGCATCCTTTGGCTTGATGGGATCAGACACATCAATGGTTATTGTTCTCAATTTATATTGTTTATGGACTTCATAGATAGCTGAATCATAGCCTTGTTTGAAGTCAAATGACTCTCCAAACTTGGTCTGAAATTGATTTATATCATGGTCATCTTGGTCTTCTTGGGTTAGAAATACTTGTTGTTCACTTTTAAAACCCAAGTTTATGTGAGTGTCCTCTGTCTGCTCACTAGATGTGGATGCTTCAGCATAGTTTTCATGAAAAGGAGGTCTTATGTCATGGTCAGGACTTGCCCTTCCAACGTTTGGGTTCTGATTTTTTCTAAAGTTTGGATTTCTGATAGGATTGTTTTGCTATCCTTCCCATGAGGCTTTTATTTCAATAGTTCCCATTCTATTTTCAAAGCTATCCATACCTTTCATGATTGTGTCCAATTTTTGCTCAAAGGCTAAAGGTTCATCTTTAAAATTAGTTCTTCTCTCAGCTCTTGCTCTATTTCGCTTGGAAATCAGATTTGCCTCCACACTAACAACTACATTCTGCATGTCTGCTAAGGTTTGAGGGGCTCTTTCCCTTAACTGATAAGCCATGTCTGAAACAAATCCATCAGGGAATTTTTATAAAGCAAGATCAGGTGGAGGTCTAAGGTTTTGTGGAATAGTGTTGTAAACATTGTTAAACCTGGCACAATAGTCTAAGACAGCTTCTTGAGGGCCTCTTTTGATAGTGTCATTCTCGGATAATATGTGTAGAGGGTCCTTCTTCTTCTCCCATCTGTTAAGAAATGTTTGGTAAAGGGCCTCTGGGTCAGTTATGGAATTTGCAGCAAGTGCTCTAAACCAGGGCCGAACATCTCCTGTTAAACTTTAGACAAAAATCTTCACTCTTACACTATCATCATCTATTTCATAACTCTTAAAATAGTCCTGCATTTTCTTGGTATGTTGCAGGGTTGTGCCAGAACCAGTACCTTCAAAATATGTGATTTTGGTTTGATAATCCTGAGGCATAGCCCCTGGATTTGCAGGTAACTGTAAAGGTGCATATCTGTTAGCCATATTTATAGGGATAAGTGGAATGACTGGAATAGCTGGAAGAGCTGTAATAACAGTGGTGGTAGTGGTAGGATGCGCAGTGAATGGAGGGGTGGAAAAGGTGCTTGGAGAGGTGGATGATGAATAAGGGGAAGTGGGGGTTGAACGAAACAAAATTGTAACAGGGGTTGGAAAACAGCTTGGCTGAACTGTTTCAGGACTAGAATCAACAACCTCTTCTTGTTTTTGTTTGCTAAGGTTTCTAGAGATTAAATTGGGATTTTCAAAAACAGTTGGTGGATTTGGGTCTAGATTTGACCTAGTATTATGTGTTTTATTCTTGGGAGCCAGCTTCCGAATTTGTTTTTTTTTGAATTTTCTGAATAAGGTCCCCAACCAAGTCGCCAATGATGTTATCACTTAGGTTTTCCCTTGGCTCCTTAAGGGATACAACCGAGGTAACCACAAACCAATCTTTGGGCTGCAGGTCCTAGCCTACCTGCAGTAAGAGAGGGCTCTCTCTTTAGAATTTAGCTTTGTTTTGGGTTGATTTTAGGCTAGTTATGGTGTACATGGGTTTTGTTTTGATTTTGGTGGGAAGGATGATGTTTTCAAGCAGAGTTGGGATGCATAGAGTGAGAAGTTCAAACCATTTGGCATGGGGTCATGGATTAGGGCTTGCTGTTGCGTTTTCTTGGTCACAAGAGGAATACAGAGCAGGATAGCTACACATAGAACAATATCAAGCTGGAATAAAGATGGAATGAAGGTCAGAGATGAAAGGCAACTAAGAATCTTTCATTAGCTAACAGAGAGGGAAGGTGAATGAAAGTTTGTCTAGGAGCAGTCAAGAATTCCTAAATAACAGTCATATGTGAAAGAAATAGGGTAAACATGATCATTTAAGTATGCATATTCATACCCATTTCTAAAGAAAACATATAGAAATAACAAGAACTGAGCATAGGGTGCAGTCAAGCAAAACCTAAGCTATTCTTCTTTCCTGCTATTTAGATGGTAACACAATGGTGCATAAACATATATAAATTGTAAACAGAGATAGGATAACACTTATTGAGCCATGTAGTAGCACAGGAATTCCACAGTCACTCTTTGGCCATTAAATAACACAACAGTCAGTTCTTCATCCAAAGCATTCCAGCAGTCTTTGATTACAGAGCTCTCAAAAATTACAGCGCAAGTCTAGAATGAGGACTATCAACCAACCAACCCTTTAGACAATGAATTAGGGTGGTTTATATAGAGAAAATATCCAAAAATATCTATTACAGCAGACCTAAACAGGTCTGAGGGAAATGAGTTCTTTAACCTAATCTTGTCCTGAAATTAATGCAAGAAAATATATTTTTGAGTTGCGCTGGAGGAAACTGCATCAAAATGAGTTAATATGTTGTCCTTATGGATCTGTGCTGTTCATTTAGCCATAATTATGCTTTGGGCTTTGATCCCCTGCTCTTGAGTGGCTTTGATGTGCATTAACTGTGATCTGAGAGCCTTAAATGGCTTCACCGCTTTCATTGACTTTGCTTGGGGGCCTTTAATGTTCACCTGCGTTGGTATTGCCGATCTGATACTCTTTGCCGCTTCAATGATACTCTTTAATTGAACCTGGGCTTTATCTTTCCTCTGATATGCTTGTAACTGTCAAATTGCCCCTTTCCTGCTCTTTCAAGGAAAAAATAACTGCTGCAAATGTTTTTCGTGGCCTCTTAGAATGCTATCGGCACTAGCCGATTGAATATGAACATACATGAAGAAATCCTGTTGCATCTCGCGAATTTTTGGGTTTTGCAGGTAGCCGAGCCATGAGAAGCCCCCCATTTTGATCAATTTTTCTTAAAAAAACTGCCTCAGTTTTTCATTCTGGGCATCCTTTGCTGCAATTTTCGCCTTTCGCGCATTTTCCAGTGATGACGTTAGCATGACATCAGCGGTGGGTCCCGGTACGATAGGGTGACGTGGCAGGGTGATGTGGCAGTACGATAGGGTGACGTGGCACAGGACACGGTGGCGGGGTAGGGACGTAGGCAGATGCGGTGGCAGTGACACATAGCAGTGGCGGGTCGACGCAGAGGTGACGTAGCGCTGACGTGGCGCTGACGTCAGGGGCGGAGAGACAGAAGGCGGTTTGTGGTTTCATCGGACCACCTTCTATACGAGAGCGGTAATTGTCAAAGGAGCTCTGATGCAATCAAGGGCGGACACGCGTCCACTGTATGGTGGGGAAACCTCTAGCCTATCGGAGGCTAACCGTCGAATGTCGTGGCAGCTCCGAAATCGCCGAGAGTCGTCGAATCTGGGCAGGCGGATCGGAGGGCTGACGGAGTGCGGAGCTGGCGACAGATTTATGTGCGAGGGCCCGCCCGAATATTAAATTAATATTGCGCGACGAGGGCTTTCAAACTTTGATTAACGCAGAATTGTGGGTTTCTGCATGGACATAGGAAAATAATTTAGTGTCTATCAAAGCCTTTAGACACCATTTATATAAAACGAAAGGGGAGGGATAAAATGGGAAAAATATAAGGGTGGAGGGGTAGGTAAAGGCTATTAACCTAACCAGAGGTCAGGTTAATTCCAGGGTTAGGATGCGAATAGGCTAATGCCAAGCCCCAAATGAACTTAGCATTTCCCCAAACTGATGTTATAGGGCTATAGTGCCAGGGGATGGGGGTATGTACATAGGGGAGCTATTTAGTGCTTTTTAGTAAGGGGAAGGGGGAATAGATAGGGTTTTTACATCGTAATGTTAGAAGTTAATATGAAAATGACAAGAAAGCGCTAAGTTCAGAGATCTTAGGCCACTTAAAAGGGAAAAATGACTTACAGAAGAAATATGAGCACCTTTTCAGCAAAGCAGGTCTTTACTTAGGCAAATTTTATGGAATATGATGATTCTTAAAGATATCCAGAAGATCTTAACATCTTATAGGGGAAATTAGTGAATGATTTGGGGAATAAGAAGAAGGGGGATTTAGACATGCCTCGCTTGAGCTCCTCCAAATGAAAATTGCCTTGTAATTTTGATCTGAATAGATATAACACTTGAAAACATGAGATGGATGACATAACTTGATTCTGCAACCACAAAACTACTTACCTAGCCTACTTACCTAGCAATTTTTCTTCTTTTTGCAAGGGTGCATTTGGACTTGCAGACCCTGATTATCTTCTTTTCTTTTGACTGCCCTCCTATCTAAATGTACCCTTATTTCTTCCAAGGGCCCAGATTAAGCAGTTGGGCTCCTTCATTTCTCTACCTAGCTACTGATCTGCCAAGTTTAAGCTGTTTGGATAGATATTCATTCTCTATCTTCTAAAACAAGCAATTTAAACCTAGGGAAGCTAAGATTAAGCAGTTTGGCTTTCCCTTACCTGTAAAGCTCTTCAAAAATGGTATAATTCTTCAAAATGGAACTTCTTGGAAATATGGAACCTTGCAGCATGACAAGATGACATATTTGGCATGTAAAACAGTCAATCATGAAATATGAAACCTATTGCAATAGGAGGCTAACACCTGGACCATTGCACTTTCTCCTCTTTGGAATCTGGATGCATCGCACCTCCTCTGTGCAGTAGGTGTGCTGCATCGTACTTTCCCTGTGTTGCAGGTGCATTGATCAGACAAGACTTATTCTGCTCTCAGATTTTAGTTTCTGTGTTCACTCTCTTCAGCTTTATTCAGGAGTTTTTCTATCTGTGATCAGTATACCACTATAGAAACTCCCTTCTTCTGCATGATTCCGCCTCCGTAGTACAAGGAACTGTGAATGTTTTTATGTATTGTGCACCATTTTCAGTTCTTTTTTACAAAGTAGTAGCGTAATCAAACTGTCGTCTTTTGATTTGAAAGTGTCGCAAGTGTGGTTTTCAGTCAAAGAAGAGAATTCTATTGTTCTTGATGGTCGATTATACAGTTACTCTTGTATTTGATTTGAATTAGTAGTTTTTTCAAGTGTCAAAAGCAGTTTTCAATTCAAAATAGCAAAGTGTCGTCATAATCTTCCTTTCGTTTTTGAAGAGAAACTTGTTAGTGCTGTCGCTTTGAAAAGTTAATTCAGATTTATGCTTAGCATTCTTCTTGTCATTCACACATTAAGAAAACTGAAAAAAAATACATGCATGAGCATTTGCATTTAGACTGCTTGTTGGTTTGATTTAGGACAGTGCATCTAGTGTGTGCTCTCTGCTCTATGTTGAAAGAATATCGTCTCTCTTTCTTTAGTAGCTAGGATTTTCATTGCAAAAAGAAGATTAAACGATTGTTTATTATCTTAGATTGCATTTTAGGAATTGTATATCTACGTCACGCAGTGAACCTGAAAGGAAAATTTCTTAAGAAAGATCAACTGTAAAATAAATTTAATGAACATAAAAACACTTTGGAAGCTAACACACAACATCTAGAAGTCTAGGCTAGAGATGTATTCCGGCGTCGTAAGGCCTGGTATCTGTCGCTTTCATTGTTGGTTGGGTGATTCCTCCTCTTTGAGACGACAAGTGCTAGTACGGACTTGTGCTCCCACGTACCGTCAAGTATATATTGGGAGACCACAATAGGCTATATCTTTTATCCATAGGAAGCCGTGTCTGCCTCCGTATCGATCGCAATGCACTAAACACAGCATTCGGGAAGATTGACTGCCATACCGTAAAAAGTATTCTGCAGTTTTGCGATTGGTTTGGTAATCCCTTTGTCTAGATTTCCAGAGTAGTCTCTTTCATTCCTTTTTAGACTCCTTAAAGGAAAAGGTCCATCTGAGCACTTTTCACTTCAGGCTCGTTAAAAATCGAAGGCGACTAGAGTCATCTTTTGCTTTTTCTTGAATCTTAAAAATTGAAAAAGCAAGTTGTGTCAAAGTGTCTAAAATTCATTTAATTCAGAAACATTTTCCCCTTTATTTTTAGTTGATCGAGTAATCCGCAACCGTGGAGGAAAGTCAATTAAAACCCTGTTGTTTGTGGAGACTTACGAGTCAACCGTCTTTGTCCCCAGAATCAAAACTATTCCGGACAAAGTGAACTTGTTTAACTGGCTCAAAGTCCCATGGTCGGGTTGGAACAAGTGTTCCGATACCCTCGGAGACTCCGTTACTCCAAACATTTCTGGTATCTTTGCCTTTACAGAAAAAGTTCCACAGCCACTAGAGGACAATAGGACTGATCCTAGTGTGAAGGTAACACTTCTATACCTGAACCAGCTCCATCTACAGCTGATTCAGACGGTGTTATTCCCCAAACATCTGCCACTGCAGAATCTATACCTTCTTTGGCACCATAAATATTTTACGGACCTGACAGTCTAGCTCTTCCACCCAGGTTGATTGCTATAGAAGATATTGTGGAGGATCCCCCATCTAGTACTCCATCGCATTTTGGGCTTGGGATCACCCTACATCCTTCTTTGTCAAAAATTAGTCTACCGTTATTAGAATCTCTTATAGAATCGCTAGGAAATCTTTTGGATAGACTAGATATGTCTGAACAACTGTCGACATCTAGGACTGTGTCGTCTGACACAGCAGTGGCAGAACTTCCTGCTGCTACTCCGACAATGTTTGCCGGCATACCATCTCTTGCAACTAGCTCTCAATTGTTGGATGGAATCCATCCAGGGGTTGTTTCGACAGTATGGTCTGTTCCCGTTTGTTCGTCCAAAATAATATCTGGAATCTCTTATGTTGAGTCTCAGCAAATTTATCCTTCGCAGTGTCAATTTGGGCAGTTTGGTCCTCAAAGGCAAATCATTCCCTTAAGCACTACATTACCACCATATGGGGGGCAATATGCCCTTTCATTGTCTCCTCCGGGAGGTCAAACATACGAGAGTTTGAAACAGAATTCAGGTTATGCTGGAATTACATCCAGTGGTTGGATGCCAATACTGCCTTAACAACCAAGAGTTGTATACTCAATGCAACAATGTCTACCTATGTCAAATATCCCCACTACACCAGCTATTATGACGGTGTCGCAAGTACAAGCGTTATCTGTTGTATGCCAACCTCAAGTCTCTTAGGTCGTAATCCAACAACCCCTTGTCTCTACGACACCACCATAATCATCAATTAGTGGCTCCTTAACTGGAGTGACCCAGGCTCAAACGGGTACCATTACCCCTTATCTTGGTCAAACAGCCAGTATTGGACAACAACACATGGTCTCACAACCATGGCTAGTGTAATATCAACAACCACAATTCCAACAAGTTTACCAAGGATCTGAGCACCAATTCTTTGTGAGTAATGGGCAGCCGTATATTCAACACGGTCAACATCAACCATTTCATAATGGTTATGCCCATCAACCTTACCAAAGCTATCAACATCAAATGCACTATGCTGGTATGCAAAGACCCATTGCTTAGGCAATCCCATCTTATCCTGGGTATGCTTCGCTGAACCTGAATCAATAGTTGCCCTTCGTGGAAACTTTAGAGTTACCAGATCTAAATCGGCTAACAAACGATCCAATTTATTACACCCCTTGGTGGCAAACGATTCCTCATAAACTTCCGTCAGATATTCCTAAATTTAATGGAAATCCGGGTGAAGACCCGTCGAATCATGTGATGACCTTTCATCTATGGTGTTCATCTAACACTCTAAATGATGATTCGATCAAGCTTCACCTTTTTCAGCGAACATTAACTGGTCTGGCAGAAAAATGGTATATCAAATTGCCTAGAGCTTCGTTTGATAACTTCAGTACCCTAGCCACAACCTTTTTAACCCATTTTCAGTTACCCATAAGGTACAAAATGGGAACAGAGCTTCTTACCAATTTCAAGCAAACGACAGCCACTCACATATCCAATCATATTCATGAGTGGTGAAATCACCTGATCAGCTTTTGTTTGACTGGTTTATTAATTTATTGTTACCTTCTGTTACAGAAGATGTGGCAAAGGGAGGAGTCGTCACTGAAGAGCAAGTCATTGCTCATGTGCAATATTTAGATTTGATCTATACTCAGTCTGGCACGCTCTACAATAAAATCCATGATGCTCCTAGACCGGAATTTTCCGTTCCTCCCTCTCCTAAATCAAAAAAAGACTCTCATGCCGGGGACAGCGTGATAGGAATGACCAGCACAAAAACTGTAAAGGGTAAGTCGAAAAAGGCCCGTATGGTTTCAGGTCAAAATGAAAATGAAGAAATTCTCGCCTCGGAAGTAAATCCCGTATCAACTGACAAAGGCAGAGAAACCAAGCAACCAGGAAGCAAGAAGAAAAAGAAAGGGAAGAAGAAGAAATAGGAGGAGTCATCCCCCTGAAAAATCTTCTGCAAACCCTTATGGAGATAAGAAACCAAATCGTCCATGCCTTATATGTGATGAGGATCATTGGACAAGAGAGTGTCCATATAAAGCTGAGCTTAGAAAATTCTTCAAGAATTCAAAAACCTCGGCGGTATTGACTGATCTGTTTCCAAATCCAGGAACAAATCTGGTTGCTAGTGACAATTCTTCCCCATCCCAAGTGCTAATGTTGTCGGTTTTGAAACAGTAAAATGATGCTTTGATATCGACAAGGAATAAAGATTACAGGAATCCACAGCTGTCAGACAACAAGGCCAATGATCAACCTAGTAGTTTGACAACAACTTCGACCGAAGTTGTGCCACCCATCATTCCTGGACTAACGATAAAATCGCCAAAGGGAGTAGTACACAAATCGACATTTAATCCTCGTGCTAGAGCAGCACAGCATTATAATATAGTGGAGGATCTGGCCCAATCGCCATCCGCTATGTCGACACTTGAGGTACTGCAAAATTGCCCCTACAAAAAGTAGGCTTTATTATCAACGATAGGTGGGATTGACTCAACAGATTCCAATCTGGTGTCCTTTAATCACAAAGGATATGACCCTTAGTTACTAGCTCAACTAGCTTTCCTAATTCAAGTGAAAGCCCTCAACAAAACTGTTCATCAAACAATTATTGATGAGGGGGCATCTACATGTATTATGTCGATGAGTTGCTGGAAAACTTTAGGATCTCCAACCTTGTCGCGATCTTCGATGACATTAAAAGCATTTATGGATGAACATACACTCCATATGGGATTTTAAGTAACTTGCAAGTCGAACTAGGGCGAAAACAGTAGAATTAGATGTTGAAGTAATTGACGGAAACCTTGATTACAACATCCTACTGGGAAGGCCCTGGATATATGCTATGGCTACCATTGTGTTGACCTACTTCAGGAAGATTGCATTTCCCTTTCAAGGAGGAATTACAATCTTCGACCAACAAACATTTCTCCCCAACAGTTCACAAGTTACGGGAAGCATTCCGATGATCCACGGAAGCCCTCATTTGCTTTAAAATATCGGAGTAGGCCTACTAAAAGACCCTATATTAATGGGGACTTTGGCCCTACCGCCTCCAATCAATCTGGCGGAAGTGGCAGCGGTAGGAACCTGCAATATGATATCTTCTATTAAAAAGATATCAGAAAACGATATTAACATGGTTCATCTGCAAGTATTGCCTCCAAGCCAAATAGAAGTATTGTAGAAATCAATGTTTTTGGCATGCGAGGCAAACCCAAATCAATGCTCATCAAGCATTTGGATAGATAGGTCTAAGGAATATGGTACCCCTTCAGATCCTTGGTCATAAATACATGCTGGAGACGAAGGAATTGTTCAGTCGATAATGACTGACGGGGCGCCATGGGAAGATTACCACCATCGTTCCCATCTTTCGGATTACAACGAAGATACTCCTACTAACCTTCATCATCCCTCAGTTTTCGACTTTCTATCAAATACTATAAACACGGTGCATTCCGAGCAAAACTTGTCCAATATTGAAGAGACTATCGCCATAAATATCTCGACCAAAACAAATGTTGTAGAGAATATTCATGTCGACAAATCTTGTTCTCCTTCAGAACTAGAAATATATCACGCTCTTTTTTGTGAGTTTAGAGATGTCTTTGCTTGGTCATATGATGAAATGCTAGGCATTGACTCGAGCATAGTTGAACATGAAATTAAGATGTATCCAGATGTCAAACTCGTACGACAACAGCTACGGCAGGTGCACCCCAAGAAAGCCGCTGCCATCATGGTAGAAGTTGAAAAACTTTTCCATGCTAGTTTTATTTACCCGATTCCTCTAACCGATTGGGTATCGAATATTGTTCCTGTAATGAAAAAAAAGGAATGATTAGAGTGTGCATCAATTATAGGGATGTAATTGAGCTTGTCCGAAAGGCAACTACCCTAAACCCTTCATTGACCAGATAATTGATGAATGCACCGGATGTGAAATCTTTTCATTTATGGATGAATTTTCTGGGTATAATCAAATAAATATCCACCCACAGGACCAGTCAAAGACTGCATTTATTTGTCCATGGGGAACATTTGCGTATCGCAAGCTACCCTTTGGTTTAAAGAATGCAGGGGCAACATTTCAGAGGGAAATGAATTATGCCTTCCATGACATCAAAAACATCATTCAACCATATCTCAATGATCTTCCGGCTCATTCGCGAAAGCGGACCGATCATCTGCAACATTTGAGAGCAATATTTCTACACTGCTGACACTACAAGATACGATTCAATCCACGCAAATGTGTGTCTGTGTCAGTTCTGGTCGTTTACTTGGCTTTGTGGTCTCAAAGTACGGGATTCATCTTGACCCATGTAAGGTTCAGGCAATCATTGACTTGCCTCCACCTTCAAATTTGCTTCAGATTTAGAAACTCTAAGGGAAAGCAATCTTTTTGAGGAGGTTCATTCCAAATTACACCGAAATTGCTAAGGGTTATACTCATCTATTGAAAAAGAAGTACCCTTTGTCTGGGATCAAGTCGTGCAAGCTTCCTTTGATGCTTTAAAGCAATCTCTAATAAAATCATCATTAATGTACGCTCCTGATTATCAAAAAGACTTTAACCTATATCTAGCTACGGTAGATACAATCATCGCAATGGTTTTAGTTCAAGAAGACAATGGAATTGAACATCCTATATATTATTTGAGTAGAAACTTAAATGATACAGAAAGCAAGTATTCCTACGTTGAAAAGCTAGCTCTCACAGCTGTTCAAGCGATACAGAGATTTCCACACTATGTCCTCTTTCGAAAAACTACCATTTTGTCAGATTGCAACCCCATGACTTATATATTGCCCCGACAGTTACTAGGGGGCAAATATTCAAAATGGATAGCAATTATACAAGAGTTTGATCTGGAATTTATAAAATCCAATTCAAAGAAATCCCTGGTTTTCGTGGAGTTACTATGCGATCTCCCATCATCGTCCAACGATGCAACATCAGAAGAAGCAATCGTGGACAAATCTTTGTTTATGATATCTTCAAGCAATCCGTGGTATGGAGACATAATAATCTATCTCCAAACACAAACATATAGGTCTAATACCTCCTGCTCGGAACAACGACACATTCGATACCAAGCAAAATACTACATGATCGTCGGTGATACACTTTACCGTTGTGGTGTCGATACAGTTCTGAGTAGTTGCCTCGCCCACGAGGAGGCCGAAAAAGTCCTGAACGATTGCCATTCAGGCACGTGTGGGGGCATCAATCTGGTTACGCTACAACGCAAAAGATTTTACAAGCAGGATACTTCTGGCCAACAATGCTCAAAGATTTCATAACCGCAATCAGAAGTTGCCATGCATGTCAAATATTTGATTGAAAAACCAGAGTACCACCCGCACCTCTACAACCAGTAGTTGTTGTTGGGCCATTTGCCAAATGGGGCATAGATTTCATGACAGGTAACCCCACCTCGGCTGGGGGGCATGGGTATGTCATAGTCACAGTAGACTATTTTACCAAATGGGTTGAGGCGATGCCTACGTTAAACAACAACGACGAAATGAATGCCCTCTTCTTTTTCAATCATGTAGTCTCCAGATTCGGCGTTTCACAGGCCATAGTCACAGATCATGGATCGCATTTTCGCAATCACATGATGGTTGAATTGGCTACCAAATTGGGGTTGTCCCACGATAGCTCTACTCCATATTATCTGCAGGCCAACGGACAAGTTGAGGAAATCAACAGGGTTCTGAAGAGGATGCTGCAAAGGATGATTGGAGTCCATAAAAGGAGTTGGCACCTAATCTTGTACTCATCCTTATGGGCATACTGGAAATTGGTGAGGAATGCAACCAGGTTTACACCTTTTCAACTGGTGTATGGCCTGGAAGCAATCTTACTGGTTCAGTGTGAAATCTCGTCCCTCAAACTCGTAGTCGACCTTCTCCCCGGAACTTCAGAAGAGGACACTTGTTTCTTGGAACTAATCTAATTGGATGAAACCCATCGTGATGCCGCTTTTGCTAACGAACCCCATAAGAAATGAGTTAAGGTGCAGTTCGACAAGAATGTCAAACCCCGTGTCTTCTCAGAAGGTGACTTGGTCTTACTTTACGAGCAGGAGTCCAATAAATTGGGAGCAGGCAAATTCAAGTATTTATGGATGGGCCCCTATATTGTTAAGCACGTTTTAGCAAAAGGAGCCTACGAGTTAGTAGATTATTATGGGATTCCACTGGCGCAACCCCGCAACAGGTTGTACCTTAAGCGTTACTATGCTTGACTCAAGATAGTAACCCCTATTATTTTGTTACATTTTTGTTTTCGCTAAGGGTAATTGTTTTGGTTAAGTGATCCGCTTTTCCATTTTTTGTAGATGTTGGACCTATTGGAATCATTTGTTGGATATGCCGATGAAGCGAGTCGTAGTTCGTGGAACCTATCTTCTGCAGCCTGGGCCATCTTCGATCCAAGCGGCGAGTTAGTGAGTTTCAGAGGGGTATGTATTGGTCGGTCAACGAACAATATTGTTGAATACAACGTGTTGATAGAGCTCCTCTTTGATGCCATCACACGTGGCATACGCCGACTCATCATCAGGCTAGACTCACAACTTGTCATCCTAGAGCTCACTGGTATCTACTCCGTACGGAATCCAACTATCTATCGCATGTTCCTAAGGGTCAAGATTTTGGAAAGGCAGTTTGATTCTATTCAATATCAGCATATTTCCAGAAACTTAAACACATTAACGGACTCATTGGCAAATTATGTGTTAGATAGACATTTGCAACATTTATAAAAGAAGCATCTCATCAATATTTGCATCAACATCATGTAACTCAACCAAAATAAAGCTCCGAAAATAAAAATAAATATATATATATATATATATATATATATATATATATATATATATATATATATATATATATATATATATATATATATATATATATATATATATATATATATATATATATATAACTGTTTATGGTTTATACATAATGTTCTGTAACTAAGACAAAATCGGTCAAATGACCAAAAACTCAAAATGCTAGGGGGCACCCTAGTCTAATGATGCTGGTGATAACAAGTCACCACCTGTGCAATCATGCGTAAAAGCCTAGTCCATCGACTCAGCACGCTAGTAGTATGTCGCAGCAACCTCAGAGGCAGCTCATCGGTCCTCACGTCTATAATACCAAGAGTGAGACCCTGGACCTGATCCTACAATGCTAAAAGAGTCTCGGCCACATCAAGGTCGCGAAGGATAGCCCTCCCCATAGCCTCTCCTGCTGGAATGGCAGTTGGTGCTCTCAAACATAATCCTGGCTGAACTGGTCCAATATCTGCATGGGCACATGAGTTTTGATTAGTCATGATAGAAGAAAGCACAAGAACATTATAAAAAGAAATGATAAACAGAGATATGGTCAAATAATTTACCAATAGCACCCCACTACTCACCAGCCGGCAACACCAAATCCAGGTCACCCCGGAAATCCATACCAGCATATGGATACTCGGAAAAAACCATCTCCTGACGGTTGAACCACTTAAAGAAGGTAGTAGAAAAGGAAACTTGGGACTAACTAGCATGTCGGGCCATAAGGTCGACCTATCTCTACATCCGTGGCTCAGTTGGTGGAGCTAAGCCAAGTGAAATGTATTGCAGCTACATCAGTGGGATCCTTTCCAAGGTGAAAGTGGTCAAAATAGAACCATAGCCAAAGTTCTTGGATTTTCCGCTTTTTACCTTGGTCAGTTGTTCTTTCATCACAGGGAGTACTGCGTCACACCAGTTGAACACCTTTGGTTCAGGGCATTCCAAGGCTTACTGCATATAGGACCTGTTAGCGACGTGAAGAGTCACACTACCAGCCAGTCTAGCAAAAGTGAACAGAATGGTCCTCAAGGACTAGCCAGTGACATCTCGGATGTTGATCTTGCCATCCCTACTCGGCTGAGATCCCTCTCTGCAATACCGGCAAATATAATCTCTCATGGATTCGCCCCCACGAGTGGAACCTGATAATGAAAGAGGGGCACCATGCCTCGATAAACCTGTCAAAAAATAGATGTCCATGATAGTCAAGGGGATAGATTTTCCTTTGAACTGAAACACCTGGTCGGTAGGATCCCATGCATCGAGAAGATATTGCAACAAGTTGATTGTTGCCTCATGCTAGAGATGCGGAAAAACTTGACCTGGACACAGTTCCATAGTGCAGTTACTGTAACCAGATCATGTAAAGCAACCATGTCCTCTTCTTCATGCTCGTGTTCTCGCCATGTAACAACCATTTTGCTCCAATGAATCTCTACAAAACAAGCAAGATAAGAGTCAGGGTCCTAATTTGGAAAAAAATAGGCAAAAATTCCATGAGAAAAAAGTGCAAAAGTTTCCCTTCTCGCGCCCATCGCACCCCAGCAGTGTAATGGGTGAGATGCATACTGACTGGCCGGTGGCCAAGATAGAATGCATCTCACCTTCCGATATAGAAAGGGTGTGATGGAGCCAGGGAAAATTTTTCAAACCCTAGGGGCTCAGAAAAATAGGGAAACATGCTCAGAATTCAAAAAGGAAGGAATGCAACTGAGGAGCTCAGGTTTAGCTCCTACCTAGTCCAGACGGTGCCAAGAATCGTCCACAGAATCTCTCGGAATCAGCTGGTGAAAATCAAGGGGGAAAAGCACCTCCAGAGCTCCAACAAACGAAAGTTCAAATGAAATGGTAAAATGAAGGGTAAAAACCACTTTTAAATTACTTTTCATGTAATTCAAGTAAAATATTAGTGTTTTAACTCATTTTTCAAACATATATTATTCATTTCTAATCGGTTTGATGAAGTAATTGAGCATGCAGTACAACCTTTGAAGGAACAAAGTGGTTAGCGGTGAAATCAAATAATCAATGACCATTATCATGAACAGTTTTTATGCGAAGTTCAAGTTTGTTAAAAATTAAACCTTAGCAATGAGCAAATGTTTCCCCCAGATTTTAAGCTCATTAAAAAATGAACCAATCCCCCGGTAAATAACCATTGTGAATGCATTATCATGAGCTTTTGAGCCTTGGTTGTGTTCCTACCATCACCTCCACTCTGTTTTAGCCGATCATTCACCTCCATTTGATTGTTTACCCCTTTTGAGGAACAGTTGCAACGAGTGATCCTGTTAGCCATCCTTGTGACACTGTCATGATTGGAAAACTCCAAACCTTACCTGGAATCATCTGCTACCTGAAATTATCACTCGTTCCTCAAAAGACGAGTCTCCTTTAAGCTCTTTTCACCTGACTCGTAAAATATGAAAAGGTTGCAGAGAAATTGGCCTCTCTAGCTCGTTAAAGCTACCGAAAGTGCTATCCCTCCTCTAGATTTTAATCTTATTGGACCTAAGGGATTATTACACAAAAAGATCGAGCGCTTGTTTTGTTCGGCTCATTAAAATTACCGAAAATTCATCCCTTTTGTATTATTTTATACTTTTTCAGACTTAAGGGATTATATGATGAAAAAGGATTATTGGAGTTTCCTTTACGTCCCTTTCAGACTCTCTAAAATTGAAAAGGACTGAGTTATCTTTGTCGTTAAACTCGTTAAAACCAAATAGCGACAAAATTGTCCATATAGACAAGAACGAGTTTCACTGTCACTAGGCTCGTTAAAACATAGCAACGGGTTTTCCCGAAGGGAAAATTATAGAACAAGCATATGTTATCCTCCTCAAGCTTGACAAAAATAAAGAGGTACTAGTCAGCAATGACTAGGGAAAATTTGGGAAGAAAACTTGAAGAAACTTTATTCGTAGCAAGTCGCTCTTGAACATTACAGTTTCACTCCACGTCCGAGTCGGGTTGGGTTATTCTGTTCACCGGTCATATCACCATTAGTCCATCGCACCATCCATATTTGGGGTTAACGCTACCAAGCCATGTCAGTGTCACCAGTATGTTCAAGAGAAGTCACTCAGAGAATTCACCTGTGTCTCATCCGCCTCAATACATTCACGCTCCATTCTTTCATGACCGCCACCCTGAACCCTATATCATTAGATCGTTTTCACCTCCAAAAATCATTTACTCCATTCCGTGTCATAGATGTGGGATTCATTAAGGCCTTCCTACGACGAGTCGCTTCTTGTCGACATCAGCTCATTATCCAAGAAGTCGACTTAGGAACAACCCTTTCAGTACTTTGAAGCTTGCATGCCTCAATGGCAAGTTTCTCATTTTCGGTGACAGGTTTACGTCAATGGCCTTCGATCGAAAGATTTTGTGTGGTGTTCGATGCCAAGTCCCTTTTCACACCACATGAATTGTACTGTAGTACCTTGAGGGTCATCATCATTATTGGTGATTCCTCTCATGCCTGTTAACAGCTTAAATCATTGGCTGGTAATCAGGTGATGTCTTGCCATGTTTGATTCTAGAACATATTTCACATGGATCAACTTGTACTTCGAGTGAAGATTGGACGAGTTTGAAGACCCCAGATCTAGTTTCATCCATCCGGGCTGCGATATATTCAGGAAAATAAAGACATCAAATGTACATTGTTGCTGCACAGATGATCATCCAAATCAAAGGATGATGACTCTATCAGAATCATCAGTCTACCACATAGACGGTTGTCTGTGGTATGTACATGAAATTGAATTTATAAAGCTGAGCATGGGAATGACGGCCTTAGCTAGATCATGTAAAATATTATGAAGATAATGTATTGTATTGTATCTTATTATAGGTCGCCTTCCAGCTCGAAAAAAACTTCGGATCCTTATGATAAATCATTTCACCCGACATCAAAAGATTAACAACCTCATGCTTTAGGGGGCAACTGTTATAGACATTTTTGGGCACTGCAACCCCAATCATACATGTCCATAAACCAAGGGCTCCTAAGTCCCTAAAAGTGTTGCTTCACACCCTAAAGGAACAAGGCTAGTTGATTACATCATCTCCCAGAAGTTGTCCATAGAAAACTACTCAGAACTGGTCAAAGTTGGACCATACAGACTGCCTAGTGTAGAGGGTGCGATGCATCTCACCTGCTTAGTGAAAAGGGTGCGATGCATACTGGAAATCCCTTCTGTAGGGTGTGATGGGTGAGAGTAGACAAATGGCAGAGATAGTTTGCAAGGTGGATCGTCATGGAATCTTCCAGAAACTTCTCCTAGACACTTGCCTCTCTGAATTCACCCAGGGATGAGTAAGAGATCATCAATCTCCAAGTGGAATCAAGAAGTATCAGAGAGAGGACACTAATCAAAATCCCAGAAGCTGACTCACCCCCCTGCAATCATCTATATATGGATCCCTCATCCCAGAGATCCAGAGGCTGGAATTTTGTATCTTGTAAGGAAGTGCTATTGGTTTCTTGGTGGAATATCATAGTGTTGGGTGATCTAAGCTTTTCATGAGGTGAAGAAGGGCTTTCATGCTGGGAGGATGACGCTGGATCAAAATAATTGGTTGTAATCCTCTTTGCTATTCTTGATATTAATAAAGCTATTCAAGTTTTCCTCCACATTCTTGTATGTTTGATGATATATGCATTTGTGTGGTCAATATATATCTGGTCCTATATTGTTTATGATTGTAGATCTCTGTTCTTCGATAGTATTAAACTGCTTTGATTCCACAGGTTCTCTTTGAAGCTGGGTAGATGAAGGCAAAGCGGCAAGGATCTATCAGAAGGGAGAGGAACCAAGCAAGGAACTAAGCGCAAGACTGAGGTTGGTGTCCTTTGTTCGCCTCTTACCTACTTCTCATAAAGGAAAGCGAAAGTAGTTTTAGTTTGTTTGTTTCCAAGATAGCTACCAGTCTCAGTGGGACTAACAGCTCCTAGTGGACATTAGATTTCCCGATAACACTGAGGGCTGAATAGCCCTACCATACTCGATATTCTACCCAACATTGGCAGTGGAATATAAAATGACCATATTGTATCAACAGTGTTTCACTGAATTATTTTGTTTACACGATACAAAATGTGTCAGTACAAATATCTTGGTAAAGAACGAGAATTGATACAATTGTGATTCTTTTGTCAAGTGGGTTGTGTTATGTTTACTTAATGAAATTGAAACAGAAACAGAATTTATCATGAAAACATTCTTCCATTGTTGCATGAATCGATTATCGTTATTTTTTTAAGGTACTCAGTTCTTGTGGCCTTCACAATACAAGTATGTAGACTTGAACTGCCCATCAATGTTAAGTGTTGAAATTTTTAAGTGGGCTGAGGGTCGAATATCCGTACCATACTCGATATTCTACCCAACATTGGCGGTGGAATAGAAAATGACCATATTGTATCAACAGTGTTTCAGTGAATTATTTTGCTTGCACTATACAAAATGTGTCACTACAAATATCTTGGTAAAGAACGAGAATTGATACAATTGTGATGTAATGCTCAGATTTTCTGGAGAAATCACATAGATAACAAAAGGTGGACTTAGATCTAGGTTCCAAAAGGTTCGATCCTTTTTTATCTATGTGATTTCTCCAGAAGATTTGAAAATTATATCATGAATAACAGAAACATAGAATCTGAGACTGAAACAATTGTGATGTATTGGGTGATTTGAGATATTAAAAATTCTTTGTGAATCAAAGAGCACAAAACTCAAAACTTAACACACAAAACTCATAACTTGCTTCATTTGATTGTTGAACATATTTTTATACATAGCAAGGAAGCTTCTGGAGTTCGGTGGCTTCTCCAAGAAGCTACCCATCTCTACCCATCTCTCAAGATGTCCGCAGAATCCTCTAGAATAGTCTAGCAACTGTATTAACGGTGGGTGGTTGGAATTAATGTCTTCCAACACTACCCCTTAATTCCAACTATATGAAAAATATACTACATACTATTAATTGTCATGCCTGTTGGTCTAAGTCTCAGCTAGGCTTACAATATAGTCTTGATTTTCTACAACAAATAACTTATTTCTACAAAACTTAAATTTTGCCTTCCCAATAGGCTTAGTGAATATGTAAGCTACATTCTCATTTGTATTACAGTATATTAGAGAAATTTCTTTTGATTGGACCTTTCCTCTTACAAAATGATATTCTGTATGTTTTGACCTTGCATGACATACAGGATTGTTCCCTAGTTTGATGGTGCTTTGATTGTCACATCTGATCACTGTAGGTTTTTGTTGACCTTCACCAACATCTTCAAGTATTATTTTGAGCCATATAGCTTCACAAGTACCACTACATAATGCTGTATATTCTACTTCAGTTGATGACAAGGAAACTGTTGCCTGTTTCTTGCTGCTCCATGATATAGCTCCCAATCCTATGTTGAAGGCGTATCCAGTGGTGGATCTCTTGTCTTCTGGATTTCCAGCCCAGTCAGAATCAGATTGACATGTCAATTCAACATTACAAGCATTAGTATATTCAATACCAAAATTTAGAGTTCCCTTTAAGTATCGAAGGACCCTTTTTGCAGCTATCCATTGGCTTTCATGAGCCTTAGCCATGAATTGACTAAGTATGCTTACTGCATAAGCAATGTCTGGTCTAGTGGTAGTGAGATAATTCAGACTTCCCACTAATTGTCGATACAATGTTCCATTCACCTCTTTTGTTCCATCATCACTTCTTAATTTGATATTTTGTTTCAATGGAGTACTCACTGCTTTACATCCATTCATATGAAATCTCTTTAATACTTCATTTGTATATTTTATTTGTGTGATTAAGGTTCTTCCTTCATCTCTCCATATTTCAAGACCTAGACAGTAGTGCATGTCACCAAGATCCTTCATCTCAAATTCCTGTGATAACTTCATTTTTATATATGTAATTAATTTATCAGCACTCCCTGTTATTATTAGATCATCAACATATATAGAGAGTAATACTATATCCCCATTTCTATCTATCTTGACATACAAATTAGAATCACTTTTACTCTTTTTAAATTTTTACTGAAAGAAGAATTTGTTGATTTTCTCATACCAATATCTGGGGGCCTATTTTAGTCCATATAAGGCATTTTTAACTTGCATACAAGATGTTCTTGACCCATTTTTACAAATCTTTCTGGTTGAACAAGATAAATCTCTTCTTTTAAGTCACCATTTAGAAAAGTTGACTTTACATCTAATTGATGTAGCTGCCAATCATATTTAGTTGTCAATGCTATCATTATTATGATTGTATTCATTTTTGCAACCAGAGCAAAGGTATCTTCATAATCTATGCATTATTTTTGTGAATAACTTTTTGCAACCAATCTTGCCTTATACTTGTCTATGCTACCATCTGCGTTAAATTTTGTCTTGTACAAACATTTTGATCCTATAGGGACTTTATTTCCAAGTAATTCTGTTAATTCCCAAGTTTCATTTTTTTATTATAAAGTCATATTTCTTTTTCATAGCTTCCATCCATTCTTTATGATTTTTGGCTTGTTCATAATTTAAGGGCTCAAAAACAGCCATTACTTGAGACATTAAAGCATAATCTTTATACCTGATGGGGGCTTGAATCTGTCATGTTCACCTTCTTAGAGGTTGATTACTTTGTGGAGTACCTTCTCCATTTCTTCTCTGTGGAGTGCCTTCATCACTTCTTTGTGGACTTTGATTCCTTGATGTGTCTTTTGGAATGTCCATGTGTTCTAGTTCTTGAGTTGATTCCATAACTTCTTCCTTTTCCTTAAAGCTTTCATAAGAAGACTGCCATGTATTATGTTCATCTTCTTTTATTTGTTTATCTACATGCTCATGAAATATTACATCTCTACTTGAAAAGACCTTGTGAGTACTTGGATCATACATTTTATATGTTTTTTGATCAGTACAATATCCAATAAAAATACATTTGATGGCTTTGGCATCTTATTTTCTCCTATCATCTTTAGGAATATGAGCAAAGGCCTTGCATCCAAATATCCTTAAATGACTAATTTTAGGTTTAAAACCATAAAATGCTTCAAATGGTGTTTTGTGCTCAAGATACTTAGTAGGGCTTCTATTTTTAAGATATACAGCTGTATTAATGGCTTCAGCCCAAAAACTATTAAAAAGTCCTTTACTTTTTAACATACTTTGAGCACATTCAACTAATGTTCTATTCTTTCTCTCAGCTACTCCATTTTGTTGAGGTGTATGTGGTACTGTAAATTGTTGCATAATTCCATTTTGTTTGCAATATTTGATAAAAGCTCCTGAAGTGTACTCACCACCTTTATTTGATCGAAGAATTCTAGTGCTCTTTACTATTTGATTTTCAACCATACTCTTGAATTCTTTAAAGTATTCAAACACATCACTTTTGTTTCTTATAAAGTATACCCAGGTGTATCTAGTGCTATCATCAATAAATATAAGAAAGTAATATGCTCCACCAAGTGACTTAGTTTGCATTGGACCTCATACATCAGTATGCACTAGTTCAAGTATTTCACGTTTTCTTCTATTTTCATGCACAGGAAATTCTTCCCTATTTTGTTTTCCTAGTGCACAACCTTCACATTCAAAGTCTTCACCCTTTATAATTTGAAGACCTTCTACCGTCAATTTTTTTTGTGGTAACATTAGGTCATTATGATTTAAGTGTCCATACCTTTGATGCCAAAGCTCTATAGTTGACATGCCTGTTGATGCCAAAGCTTGATACATCCAACTCGTATAAGCCTCCAATTCTCATTCCTTTTGCAACAACCTTGTAGTTGTCCTGCGCATCCTTTACCAAACAATGTGATTTCACAAATTCAACTTTTAAATGTTGTTCTGTGATAGTAGAGATTGAAATTAAGTTCTTCTTTAATCTTGGAACATACGCCACATTTTGAATTTGTTTTTCTTGCCCATTAGGCATCATAACACTTATATTACCATATCCTTTAATTTCATGTGATCTATTATTTCCTAAATAGATGTGTCCACCATTATTAATCTCATGATAAGTATCAAACCAATCATTTTTGCATGACATATGGATTGATGCACCAGAATCTATAAACCAAACATTATCATCATTAGTTTTCGTTGATAAAGCATCATTGGACACAAACAATTTAAGATTGCTAAAATCATGACTAATTGCTTCATCTCTATCAACATAATTTCCTGAATGCCTTCTTTGTTTAAATTGATTTGACCTCCTTTTCATGCAATTTTTAGCAAAATGACTAGGTTTTCCACAATAATAACGCACATCATATCTACTTGATTTGGCATTTGTCCCTTGTAAAAGGGTACCTTGAAATGAATTTACCTGTGGCTTTCTGCCTTTATTTTTCTCCCACTGTTTGCCTTTGAAGGACTACTTCCCTTTGGCCATCAATGCCAAATCTGAATTGGGAGATTTCTGATTAAGGATTCTTCTCCACTCTTCTTCCTGCATAAGTATACCTGCCAACTCATCAAAAGTAGGAGCCTTCTCTCTAGCTGAAAGACTAGTGATAAACATTTGATATTCATCAAGCATTCCATTTAATGTCATAGTAACCAAGTCCGTACTTGATATTGATTCACCAATGTCACCTAATTTATCATTTAGATTTTTAATTCTAAAAATAAAATCACTAACACTTTCATTTTCTTCCATCTTAATTGAAAGACGCTTACTCTTCAAATACAATATTCTATTTATAGTCCTCCTCTCATACAAATTTTTGAGAGTGTCCCATGTCTCATTGGATGTTTTGCACTCTCTAATGTGTGGAATAATGTTGTCCTTAACCGTCATCCACAAAAGCACCTTTGCTTTTTTTTCCGTCGCTTCCAATCTTGAATTGCAACATCTGTGGCTTGAGGGGACACTGGCTTAACTTCAGCTTCAGACACCATCGCCCATGTATTTTTGCCTTCCATCAAAGTCTGCAACTTAAACTTCCAATTTGCATAATTTTCACCATCTAACTTGCTAGATTCCGATAAATAAGATTTTGCCAATACATTAGCCATTTTCAATAAACTTATAAATCCTTAAGTATCAAACACCATTTTTTTTTAACAGCAACAGTATAGAAAATATTTACTCAAATGCAGCAGTTCCATTACATGGATTTGTCAGTAAAATTATATTTAGATAACAAAGAAAACACCTGAATAAGAGAGTACTAAAAGAGATGGACAGCCGGAGCCCTGATCTGCAATTGACCAAAAGCACGATATACAACGGAAGTATAGAAAATCTTTACTCATACGCAGCAAATTTATAAAAAATTTGGGAATATGGTACCCTTACACACAACCTGTACCAGCGAAGGCTTCTTTAAGCATATAAAACGAAGCACATTGTGATCGCAGGCCTCCTTCAGATCTCGATTTCTTGAAACTCAGTGGAAAAAAAAAACTCCCCCTCCAGCGAACAAGTCCTCTTCTACCAGCGCACAACAGCGAAAATATCTCACAACAATCTCTTCCTTCTGCGACTCTCTCAAACTTCCAGTCAGTGCCCCTACACCCAAACTTCAATCACACTCTGCTTCTCCTTACAACTACTTCCTCCAAAGCTTAATGTGCTTCACACAGTCGTTTTGCAACACGGACACTCTGCAAGTTAATGTCTTATACACGATCATTTTGCAATAGAAACACTATGCAACAATGATCTCACACTCTGATCACTCACAAAAGAACTTTACGCTCTTCACAACTCAACCTCACCTCTTTCTGATACCAAAACAGATAGAGCAGAACTCAGAATTTAACACACAAAACTCAGAACTTGCTTCATCTGATTGTTGAACAGGTTTTTATACACAGCAAGGAAGATTCTGGAGTTCAGTGGCTTCTCCAGGAAGCTACCCATCTCTCAAGACTTTAGCCGAATCCTCCAGAATAGTCTAGCAACTATATTAATGGCGGGTGGTTAGAATTAATGTCTTCCAACATTGTGATGGTTTGCATATGTATGCATTTTATGGGTTCTAAATTGCAATAGAAGCGTTGATTTATTGACTTTGTTTTGTTGAAAAGCAAAGCACAATTGATCGTTCGAAAGCCCTGTGCCAAACGGTCCACATACGAAGTGGAGACGAGATAGAGTCTAGTGAAGGTTACTTCTCTCCGTAGTTACTTTGTCGATGCTTTGTTGACGCTTCATGGTTTTTTTAACAAGTGTGTTGTGTTATATGTCGGCTTGCAATTTTATCTTCACTAAAATATTTATACAATTTACTTAATCAATTTGAAATGGAAACATAATTTACCACGAAAACATTCATTCATTATTGAATAAATCTACTATGTAGACTTGGCCCACCCATTAGCATTAAACCTTGAAATTTTTAAACAGGCCAAGCGCCAGAACCCATACCAAACTCGCAACCTGTGTTTTCGACCTTAAAACGACCATATCATATAATCTTTGATTGTCCCGCAGTGGGAAATTACTACTCGAGATTTTCTTAATAAAGAAAGAGAATTAATACAATTATATTGCATCTCAAAATTTATGTGAATTCGATTTGTTTTCATGGTCATGAAATTAAATAATAGAATGTGATTTGAATTTATGTTAATGACACGTTTGGATGTTGAACATATATGAAAGAAAGATAAAAATTAACTTTGCTTTTCATTTATACACATTCTTTCAAGTAATCATTTATTTTGGTCATTGTTTAGTTGTTTTTTTTTCTTCCAAAGTTAGTGTTTGATTCTTTCCCATCCATAGTCCTTTAGTGTATGGTTTCTCGTAGCCTTTAAGGTTTTGTGATAGGTGGTGTTTGATTTAGAAATAAATAAGCAGGCAAAGGAATTGACTAGACTTGCAAGAGGAAATAACTTCTTAGGTTGAGCATTTTAACATGTAAATTTGAGATTAGTGAATTTAATTTCTTTGAACTTGATTTTTTTTTCTATTTTTATTGAATTTTTTAATTAATTTTATATTTTTTTAGAAGCATATATATATAAAAGAGTAAAGCAATATCTTTAAAAAAAATGAATATTTCTTGAACTAATATATTTAATTGATACATTTGGAATGGTGTCTTTCAAGCTATTAAATCATAGATGTCTCCAATACTATATCTATATCTATATAATTATACATATTATTTAATTATATTATACTTTCTATATATAAATTAGTAAAGTGATAAAATTTATATTCTATATAAATAAAATATTTTTTTTCTTAATTTTAATTAAATATATTAAGAAATAAAAAATATATGGTTTCATAAATAATTATTATAGCATTTGTTAATTTTGGTCTCTTTCTCACATACACAAATACATACAACAAGATTCAATAATATTAATATTAGTTTTTTAAAATTACGTATTTTTATAGCTTTTATTAAAAGTAAAAATAAAGGTTTCTAAAATAATACATATTATTTAACTATATTATAGTTAATAGAGTTTAGGCTTCTGTGATCCATATCAATTTAGAGAGTTTATAGTTGTTATATATAAACTAGAAAAGTGATAAATTTATATTCTATATAAATATGATATTTTCTTCTTAATTTTAATTAAATGTATTAGGAAATAAAAAATATAAAGTTTCATAAATAATTATTATAGCATTTGTTAATTTTAATCTTTTTAACATACACAAATACATATAGCAAGATTCAATAATATTAAAACTAGCTTTGTAACAATTACCTATTTTTAATAGTTGATATACGTCATTTGGCTTGGGTTTATTCATTCACAAATTTAAAATACAAATAGACAAAATAACCCATACATATGGCCATAAAAGTTTTTGGAATTGATTTTTTAGTGCTTTATAGAGTAGTTTTAGATTTAAAATATTTTTAGAATCTCCAAAAACAATAACAATTTAGTAACTATGTAATGAAATATGCAATGTGTTAATGTTTTAGATTTGGAACTTCCTTCAAGTTTATAGTGATGTTTGTCTCATTTTTTCCTTTTCTTTTTAATAGATTTTTTTATTGAATATACATTACTTATTTTTATCTTCATTCATTTATAAATCTATATATATATATATATATAGATGACAATTTTTTCTAAAACCTATTCTTGAGATTTTTCAAAGTCATTATGAGTTTGAAACTTTTTTAAAAATTATAAAATGCATTGACATTTCAATAGTTATAAAATAAAATGTGGACTCTCTCTCTCTCTCTCATCATATATTGAAATATCAAGAGTAAAATAAGACAAAATTTTGATTGAAATTTGTTATGTTATCATTGTTATCCGTTTTTATTAATCCTTTTTCTTTTATTAGGTGTCTAGTGAATATTAATTTATGATAAATATTATATAAATATTGATTTGATTTTAAATCACTTATATTGTATTGATTTGTATACTATCTAAAAAAAATGTTGATTGGTATTTTCTTGTGATTTTAATAGTTAACATAATTGTTTGTAATTTAAAATATCATTTTTTGACAAATGTCAATTAAAATGAATCTAGTGTCTATTTGTATTTATATATTATTTACATATCTTAATATTAGGAAATTGTTATTTTATTTTCTTTTGACACATTATCTTATTGTTCAAAGTGTGGCAAAAATATGTAAATCTTCCTTAGTACTTGATACCCTTTTGAATCTGAACTAGACACTTGTGCAAACTTGCTACTTGCTTAGATTGTTTTTGGTCTATGAATACTAGTACAATGAGCTTTAATTGCTATGTGCTTAGTATAAAATGCTTTCATTTTATGAGGATTTTTTGTTTAATTGTATTATTTTACTTTGTGTGAGGTTGATAAAATGTAGACAATGTTATATTCAAATTTCCTTGTAGCTTGTTCTTCATCTTCTTTGTCCCAAGAACCAGATGCTTGTGTTTTACTAGGTTGTGAAAAAAACTAGAAAAGAAAAGACTTATACATGTACAATAAATTCTACATTGTTCTCCAATGGTAGTAAGTAATAAACCATTTAACGTATTCCATGATTTTTCCATTCTAAATAAATCTTACATTTGACACTCTACCATATTTTCCCATTGGACAACATGATAATGAATTTTTGTTTTACACTAAATGGGTCAAATTTGGAAGAAATCGATCATAAGTTATCTAGATTCAACTTATATAGACTACAATATTTATCTTACTATCTAGGGGATTGTTATTTTTATTCTTTTATTGTTCTTCTTCACTTATGTTATACCTCAATTGAATTCCGAGAAGGAACTATTAATCACTTATGTTATTGCTTGAGTTGTTGACATGACACTGCTTTGCAATCATTGCATACTTAATTGACACATGAGTATCTTGAAGACCTACACCATGTTAGTGATGTTCATTCATATTTGCAAGGATTGTCTACACCCTCTTATCTTTCTACTTCTTCTACAATTACCTTATGGGGAGACGTTTTTTGCATTAAATGTTTCTCTAATTGGTTGTCAGCTCCAATCAATGTTTGGCTATTTACAAATGGGAAACCTTATCTTCGTTTCAATCAATAGTTTCATGCCTACAAATATAATATTTTATTACACAACCAAAATCCTATGTGTGGCCATTTTTGAACCACTCTTGTTGCATTGCACAATGGAAATCACATCTTCTATCCCTAGATCGATTGCTCCATCCCATTCTCGATTCTAATGTTCCTCCAGACAATATGGCATGTTCTTAATTAGACAAATCCTAATGCAAAAAGGGGCTTTGATCTATGGTCATATTTTCAATGACTACCATCAATCTTTGTTTGAATCTATTTGTGCACTTGGTCTATGGTTTGACATGGTTTCTCTATGAAAAACATTGGTGCAAACCTTTTACAGGTGTTTCATTTGCAATGGCATTAGAGCTATTAAATGTTTGCAACAACACTAACGCTAAAATCATTGATCAGGATCAATGTGTTAATAGTTAGAAAGGTTATATAATTAACTTATTAATGCCATATGCAAAGGGATATATAGAAGAAAATTCTTTTACAATCCAATGGATATGTGAACTACTCAATGTTAAGATACACATTTGGAATGCATGAATCAAAGATATTTATTTTAGATTATATTCATCAAACATCTCATCCAAAGTGCTATGCCTCATGTGTATTCAATTGTCCATATCACATACGAATTATTGCGCACTTTCACAAATAAATAGTTTTGATCATATTAGCCACACTAACAATGTACAACTAGCATTTGAATCAATGTCAAAGGAAAAAAAATGCGATATTGTGTTTGCAATTTTTTCTAAGTATAGTTTTCATAAAGAAACCAATGCTATTACATCTTTCTCTTTACTAGAGTTCCAATCAATTGAAAATAAAGCATCAAAAGAGAGAATATTTTCCAAGTTTCCTAAATATCACAAACTATTATAACAAGATACACATTCTTTGTCATCGACCAAGGAAAATAGTAGTTAGTCTCTAATGATTTCTCGAACAAATCCATTAGGAAACATAGTTGATTACATCAATTAAAGTATGCAATATGAGCATAGGGTGCGGTGTTAAATGAAGAACATAGAAATCATATGCATTCAATTAAAACAACCGATACATATTTGAAATCAATCCAAGACATACCTACTAATGCATGTTGCATTTGTGACAAATAGACTTTGCAAAAGACATGCAACACATTGACACATTCACATTATCCACTCTAACAAGTGTTATTTCTATAACATAAACCAAATTCATCAAAATCAATGACTAGATTTGCAAATCTTCCAATGTTCAAGTTCTCAATGGGAAGTTTCATGCATTTGTGTCACCTCTGCACATTCAACGAAATACAACATTACTTCCTGTTGTAGAGTTGATACCTTTGGAAGAAAGATTGGTGGCACCAAGGATGACCTTTGCATAGATAAGGAAACTTGGGTACAAAAGATAACAGATTGGGTTAACAGGAATTATTATAAATTTTCCTGCCAATTTGGACAAAGTTCAAATAGCCTTACCTAGAAATATCAATGAGTCCATGACAGTTGCAATTATGCTAAAGAGAAAAATAGAATTTACATGAATGCTTATTTTCTAGGAAAAATTAGGCCTAATAAAGTGATGATTGCTTTGCATGAATTACGCAACATGGCTCTATAAAAAAATGAGCACATAGTAATCAATAACGAATGGCAAAAACACTTTGACAAAAACAAACAAACCATGACAATAATATTCTGGATATAGATGATGAAGAATCACCAACTAATTATAGTTATTTGACGCCAAAATCTAAAACACTTGTTAATGACTTCTCAAAGGCCCATTTAATCCATGATCTTGATAGGACAATTGTGCAAATCATGAATTCTAAGGATTCTAGCCACTGGAGATTTTTCAAGACAAATTTTCTAAAGAGCTTAACTTCCTGACCTTATTTTATGGCTTGGCCCAACCTATTGATGTCATTAATTCTTTTTCCTATCAAAAAATTGCATAATTGTGACTACTGGATATGTCTAAGTACTTCTTGATGCACATTACAAATATATTTTTCAAAGAAATTTGTATCTTGATAAAGCAGGTTTCCAACTTAGCCTTGATTTCAATTTTTAAAGGAGATCTAAAAGGACAAAAACTACTTGCCAAAGATGTCAAAAATAAACAATTTCTTTGAAAATTACTACAGTCGCCAATTACATATTGTTTTCTAAGAAGCATTCACACATCTCTTGACTACTTTGAAACTATAAGAAAACACATATTTGCAATCAGATACATCAACTTGGTCCAACAACATTTTTCGTCACATTCACTGGTGTTGAGCATATCTGGAGTCCATTTACAAATGCATTGAAAAAGGGGGGATTTGCAGCCAATGAAAATAACACGTCCTCTAAATATTCCATTGAAACATCGATCATAAGTCATTTTTTCATTTGTAGTCGATACTACAGACATAGAATCACATCCATGCATGCCATAATTAAAAAAAAAACAATGAGTTGTTTGGAGAGATGCAAGAATATTTTTTTATCACAGAGTTCCAAAGTAGAGGACCATTACATGATAATTGATTTGTTTGGATAAAAATGCACCAATATACCAACACTCTCCTCATACTGATGTCATTGCATTCATTGATTACTATTTGACTTGTGATTCAACATTGTTAGCAAATGAGATGATTGAAATTTATACACGTCATCACACAAAGACTTGTAAAAATCATAGGCATTCTACGTGTAGATTTAGTTTTCCTTTCCCACAATTCCTAAAACTCGTATCTTACAATATTTATGCAATGAAAACAATGATAATGAAGAAATGCATAAAAAACTTTCTTCTCTTCTACAATATAAAACCTATTCAAAAAACACAACATTTGATTATTGGCAAGCCAATCTTGGAATTACAAAAATGAAATACATGTTCTTCCTTCACGCTTGTATCACTTGACCTATTGTGTTGCACAAAATAAATCCTTGTGATGTATGGATAAATGCATTTGCAAAAAAAATCCCATCATTGTTGCAAGCAAACACATACACCTAATTTATTTTGGATGCCTATGATGTAGCAACATATTGTAGCTCCTATATGACAAATATGGATTCCAATATGGCATATGCATTCAAACGAATCTAGGACATGTTGAGATTGCATCAAGATGATGGAGCTTAGTGAAAAGAGTCGCCTTCACTAAGTGGGCCCGCAGGCAAATTATGGTGCAAGTTCTATTTTTGATCACAGTGTGGATGATCACAGTGTGGGTGATCACAGTGTGAGTGATCACAATGTGGGTGACCAAAGTGTGGGTGACCAAAGTGTGGGTGATCAAAGTCTATTTTTAGACTGGCTGTCAAAAATAGAAAAGTCAAATATTATTGTCTCATAATAATATTTGGACTATAAACTTGATCTTATTCTCTTGGAGAACTTCAGTTTGAGCTACAGATGTGGCCCATGCAGCTGTCAAAAGGAAGTATGCTTTTCTTATGAGTCAGTTGAGTTGTTGCATGCATGACTTCAGTTAGAACTCAATCAGTTGAGTTTGGTGGAGTTGATGGAGTTGTGTTCAGTTTGACTTGGTTAAACTAGTTGTAGTTAGTCTAACTGTAGATAGACTAATGATGAGTTGTTAAACTAATTATTAACTCATAATACAACTATAGAATACATCAGTTAACTCAGTTTCATGTCAGTGCATGTTTAGTTCAGCAGGGACAGGTGTTAGAGAATCAGATTGCTATCAGTTGTGACTATAGTTGTGCATCAAATCTTGCACAATCAAAGGATTGAGTATGCCAATGAGTTTTCTCATGTATTTGCCCAGTTTGTAGCTTCTGCTCATGTCTTACACATTGTGAGTGATTCTTTGGAGGTGAAATACAAGTTTGGTAGACCATTCTCATTCATTCTTGAGCAGGTATTGAGCAGTGGAGGTAGGGAAGCAGTGGAATAGATTTGGAGATCAGATCTTAGCTGTATTGTGTGTAACAGGTGGAGCTGGTACTGGATTGCTTGTGATAAGCATTGTACTTTGTAATGTTACATGGCCTCAATCATTAATATAGAGATAGTGTGGGGTTTTTAGCGAGATGCTTTCCCCGGGTTACATACTGTGTTAATGTGTGAATGCTCTTGATGTTTTATTGTTATTGATGCTGCTATATTGATGATCAATGTAGAGGAGCTTATGTATTGTGTATGTATTCCACAATAGTACATGATCAGGATAATCTCCATTGAATATGTGTTAAATTATTCAAAATTTCTACATGGTATCGGAGCTGTTGATCATCAGATCTACTATTCAGGAAGTGTTTACATTCTATTTCTTCAGGCAGAGTCTGTAATCGGGCCAGGTAGCCTCTGGATTCATCCTTCCTTTGGAAGGTGAGATATCCGGTGAATGCCCATACAGTCAATCTCTGTACGAGAAATATTGTGTTCTCACGAATTTTAGATCGGAGGTGGTTGAGTTTGGAGCTGGTGGAAAATCGAATTTGCAGCAGTGTTGTTGAAATGTCTTTCAACGGATTGCAAATGTTATTCCAAAGCAAGAGCGACCTGGCGCTCAAGGATAAACTCAGAAACAATAAAGGTGAGAATGGATCTTCATCAAAGGTATCTGATGAAGAGAATTGTGCTTTGGCTGCCAAAGCAAAGAAAGGGAAGAGCAAGAAAGCCTCTCAGTCTAGTGCGAAAGGCAAGAAGCAGGATATGTCCAAGGTGAAGTGTTTTCACTGTCACCAGCACGGACACTATGCCACTAATTATCCGCAAAAGAAGAAGAACAAGCAGGCTGCTGGATCTTCAGCAGGAGAGGCTCTAGCCTCACAGTTTGAGCTTGATTTTTCATTGATCGCATGCTTGGTCAAGTGTGATGGGATCAGTGTGGTTCTTGGAGAGTGGTGCGTCTTTTCACATGACGGGAGATAGAGATTTGTTCTCTGATCTGGAGGACAAAGATCTTGGAGTGCACATCGAGATGGGCGATGATGGTAGATACAGTGCGACCAGTATCGGTACCATTTCCTTTGAGAGGGAGTCTAGTAAACCCTTCGTATTGAAGGAAGTCATGCATGTTCCAGGATTGACGAAGAATCTCATCTCAGTGGCGGTGTTAGAAGACAAGGGGTATGATGTTGTTTTCAGCGAGGGAAAGGCTTTCCTGCGTAGCAAAACAACTGGTGAGACCCAGAAGATAGGGGTTTGAGTGAGGAACCTTTATCAGTTGCATGTAGATGGATGCGCAGCAATGGCAGGCAAGGTAGAAGGATTGGTGAGCCGGGATGATGGCGAGTTGTGGCATAGGAGATTGGGTCACCTTCACCATGGAGCCTTGAAGATAATGCAGCAGATCACTACAGGGCTTCCTAAAGGCACACTTGCGCAATCAGACCAGTGCAAGGGGTGTACTTTGGGGAAGTTTGTGAAAGCCACCTTTCACGAGAAGGATAGTCGTGCCACGACGATCCTTGAGAGAATTCACACAGACGTGTGTGGACCTTTCTCAGTTGCTTCGACAGCAAAACACAGGTATTATGTGATTTTTGTTGATGATTTCTCTCGTAAGTGCTGGATCTTCTTCATGCAGAAGAAGAGCGAGACATATTCAAAGTTTTGTGAATTCAAAGCACTGGTCGAGAAGGAGTCGGGGAAGAAGGTGAAGGCTCTTAGGAGCGATAATGGTGGTGAATACATCTCGGATGAGTTCAAGGATTTCTGCAAGGCAGAAGGGATTTGTAGAGAGCTCATAGTTCCCCATAACCCACAGCAGAATGGGGTAGGTGAGCGGAAGAACAGAACGATTGTGGGTGCTGCACGGGCAATGTTGCATGATCAGGGCCTACCCCTTCACTTGTGGGCAGAAGCATGCAATACAACAGTTTATGTGCATAACCGTTGTCCTCATAGGATACTTGGCATGAGTACACCTGAGGAGACTTATTTTGGTAAGAAGCCTGATCTTTCTCATTTGAGGATTTTTGGTGCTAACGTTTACATGCATGTGACGAAGGATGCCAGGAAGAAGTTGGAGCTGACCACAGAGGTTGGGATATTTGTGGGGTACACTGATATGCCACACAACTATCGTGTGTATTTTCCAGACAGTGGTAAAACTGTTGTGCGACGGGATATAAAATTTCAGGAGGAGAAAGCCATGAAGTGTTCGCTTGAGAGGGAGCTACACTTGCATGCAGATGAGGAGCTATTAGTTCCTAATGATGAGCTTCAGGACGTGGATCAGCCACAGGACGAGGTTCATGGAGTGGAAGAGACCACTGATGCAGCGCCAACCATCAGAGGGCGAAAGCGCTTGACAGGAGCTGAGCAACTGGCTCAAGATGCAGAGAAAGTTGTAGGACCACCTACAGCCCAACACAGGCAGAGACAATCACCTGATCGGTACACTAGATACATGGCTCTGATGAGCAAGTGTGTTGTGACTAAGTCATCCTCTTTTGAGGAAGCTGTGGAGGATCCTGCATGGGTAGACGCCATGGTGGAAGAGTATGATTCTATTGTCAGAAACAGTGCATGGGAGATTGTTCCTAGACCGGAAGGGAAATCAGTGGTGGGTTCGAGATGGATCTACAAGGTCAAGCAGGCAGTTGACGAGAGTGTGGAGAAGTATAAGGCAAGATTTGTTGCCCGAGGCTTTTCTCAGATAGAGGGGATCGATTATGAGGAGACCTTTGCACCTGTCGCAAGGTATTCTTCCATACGGACGATTCTTGCTCTCTTAGCGCAGATGGGATGGCACATTCATCAGATGGATGTGAAGACTGCGTTCCTCAATGGAGTCATTGAGGAGGAGGTGTACATTGAGCAGCCTGAAAGCTTTGAGGTCTTCAGCAGCGAGTCGCATGTGTGCAGGCTCAAGAGAGCGTTGTATGGGTTGAAGCAAGCACCACGTGCTTGGTACACACGGATAGACAGCTATTTCACAGGACTTGGATTCTCCAAGAGTGACGCGGATCCTAACCTATACCAGATTGTGGTGGAGGGTAAGTTGCTTATCATTGTACTGTATGTTGATGATTTGATTCTAACGGGTGATGAGCTGTTGATACTGTCATGCAAGAAGGATCTTGCTACAGAGTTTGAGATGAAGGACTTGGGCCTCCTTCACTATTTCCTAGGATTGGAAATATGGCAGCGCAGTGGTGGACTGTTTGTTTCTCAGGGCAAGTATGCTCGAGAGATACTGGAGAAGTTCAACATGCATGGCTGTAAGCATATTGATACTCCTCTTCCTGGAGGTTGGAGAAGGAGGATGCCACTTCAGGAGAAGAAGTGGATGCCACTGTTTATCGACAGTTGGTGGGGTCGCTGATGTATTTGGTCAATACACAACCTGATATATGCTATGCAGTTAACCAGCTTTCACAAGCTATGGTTAAGCCTACCAAGCTCTTCTGGAAGGCGGGCAAGCATGTATTGCGCTACTTGAGAGGCACATCGGGATATGGTTTGTGGTACAGACAGGAGGATGAGGTGAAGTTATGTGGCTTCACAGATGTAGATTGGGCAGGGAGCCCAACGGACAGAAAGAGCACATCAGGAGGGGTCTTCAGTATTTGATCGACAACAGTTTCTTGGTACAGCAGGAAGTAGAGATCCGTGGCACTCAGTTCAGCAGAGGCCGAGTATATGGCAGCAAGTTTGGCTGCATGCGAGGCTATATGGATGAGGAAGATCCTGGTTGGTTTGTTCAGTTCTCATTTGGATCCAACTGTGATTTACTGTGATAACCAGAGTTGCATTAAACTCTCGGCTGATCCTATATTTCATGATAGATCTAAGCATATTGACATCAGGTACCATCATATCAGAGATTGTGTGCAGCGGAGGATCATGTTGCTTTCATACATTCCAACGGAGGATTAGGATGCTGATATTCTGACGAAGGCTCTCACCAGGAGCAAATTCGAGTACCACCGAGGCAGGATAGGGGTTGCTGATAATCCATATCTTGTCGAGAGGGAGTGTTGAGATTGCAACAACATGATGGAGCTTAGTGAAAAGAGTCACCTTCACTAAGTGGGCCCGCAGGCAAATTATGGCGCAAGTTCTACTTTTGATCACAGTGTGGATGATCACAGTGTGGGTGATCACAGTGTGAGTGATCACAATGTGGGTGACCAAAGTGTGAGTGACCAAAGTGTGGGTGATCAAAGTCTATTTTTAGACTGGCTGTCAAAAATAGAAAAGTCAAATATTATTGTCTCATAATAATATTTGGGCTATAAACTTGATCTTATTCTCTTGGAGCACTTCAGTTTGAGCTACAGATGTGGCCCATGCAGCTGTCACAAGGAAGTATGCTTTTCTTATGAGTCAGTTGAGTTGTTGCATGCATGACTTCAGTTAGAACTCAATCAGTTGAGTTTGGTGGAGTTGATTGTGGAGTTGATGGAGTTGTGTTCAGTTTGACTTGGTTAAACTAGTTGTAGTTAGTCTAACTGCAAATAGACTAATGATGAGTTGTTAAACTAATTATTAACTCATAATACAACTATAGAATACATCAGTTAACTCAGTTGCATGTCAATGCATGTTCAGTTCAGCAGGGACAGGTGTTAGAGAATCAGATTGCTATCAGTTGTGACTATAGTTGTGCATCAGATCTTGAACAATCAAAGGATTGAGTATGCCAATGATTGCTCATGTATTTGCCCAGTTTGTAGCTTCTGCTCACGTCTTACACATTGTGAGTGATTCTTTGGAGGTGAAATACGAGTTTGGTAGACCATTCTCATTCATTCTTGAGCAGGTATTAAGCAGTGGAGGCAGGCAAGTAGTGGAATAGATTTGGAGATCAGATCTTAGCTGTATTGTGTGTAACAGGTGGAGCTGGTACTAGATTGCTTGTGATAAGCATTGTACTTTGTAATGTTACATGGTCTCAATCATTAATATACATATAGTGTGGGGTTTTTAGCGAGATGCTTTCCCCGGGTTACATACTGTGTTAATGTGTGAATGCTCTTGATGTTTTATTGTTATTGATGCTGCTATATTGATGATCAACGTAGAGGATCTTATGTATTGTGTATGTATTCTGCAATAGTACATGATCAGGATAATCTCCATTGAATATGTGTTAAATTATTCAAAATTTCTACAGGATAATCACATATGCAATGAAGAAAACAAAATCAAAACCATTCATAAACTTGGAAATACATTACTAAACATGCAAAAAATGTCAAGTCAATAAGAAGTTCATATTATTCTTTCGTTGCATATTTACTCGTCATCTAGAAAAATAATTTTCATTAACATTGCACTAGCTGGAAAAAAAAACAAACAAAAAAACAAAAAACAAAATACAGAAAAAAATAAAAAAAAAATAATAAAAAAAAATAAAAAATATGTGCTAAAAAGACATATTCTATTGCAACAAAAGCCCAATAAATTTAAAGACATTGCGTGCATGAACATCATTCATAAATATGTCACCTGCCCTGCTGAAATTGAAAACATTTTCTTAGCAGAATTTGCTTCCTTCTATTTAGCCACAAAACAACAATCAACAAAAAAAAACATCCATGTGTCATATGCTTTATCCGGTACAATAAAAAAAAAGGATACTGAGAACCATTATAGAGAAAAAATAATGCTCTATATGGCATATATACGATCTAAACACACATTAAAAAAGTCCAGTGAAACATGGATTGAGGCATACTTGTCCCAAAAACACATTATTTTTTCTACTAAAAAACAATTCTTCCATCCAATTTTATCATGGGGAAATGTTGAACTTTCTTTGACCATAATTACAAACAAAAATGATAAAATGCATGTGGTTCATTAGTTATTTGAAAATGGCACAAGTACTTATCGTGTTGAGGAATATGATATTCAACATGACCTAGTAGAAAAGATAAATTTAAAAAAAAAAATGAAAATTGGATACACAAATACTATTAAATATGTTGCACATCCCTCTTTTCTAGACAGAATAACAAATCATGGCATTAGAAGAAAATTGAATGAAGAGAAACAATCAATAACAAAAAAATAGTACTATTGAAAAAGAAAAAACAATCCATTTAAGTAGTATTTTTTCTTTATTACCAGAGATGTGAGAGTGGGAAAAAATTGGCAACACAAGCACTTTATGCACTGATGTGGTACTACAACAAAGACTTTCAAAGTGACCCATTAAAAACAATGCCTCATATATGCATTTGCTAGAAAAGCTACATACATTGCAAGTGGTGTCATAGACCACTCAACTTTGAATTTACCAATATCAACATGCAACATGATGTCGTTGACTTCTAACACACTTGATATATTAACCAAAGAGTATGAAAATCTTAGAATTTTTCTCATAGATGAAGCACCACTAATTGGCTCTTGGTTGCTATACAAGTTGAAAAATGACTTCGTGAAATCATGTACACTCCAACTTCACCATTTAGAAACCTTGATGTAATATTTTTTGGTGACCTATTAAAAGCCCAACTTGTACATAACCACTAGATCTTTGAACACCCAATACTTGACAAAACTATTTCTCCTTATAGCTTCTAGAAAGACAATTTCAAAAGCTATGAGCTAAAACAACTAATGCAAAAAGAAAACAAAGAGTTTGTTTCCATCCTAAATAAACTTAGAACTTGTTCACATACACATGATGATCTCACATTTTTTTAAGCATTGTTAAATATGTCCACTAAATGACATAACTCATCAATACAATAACAATGTTACTAAATGCACATGACCAATGAACTGAAGCATTAGATGCAAATTTCCATAGAAACATGAAAATGAAATTTCTAGTTGTCATTGTGCTAAAAGAAAAGATGCTTGTTGAATTGATTGGTGACAATTATGACATACAATATATCTTTTTTAATGGTGTTGAAGGCATTTTTAAAGCATCCACAACACTGGAAAGCGATGCCATCTAGATTTACTTTTCCAATATAAAAATTGGCAATATATAATGAAAAAGGTTGCACCACATATTCACAAATGGAATAATGCCCACTAGGACACCTATTACAAGAGTTTGTAAACATCAGGAGTCCAACAAAAAATTTGTTTCATAAGACCTCAAATCCCTATTTAGTTATCGTGTGCAAGAACCATACATCAATCGCAAGGCTTGACCAGGATATATTGACTTTTCACCCAAAAAGAGTCAAGTAACATGGACTTGTTTAGAGTGCACTATCCCATGTCAAGGATATGAAATCATTGTATCTATTAAACAAATTGCAACCAACAACCTTCTCTCTTTGTGAAAAAGTAGCCTTAGAACTGTAGATATTTTGAATAATATAACACTTATTCATAGAGATTATCCTGATTATACACTATTTTCAGAATGCCTGCATAATACATAACCTCCTCTACCATTGATCATCAATTTGCGGAATTAAAAAAACAATCGCATGCACACATTGAAATATCAATCACACATATCAACACAGTATGTTCTGGGGAAAGCATACAGCTGAAAACCCCCAACTATCTGTATATTATAATGATAAATAACATGTAACAATGCATAGTACAATACTCCTCACAAGTACTCAGTACTATCTCCACTTGCTACACACAAACTAGCTCAAATCTGAACAAGTCACGGGTTCAAATCTCCTCCGCTGTTTGCCTGCCTCTACTGTACAATCCAAGTTGAGAATAGATCAGATCCAAGTTCGAATTCCCTTTGCTTGTACTGTGCAATCCTCATTGGAAATATCAATCAATGATTGTGCAAATCTCATGCACAGCTATAGTCACAACTAATAGTAGTCTCACCCTTTCACCCACCTCTAACACTTGTCTCCACTGAACTGTCCATGCACTAAGTTAACTGATGTATTATTTAGTTGATTTATGAGTTAATAATTAGTGAATAAATTAATAATTAATTCACATCACTCAGCACTAGTGTATTTGGCAGTTAGACTAAATACAACTAGTTCAACTAAGTCAAACTGAACACAACTCGATCAACTCCTCAATCAACTCCACCAAACTCAATCACTTGAGTTCAAACTGAAGTCCATCATGCAATAGCTTAACTAACCCATAGGAAAAGTGTATTTCCTTCTAGCAGTTGCATGTGCCACATCCGTAGCTCGAACTGAAGTGCTGCAAGAGGATAAGATAATGTTTATAGTCCAAATATTATTAAGAGCTAATAATATTCGACTGTTCTATTTTTAGACTAGCAGTCTAAAAATAGACTCCACCCATATGTCTAAAAATAGAGGTCCATCTATTTTTACCAACATGACCAATCATCCATAAATAGCATCCTGCAACTCATAGACCATGATCCATATGTCTAAAAATAGACTTTGCGCCAAAAATAGCCCGCGGGCCCACTTAGTGAAGGCGACTTCTTTTCACAAAGCTCCATCATCTTGTTGCATTTTCAACAAGAACTACAAATACTTAAATAAATTGTGTTTTCAAATTGAATATAGTCTGCATTCAATTGAAACAGATAATCACTCGATGATATGCTCATTGAACACACATAGCTTCTCATTTCATTTTGAAGATATTGTTGCTGACTATGATTTGATGAAAGTTGATATCCTTCATTTCCAAGAAACAAAGAAAAATCCACCTCCAACAAATCCAATCTTTGCAAAGGGATATAACTATATAGAACTATTGCACTTGCATGGAATTTTGACATATTACACAGAAAATATCACAGTTGATAACCACTTCTCCTATACAAGAAATTTCATTGACTCAACAATTACAACTTTCCATTTTGAAGAAAAATCCATTACACATGCAAATGTATATATCACTCGAAATATAAAAGTTTAAGAAATCATTGATTTCATCAAGTTCAGTTTAAAACATGCAACAAGAAAACATTCAATTGTGCTTGTTGGTGACTTCAACTTGGACAATTTTCAAAATATCTATCAACAAAACAAACTAGTTACATTGATGCAGAAAAAAAACTTCCATTTCCATACAACAAAATCAACTACTGATTATGGCTCTATGCTTGATCACTTTTGGACACAGTTTCAAGGTAACAGAATTGCATTCCATGTATTTGATGTCTATTGGACAAACCATCACACTAATTAAATTATTATTGCTTGACTACTTGCTTAGCTCATTTTTCTAAAGTTAATATGCATGGTTCCACAACATTTGGATCTCATAGCAAATACAAATATTTGCAGATATCCAAGATATACATATGCACTTTTTTGCAAAAAGTATTGGCATTTATATTCATGAAATCTCTATAACATCTTCTCAATATTTTCTTGGTTTCATTTATGCATAGAACAATTTTACAAAATAAATCTATGCCAATTCAAACATCTAGTTACTAGAAAATCAAATGTAAAAATACATGCACCATAGCTACAGTTCACAAGTCTCTATTAGTACATCACTTTGATTCCAAATTGTTGCTCTAACATCAATCTAACACATAATTATATTGTAATATTAAGCATTTAGAAATTGTAAAATATTTAGCATTTTTACTCCCTCAGATATTGTTATCCAACAACCATTGTCTCACAATGGCCTAAAAAAAAAATTGTTACAAAAAGTAATTAAAAGAAAAACAAAAGGAGGAGATAAGGGAAAGTAGCATTCATTCTTTTGTAAGCAAAGTTTTCAATGTTGAGAATCCCTTAAAAAAATTGTTCTCTTTTAATTATCCTCACACATATTAACTAATAGACTTTGTATATCTTATAGTTCCAAACATACTCACATACTCATAGGATTGTGAACAAATTCAAAAATAACTTTTTATACAATTATATTAGACTTCAATTAATTAATTTTCCTTTCTTGACAACAGCAAATTGGCTTCCCATAGGACAAACTGCAATGTAGAAATACAATTTTCCAGTTCCTCCATGAACAAACAACAAAGGATCAAAATACAAAAAGGTAAGATTAAATTTGTTGGCATTCATTCTTCTATATTAATTACAATTTTATGAAGCCAAAAATTACATGATTTCACATATGTACAAACTAAAGGCTGTGCAAACAACTCCATGCTCAATTATAAAACTTTGCACACGAGAAAAAAAACGTTTTGAGGGTGATATAGTGATAGTATATGGTCCAGGTCAGACCAAAAATTCCAATTCACCAACAAAATCATAGTTTGTGCATGCAAACCCTGTGGAGAAATATGGACAATTGACCATCACATTGAACATAAGCAATAGTCTTAAGGATAAATTTCGTGATATTATTTTCCCTCGAAACAACGTTTATATCAAATAATTTGGAATAAGAAGCAAAGGTATGTATGAAGAGACTCAAAATGTTGCATAGTGTTACATCAAAAAATTATAGTCCAAAAGATAGCTCAAGTTTGCAAGAACAACAGATTGGCTCCAGACACAACAATACATAATCTTGTTGTGTCAACTGAAGCATATCGAGTTTGTTCTATTACAAATGCAATTATATCATGTTACCAAAAAAATAGACAATTTGAACTGCATATCAAGGATGGTAAAACTACAAATGATACACCAACTATAATTCTTTCATTTTAGCAAATTTCTCAGTTTCAATTGCAAATCCATCAACAACTATTGCTATGTTTTTCCTTTTGCTAACAAGGAACATAGAAAAAATATTCTCCTTTGAAACTTTCCAAATTAGTTAATACTCATACTCATGGTCTTTTCTAATGCACATCAACTACAATTGAATGAATACCATAAAGAACATTTCCTATCCATAAATCATCAACTAGCATCTAAAAACACACAACTCTATTTATTCAAAAACATCACCAGGAACGACCGAAAAGGATGCCAAGTGCTTTAATCTACAACAACAACATACATTGATGTTCTCAATGACAACTATGAAAAAACACATTTGTTGTCTCTCATCAAATAAAGAATGCAAAGGTTTAATTTTTTTCTTTAACATTTAATATATACATTATTTTGCTCACTCGACCATCATAATACTCAATAATTACAATTACTTTTGAAATGGGTGCAAGGAATTCCGAGAGCAAAAAATGTCTTCACACCATCCTATTAACAAATATATAGTAAGTGTGCAGAAACCATGCTTCCAAATTCCTCAACTTGCACATTTTGTAAGGAAAGTACAAAATTTTTATATTGCCTCAATGTGGAATGCATAATGGAAACACAAGTTGGAAAAATATATTGCATGATACAAATTCCACAAGTAAAAGAATGTTATCTAGCCGTTGTTGAGACAAGTTTTCAAAAATATCTCTAGAACATTTCATCTACAGTCTGAGGCCTCAAAAGGCTTTATGTCCAGGGCATTTTCACATTGATGCTTGACAACATCATCACTGAAATCGGGTCATTGTAAACAACCATTCCAACACCATCAATTGTTCTAGTTTCTATGCTATTAATGTATATGTCTTCATAAAACACTTTGTTTGATAGTACATCTTATTTTCTTGTAAAATATTTTGAAACACATTACACTTGCACTAAGACTAGTTTTTTTATTAATATTTCTTTCATTGCTTATTGTCACAAACTTTGTTTGGGTTACATGTGAGCATATTATTTTAATTAAATGCAATTTTATCATTCCAAATGCTAATGCTATGCATATCTAGTATGCAATTTTGGTTTGTACAAAATCTTGTACCTAATGTCCTTTTGTTTATGAAAAAAAAAACATTTAGCAATAAAAAACTGCAACAATAAAATAACCTCTTGCTTTTTTTTTTTTTTTTGGTATAAGTTGAACAACAAATACTGTTTAGTTCATTTTCTTTGATTGTATTCTTTCGAGTAATAATGTATTTTTATTTTAAGATAGTTGAAGTTTGAACTTTCGTAATACTATGGTTCTTGAATATATTTTACCTTTGTTTCTTCAACTTAGCTCCACATGTCTAGCGCTTTAGTAAATCAATATGTCAATTTTCTATGCTTATTAGTCTTATTATCATTTTATAATGAAATGATATTCATGTTACAAGTGAATCAATAACATATGTTAAGCTTATATATTTATTACTTTCATTGTAGTACTTATTGCAACATTCTATCGAAAAGACAAGGGCAGTGACATTGCCACCACATGGCTTATGTTAAAACAGTTCATGAAGGTTGATTGTACACGTTGGAGAATGCATGTTCATTGTTTATTTATAAAAAAACTCAACATTTTCATAATCACTTATGAAGTTATTTACATGTAAATATTAACATTAATTTTATATAAAATGTAATGTAAGTCTAATATCATTATAATCATTTGTAAAAAGTTATGTCTTATTAATATTAATAATATGTAATCTTAATTTTATTGTCCCTTATTTTATTTTGTTAAGAGACACGTTAGAGTAAGAGATAACATTGTATTAAAAATACAAATACAAATTGATTTTAAAATGAATTTATATTTATATTTTGAAATTATAATTACAAATATATATTTTCTAATTTTACTATATGATAATAGTAATAAAAAATTATTTTTATCTTTTCAATTTTTTTTACGATATGAATGGACAAGTTGTAGAATCCAAGCTATGGTTTTGACTTTCAACATATTAATTTGAGTACACAACTAATCATCAAGGTAGTGGGGGAGATCTAATCCCTCTTATATCAATGTAGTAGTGGGGGACAACCACAAAAATGAAACAATCCTTCTATGAATTTAGGTAGCAATGCAATCCAAAAATTGGATACCCAATGGGGTGAACTCTATTCGCTCCTATAACAATGTGGAAATGGGGGCCAACTGCAAAAAGGCAACAATCCTTCTGTCAATTTAGGAAAAAATGCAATTCAAGAATTAGATACCCACATAGTTTCAATTTGATAGAAATGTTATGCATGTCATTATTTTCCTAAAGCCATAGAGGATCCTAAATTTGAAGTGAAATCCACTAAATTTTTTGAATACATCTAGTACATGCAATATTGTGCATTGATCATGAATTTTTTGGGTCTCTGGCCATTGAAGAAAGACCTAACTTGGTGTATCCATAATAAGTGGAAACCAAAGGAACAAATAAACATGGAGCTAGGGGAAAACTGGTTTTTTCACATTAATATTTGCTATTTTAGAAGAAAGAAATCAGATCTTGAGAATTGTCCATATTTCTTCAATTCGGGTGGCCTACTGCTTCGTTTCTAGATTGAAATATTTAAATTGAACAAGGAGGAATTTAAAGCAAATCGTGTATGGATTATACTATTTTCTTTGTTGGGAATCATTATTTTCGTTAGACCAAAACCCACAAGTGTTATTCAACGATCACATTTCTAGAGATAGGGATCCACGAGAGAATGTTATTCCATGTCATGAAACACATAAGGAGCATTGGTATATCCAATGTCCAACAATATCCCCCCCAATGCGAGTCGGGTGTGTATCGAACTTGTGACCTATGATCTTATATCACTTTTTGGGAATCATGATTGTTTTTAGACCAAAACCCATAGGTGTTAGTCAACAATTGCATTGCTAGAGATAAGGATCCATGAGAGATGTTTAGTTCATGTCATGAAACACATGAGGAGCATTGGATTATCCAATGTCCAACATTCTTTTCCTAGATAATTTTTAGGAGGAGGAAACCTTGGTAGGCATTGGTAATTCCCCTGGTTCAATTTAATAATGTCTCAGAAGCCTCTAAAATAGGTCAATAAACTTTTTATGCTCAAATATATGTTTATATGGATATCGCTCAGCCTCTTTCGACCTCCATTAGTATACATTATCAAGATGGAGTATGGAAGAAATCCATACATTGCAAGCACATCCCTTTTAAGAGTACAATATTCCATGAGTATGGCCATCTCTTTCGAGACTTCCTTCTCATCCTTCATTGGATTTTTTGCAACCATAAAGCTGACAATCTGATTAGGACAACTCCACAAAAGTTGTTTTGTAGAGGAGAAACCCTTGTACTCCTCAAAATTCAATCCCTAGTCCTGCATGGTGCATAAGAAATAGCTTTGAAACCCTATCTCAGGAGGAAGAGGCTAGTCCAGAAAATTAACCTCAGAAGTAGCAAGGCCAAGAAAATAAACTAGAATAATAATCTTCACATCCAGGGGAAGTAATAAATAAATGAAATAAGCTTAAATGGGATAAATTCAGGGAGATTATAGAAGTAGTCCAATAAATTATAGCGCACAATTCTCCTAAGAAAATGGATTTGCATGATCCAGATCTGATTAAGGTTATGGATGCCTAGCATGGGAAATATCCACTATCGATCCTAGAACCTCAGGTTCAACTCATTCATAGTGAACTCCTCAAGTAAAACCTAAAATGTATGCAGAAACCCTTTGGATCCAATTCCTCAACCCCTCAACTAGGTTTTCACACTCACTCATTTAAGGACCCTCCCAAAATCACTGAATCAGAGAGGAAAATAGGTATGAGACCCAACAGGTAAAGGTTGTAGGAATTAGTACGAAATTGATCAACTTTAGGAGAATCTAACTAATAACATAGGTATCTCACTCTAACCATTCTAAACTCCCATGAATATTATATCATGGAATATTATGGTCCTTAATTGTATAGGTAAGCAATGTCTTCTTAAGGATAAGATTGACAATGAGTCACACATGGTGGTAATGTTGCAAGAAACTGAGTGCCTAAGTGAAACGATAGTTGAAATAACACCCAAAGTTTGGAAGAGCTATCAATTCATTGTTTTAGACACAATAGAACATGCTAGTTGAATTGGTTTGAACACAATAGAACATGCTAGTATACTAGCTATCTTATGGAATCTAGACAATATTACCTTATTAGATCTATTCGCATCACCCCATATTGATATGAATGGAAAATGGCATCCACCCATGGTATTAATCCACCCATAGTATTCATTCACCCATGGAATTTACCCATGGTTTTGTAAGTGGCATCGACCCTTGGTATTCATCCTCCCATGGAATTTATCCAATCATGGAATTTACCCATGGTATTGTAAGTGACAAACACCCATGGTATTCACCCACCCATGGAATTTAACCATTGTATTGTGAAAAAAAAACTATAAGTAACAAGTCACATTTTGTAAAAGGATAGATTGTCCACCACAATGTAGATTTTATAGTTATTGTTTTAATAAAAAAATTCTTTGTGGTTTTGTTTAATGTTTGTTCTCTTCTTTTCTTCTAGCATTTCAAATTTTTAGATTGGGGACCTCCCCCACAAGATCCATTTCAATCTTTTAGATTTTGGGGGCCTCCCCACAAGATCTAGATCAATGGTATCATATTCAGGTTACGATTCCATGAGAATGAGAGTTTGATGCATATTTCATTTTCAAAGTTTTGCAGAAATATTCAACAAACTTTAGGCATGTGCTACATCCTCCACAGATGATCCAGGTGAATCTTTAGACACCAGTGGCATGGAAAGGGCTCAAAATTCAAAGTGGTGGAAAGACAATTAACTTAACACCAGATTGAAATGCTCATTTCCCTGATTCCAACGGTGTGAATGACACTCCAATCTGAGTCCATATGAAGGAGATAGAGGCAGTCAAAGTTCAGTTGACTTTTGCTGACTGGGCAGGATTAATGGAGACACAATTTGGACTTTTTCCAATGGACGGAATCCAACCAACTCTGACCAGATTCTGGGTGAAATTTTCACCTCATTAAAATGACTCTTTCAGTCAAAAATCTGGATTTTCAAAAATGCCCATGTTATTTTTAATGAGGTAGGCCACCAACCCTTCCACCCCAATCCGTAGCATATTTATCATTATGGAGGGGTGGGCCACTACCCCCAGCCCCTCCACCCATTCCATGGACCACTGTAACATTAAGCACAGGGAATTAAAGTGGTGGGTGGGCCCTTGGGGCATGGACCCAACCACCAACACTAAATGAAGACCGTGATTACCATAGTCAACGTGGGTTAGCCCTTGGGGTGCGGACCCAACACCCAACCACGACATCAGTTAAACCAACCCATTAGATCCGGCAGTAGGTGGAGTGGGTGGGTCGCCCAAGGCGGGCCTAGCCTGAACCACTTTTAAAAATAAAATTTTGTTATGTAAAAAAAGGAGGAGGTGGGGTTTGACCGCCTGACCTCCTCCATAATAAATGGATTCGTAACCACTCCACCCAACGGAGTCCTTGAGAACTCACTAGCCATTTTTTATTTAAACTCAGTTCATTAGTGCACCCAGGCAGAGGAGGAGAGCACACGTAGTTCGAGGAAGATCTTTTGTAGGTGGACCAAATTTTAACTTTGTCAGATTTTGACAAATTTATATGGTTTCAACATTTCTCGATGCCACAAATGCAATGGTGTTGTTCGTTTCTCCAATAGAGTTTTGCATTCTTCGGCCATTTTTCAGTATGGAGGTATAAAACACCTTTTTGTAACTAATTCTTGTACTCTTCTTTATCATGCCACTTAATGAATGAAGGCCTCCCCATTGATCGAGAAGGGCCTGGAGACGTAGTCCAAGTCGGATGAACTTCATTATCAATTTTCTTGTCTTCTTTCATTCTTTATGTGTTTCTCCTCCTCTCTCATGTGCGCATTAAATTTCTATGTTTAAGCTACAATTTATGTATGTAATTCTTTAATACATCTATAAGAAAAAGATCTTGGATCAAGTGGTATCAAAGTAGGTTTTTGTAGATGTGAATTGCATGTTTGTATGCTAACAAGAATCAGGCTCCAAAGAGGCAAAAGGAAACTAAAGTCTTTCGATCCCGAAGCAGAGCGTGCACATCGAAGGAGAAACATGGCAGATGAAGAGGCTCATCATGAAGCGGAGTACAATTTCTGTAAAACCTTCTATACAATGGCAAAAAATGTTGATCAATTGCTTTCAAGTTTGGAGAAAGAAAAAGAGAGAAATATAAAAGAGTAAGGTTCAGTGCATGGAAATGGTGGAGAAGAATCCCCTCCTTCTCCCTCCATGAATGAAAGTTATTCTTCCTCTCATCACCATCATCATAAAAATTCAAGGGATGCATCTAAGAAACCTTTCTTTAAATTAGATGTCAAAATTGATCTTCCCATGTATAACAATGAAAGTAATGTAGAAAAGCTTAATAACTGGATTAGGAAGATTGAAATCTACTATAGGATTCATCAGATCGAAGATGACGAGGAAAAGATTCAACTGGCCTCTCTTCGGCTAAGTAGCACCGCTCTCGTCTGGTGGGAGAGAAAATTGTGAAGCAGTAAGAGTGTGGGTAATCTTCTTTCCTCATGACCTAGTTTCATTTTTGCATTAAAGGAACAATTTTATCCCTTGGGTTATAAGCAAAAGGCCTTAATGGATTGGCAATACTTAAGGCAAGGCAGAGGTCCAGATGTTCAAAGCTTTACAGAGGAGTTTAGAAAACAAGCACTTAATTTGGGCATTGCACCTGACTCACCTGAAGTAGTAACTAAGTATATTGGATCATTACATACTTACCTTAGACATTCATTATTACTGTTTGAACCAACTACTATTGACTCAGCTAGTGTAAAGTCCATTCATCTTGAGAACAGGGGAAAAAATGAAAGAGATGATCATTTCAAGAAACCACCTTTGAAACCTCCAAATGGAAAACCCAAAGTGAAAGGAAAAGGAAAGGAGAAGAGGATGGCATCAACCAAGAAAGATGAAGGAGAAAGGCCTTATTGCACTCACTGCAAAAAGGAAGATCATGACGACAATAATTGTTGGAAATTGTACCTGGAAAAGCGACCAAAGAATTATGGTGGAAAAGGAAAGAAAAAAACAGTGGAAACTGTGCAGCAAGACCTTGGATCTGATTCCAGAGATGAAGCATTAGTCATAGTAGTAGGAACAAAAGGTACTCTTACACCTCATGTTAATTCTAAATCACATGAAGGCACTAATTCAATAGATGAGTCTCTTCCTAGTGAAAGAAAGAGAATTGAGCTATTTCATATTAGAGTTATCATAAATCATACAAAAGTGGAAACTCTCTCTGATACCAGATCCCAATCAAACTTAATTTCAAAGTCCTTGGTAAATAAACTAGGCTTAGAAACCAAACCACATCCAAAACCTTACCCACTTGGATGGATTCATGATAAAGCAAAACTGAATGTAACTAAGCAGTGCAAGGTTAAATTTGTGATCGCTTCTAAGTTAGTGGATGGGGTAAAACTTGATGTGATACCATTGGAGATCTATGGCATGGTATTAGGGAGTCCATATTTATATGATAGAAAGCTAATCATCTTCCGTCATGAAAACAAATACCAATTCACAAAAAATGGGGTAGAATATATTGTAAGGGTTCATCAAACTAATGCCATTGCCAGCCTTATAAGTGTAGGACAAATGAAGAGGTTGGTGAATTCTAGTAAGGGTTGCATGCTTATGATTGTAAGGGGGAAAGATGTAGAATTATTCGATGCTTTCCAAGGTTGTGATCATGTGCATAAAAAGGAATTATGTGAATTAATTTCTAACTATTATGAGATGTCCCAGGAACCAAGGGGATTATCTCCGAAGAGGGAAATCCAACATCAGATCCATTTGCAGCATGACGCTCCTTCACCAAATATTGGCATGTACACTATGTCGACCATTGAGATGGAGGAGATGAAAAAGCAGGTGTAAGAACTATTGAATGAAGGGGTCATCAGAACGAGCACTTCTCCATGCGGCTCACCGATTGTCTTAGTGCCAAAGAAAGATGGCACATGGAGGATGTGTGTGGATTACTGAGCACTAAACAAAATCACAGTGAAAAATCATTACCCTCTTCCATGCATAGATGATTTATTAGATTAGTTAAAGAATGCTATCTATTTCACCAAATTGGATTTGTGTAGTGGTTATCACCAGGTCCGAGTCACAGAGTAGGATGTGTGGAAAACTGCCTTCAAGACCAAACATGGGTTGTTCGAATGGATGGTGATGCCATTCAAACTTTTCAATGTTCCAGCCACTTTCATGAGGGTCATGAATGATCTCTTTAGGCCTTTAATTGATGAATTTTTTCTTGTATATCTAGATGATATTCTTATCTTTCGTAAAAGTTGGAATGAACATGTATGCCATGTGAAGAAAGTGATTGATGTATTGAAAAAAGAAAAAATCTATGTAAAATTTTCAAAGTGTGAGTTTGGGAAAACCTCCTTGGTTTACGTAGGTCATATTGTTGGTCATAGTCAGCTAAAAATTGATCCTTATAAAGTTGAAGAAATTGTAAATTGGCCTAAGCCTACTAGTGTAACCGAGGTTCACAGCTTTTTGGGTGTAGTACAGTATTGGAGGAGATTTATTGCCAATTTCTCTATTATTGCAGTGCATTTACACACATTGACAAATGTAAATCAAGTCTTTCAACGGGGAGGAAAGAAGAAAAAGTCCTTTGAAACACTGAAAGAAAAGATCAGCACATCACCGCACCAGTATTGGCCTTACCAGATCCCCAACAACCATTCGAGATTGAGACAAACGCCAGCAGATATGCCATGGGAGTTGTATTGATGCAGCAACAGAAGCCAATATGTTACCATTCAAAGAAGTTCTCTCAGGCTGTGATAAACTATCCCACTTAAGACAAGGAGTTATATGCCTTAGTCCAGAGTGTGAAAAAGTGGAAACACTACTTGATCGACAAGGAGACCGTCATCCATATGGATCATCAACCCTTGCAGTAACTTTATCCACAAAGCAAGTTTAAGAAATCTCGTCATTTCAGGTGGATGGTTTTTCTTCAGCAGTTTCATCTGGTAATAAGGTATAAGAAGGGCACTAGCAACAAAGTGGTTTATATGCTATCTTTCCCTCCTATTTCTGCTTCTGTTATTTTGCATAATGCTTCGTTATCTTTTGAAATTTATTTTGAACAATATGCTAATGATGATGACTTTAAGGAGATTTATGCAAAAATAACCGATGGTTCACAGGTGGACAACTATCACTTGTAGGGGAAACTATTGTACCACCTTGGCAAATTGTGCATGCCCACAAGAGAAAGGGTATATGTAATCCGAGAGGCCCACACCTCCCTTGTGTCTGGTCATTTTGGTGTTGAAAAAGCTTTGTGTCATGTACAAAGATTTTGTTTTTGGCCTCATATGAAGAACATTGTGACTCGCTATGTAAAGGGATGTGTGTTGTGTTTTGTTTCAAAGCCCTCTAATAGAAAAGTCAGGCTCTACACACCACTCCCTATTTTGATTTGTCCATGGGAAAGTGTGTCGATGGATTTTGTACGAGGTTTTCCTTTGTCTAGAAAAAGTCACAACTATTTGTATGTTGTCGTTGACCGTTTTAGTAAGATGTGTATTTTAATGCCTTGTAAAAATTAGATCACTACAAAGTAGACTACTTATCTTTTCTTTCACCATGTTTGGGTCCATTTTGGGTTGCCCACATCGATTGTATCAGATCGGGACTCTCTCTTTCTCAAATAGTTTTGGACCAGCTTGTGGAAGATGATGGACACCAAGTTGAAAAGAAGCACAACATTTCATCCACAGAATGATGGACAGACAAAAGTTTTCAACCGCACCATGGTACACTTGTTGCAAGGCTATTGTGGGAAACATCCTAAGTTGTGGGATGAGCATCTTCCATATGTTCAGCATTCCTACAATCGAGCAGTGCACTCATCTACACATTGTTCACCATTTGAGACATGTTTTGGCTACCTACCAAAAGATCCTTTTGATATGGTATTTTTAAGGGAAGATGAATCCAGTGGACATGATGACAAGGACAACGTGCAATGGTTCATTCAGCAGATCCAGTTGATTCACTAAGCAGTACATGAGTGGTTGGAGAAAAGTCAAACCCGGTACAAGGTTCAACATGACAAACACTGAGTCGACCATCAATTTCAAGTGAGCAACAATGTGGTTCCATATCAGCAAGGACAGGATGAAGGGAGAAGGGAAGAAGTTGCGACCAATCCAGTATGGTCCATTCACCATCGTGGAGAAGATTGGAAACAATGCCTTCCATCTCGACTTGCTGACATATATGCAAATGTACTCTATAGTGAATGTGGAAAACTTAAAGTTGTATGAGCCACCATTGATTATGGACATCGAAGAGGTGGGCAAAATTCCTACAATTGATGACCTCACACCAGAATATGTTGATGAGTTACCTAAAGACATCATCCTTGACAGAAGAACTAGGACTTCATGATGAGGAGATGTGGAATACCTTCGAGTTGGTTAAAGGGATGCGCCCTAGCAAGGAAAAATGGCTGGAAAAAGAAAGAGTGAGGGAATAATTCCCTCGCCTACAAATTGACTGGTAAAGCTTTTGGTGGTCCAAAATCTCCTCAATGGGGAGGATTGATCCAAGTGGATCTCCAGACACTAGTGGCATGGAAAAGGCTCAAAATTCAAAGTGGTGGAAAGATGCTTAACATGACATCAGATTGAAGTGCTCGTCGCCCTAATTCCAATGGTGTGAACGACACTGAAATCTGAGTCCAGATGAACGAGATAGAGGTAGTCAAAGTTTAGTTGACTTTTGCTAACTGGGCGGGATTAATGGAGACACAATTTGGAATTTTTCTAGTGGACAGAATTCGGCCAACTCTGGCCAGATTCTGGGTGAAATTGTCACCTCATTAAAATGACTCCTTCGATCAAAAATCCAGATTTTCAAAAATGCCCATGTTATTTTTATATAAAAAAATTGTTAAAAAAAGGGTGGCAGGCCACCAACCTTGCCACCCCAATCCATAGCATATTTATCATTTTGGAGGGGTGGGCCACTACCCCCGACCCCTCCCCCCATTCCATGGACCATCGTAACATTAAGAATAGGGAATTAAGGTGGTGGGCCGGCCCTTGGGGCACAAACCCAACCACCAACACTAAATGAAGACCATCGTTACCATAGTCAACATGGGCTGACACTTGGGGTGTGGACCCAACATCCAACCACGACATTAGTTAAACCAACCCATTGGAGCCGGCGGTAGGTGGAGTAGGCGAGTCACCCAAGGCAGGCCCAGCCCGAACCACTTTTAAAAATAAAATTTTGTTATGTAAGAAAAGGAGGAGGTGAGGTTTGACTGCTTGAACTCCTCCATAATAAATGGATCCATAACCACTCCACCCAATGGAGTCCTTGTGAAGTCTACTAGCCATTTTTTATTTAAACTCAGTTCATTAGTGCACCCAGGCAGAGGAGGAGAGTGCACGTAGTTTGAGGCAGTTATTTTGCAGGTGGACCAAATTTTCACTTTGTCAGATTTTGACAAATTTTATATGGTTTCAGTATTTCTCGATGCCACAAACGCAATGGTGTTGTCTGTTTCTCCAATAGAGTTCTGCATTTTTCAGCAAATTTTCAGTATGGAGGTATAAAATGCCCTTTTGTAACTAATTATTGTACTCTTCTTTATCATGCCACTTAATGAATGAAGGCCTCCCCATTGATCGAGCAAGTCCCGGAGTCATAGTCCATGTCGGACGAACTTCATTATCAAGTTTCTTGTCTTCTTTCATGCTTTATGTGTTTCTTCTCTTCTCTCATGTGCACATTAAATTTCAATGTTTAAGCTACAATTTATGTATGTAATAATACATCTATAAGCAAAAGATCTTGGATCAACATAGCACTTTCTTGGTCCAAGCGGGAAGAATTTTTCTTTTCTCATTTTTTGTAGGATTTTTTTTTGGGCAGCAAGCTTTCAGATCAGATTTGAAACTTTTTGTACAAAATTTAGAAAAAAAAGAAATACCATATCTATATTCCTTGTGATAAAATTCCCAAATTCAAAATAGAAATCGGTTGAATCGGAGTCCAGATGAGGGAGATATCGCTGCTTTAAAATCAGAAATGTTGGAGAAATGTTTCTGATGGAAATTCGTGGATGGCAGCTCTTCTATCATTTTTTGCAATTCTTGTCTATAAATTCAGAAAGATGATTATTGGTCTGAGCTCCTCTCAAAAAATAACTCAATTTAAAAAGAAAATTTGGTCAAAATGGAGTTCGAATGAGCAAGATGTCGCCTATTTAAAATCATCTATTTTTTCATTTTTTTTATGACGGGATAGTTGCAATGCAAATCTAAGTTTCTATAGTGTCCAAATGTGGATTTCAATACCATGGGAAAACATAGAAGGATCATTATGTTTCCAAAAACAAGTTATAATAAATATTCTAAGTTATATTGACTGAGTTATTCCCATCTTAAATTTGGAGCAACATTCAGAGTGTGTTCCCTTTGCAGATGTGCCCTTCCAGCCCGCTTTAGTAGGCACCTGCTTCATATTCGTCAGTTTTAGCATAGCAGAATCTGGCTTGGGTTCTTTGGATATGTGCTCTCCCACCCGAGGCTATGTAGGCACCTTCTTCTTCATCAATAGTCAGCATCATTGTTATAGGTCAACCACACAAAATCCTTGTCATTGAAGTCCATTTGCCAAGCCGCACACTGTTAGTATCACAATTGGTCACAAGCATTATAGGATATCTCTATCCTCGAATCTTCGTTTTTAATGGTTATGGTTCATCCACAAACCCACACTTCATCGAAGTCCATTTTCTAGGCCGCACATTATTAGTATCACAGTTGGTCACAAGCATTACAAGGTATCTCTATCCTCGAATCTTTGTTTATCATGATTATTGTTCATCCAGAAATCCACACTTCATCGAAGTCCATTTACTAGGACACACACTGTTAGTATCACAGTTGGTAACAAACATTACAGGGTATCTCTATCATCGTATCTTCGTTCATTTGGTTATGGGTTAACCACAAAAAACCCTTCTCTTTAGTGGCTCTTTATATTCAATAAAGGCTTCTCAGGAGGGAACTTCACCCAATGGGGACCGTTGCTCCTTAAGGAGGGAGGAATGATCCTAATAGAAAATGGCATCCACCCATGGTATTCATCCACCCATAGTATTCATTCACCCATGGAATTTACCCATGGTTTTGTATGTGGCATTGACCCTTGGGATTCATCCTCCCATGGAATTTATCCACTCATGGAAATTACCCATGGTACTGTAAGTGACATACACCCATGGTATTGTGACAAAAAAAGCCATATGTAACATGCCACATTTTGTAAAAAGATAGATTTTCCACCACAATGTAGCTTTTATAGTTATTATTTTAATAAAAAGTTTCTTTGTGGTTTTGTTTAATGTGTGTTCTTTTCTTTTCTTCTAGCATTCCAATTTTTCAGATCTTGGGGGCTTCCCCCCCAAGTTCCATTTCAACCTTTTAAATCTTGGGGGGATGCCCCCAAGATCCGAATCACATATCTTAGCGATGAGATTCCATATGATATGATTTATGGAGGATGGATTTGTATCCAATGTCTATGGACCTCATTTGGTAAGGTAAAAAAGGTGTTTCATTCAGAAATTATGTTGATTGCAATCCCTTCTAAAAGGGTTTTGTGGATGATTGGGGCATATTTTAATCTAATAAAATACCTAGAAGAAAAGAAAGGTGTGATAAGTAAACTAGAAATGGAAGGAACATATTTTAGGGAAACTATTCATGACTTAAGCCCAGTGGATGTGGAAACCAACAATGGATTTACACATGGAATAACCAAAGAGGATGGAAACAACAAATTACCTCTTGTATGGATCTATTTATTCTCTTAGAATCCATCTTTGGTTGTGAAATCTTCATTTAGGCTTCCATCCTTTATTTCTAAGGTTCAAATCATTGGCCAATTTGTTTGGATATTCCACTATCAACACAGGACCCAAGGTAAAGCCTTTCTAGTTTGAATTTTTTTGGATCTTAAATCCACATCTCTTAGACAAGGGAAATGCAAGGTGGTCAAAAGTAACTTTTATAAAAAGGCTTAGTAATGTATAGGTCCCAACAAAAGATAAAATATTCAAATAAAAAAATAAAAAAATTGAATACGGAGGAATTTGGCAACATTAAGCAAAGCATGGATTAGAAACCAAAATGGAACTCCTTCAGGAATGGAATTATCTTGGAAGGAAGAATGGAGGATGTAGTGAAGGATGAAGTCAACCTTATGGTTAGTTTAGAGTGGATATGTAAATAGGAGGAATGATCCAGATTGAATCATTATATTATTTATCATCCATATTGATTCTTTGAGAGTGATAAAAGTGGAGAAATAAACTCATAAGACCATTTTTACTAGTGAGTCCTAATTTAATGAATTGGGGTTCCACACTACTACATATAGGACTAGATTATGATCACATTGTTTAATGTATGGGCCATATTGTCGCAAATTACGTGAAAAATGTCATATTTCCAAGAACAAAATTATGACATACTTGTGTTAGTCAGAATTAAGATGACTGATGAATAGGGTGTTGATATTTTGATGCTTTATTTATATGGTGTTTGTTTTCCAATGCAATCAATGCGACCCTTTTTTTCAGTAGTCATTAATGAATTTGACTATTCAAATGATGTCAGAATCCCAAAGATAAACAAATATATAAATATCAGGGTTGGAATTTGGATTCCTCTTTACCCATCAAACAAATTTTATTGATGTTTTGGGTCTTTATACTTCCCACCAATGAATGTTTTGTTTAAAATTTTTCCCTTCTAAAATGATGTTTTGATAATAAATTAACCCTTCACAAATAAATATTTTATTAAAAAAATACTCTTATATTTCAAATGTATTGAAATTATTGGCCTCATAACTTCATGATTATGGATAGAGTTTTAGTAAATCCTTCATTATGGATGGAGCATAATTTCCATGAAATTTACAAACGGTCTTGAAATTTGAATCCACCCGCCTCTACTTCAATCGTCGTATTATGCTTTTTGATAGTTCTCGATAATCTCAAACATTTTGAACTCTACAATTTCATATATCTTCCTAATTCAATTTGATATATATGTCGATCTCAGTCATCTAATTAGTTTATGTTTGGTTTGGAACTATATGAGGTGTCTATTACATAATTCGCATATTTTGAATTTTCAACTTGTTGTGAATGAAGGTGATTATTTAGAATGGATACTATGAAATTGTAGCAAGAAAAGGCTTCATTTGACTTGTGCCTTAGTCAAATGTAGAAATTCAATTTTCCACATTAGCAGGATGACTTGAGTTGTAGTTAGTAGGAGTGGCATGGTCAAATCACTCAGTTAAATCAGGCAATTTGACTTTGTGGGCTAGATGTAAAGTTGTGCATGAGTTGATTGCTAAAATCTAGCAATCTAGTGGAGTTATTATTAGTTAAACTTAGTTATCTAATCTCTAGCCTAGAATAGAGTCAATAGGAGTTTGGTTGAGTAATAATAACTATTGTTAATTCACTAATCTCTTAATCAATTTACAAAAAATATCCCTAGTCATGCATGGAATTAAAATTTCCTAGTTGAAGTGGAGGAAAAAGCACATTGTAATTATCAATTGTATACTAGTTGAATGTACAAGTTTTGCATTGGATCAAGTGATCAATTCCTCTAGGATTTACACAAGGAAATAGGAAATTCTCCTATTTTTTAGGAACTAATTTCCTTAAGCATTACACAAGGAAATAAGAGGAAGGTTGAGGCTTATTTTGGCTAAGTGTTGGTGAGAGAAGGTAAAAGAACATGATATCAGTATTGCAGTGCAAGGGTAGCTTCAAGGATTGAAGTTTTCCTTGCAATATATCCATATTCTCATCTGATGTAATAAAAAATAGAGGAGGGGTTTTTCCTAGTTGGGTTCCCCAGTAAAAATATTTTGTTCATTCTTATTGAATGGTTGCATGTTATTGTATGCATTTCTATTGTATATTTTCCTTTCTGCAAATTGACTAGAAGAAATTTATGTCTATTTTTTCAGTCTGAATTCATTATTCGCTACAAACTTTGAGCTATTTATACATGGTATCAGAGCTAAAAAAATGTACATAGAAACCAGGTTCCAGATCTTCTCTTAGAAAAAATTTGATTTGCAGAGTTTTTGGTGTAGATTTTCTACAATGCAAGAAAAATGTCTCTTAATGGATTGAGGCTTGAGTATGAATTGGAGGGCACCTAAAATATTTGTTAGTGGAAATACAGGATGGAATTTGTTTTGGATAACAATGGAGTACTAGAATGCACAAAAAATGATATTCCAAAACTAGCAGCATCAGATGCACAAGAACTTTTATCAATGGAAGAAAGACACAACAAAATCTAGGAGGATTATTTTGGAGGGTGTCAAAGATCATGTGGTTTAAAATTTGCATGGCAAGGAGACTGTTTTTCAATGTGGAAAACTCTCACAGATATATTCCAAGGCAACAATGATTCTGGGAGATTGTTATTGAGAGACAAACTATATAACATTCGAATTGCTAAAAATGAAACTTGTGTTCAATACCTATCCAGATTCACTGAAGTTCAAGATGAACTTGGAGGAGTAGGAGAAAATGTGTCATCATATGAACTTGTGAGCTTAGCACCAATCCTTGGCCTTCTAAAATCCTGGCACAACTATCATAATTCAGTTAATGGAAGAGACAAGCTACCAGATCGGGAGAGACTTTGATCTGATTTGGTGTAGGAGGAGATAAAAAGAAACACTAGAGATGGTGTCACATCCAAATATGAGGAGGAAGAAATGTTTTCTCTAACAAGTAAAGGAAAGAAAGACAAGGGAAATAATGCCCAAGGAAAGTAGAATCCAGCCAAAACCATGGCAAGAAGAAAGACCTCAGTAAAATCAACTGTTTTCATTTCCATATGGACACTATGCAACAAGAGGTGATGCTCTCTCATCACAATTCGAGTTGTATTTCACCCTCATTGCATGTAGGAAAAGTAATATATGATGGATTGTATGGTACTTATATTTCAATGCTTCATTTCATACAACAAGAAATAAGGATTTCTTTAGCAGTTTGGAGGAGAAGGACCTAAAATCACGCATAGAACTTAGAGATGATGGGAGGTATAGTACCAAAGGGTTTTGCACTTTCAAGTTTAAGAGGAACTTAGGCTCCCACCTTCACCTAAATAGTGTAATGTATGTGTCAGGTCTGAAGAAAGATTTAGTTTATGTAGATGTACTTGAAGACCATGGATATGATGTGGTGTTCAATAAGGGGAAATCTTATCTCAATCATGTTGATACTAGACAAGTAAAACAAATTGGTGTTCGAGTTAAAAATATCTCCAACCTAGAGGTGGATGCATGTGATACATTGAGCAGCAAAGAAAAACATATCCAGGGCTGAGATGTTGGAAATATTTGGCATAGGTGGATTGGACACCTACACCATGGAGCATTGAAAATAATGTCGCAGATCACCACTAGAATTCCAAAATGCACCCTTCATCAACATGATGTTTGCAAGGTATGCACTCTTGGAAAATATGTTAAAACCTCCTTCCAGGGCTGGGATAATAGATCTAGAGCTATCTTGGAGTGAGTTCACTCAGATGTGTGTGGACCTTTTTCTATAGTCTTAGTTGCAAAGCACAACTATTATGTGATTTTTGTAGATGATATTTCCTGCAAATGTTGGATCTATTTCATGAAGAGGAAATATGAGGTTTATTCAAAGTTTTTTGAATTCAAAGCTTAGTTGAGAATGAGACTCGACAAAAAGTAAAATCCCTGAGAAGTGATAATGGAGGAGAGTATGTGTCTAATTCCTCCAAATAATTAAGTACCAATTATAAGGGAGTTGACTGCACCTCACAACCCACAGAAAAATGGGATGGCAGAGAGGAAAAATAGAGGCATTGTAGGGGCTGCAAGAGTAATGTGGCATGAGTAGGAACTGCCACTATACCTATGGGAAGAAGCATGCAATACAACTGTTTATTTGCAAAACATGATCCCTCACAAAATTCTTAGAATGATCACACTTGAAGAGGATTTCTTGGCAAGGAAGCCAGATGTAACCCACTTTCACATTTTTGGATCCATGGTCTATTGTCATGTCTCCAAATGGTCTTTGTAGGATACACAGAGACACCTGAAACTTTCTGGGTATATATGCCTTCACCCAGGATGATTGCGATTAGGAGAGATGTCATATTTTATGAGGAGAAGGCCACAAGAAGCTCTCTAGATTGAGAGTTGAGCATTCCACCAGAGGAGGAGCTTCTAGCTCCAAAATAGGAGCCCTAACCATATCCACAAGATGTTTTGTAGTATCCATATGTAGAGGAGTAGAGATCATATCGAGTGGTGGCACCCACTCACACCAAGCCTTCCAAAGAAGGTAGGAGAAGAACCAGGGAGATAGACAGATTGGTGCAGGATGCTCAAGAGCATGTTGGAGCTCCTAGCTCCTTACACAGATAGAGGAGATCACCAAAGAGATATACCAGATATATGACACTCATGACAGAACTGATTGATAATGAGCCTTATTTATTTTATGAGGTAGTTTCCCAGTAGGTATGGGTAGATGCCATGTTGGAGGAGTATCACTCCATCATGAAGAATGATGGTTGGGAGGTTGTGCTTAGACCTAAGGGAAAATATTTTATTTATTAGTAATTAATTAATGGAGCAATGAAACACATAAAATATTTCAGAAACACAAATACATACATGCATAAAACAAGAAAGACATAGATATACATGGTTCACCCAATTTGGGCTTCGACCATGGAGAAACAACCAGTCTTTTTTTTTTTATATTATCTAGCAAAAATGAAGATATACAACCTATAGTTGATCTGTTGTAATTTCCTCTTCGCTCTCACAGAACCTCCTCTCTCTCTCTCTCTCAAAATAATAATCCATAGCCCCAATACAATTCCCTCATAAAAACCAATGGTTTCCTTCTAGGGAAAAAACCCTAAATTAACATAACTTCTACTGTTATATTGTCGACCTAATGAACGAATCAAATTTAATATGAAATTACAATATTTTACAAGGAAATTTTTCATCTATTTCTAGCTTCGGGGGCGCTGCCTCTGAACCCCTACGTGGGGCCCTCTAGCCCTTGGACTGCACAGCCGAGAAGGATGGTCCCCCCTCGACCTCCATAGGGGGCATAAGTCCCCCCCACATGGAGGGGTGCATAGTCCTCCTCTAGTATACACCCAGCTGAAACAAGACCTCTGAATCAAAAAGATAATCAAGCACCACACCCAACATTATATGCTCTAAGTGGGTTTATAAGGTCAAACATGTAGCTGATGGAAGTGTTGAGAATTACAATGGGAGATTGGTGGCAAAAGGTTTCTCACTAGTAGAGGGAGTTGATTATGAGGAGACATTTTCCCCTGTGGCAAGATATTCCTCTATCAGGACCATACTAGTATTGGAAGCACAGTTTGGGTGGATGATTGACCAAAAGGATGTTAAGAATGCCTTCCTCAATGGATTGGTTTATGAAGAGAACTACATTAATTAACCTAAGGGATTTGAGACATTTGAAAGCAAGATACATGTGTGTCGACTCAATATAACCCTTTATGGTCTCAAGCAAGAACCTTATGCTTGGTACACTTACACATATTCTTATCTTAGTGGATTGGAATTCACTAAGAGTGAAGTAGATGCCAATCTCTACTACATTTTGGTAGATGGTCATTTACTCATCTTAGTCTTGTATGTGGATGACTTGATACTGATATGAGATTATAGGTTGATTTAGTCTTGATACTGATCCACTACTTCCTTAGTGTGGAGGTGTGGTCGGGAGATGTAGATATATTTGATGATCAGGGAAAGTACACCTCTGAAATGATTTAGAGATTCCATATGCGGGATTGCAAGCCCATGAACACTCGTCTAGCTACTAACAAGAGGAAAGACAATGCTTCTAAAAGAGAGGCAATATATGGAACTATCTATATATAGTTGGTGGGATCCTTGATGTACTTGGTGAACACAATGCCTAAATTATTTTTTGAAGTTAATCAACTTAGTCAATTTATGGTGGAGCCTACCAAGATTCAATGGAAAGTAGAAAAACATGTTCTTGGATACCTCATAGGAACAATATATTTTGGTTATTTGTATAGGAGGATTGATGGAGTGAATATACAAGGCTTCACAGATGCAGATTGGCCAGGGAGGCCCTCAGACAGGACGAGCACATTGAGAGCTATTGATGAGCCTCATCATTAGGTAATTATATGGGCCTTAATTCACCTCCTAGCTTAGTCAAACCAACTATTCTCACAACTTATTACATGTTTTGATTATATTTTGTTTAATGAGATCAATTAAACTGAGATATTATGCCTAGTGGACTAATATGCATTGAATGCAGGTTTGGAAGAGAAAATCAAGGAATTTGGCAATACTAAGGTTTGAAACCCGAATCAGACAAGGGAGAGAGATTGTAGGAGGTAAATCCTCCTCATTTACTCCTCCCCCATTTGAATATTCCTCCATTAATCCCACCAGCTTGGAGTGCAAGTTTCCAAGTCATGAATATTAGAAGGCAACCGAGCAAGTGATAGATAAAGAGTTAGTTCATCTCGAGTTTGGGAGCAGAGCCTCCCTAATTTTAAGGAAGTCATTGGTGACTTTAGTTGCATAAGTAAAGAGGCATAGAGCCTCATTAGGATTCAAATTTTGGTTGTAAAAACTCTAGTTATTTTCGAACTCCAGACTTGTGGAAGACTTTGAAGTAATTTTCTAATTTGATAATAAGAATGAGTTTTTTCTTGATCTTGTACTGAGATAACTCAAAGGGTTGAAGCTCTTGGGTTAGGGATCAAACCTAGCAGCAAAGGCTCCTGTTATTGTATCTGTATGCTTAGCTTAAGTTCATAGATTCATGGTTAAACTGTCTTTAGAAGTATTTCATTGCAAGTAGTGTAGATTTGATTAATTGTTTATTAGTTTGCTTCCATTTGTGCCTTACTTCAATAGCAGGCTAGAAGGGATAAAAGAAGCACCACAAAGCTATTAGTAGGTTTCCTGGCCTCACTTCTTTGCTCTAGGATCATGATTTTAGGAAAAGACCCTTATGCAGCCCCGAAAAGACAGATTTCCATTTCTTTCATAAGATTTAGAGTTTACTCTACTTGAACCGGCATTTGATCAGTTTTGCAATTGTAGGATTTCATTTCCATCTCTGCTATATTCATTCTTGCAGTAGATCTCATCCATGATTTCATTTTATTGAGAAATTTCCTCATGCATAACGTAGACAGTTAGTTCATTAAATTTTTCTTTTCTAGCTCATGAGAATTCTTCTTGTTTACATGACTTTTTGGAAATTACGCATGTTTGATATAGAGCAGGTGATTTAGAAGTAGAAAGAGATATCTTAGCAAGAAACCAGCTTCCAAATTCATCCACCCATAGGCATTCCTTGTTTTCAGCAAGACCTTCACCAATTTCAACATTTTACATAGAAATTCCCCCAAGCATGTTGAGCGAATCCAACCATTTCCTAAACTTGGTTTTGGGTTCTGAGTAATACTAGGCCTTTCCTCACTCCATTCCACCATCAACCACCTTCCCTAACCCTTCCATCACCTCCAACAACCATCGTTTTTCTCTTGGCTATATCCTGTAGAAATACGGGGAATCCTTTAGGTTTCTAGTACATCCTATAGGTTTTCCTGTAGTGGCCTGTTTTGAGGCCAAATTGAGAGAAAACCTCTAGGAAGCCACCCAAGGTCACCCAAAGGTCTCCCAAGCTTTCCAGCCATCTCCTGAACCTTCCAGCCATCCACCAGCATCCCTAAAGCCACCTGCCACATCACCAAAAGAGATTAGCTTGCACCCTTGATTTTTCATGAAAAGCACAAAAAGATAAAACAAATTTATTACAATCCTTTACATGCATAAGAGTGATGTTTGATGTTTTTAACTTCCATGCTTAGGACAGTAGCATTTTGTTCATGTTAATTTAGAATTATCGCAAAGCATAGCTCTTAGTAGTCAATTAGGAAATGGTGTGCCTTAGCATTGAATTTTAGTCTTTTCCATTATTACAGTAGATCAACTCTCTCTTAGAGTAGATTTATATTTCTTTAATCAAGAAACCAAGCTTCTTCTAAATCCATAGAAGTCCGGCTTGAAAACCCTAGTGGTATCTTGCCAGCTGAACAGTGACAAAAGGTAGAACCATCACTTCTACTTGTGTATACAACGCTGTCACCCCCAAGTTTGTACGAACCTTGGGTTGATAAAGTAAGGCTGGTAGCCCAAGAGTTGCAACATTCTTGCTACAATATTGGCGCTTATCACTTTTTGGCACCGTTGTTGGGGAGGTGTCTGAGTAATATGTGGTTACTGCTTTCTTTCTTCTATTTCTTGTTTCTAATATTCTTCTCTTAGTTTCATTTCTGAAAAAAGTAATTTAGTTTGCTTCCTTTTTCATTCTAGATTCTCTACTTTTCATTCCATTTTGCAAGTAATATTTCAATTCAGCAATTGGTTTTCATTCAGTAAGTAGTTTTCATTCAATCTACAATTCCAGTTCTGTAAAGTACTTCCCAAAATTTGAAAAAAACACAAAACCAAACCAAAAACATTTCCTTTCATGCCTCTTAGGAATAGGGATAACTTAGGGAAATTTTTGCCAAATACCTGCACTACATCAAACAACCAACCTTCCCTCTTCTTCGGTGGCTGTGAACTAGAGGAACCCTTAGGTAAGAAACCAGACATATTTTAAGAACCTATAGGGGAAGAAGAACAAGAAGAACCCATTGTTATCGAGCCAGTGGCTGAAAATAGAAATGACAGAGGGAATAGAGAGAGAGTTGAGAGTACCTTCCCCATCAGAGAAACCAATGGGTACACTAAGATGAAAAATATAAGCCCCCCTACCCTTCCTCATTTCCATGGTCTGACCACAGAAGATTCCGACACTTTCCTATTTGAGTTTGTTGTTATATGCTGAACCTACAACTACACAAATGATGAGAAGAAGTTGAAACTATTTCCATCTACCCTCAAGGATGTCGCTTTACTCTGGTTCATGGGTTTACCTGGGGATCACATCACAACATGGGATCAAATGCAACAATCCTTCAACAACAAGTATCGAGACTATTGTTGGTCTAAAGATACTGAAGAGGAAATTCTTAGGATGACATTAGGTAATGATGAATCCCTAGAGGATTATGAAGAAATATTCCAGCTTAGTTACAAAAGGGCTAGGTGCACACTTGACCTGAGTCATTGAAGCTGGTCCTGCTTAGAGGCGTAAGGGAAGACCTTTTGGATACCCTACACTTGTTAGAAAGAGGAGATATATACCAGTTGCCCTATGAGTATATCAAGGTTGTCTTTAGAAACCATTCTAGGGAAGCTAGGAAGAAGGGTAGGGGAAGTCAACCTATGGTCATTACATCCTCTTCCAATTCATCCATTAAGGGTGAAATTGGAAACATGCTGGAAGATTTCAAGAGTGAGATGTTGCAAACCCTTACCTTACAGATGGACATTATGTACATTAGGAGAAACAAGGAGGAAGCATAGAGAGCCTTGGCCATTTCCTATCCTACCAAGAGGCACCCTAGGAATGAATGTCCATTAAATTCCATTGAAATTTTCTCAGTTTGTGAAGAAAACCACTCCACATACAAGTTCCCTTCTTTTCCTGGACTCAAAGTTGTATGTCAAAGAGCTGAAGGGGTTACTAAGCAACTCTGCTACATAAACCAAAGGAGACCTCATGGGCCTAGGCCATACCAGCAGGGCATGCAAGGCTCATCCCATGCATATTACAACCCCAACCAGACCACAACCGTACCTTCTTGGGGACCCCCTACTCATCCTTCTTGGTCTACACCTCCTCCTTGGTCCTTTACACCTCAGTATCATTCCCAGCCAACCAGTCAATCATTTCAACCATATGCTCCACCACAACCTCAGTGGAATGCACCGCCCCAGGGGTGGGGGCCCCAGTACAGTAATGTTCCTACTTTATTGCCTTCACCACCTACCCAACCACAACTGTTAAACTCTGCTTCACGTAAACAACCCCAAATTCCTACCTAGCCAATATGAACCTGAACAATAGATAGGCACAACAAGTATATGGTGGAGAGACATCATATCTAGCTTATGTTGTGGAGATCCAAGAAATTAACTTGTGATCAGGGAGAGTTCTCCCAGATAACCAGCCTCCACCTGCACTTAGGGAGGTTGAATAATAAAGAGAGGAAAGCATTCTTAAAGTAAATCCACCCTTTCTTGAGACATTAACTCAACCACTCCAGCCTACCCCAGAAGAGACAGAACTTTTGGGAGAATTGAAAAACCTATGTGTCAAGATTCCACTTCTCCAAGCCATTAAAGATGTACCTATTTACAACAAGTTGATTAAGGAGAAGTTCTTCAAGCATCTAGGGAGGCAAAAAAGAGATGCCCCTACCATTAATGTCATTAGACAACCATCCGACTTGATGTTGGGGCAGGTAATTTGTCCAAATTATTTGGACCCTGGAGGCCCTATAGTAGATGTGCACATCAATGACACCTTTTGGGTAGCGGAGGCCCTGCGTAATGGTTTTGGGTCTCAAAGCCATAGTTTTGGGTCTCAAAGCTACATTTTTGGGTAAAAGTATGGTAAAGACTCCACAAAATGCGCGGAGAGCGAATTGTAACGAGTCAAGTCAAAGGGTTGTCTGCCCAAGAATAATGTAAAATAATATGAAGTGAGTCGGCCTGCCCATGGTCCATGGACCATGGGAATGTATAAATAGAGCAAGGCTCTATGGCTAGAGGTCAGTTTTTTGGTAGTTTTTATTTGGATCTTGATGATTATGGGTTTGGGAAGGCAATATTCTCTGCATCTGTAAGTCCAAGTCGAGGGTGTTGTTAGATAGATAGAGGCTCTACAGCTGTGTGCATGGACCCTTGCAGCTAAGTGCATAAGGCAGATCTGGTTGTATTGACGGAAGATATTAATAAAGATAAGTTGGTTTCAGAAATATCGCGTATTTACTATATTCTAGTTTATGCATTTGTTATATGAGCTAATGTATTTAAAGATTTATGTTTGTGTACATTGGGCTTTATTGTTAAATGTTTGCTTGAAGATGATAACCAGAAGATCAGATTTGTAATAATCTCGTTAATAAGAAAATACTCTTGTGCGGGATATAGAGTAGCGCGAGGCCACATAATGGTGCGCGACCCCTCCAGACGACATCAAGACATCCCAAGGGTGCGGAAACCTGATTCCAGCACCCTACCCTACTACCTCGAGTGATACCTCAGTCCGCGCACTGTAGGCTATTGCTGAAAGGGTTGGTAGTTGCAGGATTTGTTTGCCTAATAACTTTTCCGAACCTGGGTCAGGGCCCAATAAGCCAACAAATGGTTCCATTGCCGAGACTAGGATCTGCCTAAGGGGTGTTTGATGTCGGTAGTCTAGAACCCTACGAAAAAATAAGTTGAATATTGATTGGATCAGAAGCAGCACGAGGGTGTAGGTGACCTTATCACACTTGCGCGCGAACCAGAGGTTTAGCATGGCGAACACGATTAAGTTGCCTGTGTTCAAAGGAGTGGGAAGTGAAGATCTAGAAAAGTTTTGGTTCATAGTAGGGGCAGTGTGGGAAGTACACAGAGTTACAGATGATACTATTAAAAAGGCTACCCTAGTAAGTGCACTACAAGATCACGTGCTAACTTGGTATATTAAGTACTCTAGCGATTACCCCAATGCTGGAATAGTCGAGATCTGAGATGCACTAAAAAGGGAGTTTCGTTTGCCGAAATTAGAGACGCAGTTGGTCATCGGATTCAAGGAAATAGTGATGCTGTCAGGAGAAACCCCTTGGGATATAGATCAGAGACTGATGAGTACAATCTGAGAGGCTAACATGATGCTAACAGATGCACAACACTGTGCGTGGTTTCTGGCGTCTTTGACACCACATCTTAGGACAGTGCTATCACAACAAAAGATCTCAACCCAAGTTGAACCATTAGAGACAGCAATAAGGTTACATGAGACTCTAATACAAGATCCTGGGTTGGGAGTTCAGCAGATCCACATACAAATACATAATCTATGCTTGAAAATGTAGAGTTTGAAACAGGAGAAGGAGCCCAGGCCAGAAGTGCATGGGGAGGTGTGGTGCGTAAAGTGTAAAGGCCAGGTCCACGATAAGGATCATTCTTATTTCTTAGATATTCTTATTTCTAAGAATAAGGACGGCTATCTCTCCCACTCTGTGTTTTGGAAGAAAATGCATACTAAGCAGTATCTTCATGTCGATTCCCATCATTTCCCTGCTCAGAAGATGGGTGTCCTTAACACCCTCGCTACTCGTGCCCTCAGGATTTCTGATAATGAGAGCTTTGATAAGGAGAGATCCCATCTCCTTGATGTCTTTGTGGAAAATGGATATAGTAGGCGCCTAGGTTAGAAGGCTTTCCTTAAAGCATCTAGAAATGTAGTTATTAGGAAAGAACTTAAGGAACGCCGACTAGTTGTCCAACTTCCATATGTCTAAGGAACCACAGACAAGATTGCTCAGATCCTTAAGAGGTATAATATTCCCTCTTCATTTAGACCCCTCAAAACTATTCGTAATTCCCTCTGATCAGTTAAAGATCTCGTTAACCCCAAGGACATGAAGGGTGTCTACTTGATCCCTTGTTCTTGTGGGACCCCCTACATCGGGGAAACAGGGTGCTCCATCCATCAGAGGATTTGCGAACATGTAGCTGACCTAAGACATGGGAGAACCAAGTCTTAAGTGCTGGCAGAGCATGTGGATAAGACCAAGCATCACGTTTGTATTGAGGAGGCTAAGGTTATTACCAAGGTTGCCCAGTTCCATCATCGGAAACTCAGGGAAGCTATTGAGATCGAAAGAAGGCCTAACAATATCAATAGAGATGACGGCTGGAAGATCAGTGGATGTTGGATCCCTGCCCTTTCATCTTAGTCTCCCCCCCCCCTCTTTCATCCTTTTCGCTTTCGTCGTTGCCCTGGAGCCTTCCTATCTCCTAGGGTTTATCTTTTTTGGCTCTAGACTCTTTCCAGGCCTTCTCCTGTTTATTTTGTGTCGCTCCTTTTTCCCTGATTGATATCGGTATCTATTATCATAGCTAATATTTATTTACTTATTATTATTATTTTCTTTTATTATTTTTATTATTTATTTATTTATCTTCGTCCCCTTTTCCCTAATTATTATTGTTATAACAAATATTTATTTACTTATGTTTTTATTATTATTATTTATTTATTTATTTATTAGTTCTTCGTAACTAATTTTTTTATATATTATTATTATTTTATTATATACTAATTTTATTTATCTATTAGGGAATATATATTTTTATTATTATTTTATTATTTTTTCGTAGTTAATTTTTATATATTGTTAGTATTGGTAATTTATCTATTTATTAACGGATATATATTAGTATTATTATCATTGTTATTTTCTTTTTTCCCAAAGGAAAAAACAGTAACTTTTTATTAAAAAGATAATGAAAAGTTACACTTGCATATGCACTGAAACATTCTATAAGCTACCACAAGGGCCCGAGTGCTTTTGCACCCAACGCATCGTTAGAAGGCTAACGTGCACAAAGAAAAAGAAAAAAGAGATGAGAGGAGAGAGAAAGAAAGAGGCAAAAAACTGAATGAGAGTAAAACTCTCACTTCAAGTTTTTCTCCCCTTTTTCTTTTCGACCTTACGCCACTCTCCTTGAGTGGGCTCGATCGAAGCAATGACTATCTGTGTTTCTGCATTCTGTGGACCAGTTTCTTTGTCTGAGTCTGAAGTATCAGAGTGGTGCTGCCGTTTGATGCCTCCCATGCTTGGATCCACTCTTGTCATCTCTGTCTTGTTGTTCGGTGTGGCTCCCTTCTGATTCTCCATTTCTTGAGATGTCTCAGTCTTCTTTGCAGGGGCCTCTTCCACCTCTGCTTCTGATTCTTCTTCCTCTGAGTCTGGGGGTGAAAATTTCCATCCTTTCTTCTGCTTCCCTTTCTGCTTCTTTTTACTGTTTACTTTCTTGTCTTCTGGACATGAACTTTGCAGGTGTCCTGTCTGTCTACAGAGCCTGCATCTGAAAGCAGTGTTTTCATAGTCTAGTACTTGCAACCAGTTTTGTTGTTTGTAGATCAGCCTTATATTGTCCGGCAGCCCTTTGCTTAAATCTACTTCCACACAAATACGTGCGAAAGTGTAGATCCTTTCATCAATCCTTTCCAGGTCCGTTTTGATATATTTCCCTAAGCTGTTCCCAATGCCTTCCAAGACTTGTTCATTCCAAAAGTGCAGAGGAAGATTGTATAGTCTGACCCAGACCGGCATTTTGGTGACAGTCATTTTGTTTGGGTCAAAATCTGGAAACCATGGGGTCATAAATAGCCCCGATGTTCCCCAAAACCATGGCCCTGTACTGATGACTGTATCTCTGACCTCCTTGGATGTAAATTTAACTATAAAGAACCCCTTTGAGCATAGGTGAATATCACATTCCATGGTCCAGCTGGTGAAGATCCAATGGAATAGATCCAAAGGTTTAGGCCAAAAGCTGTTGAAGCGGCATATTAGAGCTTGCGTTTCATAGGAATTTACGAAATCGTCAAGCCCTGAGGAATCTAAATTTAAGGCTGGGGTTTGCTCTGACTGATCTACTATGTATGGCCTGGGTATGTGTCCGCCTTGATCTGAAGAAGACCCTATGTCTCTGCTGCCCTGAAGAATGTTTTTGTAGGATAAACCTCCTTTGGGTTGGTCATTGTTATTTTCTTATTATTATTTACTTTATTATTTCTTTCATAACTAATTTATATATATTATTATTATTTTTTATTTTTATAAATTTTTATCTATTTATTTATTTATCTAGCGAATATATATTATCATTATTTATTTATTTGCTGATTTATATTATTATTATTTATTTTATTACATTTACCTTATTTATAAATAAGTTAGGTCTTCATTTGAACTAATTCACATTTAATAATAATTTTTAATTATCAAATTAAACATTTTAACTAATTATTAAAGTAAACCCCTTCTTGAATTATTTCGTTTATATAATTATATATTTATATATAGGTATGGTCATTCTATCCTCCTTGAAATAATCAATTTGACTTTTTGACTGTCCCTAAGTCAAAGCTAGCCGTTAATCTAGATAGCTGTTGGAGGCCCTGCTCAGACTATTTAACACGCAAAGCTGGATCTGTTTCTTCAACTTGTCCTGACGATGAGCCACACTTGCTGGCTCAAAACGCGTCGAGAAAGGTCTTTCTATATGTGATTTACGCCGAAGCTCTTCTTATAATTCATAAACTACTTAATAGTGGGGGGACCAATGCCATTGCGACCAGAGGCGCAAGCAAGGCCAAGCACAACACCCTCACTCTGGTGCACAATTTGTCAGGGGGGAGGAAAACACAACACAGACAACTGCAGCTACTGCAAAAGTTTACCTAGACCCCCCAGCAGCTATTTTGCAATTTTTGCATATCGGTGGGCCACGATGAACGAGACTGTCATAGTTATGAGTTATTGATGGATTGAACACTGGCCTACAAGGTGTAGACCAAGGCGTGGGGTCAGGATCTAGCCACGGTGATAGCGCGTGGTGGATTCTAGGGGCGAGGATGAGGACAGGGAGGAATGGTGCCAGGAAGGGGCCACGGGAAGCTAATCTGCTACAACTGTGGAGCACCAGGGCATTATGTGTGAGATTTTACCAATCTGACCAGAATATCGTGCCCCTAATGCGAACATTTCGATCATGAAATGATATATTTCCCCACACCGATAGCGTAGATCCGTGAGAAAAGGGCAGCACAACCTATGGTGACACAGAACGTCCAAATGATGAGGTTTGAACCACGCGAAGAAGAACCCTATGTGAACATGATGCTCAAAAGTCGCATGGCCATGAGGGAGGATAAAGGGAAACTAACCAAGGAAGACGCAGGGGTTTGCAAGGAGACAGGTCTGGATGCTAGGAAGAGCGTCGCGGAGGTCTCTACACCAGGTAGTGTTATAGACATATTTGGGAACTGCAACCCCAAAATCATATTTCCATAAAATAAGGACTCCTTAAGTCCTTAAAAGTGTTGCTTCATACACTAAAGGATCATGGTCAGCTGATTACGTCATTTCCCAGAAGTTCCACCTGAAAAAATACTCATAACTAGCCAAAACTGGACCATACAGGCTGCTCTGTGGATAAGATGCGATGCATACTGACTACCTAACTGGCCAGGTGCGATGCATACTGAAATGGCCTTCTGTGGGGTGCAATGAGTGAGAATAGATAAATGGCAGAGACAGTTTCCAAGGTGGATGATCATGGAATCTTCCAAAAACTTCTCCTGTGACACTTGCTTCTCTGAATTCACCCAGGGATGAGTAAGAGATCATGAAATCTCAACCAAGAACTATTAGTGAAATGACACTAATCAAAAACCCAGACCTGACTCACACCCTTGCAAGACATCTATATATGGATCACTCATCTGAGAGATCTAGAGGCTGGAATTTTGTATTTTGTAACGAAGTGTTGTTTGTTTGCTGAGAAGAGACATTGCATTGTTGGGTGATTTGTTCGTTCATGAGGTGAAGAGGGCTTATACAACTGGGAGGATGATGTTGGATCAGACAACTGGGTTGTAATCCTCTCTTACATTACTATTAATAAAGTTTTTGAGTTTTCCTCCATATGATCTTGTATTTGTGAATCTTATTGTTTATGAATGCAATAGTATGGTCAATGTGTTTCTGATTCCATATTGGTTATGATGTTTTAGATAGAGATGCTTTGATAGTTTGCTGTTACTTTAACTCTACAGGTACTCTTTGAAGCGGGACAAGTAAGAGAGGAGTGGCAAATTCTATCAAGGGAAGGAGAAATCAAGCTAGGATCAAAGCAAAGGATCCAGGTTGGTCCTCTATTCCTCTCTTCCATCTATCACACTTAAAGGAACTCTTGAAAAGATTTCATTATTTGTTTCTAAGATAGCTACCTATCTTAGTGGGACTAGCAGTTCGAATCGACACTAGTTTTCCCTGAAACAAAATGGCGACTCCACTGGGGAACGAATAGTTTGTTATTTTGTTTATTGTTTGCTTTATAAACTATAGACAGAGCGTGAAGTTAAGTCAGCTAGCCTTCGAAATGCCTTTGCTATGCAATTGCAAAGTAGATAAATAATGCTTCAGTCAATCTTCGGGTTGGTTTATGAACTGAACATCTAACTTACAAAGCATCTTAAGTGCCCTTGTGGTAGCTCAGAACCTCATCAGATCCTACCCTTATGCTTTGTGTTTACTGTCCATCATTACTCAGCCTAAATCATTGAACTTAGCTGTAAGTTTTGAGCAAAAACCAAGCTCAATTTCACTCCCTGGCCCATCACACTGTCTGTAACTATGCAACTTGGATGCATCGCACCTCCCGTGTGTTGCAGGTGAGATGCATCCCTGTTTCCCTATGTTATAGGTGCGATGATTGAGTAAATTGTGTTTTCTTCTCTGAAATTTGGTTTTTCTCTCTGTTTTCAGCTTTATTCAGTAATTTTGTTGTTCATGATTAGTACCTTCTTGCAGTAACCATCTTCCTTCACATTATTTCAGCCTCCATCAGTTAGGAATTGTAAATGTTTTTGTGTATTTGTCGATCATTTGCAATCTTCCTTTATCGAAAGTAGCCTAATCAAACTATTGTCTTTGATGCAAGTGTTGTAATTATCATTTTGAATCAAAAGAAGAGTGTCGTAAAGTCTTCCTCTTCTAGATAGTTCATTGTAATTTTGTCATTGTACTTTATTTTGAAATTGTTAGTATTTCAAGTGTCAAAAATAGTTTTAAATTCAAAATCAAAAAGTTTCGTTTTATTCTTCCTTTCATTTTGAAAAGAGAAAATTGTTAGCACTGCCACTTTGAAAGAAAATAGTTCAGATTTGTACTTAGCATTCTTTTTGTCATTCACACATTAAGAAAGAAGAAAACAAATACATGCATGTGCATCTACATTTTGACTGCTTGTTTTGATTTAGGAATGTGCATTTAGTGTGTGCTCTATGCTCTTTGCTGAAAGAAAATCATCATCTTCTTTCCTTTGTAGCTAGGATTTTCATTGCTAAAAGAACATAAACGACTGTTTATCATTTTAGATTGCATATTTAGGAATTTCACATCTACATCATGCGGTGAACCTTTAAAGACAAACTTTTAAGCAATATCAACCATAAAATAAACCTTAATGAACATAAGAACGCTTTAGAATCTGTTGTGGCTAGCAACAACCCCTCTTCTTATTTAGTGTTATTACTAATACTAAATAAGTGGGGACCCTTAGTCAAAAAATTTTAAAATCAATTAGTACTTGAATTTCCTTTTTCAATAAAACTTACCTTCATAAACTTAAGATAATACCCTTGAAAAATCTAAAAACATTAAGTTTTATGATAAGGTAGAATAAAATCACTCCTTAAGAATCGCATCGCAAAAAGGATAATGGATACCTCCTTACAAACATAATTCTAAGGTTGTGAGATCGCGATGTGAAACTTCATCGCATCTCATGCATCAAATATCACTTATGCTGAAAAACCTCAAACTATCGATATACGATGGTGCATATCGCAAATCGCATTTCACGGAAAACACATTAATGGATGATTGTCATATGCTATGCTCCAGCGATATTGCGATATTGTGATATTGCGATAGAGCGATATTGCGATGTTGCGATCTTCGATATTGTGAAGCAAATAGCAAAATCACTTCATCGCAAATCTTTCGGGCTCGTTGTTCAAAAAAAGTATTTTCCATAAACCAAGACCTGGTTATGCGCTTTAATGCTAATTAATGAGTTAGTTGCCAATCATTAATGAAATAGGGTTTCGTGCTTATCAAAGAGCCATTTCACGTAAGGTGGTATATTTTATGTCTTCAGCATTTAAAGTTGTCACGTCACCTTTTCCTTATCATGATTCTCACCTTATTTGTAAACTGCAGGAATAAAGAACATACAATTATACAAAGCAGTATTTAGGATACTATGGGAAAGAAAGGCAAAGCTCTGAGTTACTGAATATTTGGCTTGGAAGTAAATATAGGAGGGGAAAAGAGCAGGCGCACCAATAATGAATGACAATCACAAAGAAATTCTCTTTAACAAATGAGATGCACAAATCAGGAAAGCAGAGCAAGTGGCAGAAGAAGCAGCCACAGCAGCAATCAGTGTTATTGACTGCATAAATGAAAATTCGCACAGGGAAAATCTGATCTCAGAAACCACTCTAGGGTATCTACCAAAAGCTCAGCAACTGCAGACAGGTTGGAGATAGAAAGCTCAAGAAAAGGCATAATCAATCAAAATATTGACTAAGTTGAATTGGGATTCTTACTGGGCATATTTCGTAAAACCACACAGCCAGTGCATGACTCTCAAATGTATCATCAATTCTACCAAGAAGATGGCGCCAGCTCTTCCCGATGTCGTTTTCGCAGGATAGTTAAAGTCGGAAATCGGCCAGCCGACTCTTCTCAAACAAATGCTGAGCGCTTGCGATTTCAAGGAACAGATACAAAAATAGTTAGTTGTTAGTTTTAATTTTAGACTCAATGTTAGTATTAATTTTGCTTTATTTTTGCTTGAAATGAGGACGGTCATTTAAACTGTATCCTACATTTTTGTAATAAGTTATTTTTAGATTTAGTTAGTAGTATTAAAATACTTCTCATGCATTTAAAGAAGGGTCCTGAAATTTGTCAAAAACTTGTCCTCAGAACATGCACTTTTGCACCCTCCGAGGAGGTTTTGATAAATGAATGGAACATGATTTATTGATATCTGCATTTAATATCTACTACTGATGTTGCACTTCTGTACTCTTAGTGGATGTTGGATTAAGAAGAGATAAATCATTATCGCTTGAAGCTCATGAGTGCAACTAGTTATAAATGGTACTTCTATGTCTTAACTATTTCTGCCTTTGTGTTAAAGTGGTATTTATGTTCAGTTGTTTATATATTGATGCATGAATGCTTGAGTTATCATTTGGCACTTCTGTATGGTGATAGCTATTTATTTATGCTTAATGTATGAGTAGCTTATTATGCGATGTGCTTTTCACAATTATTTCGTCTAACTTTTTATACGAAGTGGTTTATCTCTATTGAATTCTTTTCTCATAACAGTTGAATGATCTTTATTACCAATTGTTATTTGAAATCATTTTAGATCGCATAACGGAAAGATTACACCCGGAGTTAGTGTAGAATTAGATATTTCTGTTTATTAGAATACAATTGCATGTTATTAGATTAGAGTTAAAGTAAAAGCATTTCACTTAGGAACTTTTAGAAAGGAAATATCAAATCTCAACACACACACACATAAATTGAGAAACTGGTCCCATATCCCCAATCGGACCCACTATACCAAACAGAAAAGGAGCTACTAACCAAGGTCCAGACTGGGTGGGTATCCCCCTTGTTGTAGACCCGATTTTGCGGGGCTTCACCATATTTGGCGCTAGAAGGAGGGCCCGAACTATGAATGGCAAGTAAGTTTAAGTCTAAATACCATTCTGAGAGTAAATTTCCCTCACCATCTCCCCCGATTTCTCCATTTCACTTAGAATCTTTAAATCTGGAGCCAGAAGTCGAAAGAACAACAGTCGTTGCTACAAACCCTCACATTTCAGAACAATACACTATTGAACCTCCTGAAGTTGAATCTTTGATCCATAAACTTCAGCAAATTTCTATATCACCTCAGAGATCTGATAAATCTCAAGGCACCGTGACTTCGCAATATAACCCTACTCATCCTCTTACCAGATTAAAGAGTGAAAAGTTTGGTGTTCAGCCAACCGAGTTACCTATACCTATAAGAGAGAGAGCAAGGAAATCACCTAAAGGGTCCGATAGCGAGACTCTTTCATCATCATCATCCATCTCCACCTCTCCACCATGAATTCAACCATCCACTCCTCTACTTCAGATTATCATCAACCAGTCTACAGGAACTTCCACACCTTTTTCTCAATCATCTGGAGTCATAATATCCTCATCTTCTCAATCGCAGGGATCACCTTCTACACTTTCCTCTGTTAGTAGTTTAGCGATGGCCCAATCTCCATGGAATAACCTAGGGGTAGTCTTAATGCTTGCGCCCTTGAGTCAGATACCAGCCCATCCTGAAAAATGGCTGCCTAAGTTTAATCCTGAAGCAGGCATGCTAGCGGAAGAACATATAAATAACTTTATGTTATCCATAAATCTCAATGGAGTTAGCAACGAAGATGTTGTCGTCTGACTTTTCCCTTATACTCTGCAAGGAGTAGCCGGATCATGGTATTTCGCATTACCGTCTGGATCTATCACTAGTTGGGATATGTTCCAAGAACAATTCCTGACTAAGTTCAATGATGATAGGTCTATGGCGACACTGATCAACAACCTATCTAACCTTAGGGCTGAGTCAAATGAACCTATCAAAGATTTTAATTCATGTTTCAATAAACTGTTAAATAAAATTCCTACTACTTCCAAGCCTATCGAAGAAGTGCGAAGTGAGTGGTACATCTCTGCTTTACCATCAAACATAGCAATCTTCGTTGATAGGGCTCATAAAACAACTTTAGCCGACAATATGAAAGAAGAAATAGCGGTAGAGAAACGTCTCATAGCTCTAGAAAAGAAAAACACGATAGAAGAACGAAAATCCAAGAAGGTTACTTTCAAGGAAGACCCCAAGAAAAAACAATCAAAAGATCAGTTCGATTTAGAACGATTACAATTTTTTTTGAAAACCATGTCTAACGAAATGGTTGACATTAAGAAACAAGTGGAAAAAACTTCTTCTAAAAATCCGTACAAGCCTTATAGAAGAACCCCTTCAACCGACTCAAAGCCACCAAATTCTATCACAAGTGCTCAATAAGAAGAAGAAGAAGAAGAGGAAATTGCTATTGAAGAACATACCGATGAAGAAGAAGTTGTAGAGGTACAAGGTATGTGGGACTTCATCCTCCTAGATGAAGAGGATCAAGAGGCATCCCCGGTTAGTACTCGAAGTAGAAATCAACTCAATCCTCCTCAACCTACTCCTAAGCTAAAGAGTGTAAGCTCAGTGACTAAGGATAAAGTCGCAGCTAAGAAAACGACACCTAAAGTGACTCAAACCAGCCCAATACAAATAGATTCATCAACTCCATCAAAAACGTTGATCGTTTTGGATGAAATGGAATATAATATCATAGAATACATGAAAAAGACTAGGGCTAACATCACTTTTTATGAATTGAGCAAGTTAAAACACAAGCAAAAGGTACTTTTGAAAGAATTACATGCTATACCAGTTGCACCTTCGCCCGCCGCTGTAATGTTTCAAGCTTCCCATGAAATGGGAAGACCTCCAACTAACATGATTAATAAAGTTGATCCAAACGACATCGCTTTAATTGGAGGAAGGTCGAGATCTCATACTCCCCCATTACTTCTTACTTATGAAGTTTTCAATAAAAATTTGCATAATTGCTTAGTGGATTCTGGAGCTTCATCTAATATTCTACCAAAATCAATATGTGCAAAGTTGAATGTTCAACCAAAAAAATATACTATGTGCATAGTTCAGCTAGATCGATCACAAGTTGAAGTGATCGGCGAATTAAATCAAGTTACCATAAGGCTGTCATCCAATCAAAAGGTATGTCAAGTTATCAACATTTTAGTTGCTGATATTCCAAAATCTTATGGCTTAATTCTTAGCAGAGATTGGTTAGAAAAACTTCATGGATACTTTGCAACTGACTGGTCGCACATGTGGCTCCCTTACAACGGTAAACCAAATCAGATAAAAGGTGAGTGAGAAAGACATCAAAAATTCATAGTAATGGAACTGGAAGGAGAGAATGAACCGGTAGCATACAGAAATAACATCATTGGCAACTACTCAGTAGATTATTTCTTAGGAAATTTTAATGCTCATACTTCACCTTACTTAGAGCGTTTTGTTTTATCTCAAGTAGAAAATTTCTCTCAAATAGATAGTTCTAAATGTATTAATTTTATAGATGGTCCTATAGATAAATATTTATTTTGGAAGTTATTTTTTGATGGTTCTAAATCTAACGAAGGAGCAGGAGCAAGATGCGTGTTAATTAGTCCAGAGGGAAACAAAACTATGCTAACTTGTAGACTCGAATTCGATTGCACCAATAATACCGCAGAATACGAGGCTTTAGTCCAAGGATTATACAAAGCAATCAGATCATACATCAAATATATTCAAGTTTTTAGAGATTTTGAAATTGTAATGAGACAGGCACGCAATACTATACATTGTTTATCAGGTCATTTAAAGCATTACCATTTAGTTCAAGATCTAACTGAATACTTTATAGCATTCAATATTTCATCAATTCCCATACTCTAGAATGCTACTGCAGACCTCCTAGCTAACGTAGCTTCCAAGGTCATTCCTTTAGAAGACTATAGCCCTGATCGATTTTCAATCGAATTACTCTTTAGACCTTCAATTCCTCATAACATTACCAATTGGAGGATTTTTATTGAAGATCCTGATATTGTGAGCTTTCTCACATCTGAAGGATCTTACACCAATCAGATAATTGATGAGGACCAACATGACAGACAATTGCAACAAGATAGCACTAATAATGATATGCCAAAATCAGTAGTCAAGTTAGAAGACCTATATGATTTGAAAGATCGATTCAAAAGACCTACCAATTCAAAACTGCAAAGAACAACTTTGAACTATGAATTAGTAAATCTAGGAACTGATGCCAAACCACAGAATATCAACCTAGGCCTTGGCCTAGCTCCTAAAGGAAAATTAGCATATATTTGTCTCTTGAGACAATACAAAAGTGTCTTTGCTTGGAACTATGATGAACTCAAAACTTATGACACTTCTATCATTCAACATACTATCCCAATGCTAAACGAGGAAAAATCTGTCCAGCAAAAGCTGAGAAAGATCCATCCCAATCTAGAAAACTAGATCAAATCTAAACTCAATAAGTTATTGAAAGACAAAATCATTTTTCCCGTTCGACATTCCAAATGTGTTTCCAATATGGTTCCCGTTAGAAATAAAAACAAAGACATTAGAATTTGCATTGACTTTCGAAACCTTAACAAAGCCTGTCAAAAGGATAATTTTCCTTTACCTCCCATGGAGCAAACAGTGCAGGCAGTCACAGGATCAGAATTAATGTCCTTCTTGGATGGATTCTCAGGATACAACCAAGTGTTGGTTCATCCCGATGATCAATTAAAAACTACATTCAGAACCAAATGGGGCACTTACGCATATCAAAAGATGCCCTTTGGTTTGATCAACGCTGGTGCCACATTTCAGCGAGCCATGGACATCGCATTCAAGGGATTAGTTAACAAATTAGTGGTAATCTACTTGGATGATATAACTATATATTCCAAGAAATGAGGTAATCATCTTAGAGATTTAAAACAAATCTTCCAACGTTGTCAAAGGTATGGAATTTCACTTAACCCAAAAAAATCCTTTTTCGCATTAAGTGAAGGAAAACTTCTTGGATTCATACTGTCAAAATCCGGAATTCATATTGATCCTGATAGAATCAAGGAAATTTCCAAAATACCCCTACCTCACAACAAGAAAGCTATGCAATCTTTCCTTGGCCAAATTAATTTTGTAAAGAGATTTGTTCTAAATTTTTCAAGAATCGTGTCTCCTTTACAAGCAATGATTAAAAAGAACTCAAACTTTAAATGGGGCCAAGGTGAATATGAGGCATTCAATCTAATCAAACAAGCAATTGTTAATGCTCCATATTTAGCAACTCCAAATTTTTCCGATCCTTTTATTTTATATACATTTTCCTCTGATAGATCATATGCCACGATACTCACTCAAGCAAATCAAGACAAGGCAGAAGCTCCAGTTGCTTTTTTTAGTTCAAATTTACAGGGTGCTGAGTTAAATTATTTAGATGTAGAGAAACAAGCTTATGTTGTTTTCAAAGAAATTAAATATTTCAGGCCCTTTCTACTTAAAACCCATACAAAAATCATAGTACTGTTTCTAGCGGTAAGGAATCTCTTAGTACAAAAAGATGTGGGTGAGAAAAGAGCCATTTGGGTTACTGCCTTACAGGAATATGACGTAGAATTCAAACCAGCAAGTATTGTAAAAGGTCAAGGCTTTTGCAAAATGCTGGCTAGAGCATTGCTTATATCTAAAATACCATCTACAGAGATACAAATAAATGAGGTAATCCTAAACGATGTTGAATCATTATACATTGATATCATATTTTAGCTAAAGAATGGATATGCTCCTTCAAACCTCGATCATACCAAGAAAAGAGCTCTAAGGTTGAAGGTTAAACAATATCAGCTCGTGAACGATGTTCTTTTTAGAATAAATTATGATTATGTTCTCCTTAGATGTCTTGAGAAATCTAAAGCTGAAAACGTCTTGCAGGAACTCCACGATGGGCCAGTTGGGGGACACTATGCTGGAGACGCTACTGCACATAAAATCTTACGCATAGGCTATTACTGGCCCACATTATTCAAAGACTCACATAACTACCTAAGGAAATGCCAAGTTTGTCAAACCACTGCTGGGAGACAAAAGAAACCATCATTGCCGCTGCAACCAGTCAACATTGAGTAGCCTTTTGATCAATGGGGATTGGACATAATATGTGAGATCATTCCTCACTCCTCTAAATAGCATAGATATATCCTTATAGCAACAGATTCCTTAACTAAATTGGTAGAAGTAGTTCCTCTTAAGACGGATAATGCCGAACACATCATCGAGTTCATAGATCAGTTCATAATCACTAGGTTTGGGTTGCCTTCTGCTTTAATGTTTGATAATGCATCATATTTTTCTGGTAATGCGATGACTGAATTTGTACTCAAAAGGGGTTTCAAGCTTAAATACTCTGCCAATTATTACCCACAAGGGAATGGGTTAGTTGAATCTATAAATAAAAACTTAATCAGAATCATTAAGCGAACCATTGATCAAAATCACAAAAATTGGCACAAGTCCTTAATATATGCTTTATGGGCAGATCGAATAACGCAGAAAGCCTTCATTGGCACTTCCCCCTTTAATTTAGTTTATGGGAAAGGAGTGGTTCTCCCAACTCATTTTGCAATTCCCTCTTTGGTGTTAGTTCAATATATTGATGAAGCACCAACTTCTTCCTTACAACTAAGGCAACTGGAAATAATTAAGTTAGAAGAGAAACGATAACAGGCCAAAATAACACATGCTCATCACCAAGCACTAGTAAAAACTTCTTTTGATTCAAACATAATATCCAGAAAGGACTTTTAGATGGGAGATCTAGTTCTAAAATGGGACAAGGCTCATGAGGAAAAAGGGAAACATACGAAATTTCAACAAATGTGGCTTGGCCCTTTTCAAATCGCAGAACTCATAGGTCCATCTACTTTTATGTTACAAGATTTATCAGGAAAAAGAGAATCTTTACCTGTTAATGGACAGATCCTCAAAAAATATTTTCCATAGGAGATCATTCTTCTATCTTGTAGATTAGTTCTTTTATTTTAACTTTTATTTTCATAATAAAACCAGTTGTAAATGGTTACATTTGGAATTCACGAGAAGGACACAAATTCTCTTTTAGATTTTGCTTTTTTCACTTGTATAAATAGAATTATTTTAGAAAATTGATCGTTATCACTGAAAGATACAGTCAAAGGCTCTAAGCCTAGAAATGATACTAGTTTCAACCTTGTAAATTTTGATGAAAAACGACCTTTAGTGGGAAATTGTTTTATATCAGTCCAATGAAAGGTATCAATAACAAAATGAAGATTCTCTGTAGAAAAGCTCTTTCCAAAAACTCTACCATTATCGTCTAGAGCTATCTTAAGGAAACAATGACTTCCTCCCCACCTAGGAATTTACATCGTTCAGGGAATAATCCAATGATACACTTTAACTTAAAGAGTAAGAGGTCTCATCATGAGCTGACTTGTCATGATCATAGATATTATATTTTGCTGACTTTGCCAATACTGCATACCACAACAGGGAAATGACTCAAAGATTGTTGTAATAAAAAGACAAGGGGTCTCATCAGGAGCCAGCTTGTTCAACAAAGTTATAAATCAAGTGAATGGCACTGTCATAAATTGGCTACCAAACCAAGACATTGTTCTTTAAGGGTAAAAAGAAAAATGAAAGCAATAAGTGTGAATATGGATAACTCTTTGAAAATTATATATTTCTCTAAGTGGGATACAGGATCATTGTTGGGTAACAGGTAACCTTGTCGAGGCTATAAATGCCTACTGGCAGCAGAGGTTCTACCTACGATAAATGAGCATATTTAAAACTGATTTATAGAGAAGGATTTGTTTTTATCTTTATAAACCAAGTAGTGAATGATCTAGATACAAGGACTAACTTGAGGGAGTAAATAATCAAAATTAAAAATAGAAGAAACGAAATATCATTGATAGGAAAAAGCATAATGTACTTTGTCTTTCTATAATAAAGTTTGATTTTCTGGAAAATTTTCTATTTTAGAAGTTTAGAAAACTCAAAAGAAAAGAAATGATAACTGGTTCTTCCAAGTGAATCGCCAATTGTTGTGGCCAGCAACAACCCCCCTTCTTATTTAGTGTTATTACTAATACTAAATAAGTGGGGACACTTAGTCAAAAAATTAAAAAATCAATTAGTGCTTGAATTCCCTTTTTCAATAAAGCTTACCTTCATAAACTTAGGAGAATACCCTTGAAAAACCTAAAAAAACTTAAGTTTTATGATAAGGTAGAATAAAATCACTCAAGAAATATCGCATCACAAAAAGGATAATGGATACCTCCTTAAAAACACAATTCTAAGGTTGCGAGATCGCGATGCGAAACTTCATCGCATCGCATGCATCAAATATCACTTATGCTGAAAAAACTCAAACTGCCGATATGTGATGGTGCATATCGCAAATCGCATTTTGTGGAAAACACATTAATGGATGATTGTCATATGCTATGATCCAACGATATGGCGATATTGTGATATTGCAATAGAGCGATATTGCGATGTTGTGATTTTATGATCTACGATATTGTGAAGCAAATAAAAAAATTGCTTCATCACAAATCTTTTGGGCTCATTGTTCAAAAAAAGCATTTTCCATAACCGAAGACCCGATTATGCGCTTTAATGCTAATTAACAAGTTAGTTGCCAATCATTAATGAAATAGGTTTTCATGCTTATCGAAGAGCCATTCCATGTAAGGTGGTATATTTTATATGTCTTCAGCATTTAAAGCTGTCCCATCACCTTTTCCTTATATGATTCTCACCTCATTTGTAAATTGTAGGAACAAAGAACAGAGAATTATACAAAGCAATATTCAGGATACTATGGGAAAGAAAGGCAAAGCTCAGAGTTACTGAATATTTGGCTTGGCAAGAAACAGAGGAGGGGAAAGAGAAGGCGCACCAATAATCAACGACAATCACAAAGGAATGCTCTTTAACAAATGGGATGCACAAATCAGGAAAGTAGAGCAAGCGGCAGAAGAAGTAGCCACAACAGCAAACAATGTCATTGACTGCATAAATGAAAATTTGCACAGGAAAAATCTGATCTCAAAAACCACTCCAGGGTATCTACCAAAAGCTCAGGAACTGCAGATAGGTTGGAGATAGAAAGCTCAAGAAAAGGAAGAATCAATCAAAAGATTGACTAAGTTGAATTGGGATTCTTACTGGGCATATTTGGTAAAACCACACAGCCAGTGCATGACTATCAAATGTATCATCAATTATGTCAAGAAGATGGCGTCAGCTCTTTCTGATGCCGTTTTTGTAGGACAGTTAAAGTCAGAAGTTGGCCAGCTAACTCTTCTCAAACAAATGCTGAACGCTTGCGATTTCAAGGAACAGATACGGAAATAGTTAGTTGTTAGTTTTAATTCTAGATTCAATGTTAGTATTAATTTTGCTTTACTTTTGCCTGAAATGAGGACTCTCATTTAAACCGTATCCTACATTTTTGTAATAAGTTATTTTTAGGTTTAGTTAGTAGTATTAAAACCCTTCTCCTACATTTAGAGCAGGGTCCTGAAATTTGTCAAAAACTTTTCCTCAGAACATGCACTTTTGCACCCTCCGAGGAGGTTTTGATGAATGAATGGAACAAGATTTATTGATATCTGCATTTAATATCTACTACTAATGTTGCACTTCTGTACTCTTAGTGGATGTTGGATTAAGAAGAGGTAAATCATTATCGCTTGAAGCTCATGAGTACAACTAGTTATAAATGGTACTTCTATCTCTTAACTATTTCTACCTTTGTGTTAAAGTGGTATTTATGTTCAGTTGTTTATATATTGATGCGTGAATGCTTGAGTTATCATTTGGCACTTCTCTATAGTGATAGCTATTTATTTATGCTTAATGTATGAGTAGCTTATTGTGAGATGTGTTTTTCACAACTGTTTCGTCTAACTTTTTATACGAAGTGGTTTATCTCTATTGAATTCTTTTCTCATAATAGTTGAATGATCTTTATTACCAATTGTTATTTGAAATCATTTTAGATCACATAACGGAAATATTACACCACGGGTTAGTGTAGAATTAGATATTTCTATTTATTAGAATAATTGCATGTTATTAGATTAGAATTAAAGTAAAAGCATTTCACTTAGGAACTATTAGAAAGGAAATATCAAATCTCAACACACACACACATAAATTGGGAAACTGGTCCCATATCCCTAGTCGGACTCACTATACCAAACGTAAAAGGAACTTCTAACCAAGGTTCGGACTGGGTGGGTATCTCCCTTGTTGTATGCCCGATTTTCGTGGCTTCAACGGAATCTAACGCAACACATCTAGAAGTCTAGGCTAGAGATGTGTTCCGACGTCGTAAATCTTGGTAAATATCGTTTTCACTGTAGGTTGGGCGATTCCTCCTCTTTGATATGACAAGTGCCAGTACGGACTTGTGCTCCCTGTACCGTCATGTATATATTGGGAGACCACAATAGGCTATCATCCTTTATCCTTAGGAAGTCGTGTTTGCGACCCTATCGATCGTAATGCACTGAACACAACATTCAGAAAGATTGACTGCCATATATAAGTCCTTGGTAATTTCTCTATCATTTATCACCAAGGTTTATTTTGCAGTTTTATGATCGATTTGGTAAACCCTCTAGCTAGACTTCCAGAGTAGTCACTTTCGTTCCTTTTCGATTCCTTAAAAGAAAAGGTCCATCTGAGCACTTGTCACTTCAAGCTCATTAAAAATAGAAGGCGACTAGAGTCACATTTATCTTTTTCTTGACTCTTAAAAGTTGAAAAATCAAGTTGCATCCAAGTTTCTTTAAAATTTATTTTAAATGGAATAACACCATTGTTCCTATGATGATCTAAGGTTGAGATAATGGAGTCTACCAATCAAGGACTCCCCCTTGGCGGGAATCCTAGTCCTTTCTCCTCTTGGGGAGATATTGGTTCTCCATATATGGCTACATTGTCCCTTCCAAGAATCACAATCGGCCTATCAGTATGGCTTTTCTCGACCTCTGTCATTCAAAACACGCAGTTCCTCAACAATCTAATCAGCAACCAAATGATACTAAAATTACCCCTTCGCCTTCTACTTCGTTTGTTTCTCCTTTGCCTTCTTCCCCTTCTCTTGGTGAAACTAGTGACACTAAAAACCAAGTAACTAAGAATAAAATGAAAGGGAAGGAGAAGAAGAAGAAGCCAGCTAAACAAGGGAACACCAAAGCATCATCTGGTGAAAATCCACACACCAAAGTTTCCAAACCAAAAACTCCATGCACAATTTTCAAGGAGAACCATTAACATCGAGATTGGCCTTGCATCTCGTGGATCTTGAGAGAATGGTCTCCTTGGTTGCACCATTTGGTGTCATCAACCCCTAACAATCAGGTTGACAGCACATCATCAACTAGTGAAAACGAAGTCAATCGACAGAAAGGAAAAGTTAGAGTTCCATGTAGGTTATGTGAAGGTGATCACACTCTTTACCATTGTCCTTTTCTGGACGAAGCCAAAAGAATTTTGGATAACTGTCCTGCTTCACCACAGTAGCTTCCACTTGGATACAAGAAACTCTTATCGAGTCCTTCGCTAGTTGAAAACTCGATTGACATAACTCAATTGTCAATCGAACCACCTATCATTGAAAGTGAAACTTCTGAGTCCATACTGGATCAAAGTCAACTAGTCGAGATGGAAGTCGACCCAGTCTTACCTTAAGAAAATCCACCTTCAGATGATACAATTTCCAAAGAGGATGAGAATGACACCTTTCAAATTCTTTTTGTAGATATAGAGTCTAATGAACTTGAGGGAAATCTGCCCATTCCTTTACAATAGGAAGAGACACCCCTAGTTCATAAAACTTGTGAACTTGGGGGAAATCCACCCATTCCTTCAGAACAGGAAGATACCCCCCAGTTCATGAGACTTATCCGAACATTTATCCGGTACCTCCTCCGAGCAATCTGGTTGTTTTCCTTGACTAGAATCAACTAGCAAAACCTCACCTTCCATCTAGTGTACCATTCCGAATCACAGTATAGGTGTACAAAATGATCATGTATGGCACAATCATAGATGAAGGGGCTTTGATGAGTATCCTTTCCTCAACTGTTTGGAAAGCACTTGGTTCGCCATCGCTTTTGCTTGAAAAACAAAATTTGTCGGGCTTCAACAAAAGAACTAGTCAACCATTAGGGATCCTTCCAAAGTTGCCTATAACTTTAAGAAAGAAAATCGTTCATTTGAACGTGATGGTAGTCCAAGGTCCACTAGGTTAAAATCTACTCCTTGGATGTGATTATATATATAGCATGGAAGCCATTGTCTCCACATTATTTTGAGTGATGTGTTTTCCACATCAAGGCAGACTGGTACAACTTGTTGACCAGCTTTCATTTCCTGGTTCAAACACAGCTGTAAATCAACCATCATCCTTAAATGGCCTCTTTGCATCGACAATGTCTGTTCCATCTTCATCCCATCCACCTAATTACTGTGGGTAGTTTAGTGAGTGTGATTAAGATTAGGGGGCATGCACTCTAGTCTGCTTCGGCAGGCGAACCCAGAGGAAAAGAGAGATTTTCTTGAAAGGGCATAATACTTGGACCAAATAACATTCCCATATAGGTTATGTAATCAGTCTAACAAGATTATTTCCTTTGTACGATTGTGAATGGAAGCTCACAACATTCACCTTCATATGTTACGTGATTGGAAGCTCACAACAATCACCTTTGTCTATTTCAATAGACATCGCAAAGGAAGAGCTTTTGTCTCCCAATAGAAACGATCTTGCTTAACTGCAGGACTTTCATTTGATAACTTGGAAAATTCTCCTTTTACTAAAATACCTGGGGGCATGCAAACCTTTGCATGCAAGTGAAAAGCAACCCTTGATTTTTCTTAGTTTGTAGATTCTTAACCCTTTAACTTCGTAGTTCGGTCATTTCTAGCTTACATAGAAAGGTCATGAGAACATGTTATAGTAGTGATCAAGCTCATTAAAAAATAAATCTACCAAGAGACATTATCAAAAGACTGGTAAGAGCAATGTTCCCGCAAGGTTCAAGATCATTAAAAAATCAACCTTAACTGAGCACATGTTGGCACAAGGTTCAAGCTCATTAAAAAATAAACCCGCCTCTGGTAAATAACCTTTTGTGATTGCTTTGCTATCTGCCCTTTTGAACTTTGGTTGTGTTACTTCCATCACCTCCATTTCATTCGGCTGACCATACGCTTACACTTGATTGTTTACCCTTTTGAGGAACATCTGCGACGAGTGATTCTGATTGTCACCCTCTTCACACTACCATGTTTTGAGAAGTTCCAAACTTACTTGGAACCAGCTGCTACCCAGAAACATCACTCGTTCCTAAAAATTGAGCCTCTTTTAAACTCTTTTTAGACTCATTAAATATAAAAATATCTTCGAGCTATTAGCCTTCCCAGCTCGTTAAAGTAAGGGGAACGCTATCCCTCTCATATATTTTAATATTTTTGGACTTGAGGGATTATTGAACAAAAAGATCGAGTGTTGTCTTTGTCGGCTTGTTAAAACTATCGAAAAGTCATCCCTTTCGTATTATTTTATACTTTTTCAGACTTAAGTGATTATGCCACAAAAAAGGATTGTTGGAGTCTCCTTTTCGTCTGTTTTCAGACTCTCTAAACAAGAAAAGGACCGAGTTATCTTTTTTGTTAAACTTGATAAAACAATAGCGATAAACTTGTCCACCCAGACAAGAACGAGTCTCACTGATGTTGGGCTCGCTAAACACAAAGCGACAGGTTTGCCTGAAGGGAAAATTATAGACCAAGCATTTGTTATCCTCCTCAAGCTTGTCAAAAATAAAGAAGTATTGGTCAGCAATGAATAGGGAAAATGGGAAGAAAACTTAAAGAACTCTATTGGTAGCAAGTCACTCTTGAACACGACACTTTCACTCCATCACCGTAATTGAGTTGGGTTGGGTTTCCGTTCACCATCACCATTGGTCCACCGTGCCATCCATGGGGTTAATGCTACCAATCCATATCAGTGTCGCCAATATGTTCAAGAGACGTCATTTAGAGAATTAACCAACCAGCAAATGCCTCATCTAGTGCATGTGGGATACATCAAGGTCCTCCTACAACAGGTCACTTCTTGTCAACATCAGCTCATTATCCAAGAAGTTGAATTAGAAACAACCCTTTTAGTACATTGAAACTTGCATGCCTCAATGGCAAGTTTCTCACTTCCGACGATAGGTTTACATCAATGACCTTCGACCAAAAGACTGTGTGGTGTTTGACATCAGCTTGTATATTCACACCACGTGAATTGTACTGTAGTACCTTGATGGTCATCATCATTATTGGTGATTCCTCTTGCGTTTGTTACATCTTACATCATTGGCTAGTAATCAGGCGATGTCTTTCCATGTTCAACTTCAGAAGATCTTTTCACATGGATCGACTTGTACATCGGGCGAAGATTGTATTAGTTTTGAAGACCCCGGATCTAGTTTCATCCATCCGGGCTACAATATATTCAGGAAAATAAAGACATCAATTGTACACGGAAGCTGCACTGATAGTCATCTAGCAGGGAAGATGATTCTTCATGCGAAGAATCACAAGTCTGCAACAACAGACGATTGTTTGTCCTAAGTACATGAAAATGAATTTATAAAGGTGAGCATGGGAATGCCCACCTCAGCTAGATCATGAAAATAATACGATGATGATGTATTGTATTGTATCTTATACAAGACACCTTTCAGTTTGAATACCTCGGATCCTCATGAATAAAGCATTTCACCCGACATCAGAAGATTTACGACCTCAAGATTTAGGGGGCATCTGTTATAGACATATTTTGGCACTGCAACCCCAAACTCATATGTCCATAAACTAATGACTCCTTAAGTCCCTAAAAGTGTTGCTTCATACCCTAAAGGATCATGGTCAGATGATTACATCATTTTCTAGAAGTTCCACCTAAAAAACTACTAAGAACTAGCCAAAACTGGACCATACAGGCTGCTCCGTGGACAAGGTATGATGCACACTGACTACCTAACTGGCCAAGTGTGATGCATACTGAAATGGCCTTCTGTGGGGTGCGACGAGTGAGAATAGACAAATGGCAGAGACAGTTTGCAAGGTGGATGATCATGGAATCTTCCAGAAACTTCTCCTGTGACACTTGCTTCTCTGAATTTGCCCAAGGATGAGTAAGAGATCATGAAATCTCCAAATGGAACCAAGAACTATCAGTGAAATGGCACTAATAAAAAACCTAGAGCTAACTCACACCCTTTCAAGACATTTATATATGGATCACTTATCTAAGAGATCTAGAGGCTGGAATTTTGTATTTTGTAAGCAAGTGTTGCTGGTTTGCTGAGAAGAGACATTGCATTGTTGGGTGATTTGCTTGTTCATGAGGTGAAGAGGGCTTCTACATTTAGGAGGATGATGTTGGATTAGAAAGCTGGGTTGTAATCCTCTCTTACATTATTATTAATAAAGTTCTTTGAGTTTTCCTCCATATGATCTTGTATTTGTGAATCTTATTGTTTATGAATGCAATTGTATGGTCAATGTGTTTTTGATTCCATATTGGTTATGACATTTTAGATAGATATGCTTTGATAGTTTGTTGTTACTTTGACTCTACAAGTACTCTTTGAAGCAGGACAAGTAGGAGAGGAGTGGAAAATTCTATTAAGGGAAGGAGAAATCAAGCTAGGATCAAAGCGAAGGATCCAGGTTGGTCCTCTATTCTTCTCTTCCATCTATCACACTTAAAGGAACTCTTGAAAAGATTTCATTGTTTGTTTCTACGATAGCTACCTGTCTTAGTGGGACTAACAGTTCGAATCAACACTATTTTTCCCTGAAACAGGTAGTAGGGATCAACCCGAGCTGGAAAGGGATCCCTCGATGCTAACTACCTTTTTAGAGACATGCATGAAATTTCTTCACGACAATAGGGCGGTTAAAGGCTTACAAGAGTTGCTAACTAGGTGCGTAGGATCAGGTGAACCCTGTGTGGTCCGCAAATTGGGGACACAGGCTTTGCACACTGGATGGGAAATGTGATTAACAATGCAGAATGGAAACTATGAGATGGATCAGATCATTATGGACTTAGGTTTGGATGCAAATGTGCTGCCTAAACAAAGTTGGGAGCGCATGGGAAAGCCCACACTGCAATGGTCTCCTATTCAGTTGTGGATGGTGAACCAACAGAAGATCCTACCCATGGGAAGACTGCAAGGAATTACCATAGATATAGAAGGCGCAAGCACACAAACAGACTTTGAGGTAATAGAAATCATGGATGAAAGTAGCCCTTACCCTGCGTTGTTAGGGATAGATTGGGCCACAGATATGAATGGGGTCATTAATTTAAAGAAGAAAAAAATGATATTTGGGAAGTTCCACTAGACCCGGCTGAAGGAGCGTGTTATACTGAATCAGTGCACGACGAAGGAAGTGATGATGAACTGGATTGTATCTACAAGATTATTGCATGCAATCAAGATTGGGTCAATCTAACTATAGAAGGAAGAATATTGTGGGAACGTGCAGAATCCTGCACTGGAGAGTCCAATGAGGAAGACGAATCATGGCATAATCAGTTGAATGGAGTAACAATGTTAAACTGTAATATGATGACTAGGTCATTGTATTGTGTAAGAGCTCAGGATCGCAAACTGCCGATGTATTATGGGATGACCACAGTAGATGAATTCCTGACCAAGTTTGAAAGTGCGGTACCTGCACACCAACAGTTTGATGCATTAAAATGGGCATTGCATGCGTCGCATGCACGTTGGTGGGGAACACATGAAGGAACCTTTGAAGATTGGCACAACTGCAAGCAGATGATGCAGATAAGGTTTGGTAAGCTAGAACTGCAAATAACTGAAAAGTACGATGGGCACAATGACCTGGGCATGCATCTTACTAGATGGACCCGGGCCTATGGATAAGAGCCTCAATCGAAGTGGGTACACTTATTTTATCATACCCTAGATGTCATCCCAAGGAACTGGTACACCGAAATAGAAATCCAACATGGTACAGGCGAATGGGATATCTTGTGCGAAGGTTTTTTATTGACGTTCTTATTTGAGGACCAATGGATGGACACTTTTGATGATGCATTGCAAGTTGTGAAGGCCGTTATTTTCAAGGAACCACTAGAACTAAAGGAAATAGTACAGCCAGACTGGTTGCATCAGTTGAGCCAAGCCCTAGAACGTTACAATGTGTAGATAGAAGATGATGAGGATGATCCTAGAAACATCAATATTCTAGAAATAGAGGAGAGTTGCAAGGTTTGTGGACCAGCAATCAAGGATCCCGACATCACCGTGCCACTGAAAACAAAAAAAGTTAACATTGGTATGGAGGAGGAGCCAAAGTATGCAACACTTGGGGACTATTGCGATGATGCCATGGTGGGGAAGGTCGTCGAGTTATTGTGAGAATATAAATATTTATTCCCCACTAAAATCACAGAGCTAAATGGGATCCTCAATGACCTAGGAGTAATGAAGATAACTCTGAAGCTGAACGTAAAGCCAGTCAAGCAGTGGCCTTATCGGTTGAATCCAAAATATAAAGCAAAGGTCCGTGAAGAGTTGGACAAAATGATTGCAGCAAGAATAATTAAACCAGTGGAGGAATCTGACTAGGTAAGTCTTATGGTTGTACAGGAGAAGAAATAGAAGGGAGAGATTTGCATTTGTGTGGATCTCACGAAGCTCAACGATGCATGTGTTAACGATCTATTCCTGACGCTATTTATAAACAAAGTACTGGAAAATTTGGGTGGATAGGAAGCTTACTCCTTCTTGGACGATTTATCGGAGTACCACCAGATCAAGATTGTGCTAGAGGATAGGAGTAAAACTACTTTTGCAATCGAATGGGGCTGTTTTTAGTACACTGTAATGCCCTTTGGCCTAAAGAATGCACTGGCGATCTTCTCGTACATCGTGGTAGCTGTGTTCAAGGAATTTATACACACGTTCTTGGAATTATATCTTGATGATTGGACCGTATTTGGGCTAGTTAAGAAACATACAATGACCTTACGGTGAATGCTGGATAAATGCCGAAGACACCAGATTATGTTGAATCTCAAGAAGTGTACTTTCCTTGTCCCCGTCGGGAACTTGCTCGGCCATGTGGTCTGTAGGCAAGGCCTCATGGTGGACTTGGCAAAGATTTTTGTCATACTCAATCTGCAAGCATCGCGAAGTGTTAAGCAGTTGTGCGCCACACTTGGACACACCGGTTACCACCAAAATTTCATCAAGGGCTATGCGCAGATCATAGAACCAATGGAATAGTTGTTGAAAAAGGATGCTACTTATTGCTGGAATGAGGAATGTAACACAAGTCTGGAAACACTAAAGGAAAATATGGCATCAACTCCTATCTTGGTCTTTCCAAATTGGGACATTGAATTTCACGTACATGTCAATGCATCGTGTATCACGTTGGGTGAAATACTCACACAGGAAGGAGTGCAAGGAATTGATCACCCGATCGCATTTGCAAGTAAACGATTGTCCAAAGCTGAGAAGAACTACTCTACTACAAAGCGTGAGGGACTGGCGATGGTATACGCGCTCTAAAAATACCACCACTACCTACACGGAGGACACTTTAAGATGTATACTGATTTCTCTGCGCTAAAATACCTAGTGAATAACCCTATGTTTGGGGGGGGGGCTTTTTATTATTCTAGGAATATGATTTGAAAGTCATCGTAAAGCTGAGACATCTAAACACAGGCCCAGATCACGTGTCTCGAATTGAGAATGATGAACAACCCACAAACCTAGAGGAGGGGTTACCTGATGCATAGCTCTATGCAGTTCACGTCATGGATGGCCACTTTGAGGATATCATCCAATTCTTAACCATAGGAACCATGATGCAAGGGTATTCAGTTTAGTAGAAGAAAGAACTGGTGATAGGCACAATAAACTTTACTGTCATTGTAGGGCACCTCTACAAAATGGGAAATGATGAAATATTATGCAGATATGTACTGGAATTTGAGCGAGGACAGATCCTTGCTGAAGAACATGGGGGGGTTGCAGGAGGACATTATGCAGGATGCGCCACAACACAGAAGATTATTCACGCAGGACTATGGTGGCCAACTCTACATCAAGACTCTATAGTGTACTATCGGGCCTGCGACGTATGTCAATGGACTGGGAAACCTTCGCAGAGGGATGACATGCTGCTCAAGCCACAGATGACGCTACAACCGTTCAAGAAATTGGCAATCAATTTTCTGGGGCCTATCACACCTCCAGGAAAGACGGGGGTGCGCTATATCATCACTGCGATAGAGTACTTGACCCGATGGGCGGAAGCACAGCCTGTTAAGGATTGAACAACCACTACAGCTGTGAAATTTTTGTTCGAGAATGTGTTAACATGGTTTGGATGTCCAAAAATCCTAATGAGCAACCATGGAACACACTTCCAGAATGAAACTATCAGCGCGCTCACTGAAGCGTTCCAGATATATCATCAATAAAGCACACCATACCATCCACAGGTAAATGGAACTGTTGAAGCTTTCAACAAGATCTTGGAGACTGCATTGACAAAGGTATGTAATGCATAGCGGAATGATTAGGATTTGTGCATACCCGCTATGCTATGGGCCTATTGAACATTGTGCAAGAAGTTGACGGGCGAGACGCCTTTCTGGTTAGTCTATGGAAAGGAGGCCATCATGCCAATGGAGTACATTGTACCCAGTTTACGAATAGCAGCAACATTAGGCATGGTAGACCGTGCGACTTTGGAAGAGTGGATCACGTAACTGGAAGAACTTGAGGAGGAATGGTTTCTGGCAGGATTCCATCAACAGGTACAGAAGAAGTGGGAAAAAGCTTGGCATGATCGACATATCAAGATGCGCACGTTCACGGAAAATGATCTAGTATTACTCTATGATAGCAAGTTCGAGAAATTCCTAGGAAAACTTTGAATGCATTGGTTGGGACACTATGTAGTCCAAGAAGTCACAGATGGGGTTGCAGTCTAGTTGGCCAATTTGAATGGAGAACCTTTCCCACATAGGGTAAATGGTAGTTGCCTGAAACTCTACATGGGAGGGCCGATTGCATGACTAACCACCTGAAGGATAGTCTCACCACTCCAGACAGTTCAAAGAGAGTGCAGGATGTTAAAGTAGTCTGTGGGGAAATTGTGTGACCATCAAGGGGAACGTAGAATGGACATGTCACCAGAGTCGCAGTTGCGCAAGTGGATCTGCGCTGCTACATGGAGAAGCTGAGAGGTGACCATTGCTGACACTAGTCATGACAAGATGTTTAAGTTCTGGTGCAAAGGAGTGAGTGATAGGCAATTAAGAGCCATGATACGAGCTAAATCTGCCATGATCTATCACAGGCTCAACATTACGGCACCAGAAATGGAGGGAATCGACAAATTTGAATTTCGAAATTCTTATAAATCATAGGGGGCATCCACCAAACAATCTGCAATTGTGAGGAAAGTAAGCCAGCTTGCTGTCTTTCCGATATGGAACTATTCATTATTTATGCTCAAGGAGTAAGCCCAAGGGTTGTGATATGGTCAATGAAGATGCAGGACTTTCTGGATAGTCTGGTGTCGACGGTCGCCGGCACCACGCAGAGTTTAGCGCCAACGGTATGGGATGTGCTGCACACTCTTAGCCACGAAGCAGAACTGGTCTGGATCTCATCAACTAACCCATGGGCTAGCCGTCGAACCATGAAAGATAACGGAAAGACTGTACGAATGGAGAAAAATGGTGGAATTGCAATTAACAGTTTGGTTCTAATGCACCTTCAAGAATGGGATCCCGAGACAGTAACAATTGTCTTGCAAAATTGCAACACAACCTGTAGTAGACAGTGCATATAGGAGACCAGAAATTCGAAACTTGATGCGTTAGCACGAAGAATTCCCACATGCGGCACCCAAGCTTGAGCTAAAATCCTATAAGGCGGTGCTCTGTGTTAAACGAGCAAAGCAGAATGAGCATCATCAGTTGCACTAAGTAGTGGAAGCAATGGAGTAGGAGCTAGAAGAGGAGTTGCCAGAGACAACGAGGGAGGAGTAGAACGAAGTGCATCACTCACAAGAATGGTGGACCGTGAAGACTAGGCAGTGCGTATTGTCACACTGATGAGCGACTCGGGATAAGTCACGATGATTGTGTTGGAGGGCTTTTGGGTATAGGAGGCCCCATGTAACAATTTTGGGTCTCAAACGCACAATTTTAGGTAAAAGTATGGTAAAGACTCTGCGAAATGCACAGAGCATGAATTGTAACGAGTCAAGTCAAAGGGTTGTCTGCCCAAGAATAATGTAAAATAATAGGAAGTGAGTCGACCTACCCATGGTCCATGAACCATGGGAATGTATAAATAGAGCAAGGCTCTATGGCTAGAGGTCATATTTTTGGTAGTTTTTGTTTAGATCTTGATGATTATGGGTTTGTGAAGGAAATATTATCTGTGTCTATAAGTCCGATTCGAGGGTGTTGGTAGATAGATATAGGCTCTGCAGCTATGTGTGCAGAGGCATATTAGAGTCCACCACTGTGTGCATAGACCCCTGTAGCTGAGTGCACAGGGAAGATCTGGTTGTATTGATGGAAATATTAATAAAGATAAGTTGGTTTCAGAAATATCGCAGATTTACTATATTCTGTTTATGCATCTATTATATGAGCTAATGTATTTAAAGTTTTATGTTTTCCCACATTGGGCTATATTGTTAAATTTTTTCTTAAAGACAATAACTAGAAGATCAAATCTGTAATAATCTCGTTAATAAGAAAATACTCCTGTGTGGGATATAGAATGGTGCGAGGCCACAGAACGGTGAGCAACCCCTCCAGACCACATCAAGGCATCCCAAGGGTGTAGAAACTTGGTCCCAGCACCCTCCCTTGCTACCTTGGTTGAGACCTCAGTCCACGCTCCACGGGCTATTGCTAAAAGGGCCAGTAGCTGTGGGATTTGTTTGGCTAATAACTTTTCTGAACCTGGGTCAGGGCCCAATAAGCCAACGACACCATTGTCCCACACACTTTGATCGATCTTGGGGTTGCCATTAATGTCATCACCAAGGACACCATGCTTAATCTCAACCTCCAAGGTTCATTAAGAAAGACCACAACATTCCCACAAATTGCTGACCACTCCAAAATGACCCCTGAGGGGATTGTGGAGGACGTGATGGTCTCCATTGACTCTTTGGAGTACCCTGCAGATTTCCTAGTTCTCTAGCCTAAGTCTAAGCTTACTGGTTAGCCTCTCATCCTTGGGAGGCCTTGGTTGGCCATTTTTGATGCTTACATCATCTGTAGAGCTGGGAATATGACCATCAAGAATGGGCATATGTCCAAGCAGTTAATCGTATACCCTCCTGCTCAGCCATCTCTAAAACATGATTTATCTTTATGGCTAGAAGAGGAGGAAGAAGATGAAATTTATTCTGCCCAATTGTATACCTTAGAAACAACCACAGGAGGAGGACAATAGGATGAAGATGATTTGATTTAATACCAACTCCAAAATCCAACTCCCAGTACGTTGTCCTGAGAAGAAGTAGTAAAGAAAACTGAGAAAAACCTTCCAATTGATTTGTAATTGGCCGATTCCAATCCTCTCCATGTCAAAACCATAGAATTTGGCCCTAAGAGAACTTTGAAAATCAATCCATCTCTTTCTATTCTCCAAGAGGAGAAGTTGTGCAACATGCTAAAGGAAAATTTTGATGCCTTCACTTAGAGTTACAAAGAAATGAAGGGAGTACAACCTTCAGAGTGTACTCACCACATCAAAGAAGGTTACAAACTAGTATGGAAAACCCTAAAGGAGGATGAATCTAGCTCTTAAATATATAGTCAAAGAAGAACTGCAAAAAGTGTTAGCTGCAGGTGCTATCACCTGGTTTGACCTCAGGTTGAAGGAAGGCTATTCTAGGGTAACCATAAACCAATCTTAACGTGGTAGCTATCCCTACTAGGTCTTGAGAGGGCTCTCTCCTTATGTATTTTAGTCAAGATGATTGGATCTGGAACAAGATTTTATGCTAGGTATAGTAGCTCAAGGGTTTTGATTGAATTTGTTGGTTTTGCTGGATCAGATGGAGCTCGACAATTTGGGTTTGAGAAATTAGGTCAGAATGCAGGGTGATCTATGGGGCAAGGCAGGTATAGGCTTTAGCACTTTAAATTTAGTGAGGTGGAATGTCTAAGACTAGTGAGGAGCTAAGAAGGGCTTGAGCAAGTCAAGTATCCTTCCTAAACAGAAGAAAACATAGAATACTGAATAATTTCCCAAGGTAGAGCATTGCAAACAATGAATTCTACATATCTATCTTGAAATCATTTATTTAGAAGTATTGAAATAGATGATGGCATACATAAAACATGTAAACAACTGATAACAAAATAAGAAACTATGCAAAAGCACCATACCACGGGAATCCCATAAAAATAACTGCAACTCCTATTAATTTCCTTGCCAAACTGCTTACAATGATGTACAATATAGTTCATAGCATCCAAGTGAATCCAACCTCACCAAATGACCAAGAAAACACATAATATAGACATATAAACTACTCATCCTGAACTTTAGGGGTCGAATCCACAAGAAGAAAGGTTGTTTAAGCCATTTCCCAACAAAGAACTGGAATATAGGCAATCAAACAACTTGCCTCTAAAAGTAGGGAAATTGATTCATTTGCCTCAAAACCACCTATAATTAATGAATCTACCCTCTAACACTATTTTACCATTACATTTACATTCCATGTCATCAATTAAATCAGTGAAATCATCCATGAGGAGAGTGAAATCAAATTCACAGTCAAAAGAGGCGAATTTTGATTTTCTAGGCAAACTGGTCAAAAGTGTAGTGTCACTTTCCACCTCCTTTTGGAGACCTTCCCCTTAACAAAATTAATCCCAATGTAGCTCATTGGAAAGGTGTTCAAGTCTAGTTTCTAGAAAAACTTGAATTTTTGAACTTGGAGGTCATTTTCTCCCTCAAAACTTGAATCTCCCAAGACTGCTTCTATGTGTCCAAAATGAGGCAGAAAGGTCATTTTTTGGTAGTTTTTGGACCTTTTGGTGACCCAGATTTACTCTAGAACTTCTAAAAATTTCCAGGATTTATGTTATCATCATTATGGATCCAAAAATATGATATTTTTCTCCATCTGATGCTCTAGGAAAAGGGTTCTGGGCCAGTTTTCTATGTTGAAAATTTCAAAATTTGAAAAAACAAAAAAAAATCTTCAAAACTTTCCCAGATTTGGCATGGGACACCACCATTAGCTGATTTTATGGGCTAGTGAGGCTTCAGCTAATATTTTCAACTTATCTTGCTCCTTTTTTCTCTTTAAATCCTTCCTCAAGCTAGCTTTAAGCTTCCTGATCCTCATGTTACAGATTTCGTTGTGGGTCATGTAATGGTAGGCCATGTGGCGAAGCATCTTCTTATCCCTGTTGGCCTTCTCAATCAGCCCTTCAAGATGTATGTTGACCCTCTCAAGCCATTTTTCCCTATCATTCTTAATCTCTTGCTCAATGGGAGTGAACCTGACATGAACCTCTTTGGCCTTTTTCTTGTTTTATTTGATCATTTGCAGCTCCATGAGGACTTTCTTGTCACTCAATTGTTTTTTTTCCTACTCTAAATATCTAATGATGAACTTGGCTCTTTCTAAGTTATCAGCCAAGGATTGTATTTGAGCTTCCCTCTCTTGAATAATGATGTCCTTGATAGTTTCTTCATCCTGAGCTTCCAAGTCAATGATGTCAACTCCATGATGAGTAAAATGTTGTTGTGGCTCCTCATGCTCAATGAGATCAAAATCTCTTTCATCCTCGCCATCAAGGTCATCCTCTTGCACCTTTTCCTTTCCTTTGCTCAACTGCTCAACCTGCACCTATTTCATTGATGACGAAGGCAAAGCCCCTTCCACACCTTTTGGAGCAAACATTTTCCTGTGGAGTGATGACAAAGGCGAGGCCCCTTCCACACCTTGTGGAGCAAGCACTTGCCTAGCAGCTACAAAAAGTATCCTTGTGCCTCTCTGATATGTTACATACATTGGCACCTCAACAGTTTTGGTTTCCTTGGCCTCTTCCCTTGTTTCTCAATGGCTAGAAGGCCCACCTTCTTCTTGATGCACTGGTGAAGGGATATGAGGACCTTTGAACATCTCATGAGCAATGAAACTCTCCCATGGAATGTTAAGAAGGCTATGCTGGTGTAAAACAATGATTTTAATCTAAGAGTAATTATATATGCTATTCAACTACTGGGGATATGATTTCTTTTGTACAATATGTGCCATCTTCTCAATGTTTCTAAACATCAGGTAAGGGAGATTCAACATCTTTACTCTAGTGAAATGCATGAGGAGTCTAATATGATAGGCATACAATTGAAAAACCTACCTTCACAAGTAAAGTACTTGATAATAATCCTCATCAAAGGCACATACCTGTTTTCCAAAAACTTAAAGGGGAATAACTTCTTCACTTGATTTTTGTATTTAGCCTTGATATAGGGCTCATAGTAATCCTCATCAAGATCATGACCCTTGTACCATTTTTCACCCACATTAGGAATTCTAGTGGCCTCTGAAATGACAGTTGATGAAACTATGAAGGTTACTCCGGCAAGTGTCACCTCATTGTTATGAAAATGAGTCACAAATAGTCTGGCCAACTCATGGTGAAACTGTACTCTCTCCACCATCTCACAAAATTCAAAACATGCCAAGTGTCTAAAACAAGAAACTGCAAGTGGGAAGGCCTGTAACTCTGTCAAACTAGTGGGCTCCTCTCTGATGATTTTTCCTCCTTTATGAGGCTTCCTTTGTTGTATGTTTCTTTCCCTGGAGCTGTCACTAAATGTCTTTTACTCATACTCATAATAATTATCTCTTTCCATTGCTTTCCTTTGGTTTTGAACAATGTGGTTGTATATGGATAATTGTGGATAATAGTGTGAAAATAGGGTGGAGGAATGAAATGGGCAGAGTGTATGAAGGAGGGAGTGTGAAAATGTATGTGTGAACAGAGTTTAGGGATGGGAGTAGGGTTTAGGGATGTGAGTAGGGTAGAGAGTGTAGGGTTTGGGAATTTGTATGTGGGAATGGGGTTTAGGGAATAATGGAAAGTAGATAGGGTAAATAAAACACTCGTGAAATGAGGAAAACTAGGGTTTCAAATTTAAGAATGCAAAACACCAAAGTTGGTAAACAAAACCCTAAAACATAAGATATGATAAATGTACTTACTTGCAAGAGAGAGAAATTGAAGGTTTTGAGGTGAATTTGGCAGTTTTGGAACGATTTGGGCGATTTGGGGCTTGGCTGGGCAGAAGCGCAATGCCTCACACATGTGCATAGCGCCACTCTGAAAGTGCAGCGCCTGTGTAAAATTGCACAAGGAAATGCTGCCAGGTGCACAACACCAACTCAAAAATGCAGCGCCCTCCTCAAAAGCGTAGCGCCTCTTTAATTTTTCCAAAAACGCAGTGACTCACTTGTATTTGCCCAATAATGCTTGAAATCGATCCTTAACTCTCCTTTTGGCACATTGAACTTCAACACTAACACAATGAAATGGTAAATAGAATGATGACTTTATATAGCTTTCACTTTTTGATTTTTTTTTGGTGAAAACCCACTTTTATAACGTCGAGTTGTCTTTTACAATGATCTATTTTTCATGCTTATTTCTCTTTTCAAGGCAGGTGGACTGATGCTCAGAATTACTTGATTTTTCAGTGGCAGGTACTTGGTAGCATCACAAGATTTAGGAGGAGTTTGGGAACAAATATTACATATAGAAAAAATAAAATTACATCATGATTAAAAATAAAAACATAATACTCTAATTTCACCTCAGAACTACATTTAGCGTATCAACTGATACATTACGATTTTAACCATGATTATTGACCTCATGATGTGATTGCTGACCCTTATTAAAATATAATCACTGAAATTTGACCATGGAGGAAAACCTAAGACCTAATGAGACCAAAACCCTATGTAATTGATGAAATGGACTGAAAATGAACATGAATCATGACTAAAAGGTATGAAAGAAGATCAGCAAGTACATATCATGAGGGAAAGACTAAAGTAAACCCTACCATCAGTAGATCCATGACCTAATGGAATGATTCAGCAGTATGGGACTCCTACCATGAGATGAAAAAGAGTAAATTTTGATCACTGATGACAGTGTGAAGACGCTGACACTAACATCAGGATTCATTTATCCTATCTCCGAAAGTGAGTGAGTCTCTCCTTTGGGGTTTTGTAAGTGGAGGATTTGTGTTGATTATAGGGAATTGAACAAAGCCACAAAGAAGGACCATTTCCCTCTACCTTTTATCGACCAAGTGCTAGCTGGCTTGGCAGGGAAAAAGTTTTTCTCTTTCCTAGATGGATTCAGTGGGTACAATGAATTCTAGATCAGCTTGGAGGACCAGGATAAAACCACCTTCACTTGTCCCTTGGGCACTTTTTCCTATAGGGTCCTTCCTTTTGGCCTATGCAATGCTCTTGCCACTTTTTAGAGAGTATCTTTGGTGAGTTAGTCCATGATGCGGTAGAAATCTATATGGATGATTTCACACCTTATGGGGGTGATTTCAAGGAGGCTTTGTCCAACTTATGTAAGGTATTGCACAAATGCATTGAAATGAACCTGTCTCTCAATCCCGAAAAATGTGAATTCTTAATGACTGCAGGGACTGTGCTGGGGCATTCAATATCTCGACAAGGACTGCAGGTGGACCCAAACAAAATAGCTATCATCCAAAGGGTCCCACCTCCTCAAAAGTAGAGAAATGTCAAAAGTTTCCTATGGTTAGCTGGATACTACCAAAGGTTCATAAAGGACTTTAGTAACTTGGCCTCACCTTTATTTCGGTTGTTAGCCAAAGACTCTGAGTTTATATGGTCAAAAGGTTGTCAAGAGGCCTTGGACATCCTGAAGAACAAGTTAACCATTGCATCGATTCTCCGAGGCCCAAATTGGGCCCTTCCTTTTCACAATCATGTTGATGCCTCACACAAATCCATAGGAGAAACCCTAGGTCATATAGATGAAAAATTGCCTTATGCCATTCACTTTATCAGTAAGAATCTGACAAAGGCCGAACTGAACTACACAGTGACCGAAAATGAGCTCATTGATGTTGTGCATTCATTGAACAAATTTAGACATTATATTACAGGCTATCAAACATTTGTCCATACTGACCATGTCGCAGTCAAATATTTAATGAATAAACCCGATGTCAATGCTCGTATTATAAGATGGTTACTTTTATTAAAACAGTTTGATCTAACTATCGTTGATAAACTGAGAAGGTTAAATGTTGTTGTAGACTTTTTGTCTAGATTAACTCTACCTATAGGTGAGAAGGGAATGGCTGATTACCAGATACCAGATGAGCACTTGTTTGCCATTTCTTTTCTCTTTCCATGGCTTGCTGACATAGAAAACTATTTGGTATCTGCATAGTTCCCACCAAACTTGTCCTCCAAAGAGAAAAGAAAGATTATAAGGAAGATCTCGCCCTTCACTTGGATTGGGGGCAATCTCTTCAAACTTGGCCCAAATCAAACCTTGAGAACGTGTGTCAGGGAGGAGGAAGTCTTTGACATCCTTCTGACCTGTCATGATGGGCCTTGTGGAGGTCACTTTGCAGCAAAGAGGACAGCATTCAAAGTGTGACAAGCATGCTATTATTGGACCACTCTTCATCAGGATGTGAAAAGATATATTAGTTAGTGTGATTGGTGCCAAAGGATGGGAAAGCCTACTCCAAGGGATGAAATGACTTTGTAGCCTCAAGTGACTTTCAAGCCATTTGACAAGTGGGGCGTGGACTCCATTGGACCTATTGACCCTCCTTCCAAGAAAAAAAAGTACATCATTGTGTGCACTGACTATCTGACTAAGTGGGCTGAAACCAAGGTAATTAAGGCAACAATAGAGGAGAAGGTGGTTGAGTTCTTAAGGGAGAATGTATTTTACAAATTTGGGTTCCCTAGAGAGCTAGTCATTGATCAAGGCAACCAGTTTACCTCCAACATGATTGAAGACTTACTCAACCAGCACAAGATCAAGAATTGGACTTCCACTCCCTATCGCCCACAAGCTAATGTACAAGTGGAGGTGACCAACAGAGTGCTGGAGAGAATCTTGACCAAAGTGGTTAGCAGAAGGAGGAAATATTGGGCAGATAGACTAGTTGAGGCCCCCTGGGCCTATAATACCACCTGGAAGACCACCACTGGATTAACACCCTATGAGCTAGTCTATGGGAAAAAGGCCCTGTTGTCCATTCAGTTTGAGTATAACACATTAAGAATGGAATCCCAACTAGATCTAGATCTTAGTAATGTAGAACAAGAGAGATTTCTCTAGTTGATGGTTTAGATGAGTTCAGAATGTAGGCCCTCCTACACACATAGGTAACCCAACTTCAGAGGAAGATCTGGCATGATAAAATAAGCAATTTCAAGAAGGTGATTACGCCTCGTTATATGATTCTATATATAAAGACTTTAAGGGAAAGTAAAGGACAAGATGGATATGACCTTATGTTATAGAAAGATTTCATGGTAATGGCTCAGTGTAAATCAAAATCATAGATGCAGAGGCCATTCCTTTACTTGTTAATGGACATAGATTGAAAGTTTGTAAAAGACCATTTTCAAAGCAAGAGTTCATTGATGGTATCAATAAAACAATGATGGTAATGGAACAACTCCTCCAATTTATTATTTCTTTTGAGGAGCTGGATTATGAGTCCTTTGTCGGGAGTATTCAACTGGGAATCAATTAGGAAGGAAAGGTCCTAGAGGGGCTTGCGCTTCCTAGTGCAAGGACCCGACAGGGGGCTCGACTGATAAGGAGAGGAAGAATAAGCCTTTTGACATTTGCTGTCAGCCAAGCCCACCGATTAATTGATACAGCCTGTCTTCTGCGAGGGGATTTCTCCACTCGCCCGACCAAAGAAGGGCGAGGGGCGAGAGCCAGTTGGGAGCGCCCGGTCCCACGGACAGGGGGGGACAAGTGATATAACCCTGATGAATGGAGGGCGCGCATGATGGAGGAGATGAGAAAATATCTCATTAACGGAAAAATCACAAATACAACACAAATGAAATTAGATATACATAGAATAGAATAGTCAAATATGGATTAGGTATTAGCATAACGCTTCGCTCGAAAAACCTTTACCTTGCCAGATGAAATGTTTACGTGGCCTAGTGGGACTATGTCCACAGAGAAAGTGATGAGTTACGAAGTCCCTCCTCATTAGTGGCTACCCCACCCATCCATCCCCAGTCTCAAGGTGTTGCGGGGTGTATATATGGCTTAGGAGAAAAAGGGCGTCAAAAAGCCTATGAAAAGTGCATCATCCGCTGCGGGAGGAAAGCTGAAAGTTGAAGGTGAGGAGGAACGGCTCGAGGTTTCTGCTCCTGCCTCATCAAGTCATTAAGAGAAAAAAAAAAAAAATAAGGACTCAGGTGAAAACCTACATGAGGCGCCTGAGTCCCACTAGTGGGCTGAAAACATCTTGGGGTGGCCCACTGGTGTCAAAAGAAAAAAAAAGGAAATAAAAAGATCCCTGGGTGAAAACGTCTCTTGAGGCACCCAGGGAAAATAACTAGGATGAAAACCTCTTAGATGCAGACTAGTTGTTTTCAAAGAAAAAAAGGTGAAAAAAATCATGAAAATATCTATTTGTAGGTCAGAAAGGAGGACGATCAGAGAACAAAGGAGGATAAAAAAGGGACCTATTTCACTCGGATTTTTATTTTTCCACCCATAATCATTCATCACTCCACCATTTCTTTCATTTTTTTCACCCTGTAAACGTACAGGATCCCCTGACAACCTACAGGATGATCCTGTAGTAATTACAGTGGCTTGGGAATCCTACAGGAAGTGACCCTAGGGTGAGAAAATGACCTACCATGTCAAAAAAATAACATCCCTTCATCACCACTTCATTACCATACCTCTCACCACCTTGATTGCCCCTGCATTCATCATAAAAAAGTCAATTTCCAAAAAAAAAATCACAATCCTCAAGAGAAAACACAAAGAGAAAAAATGAAATAGAGAGTAGAAGGGAGCAGCACCTGAGTATTTCTCATTCTCCACACTCCTAATCTTCCTATCAATCCATGTCATCATCCTCAAAATTGTTGCAGAAGAAATGATTAGAAATTCTGAGGGAGAAGAAGCTACACGGCATCCTGTAGCAGCCTATGCCATAGAATACTAATCATGATTGAAGAAAGCTTCCAGCATGAAGATCCAGAAGGGTAGAAGGAGCTCCAGAGCAACAACAACACTATCATCTTCAACACCAGGTACCTGCATATCAAAGGAATCATCAGAGAGCAATAAAAAACGAAGGAGAAATAGCATGTAACCAATACACAGCAAGCACCTCAGGTCTTCAACAATTGCAACAGGGTATTAGCACAATAGGTAAGTATCTTGCTTCACTCTCTCATTTGCATAATGTAGTCAAAATATGTAAAGGTTACGAGAAAGTTGGTTTATAAGCGAATGGTTGCTAATTAACTTGGCCACCTCCGTTCAGTTGACGAAGACAAAACAGTTGGTCCTCCCACACGTGGCAACAATGAAGTCAAAGAAAGAGAGGAGAAGGAAAAAAGAAGTTAAGTCTACAGAGGCACGAACTAGGAGTTGATTACGAGGAGAGGGGAATGATGAGGTGGTAGTGGGGACCAATGCTTCGAAAATTGAAAACGTGCCTCCCCTGCCAGCACACCACCGCACATAACTTGGCCATAAGAGGAAATAATCATTCATCCCCATGCACTCATCCATTCATCTCCTCAAGGCTCACTCTAGTAAAGTCACTCTCATACCCAGGCAACCTACAGAAGTGATAATTCCACCTTTCTCCTGTGTAGGACTTCCTACAGGATTACACAGGAAATCCTACAAGATCGCATAGGAATCCTACAAGATACAGACAAACAATCTACAAGATTGGCCGAGAGGAGTTTCAGAAGGGAAAACATGGGGGTTGGCTACAACAAACACTATGAGGAGGTAGGATCTATAATTACTTCCCTTTTTCAAAGTGAATTGAACATAAAATCACCTAGTATTGAGTGAATTTGGCAGCTGTGTAAGGGAATTGTCTCCACAGTTCTTTCAGTTATTTACTTCCGCATTCAAACATTGTATCAACCATCTCAGCTCCTCAAAATTCACCAACCAAAATGACAGGGGGGTTTAATAGAAGGGAGCCCATTAACACTATGATAATCCACCAACACGCTCAAGTGTTAGAAATCTTCACAAGGCATCATTGGATGGGGTATTTTGAAAAATTAAAAGGGTATGATGATGAAGTGGCCTGAGATTTTTCTCTCTCCCTCATTCCACTGACTAGAGTCCATGCCACTGTTGTGGTGAGTGGCCACTCCATAGAGCTCACCCTTGAACTCATAAGTAGGATTACCACACTTCCTCTAGGAGTGCCTTGGAGAAAAGAAGACAAGGAAGATAGCTAGATTGCCAAGAAGAAGTTCTTTTTAGAGGGAGAAGATCCCATTGACGACAAAAATGGAGTAAGGAGAACAAGGCTACCATACCCTTGGAATGAGGTAAGATACCACCTTATTAAATACATATCATGTGAAGGTAGGCATAGTGTGGTTTATGGGTATGACTTTAGGCTTCTTGAAGAATTGAGGTTTGGAGTAGAAACACCTCCTCACCATAGGCTCAGCATACCATACTTCCTTCTCCAATCTCTGATAGATACACGCATAAAGGTGCAGGAGGGAAATGACCAGCAGTTAGCTCTCCATGGATTAATTAGAATCATTATAGAATATGCCCTCCACAACTTCAAAATTCCTATCCAATGGTCATTTTTTAGATACATGCAAATAGAGGAGGGTATCAAAGGCCTCACATATGACATTAGTCCTGCTGTCAGTGAAAAATACGAGGAAGAAACTGAAACAGATGGAGAAGAGGTAGAGAGGAATGAAGATGAGATAGATGAGGAGGAAGAAGAGGAGAAAGTGAAGGAAGGTGATGAGGAAATATATGAAGATTTCAAGGAGGAGACTGATAAACAAGATCAAGATCTAGAAGAAGGAGAAGAGGGGAAAAACATATAGGAAAAGGGAAATGGAGAAGATGAGGCAAAAGACAAGGAGGAGTCACCTAGGGTGTCTCCAAAACCCATAGAGAGAGAAGCAATAACTGCCCTCACTACTCTTAGCAGCCCTATCAAGCAAAAAGGCAAAAGACAGAGGTCGACCCCCTTATATTTGAGAACAAGGAAAAGCACAAGGATAAGGTAGGGGAAACGCCAAACTCCAACCAAAATTCCCATTGTAATTGAGGACACACCTAAACAGTAGGATAAAATGTCTCCTCCTATGAAAACTCAAGAAAGAGGATCCTCATCACAAGCCTCCCCTAAGTCTCCTATCAAATATGTGAGAAGCCCTGTAACTAGAGCCACCTCATCCAAAGGAAATGAAATCCTATAGGATACACAGCAGGATGTACAAGAAGCAAAATCTATCCTACATGAGACTCTGCTAAACCTACAAGAGACTCAAAAATTGGATAAGGAGGGAAGCCTACAACAAGAAACTAAAGAAGAGGACCTAGACCTAAGGGAACCTGGCCCTAAACCTAACCTTGACTCCTACTACAGATTTATTGAAGGGGGCAAGGTCATTCCACAAAAATTTTCTATTCCATTATTCTTTGAGCTTGAGAAGGAGAGAGCCAGAACTCATAGATGGATGCAGATTTCCAGGTCCAAGGGGGTGGATGACATTGGTCACATGGAGTAGAAGCTGAAAGGGATGGGTAGAGAGCTAAGTAGCTTGAGGGATAGAGAGGCCATAATGAAAAATCAGTTAGAGACATAAAATGCATGGTTGAAAGGACAACTACATGAAAGAGAGAATCAATTGGCATACATGGTCAGTCTCTCTTTGGAAGAAATCCAGTGCAGGATGCCAGATAAATCATATTCCCTATACCTTAAGGAATAGTGGCTATAGTTCCAAATGAAGACCCTAACACTGAGAGGCACTATGCCATTTTAGGATTATAGATGGTTCATTGATCTTTGTGATCAAAGTACATTGGAAGATAGGGCCAAGATGTCTGATTTTTATTTGCATAACATGGCCTTAATAGACATGAATGTATGGGACCCTAATGCGAAGTTAGGAGATTTACAGTTGATGGCTTTGGCATCATGGATGAAACATGAGGAAGTAAGGGCTGCAAAAATGAAGAACATATTGGAAAGAGAACAAACATGGCCTCTTATGATTAGAGTAGAGTAGTCCAATCCAATGGCCCTCATCAGTACACATAATTTAATTGCAAATGATCCTCATATTACACCCAGGTATCTTGCTATCCAAGAGTAAGAAATTTCACATTTTGAGGACATGTTTAGGTTGTTAGGGGATGACAGCATGCAAGCTTGCCTGAGGAGATGGAACACATTGCCATATAGTTTAAAGATAAGAGAGTACCACTCTCCTCAAAGAATGAGAGAAGCACTGAACATGACACCCATGTACAAGCAATCTATTCAAAGGCTCAAAGTCAATTGGATTGGCTTGAGACTCAGTCCACCACTACTCTTAGGGATGCTAGAAGGAAGGAAGGAAGAAGAAGAAAGGAGGCAGTGGGAGGAAGTAGAAAAGAAGGAAAGTTTCTATGCACAAGAAGAGGAAACCACAGCAGAGGCATGGGATGTTAGGGAGGCCACTGGAGCTATGAAAGACATTGATATTGATTGAGTTGCTCATAGGATGAGAAACACTTTCACTAGGGGCATGCTGATGAGCCTCATAATTGGGTAATTATATGGGCCTTGATTCACCTCCTAGCTTAGTCAAACCAACTATTCTCACAAATTATTACATGTTTTGATTATATTTTGTTTAATGATATGAGTTAAAGTGAGATATTATGCCCAGTGGAATAATATGCATTGAATGTAGGTTTGGAAGAGAAAATCAAGGCTTTTTTGCAAGACTAAGGTTTGAAACTCGAATGGGACAAGGGAGAGATATTGTAGGAGGTAAATCCTCCTCATTTATTCCTCCCGCATTCAAATAATCCTCCATTAATCCCACTAGCTTGGAGTGCAAGCAGCCAAGTCATGAAGATCAGAAGGTAGTCGAGCAAGTAATAGATAAAGATTTAGTCCATATCAAGTTTGGGAGCTGAGCCTCCTTAAATTTAAGGAATTTGTTGGGGAATTTAGTTTTATATGTAGAGGGCCTATAGCCTCATTAAGATTCGAATTTTAGTTGTAAAAACTCTAGTTATTTTTGAGCTCCAAACTTCTCGATGACTTTGATGTAATTTTTTGATTTGATAATAAGAATGAGTTTTTTCTTGATCCAATACTAAGTTAACTTAGAGGGTTGAAGCTCTTGGGTTAGGGCCCAACCCTGGTAGCCAATGCTCCTCTTCTTGTATCTATATGCTTAGCTTAAGTTCATAGATTCACGGTTCAACTTTCTTTAGAAGTATTTCATTGCAAGTAGTGTAGATTTGATTAATTGTTTATTAGTTTTCTTCCATTTATGCCTTGCTTTAGTAGAAGGTTAGAAGGAATAAAATAAGCACCACAAAGCTGTCAGTAGGCGTCCTGGCCTCACTTCTTCCCTTTGGGATCATGATTTGAGGAAAAGACCCTTATGCAGCCCCAAAAGGACATTTCCATTTCTTTCATAAGATTTAGAGTTTACTCTACTTGAACCAGCATTTGATCAATTTTGCAAGTGTATGATTTCATTTCCATCTCTTCTATCTTCATTCTTGTAGTGGATGTCATCCATGATTCTGTTTTATTCAGCAATTTCCTCATGCATAAGGTAGATAATTAGTTCATTAAATTCTGCTTTTTTAGCTCATGAGAATTCTTCTTGTTTACATGACTTTTTGGAAATTACACATGTTTGATGTGGAGCAGGTGCTTCATAAGTAGAAAGAGATCTCATATCAAGCAACCACCTTCCAATTTCATCCACCTATGGGCATTCCTTGTTTTCATCAAGACCTTCAACAATTTCATCATTTTACATAGAAATTCCCCCAACCATGTTGAGCGAATCCAACCATCTCCTAAACTTGGTTTTTGGTTCTGAGTAATCCTAGGTCTTTCTGCACTCCATTCAACCCATTAACCACCTTCCCCAAGCCTTCCATCACCTCCAACACCCATTGTTTTTCTCTCAGTTGTATCTTGTAGAAATACATGGAATCTTGTAGGTTTCTAGTACATCCTGTAGGTTTTCCTACAGTGGCCTCTTTTGTGGCCAAATTGAGGGAAAACCTCTAGGAATCCACCCAAGGTCACCCAAGGGTCTCCCAAACCTTCCAACCATCTCCTGAACCTTCCAGCCATCCACCAGCATCCCTAAAGCCACCTACCACATCACCAAAAGAGATTAGCTTGCACCCTTGATTTTTCATGAAAAGCACAAAAAGACAAAACAAATTTATTACAGTCCTTTACATGTATAATAGTGATGCTTGATGTTTTTTACTTCCATGCTTAGGACAGTAGCATTTTTTCATGTTAATGTAGCATTATTTCAAAGCATAGCTCTTAGCAGTTAATTAGGAAATGGTGTGCCTTAGCATTGAATTTCAGTCTTTTTCATTATTTTAGTAGATCGGGTCTCTCTTAGAGTAGATTTCTATTTCTTTCATCAAGGAACCAAGCTTCTTCTAAATCCATAAAAGTTTGGCTTGAAAACCCTAGTGGTCCCCCGCCAGCTAAACAGTGACAAAATGTAGAACCATCACTTTTACTTATGTATACAACACTGCCACCTCCAAATTTGTACGAACCCAGGGTTGATAATGTAAAGTTGGTAGCCCAAGAGTTACCACATTCTTGTTGCAATATTGGTGCTCATCAGCTATCTTTAGTGTTGGTTCAGCATCAATTTCTTGGCATAGTAATAAACCAAAATATGACGCACCCAACTTAGTAGAAGTTGACTATATGGCTATTAGTCGAGCAGAATGTGAGCCTGTTTTGATGAGGAAGATCTTCGTTGGTCTCTTCAGTTAGGGGATAAATCCTACATTGATTCACTGTGATAATCAGATTTTTATCAAACTCTTTGAAAATCCATTGTTTCATGATAGGTCCAAGCATATAGAATCATGTACCATCACCTGAGAGAATTTGTTCAAAAGAGGATCATCATGTTACAGTACATTCACTACAAGAAAAAAGGTCATTGGTAAGGGTCATTCTTGTGACAGACCTTTAAGGTCCGTCACCAATGTCGCATATGGTGTAAGTCTTTAAAAAAGGATTGTTGTAAGTGTATATAGTGATGCTCCTTTACAATTTGTCACCAAAGCCATTTTTAATGACACTTTTGGTGAGGGTCATTAAAGGCCCGTCACTAATTCTCTCTTTGGTGACACTTTTGGTGAGGGTCGTTAAAGGCCCATCACTAATTCTCTCTTTGGTGACACTTCTACTGACGATCTTTTTGGTTACTTTTGTTGATGGTCAATAAATGTTCGTCATCATTTATCATTGCAATGAGTTTTTTACGATGCTTCATGCCTATGACGGACCTTTAAGGTCCATCACCAATGTCGCATATGGTGATGGTCTTGAAAAAATTGTCGTTGTGAGTGTATATAGTGATGATCCTTTAAGGTTTATCACCAAAGCCATTTTCAACAACACTTTTGGTGAGGGTCGTTAATTTCCCATCACTAATTCTCTCTTTGGTGACACTTTTGGTGAGGGTCGTTAAAGGCCTATAACTAATTCTCTCTTTGGTGACACTTCAAGTGATGAACGATGCTCTTTTTGGTTACTTTTGGTGACAGTCAAAAAATGTTCATCATCATTGATCATTTCAATGAGTTTTTGATGACGCTATGTACCTGTTACTATATTTTTGGTCAAAATATAATGATTTAAGACCATTGTTGTGGAGTCTTTTTCATTATGTGTCCAATGTATTAAGAAGTAATTAGTGTGTATCGTTTCCCTCAATTCATAAGAATATAGTCTTCCTATGAGTCAACACATGATTCATCTCTATTAGGTTTATTATCTAGCAAATTTCCTTTAAATAAATTTCCACTAGCGTGTGTAGGAACTATATTATTTAATACATAATCAAGCTTTGTCAATTCTATTAATGAGAGAGACCTAGCACTCCTCAACACTCATGGCACACCTTAACATGCTTTGGAACAATACACTAACATTCCTTGGCACCTCACATGTCTTTGAACATATTTGTACCTGAACATCTTTGTACCTAGAACATTTTGCCATGAGTAGGATGCCATAGCATAACATAGAACTCCCCTATCATGTTTTGGCATTCCCTGTAGTCCCTAGCATGCCCTAGAACGCCTTGGCATAATATTGCATTGACAAAAATTAGCACTTGGAACACATTGGCACTTGGAATGTATTGGACATATTATTAGTGTGCCTAGCATGGCCCTTTTGAAAAAGATAAAGTCCCAACTTATTAACCCTCTCATGTGTTCATTTCCTTTCATTTTAGCTTGGTTATTCCTTTTGTTTTCTTGAAACTCCTTGACGCATATTGGCATACTCTGGCACCCTGCACATCCTAGCATGTCTTAGCACCTAGAATGCCTTGGCACTATTTGGCACATGTTAGCACACCCCAGAACTACCTAGCACACTCTAGCACTTCTTGACATTCCTTGATATTCCCTAGCATAACTTACCCATTCTTAGCATACCTTGTCACTCCCTCCTTGGCATGACAACTAGCACTGATTGACACTCCCCAACACACCCTCATATTCATTCACTTCCATGCATTTTGACCTAGTGCTCCCTTGTATTTTCCTAGTACTCCCTAACACTTGTCAGCATGCATTGGCACTCTCTAGTACACCTTAGCACCCACAGTGAAGAATGAAACTTGTAACCAATGTTACTAAACTTGGAATAGACAATAAATCAGCGAGGCAAAATAGCTAAGAGTTTTAATTAGATTGGGGAAAATTTCGGAAAAAATCGGGAAAAAATCAGTGAATTCAATAAATAAAAATATACACATATATTGAATTAAAAAAAGCATTTTTCATTGATATTTAGTAAAGCCATGTCCAAACAATTCATAATATCAATAGATGTCCAAAATACCATTAATGAATAAGTATCTCATATATGTTATGAGTCCAAACATGATCCAAAGTATTGAGTCATGACTCCTAACTAGTGACTACATAGAACTAGAAGCAACTGCTTCTAAAAGTTTACAAACAACTACATACTAATTAGAAAAAATCAGTAACTAAGAGTCTAAGACTCTTAAGAGTGAGAACTAGAAGCGATTCCTCCCACTCCTCTACTTGCTTGACTCTCAAAGTTCTTCAAGCCATGTAGGCTTAAAAGAGGAGCCTCCTCTAATTAGAGCCAATATACTGCATTTGTAGTTTGCAAATCTATCTCTTCAAGGTCTATTGGTGAATGATCCAAACCTATCATTATCATGAGACATTGAAAAGTGAATTTAAGTTTGACTTTGAACTTTAAAGTTTAAACTTTAAATTCCAAATAAGATTATGAAACCTTCAAATCCAAGCTCTCACCTAGTATTTTCTTGTTGCGAAGTTGTAGATTGTAATGGAAAAATACAAGCTCATTTAAGCCCTTTTGTGTTAATCAGTTGTGATGTATTTTCTCAAACATGCTCCAGTTTCACTCACAACCTAAAGCACTGCATGCTTGGATTAAGATTCGAATGGAAAATCTCTTCAAATCTAGCATATCACTACAAAAGTTTTTCCACCAAAGACCTAGCAAGTGGCAAGGGTTCATGAGTAGACATACTAAATACTAAATATTAAAAACTTAAAAAGCAACAAAATTTAATAAAACATTTAACATACAAAATAAATTTTAAACAAATTTAATGAACTAATAAAGCCTTCAAGCCTCAAAGGGTAGCTGACTATTGAGATTGCAACAAGATGATGGAGCTTAGTGAAAAGAGTCACCTTCACTAAGTGGGCCCACAGGCAAATTATGGCACAAGTTCTATTTTTGATCCCAATAGGGATGATCACAGAATGGGTGATCACAGTATGAGTGATCACAGTGTGGGTGATCACAGTATGGGTGATCACAGTGTGGCTGACCACAGTGTGGGTGACCACAGTGTGGGTGATCACAGTATGAGTGATCAAAGTCTATTTTTAGACTGGCTGTCAAAAATAGAAAAGTCAAATATTATTGTCTCATAATAATATTTGGACTATAAACTTGATCTTATTCTCTTGGAGCACTTCAGTTTGAGCTACAGATGTGGCCCGTGTAGCTGTCAGAAGGAAGTACGCTTTTCTTATGAGACAGTTGAGTTGTTGCATGCATGACTTCAGTTAGAACTCAATCAGTTGAGTTTGGTGGAGTTGATTGTGGAGTTGATGGAGTTGTGTTCAGTTTGACTTGGTTAAACTAGTTGTAGTTAGTATAACTGCAAATAGACTAATGATGAGTTGTTAAACTAATTATTAACTCATAATACAACTATAGAATACATCAGTTAACTCAGTTGCATGTCAGTGCATGTTCAGTTCAGCAGGGACAGGTGTTAGAGAATCAGATTTCTATTAGTTGTGACTATAGTTGCGCATCAGATCTTGCACAATCAAGGGATTGAGTATGCCAATGAGTTTTCTCATGTATTTTCCCAGTATTATAGCCTCTGCTCACGTCTTACATAGTGTGAGTGATTCTTTGGAGGTGAAATACGAGTTTGGTAAACCATTCTCATTCATTCTAGAGTAGGTATTGAGTAGTGGAGGCAGGCAAGCAGTGGAATAGAATTGGAGGTTAGATCTTAGTTGTATTGTGTGTAACAGGTGGAGCTAGTACTGGATTGCTTGTGATAAGCATTGTACTTTGTAATGTTACATGGTCTCAATCATTAATATACAGATAGTTGGGGTTTTTAACGAGATGCTTTCCCCGGGTTACATACTGTGTTAATGTGTGAATGCTCTTGATGTTTTATTGTTATTGATGCTGCTATATTGATGATCAACGTAGAAGAGCTTATGTATTGTGTATGTATTCGGCAATAGTACATGATCAGGATAATCTCTCTTGAATATGTGTTAAATTATTCAAAATTTCTACACTGACAACAACTTAGACCTTTCTCGTATAACTCTGGTAAAGGAAAATAATTTAGGTGGTTCTCTATAATCCTATAGTTGGGAAAAGATACGACTTTGAAATTTTGGATCGGGGAAGCACCTTTCCATGCATGTCATAAGTCCTCTGTGAACCTCCCCATCCTCATTAAATTTGTTCTTATCATAAAAATACTATGGGTTCAAGAAGTACCTAGCAGCATGTAAGGGGGAATGCAATTTCCTATCCCAATGTACATCAATAATGTCCCAAAAAGGCATATAATTTTCCTCCTCATCCCCATATCTTCTATTGATGGCCTCCTTTGTGAGATCCATCACCTCATAAATGTAACCCATAGCAGGTTTGTCACCATCAACCATCCCAAAAGTTCAAGCTTTCAAATTTAAATTAATATGAAACATTGAAAATAAAAAGAAGCTTGAAATGAAATTTAAAACATGAAAAAGTTAAAAGACTCGAAGTACCTGAGAACGCTAACAAGGGACTCCATCACAACAATATTCTCTTCGGCATCCGTCCAGAAATTGTCATTAAACACAAGTGCAACATCTTCAACGCCTTCAAGGGTCTTGGAATGTTTAGATGCCATCCACTCAGGTCCCAAGGACATCCTCTTCATATTTATATTTTACTCAACCACAAATTGCAAAGATATGAAATTTGTTGCAAATCTAGTCACTGCAGGTCGAACAATTTCTTTACCTTCAGCGTATTTTCTCATGGTGTTTAGGACAATAATGTGGTTGTATAGGTATTTGGTTATGGATTTTTCCTTCTCCACAAACTCATGTATCCAATGAAGCTTACCAATGTCTTCAAGCATTAAATCTATACAATGGGCAACACAATAGGTCCAAAAAATAGTGGGGTGCCTTATCTCAAAAAGTCTACCAGCAGCCATATAATTAGCCACATTGTTGGTGACAATTTATACAACATGTTCTTCTCCCACTTCTTGAACGAATTCCTCCATCATTTCACAAATAAGATGTGTCGTATTAACCTTGTCTGAGGCATCCACTAATTTGAGAAACATTGTACCTACTAGACCAGATACAAGGAGATTTATTAAAGTTCTATTCCTCTGATTTGTCCATCCATCACTCATGATCATGCACCTTGTTTCTACCCATGATGAACGAAACTCAAATAGCACAAGCATGGCATCTTCAACAATTTCTAATAGAAAATTTGTCCTAATCCTCTCTAATGAAGGACCTTTGAACCCTGGACCTGCAACAGCAACTGCATCAATAATAGCTTTCCAATAAGGTCTTATGGTACAGTGAAAAGGTATGTCAGAATAGTACCAAAATTTGGCAATGGCCTTGCTTGCCTGACTAGGGATATGTTTTTTTCCAACCAGTGGTATCCAAGGTAGGTTGGGAACCTGGTTTTGTGCGGGGAGAAAAAAAGGTGTTTATGTTTCCACCTCCAATGTTGAATGCAGGAGGATTCATTTGGCCTTGAGTTTTACTTGGACTTGGAGGCATGTGTGGGAAACTTGGGAACTGAATTGAGGATTTAATAGAGGAAGATGACAATGGGGTAGTGAAAGAAAAATTGTCAACTCCAAGAGTTCCTATTTCATTTTTTTTCTTTTCATTCTTTGTAATATGCTGACTCAACATATCAATGGCCAAGGTTGCTTCATGTTTGACATTTTCGTCAACGTTTTTCTAGAGACCTATATCATGGCCGAGTATTTGTGCAAGGCGGTACTTGAATATATAAATGTCTCCACTACAATTCGCTTTGCAAAATTTACAAAGGAGCTTAGGGTCTCCAAGAATCTTGTCACAATAAGCCCAAGTAAAGTCCTTCTCCCTTGGCATTGTTGTTGTTTTGGACTTGTGTTTAAATTGAGACTTTTGTTTAGATTTTGAGTTGGGCCTTCTATTTAATTTGGCTCCTATAAAATACAATAAAAAATTAAAATTAAAAATTCCATATATAACTTCGCAAAAAAGAGGGTTGGTTTTAAAGGATATGAGGTTTTGTTAAGGATCAAAGAGGATTTTGTCCACAACAAAAGCACATTTCGACCTAATATATCGTTATGACCTTGAAACACAATTATGTATATGTGAGGAAATGCTACCTAAAGGAATAATTATCAACATATATTGCATTGTAATCTTGAATTTCAAGTTCATTTAGCATAAGACAACTGAACCAATACATCAATAACAGATTCTAGAAGAACAAAAATACCCAAAGTTGTGAATGCATGGTTAAAACCTTTGAAGTCAGCAAGACATCAACCAAGGAAGGAATGCTTGATGACTTGGTTGATGGTTGGTATGAAAGCATTTCTTAGTGCATTTTTAAAATCTATTTGAGCCCCATTTATACGGTTGAAAAGTCATAACCAAAGGAATATGTCGAACATTCGAATGTGAAACTTGAAACTTTCCATTGAAAATGACATTGAAACTTCAATATAGTAATATACCTATTATTTAAGCCAAGTGCTAATGTACCTAGATTGTTGAATAGTGAAGCAGCTAAGCCTAAAGGTAACACACGTTAAAGGTGATGTGCGACTGCCCGAGGGTCGATATGGAGTATGGATAGAGCACACATTGGTGACTACCCGATATGGAGTCTGGACTTAGGCTCACCTTAGTGGTTCCATGATATTGAGTGTAAACTGTGTAATAGTGAGTAGTGATTGATTACTGAAGGTCTCGACATATGAGTTTTGAGCCTGAGAAACGAGAAATAAATTTTGGAATGACTAACGTTTAGTTTTTAGCACTGCAGCATACCTAAACTTGAAAAACTCGTGCTCATCAAATCAAGGCTGAAAATTGAATAAATTGGAATCAATCACAGGAATCTGCTTTAATCGGCAAGTCTCAAGTCAAACTTGCATTGACCATGAGTTAAAGTTGTTCAACGTGAGTTAGACTCACAAATATTTGGATCGGATCATTTGGAGAGCGAGAAGATTCCAACTCGTGACTAATCGCGATTGATTGGTGAGTCCTATTTCACTACTTGTAACTGAAATCTGAACTGAAAATAGGAGATCTTACAATTGAAACTAATTGTGAATTTTCTAAACTGAAATTGGCCCATCGACATCATTTCTATTTGCGACTGGGCACATCAACGAAAGAGATTCATTTTAAATCAGGTTCATGGAGAAAATATTTTATGGAAGATGTTTCTTTTATGTTGAGGAAGACATAGTAATATTTTTTATTAAATTTGAATAACAATAGTATATACTTTGTGTCTCCTGTATCTCATTATTTTTATCTCCTGTAACTCGTAAAAAAAGTGGTGTAATAGTGGACATGTAGCATCAAGCTCCACTCCTTTTAATCCAAAGTTCTCCATGCAAACCTTTGTGTCACTTTCATCGCAAAGCCTTCAATATAGAGTGTGGAGTTAACACCTACCTCTGCATGACAAAAGCTACACATACCTTTTGACTTGGTTTTTCCACCTTTTGTCCATTCTTTGTTTGGAGTCTGGGACAACAAGCTCCACATACTTTTTTTCCATACCTCTATGTGAGCGTAACTTTCCACATTTTCTTTGCTTCAACCAATATCAAAAGCATTTGTGAGCTTCTTTCAAGGCATGAATACATGTTTCAATCATGGAAATTAGCAAAGTTTCTAAAGCAAAAAATAATGATGGAGTTATCCTTTTCCATTTCAAATATGTTAGGATTCTATTGAGAGTTTTTCAGAGATAATTATTAACTAGCCTCTACTTTTACCTTTTCCTTAATATAAACTGCATCTCTTATTACATTTATAATCAAGAGATTTACATGAAATACTGGATCAAAGGGCCAAGGAATTTTCATAAATGCTTCCTTGTCTAGTAGAAGAATAAATGGTCAACATGTGAGCTTGGGTCCAATTTCTTGGGAATTAATAATTGTTTTGCAAAATGACCACTCTAGTTTGAATCTATAACTATGTTTAAGCATTGAAAATGGATTTTTCTCCAAATTGATCTTGGAAAGATCATTATTAAAGGCTTCTCTATATCTCCTCCACTAGAATGAATGGCTTGTATGTTGAAAAGTATAGCAAAGCTCCCTTATGAAAAGCCTGATCATCCCATTGTCACCAAGAACTCCTCCTTTTCCCCAAATTGGACCCAAAACAACATTGAGTACTTAATTATGATCCAACTTGAGAAATTTTGATTGACACTGCAACTCAAGAGCTATTAAATTTGAAGTGCGCTAATATGATTCTTCATGCTTTCATTGGATAAGTATATTGTTTTTGAATTTGTAATTTGTGCTTGTAGTATGTGGAACTAACCTTGTTTCACTTGAAAGGGTTTTTATTCTTGGACTATGACAATGCTAGTAAGATTTAGGCCTTTTGTAGTAATTGTACCCTATGATCATTTTTGCAAGATGTATGTCCTATGTGGAAAGAAATAAGAATTTAGTTATTACCTCCTAAACTAAAGCACCGTTCCTTTTATTAAGCGCCATGTAACATCCTCTACAAACTGAGGATGAATGGGACGTAATATCCTATCCATCCCCGTAGATTATAGTCCTCCATAAAGGAGAAAAAAACCCAAAATACCCATTGTTAAGCAACTTTTGGGGAAACTAGGCTTAAAATACCCAAATTTGGGGTTTGGAGTAAGGTCTACTCAATCACTTAAGAATATGAAACCCCTCTGCAAAATCTATAAATAAAGAAGGATTGAATTCATTTTGGATCACCAAGTGTGGATTAATTCATTTGTTCTTGAGCATTAAGTCTGATAGTTTTTGACCCCTTCTATCTCTTGTCAATTTCGGTGGTGAAATATTCCACCTTAGTTGACATTCCCTTATTATCTTGTTGTTTGAGCACAAGGGTCTTTGGCTAGTTAGCGAATTCTGTTGGATATTAGTCTCTTGTCATTTTCTGGGCACAAGATTTTTGTTAAAGGTGAATGAATTTGGAGGATAGTGCATGATAGCTTAGTTCTATTTGGCATACACCTCTCTTGAAGGAAGCAACAAATATTCTCAGTCCTTAATATCTTGTTATGGGAAAATCACTTACCTTAGGCAGTGGATTCGTTTCTGGCACATGGAGTACCGAAACTCTTTTGTTTATTTAGTTTTTGCATGCACAATTAAAAGGAGCACTTCCCTAGTTATTAATTCCCAGCCTTAGCTAAGCAAGCATGTTTGCATATCTCATATCATTTTCACTAGCGATAGAATTTAATTGTCTTACCTATCCATGCAAAGAATGTGCATTAGGATTAGGATTTAAGAAAGCTAAGACATTGTTGTACATGTTTCTAGATTCATTCTACCTTCTAGACTAAAGGAAAAGTGAATAGTAGTGTTTGAAATTTCTAGTTATTTCTTGTTTCAAAGAGTAATAAATAATGATGTCATTTGAGTTTCAAATCTGTGTACTTGTTGTTACTTTCTTCAGTGGCATGTGCTTCCCTGTTCAGAACAAGGGGTTTTTCTATAGTATCTAGCCTCCAAATCATATTCAATGAAAACTAAATATCAAATCATGCCCTCATACTCCAAATCATCTAATGCATCATCGTAGATAAGTTCCAAAGTAGACCAATGAGCTTTGACAGGCCAACTCCAACCCCATGTCACTATACCAGTGTTGACATCACTGCTACAAAAATTATTCTGAAGTGTTGCATCCTACACCAATTCCTAAGATGGATGCCTAAAGGGGTTCTAGAATGAGGCTCAACCTTCATTACCACATTTAAGACTTTTCAAATGGATAAGTCCCTTTAAACCATACCAATTGTTACACTTTCACAATTTGGCCATGTTCCTATCAATTTATATTTTGTATTGAAAAGTTAGTCCTATTTTACATGTTTATTAAATTTAGGAACAATTATAGGTCAGCTACAGCAAAATGTCAACAAATTTGTGGGTTAGGTTGGCATTTCTCCAAATACTATCACACATGTATATATAATCACACATTTTTCTTTTTAGATCTTCATTGGTTGAACAAAAAAGTTCATTGCCTGTGTAGTTTTATCCCATACCTCCACATCAGCACTCATAGATAACAATATTCTTAATTCTTCATCTGTGTGCATAACAAGGTCCCTTTTGGTTACTATTTTTGATGGAGCAACCTATGGCAATACACCTTTTACCATAGAGATGTTGTTGTTGGATAGAAATCACCATAGGAGTCTTACACAAGGCATATAAATGGCTATTTATATCACAATAATAAGCATTAACATATGAAGATGTGCAGACCCTAAACTATGTGCATTCAATCCATTACTTTTTATTTCATGGCAAATTTTGTTCTGCATAGTAGATGTGTTGTGGCACTTGAGTGTGTTTGTGTAAAACATTATAAGGCCAAACTCAGATTCTCATGTGTCATGGAAAATCAACGTATGCCTTGTTCACCTAAGAACTAATTGTAACTCATCTTAGGGTACTCATGTACAATCTCACTCATCCCACTTAACAAGTTACCAAGACAAGGCTCATCACATCCAACCTTGGTCTAAAACAATTAAGAAACACAATTTACATCTTGACATGCCATAGAACCTAACATATCTTAGAATGCCTTGGCACTATGTGGCATGCGTTAATATCCCCTACATTCCTTGGGATGCTTTGAAACTCCCTAGCACACCGTGGCACTTCTTGACATGCCTTGGTAGCTTAGCATACCTTGGCATTGCCTAGCATATAACCTTGTCACTCCCTCCTTAACACACCTAAAACTCATTGAAACTCCCTCTCACACACTCTTATTCCTTAATTTCCATGAATTTTGAACTACTACTTCCTTATGTTTCCTTGACACCCCCTAACACTCCCTAGTTCACCCTAGCACCTGACACATCTTGGCCTACCGCCTTAACACTCTAGCGTTCCTTGGAACTACATAGTATACCTTGTCACTCTCTCCTTAGCACACCTAGACATCGCTGACACTCTTGGTCACAAGCTCTTATTCATTAATTTCCATACATTTTTAGCTAGTTCTCCCTTATGTTTCCCTAGCACTCCTTATCACTCCTTTACACGTGTTGTTAGACCCTAGCACCTATGACATCTTGGCATGTCGCCCTAGCCTCTAGCATGCCTTAACACTACCTAGCATACCTTGTCAATTTGTCCTTACCACATATAGAACTCACTGAAACTTCTAATCACAAACTCTTATTTGTTCATTTCCATTCATTTTGACATAGTTCTCCCTTGTGTTTCCCTGGCACTCCCAGTTAACACTTCCTTACACACATTGGCATATCTTGGCCGCATGTCGACCTAAAACTCTGGCATTCCTTAGCATTTCCAAGCATGCCATGTAACTCCTCCTTAACACACTTGGAACTCACTAACACTCCATGCCACACACCCTTATTCCTTCATTTCCATGCATTATGACCTAGTGCTCCCTCATGTTTCCTTAACACTCCCTAACACTCCTTGGCACACATTGGCACACCATGGCACTTGTCACATCTTAGTAGGATTTCCTAACACTCTATCATATATTGGAACTAGTTATCATACATTGTCAGTCCCTCCTTAACACACCTATAACTTGTTAACGCTCCCTATCACACATGCACATTCATTCATTTACATGTAATTGAAACGAGTCCTCCCTTGTGTTTCCTCGGTAATCCCTAGCATGTGTTGGCACCACATCCTAGAACCTAGCACACATTGGCATGCCTTAGCACTTGGCATGTCTTGACATGCCTAACATTCCTTGGAGCTTTATAACATGTGTTAGCACTTCCTAAAATTCCCTGAACACCTTGGTACTCCCTAGTTTTCATGCCATCATAGATAACCTTAATTTTTTTGTGACTTGGGAACCCAACCAAGTCATTGAAAAAATAGTGTTGTGCCTAGACCAAAGTCTCATTTTGTCTCAAACTGCTTTTTCCATCCTCTTATCACAATCATAGGCTTTCCTCCTACAATTCCTAATATGAAACTCTCCTAATACACTTCGTCCATGGGACACCTAGAATTCACTGACACTCCCTGGCATAATCTCTTATTCATTCATTTCCATGCACCTTGACCTAGTTCTCCCTTATGATTCCATGACACTCCCAAACACTCCTTGACATGAATTGACACTATTTGGCATATGTTAACATGTCTTTTCATTCCTTGGCATGCCATGGCACTCCTTAATTATCATTCCCTCATAACTACCATTATTTTCTTTTAGACTTAGGAAGCAAACCAAGTCTTGCCTCGACTACAACAACTTTACCAAGTTACATTTACTACAACTAGAGTATGCCGTGTTCCCCTAATGGACTATAAGTCATATTAGGCTTCTCATGTCCAATATCAACTCATCCCACTTAACAATTTACCAAGTTAAGGCTCACATCCAACAGTTCCCATAAAACAACTAAGTAACATAGTTTACATCTTCACATGCCATAACATCTAGCATGTATAATAATCCATTGGCACTACATGGAACACATTATCATCCCCTGCATTCCTTGGCATGATTTCCACTCCCTAACAGACCCTACCACTCCCTAACATTCCCTGACACTCGAACATGCCTTGGCACTACCTAGCATATACCCTTGTCACTCCATCCTTAACACAATTGGAACTTGCCGACACTCCCTATCACACACTCTTATCTATTCATTTCCATGCAATTTGAACTAGTTCTCCCTTGTGTTCTCATGGCACTCCATGACACATATTGGCACACCCTAGGACTTGGCACATCTTGGCATGTCTCCCTAGCACTCTAGCATTCCTTGGAACTACCTAGCATACCTTGTCACTCCCTCCTTAGCACACCTAGAATTCGCTAACAATCCCTGTCACGCACTCTTATTCATTCATTTCCATGAATTTGAAACTAGTGCTCCCTTTTTTTTCCCTGACACTACATAACTCACCCTGGCATGCATTGGCACACCGTAGCACCTAGCACATATTGTCATGTTTCCTTGGCCTCTAGAATTCTTTAGCATTGCCTAGCATACCTTGTCACTCCCTCCTTAGCACACCCTAAAATCACTGACACTTCATGCCACAAACTCTTAATCATTCATTTGCATGCATTATTTTCACCTAGTTCTCCCTTATGTTTCCCTAACACTCCCTAACACTTCCTAGCACTATTTGGCACACCTTGGCACCTAGCACATATTGGTTGCATGTCACTCTAGCATGCTACAATGACTTAGCGCTGCTTAGAATACCATGTCACTCTCCTCTTACCACACTTGGAACTCATTGACACTTTGTATCACAACTCTTATTCATTCATTTCCATGCATTTTGACCTAGTGCTCCATTATGTTTCCCTAGCACTCACTAACACTCACCACACATTAGCACACCTAACTGCAATGAGTTTCACTAATAGTCAATCCAAAAACCCTTCCAGAGTCTAGCTAGTTACTTGTTCTTCTCTAAGATATTAGGGTTGAGTTTATTGTATAATGTTCAGTGTGAAAATATTACTAATTGTTTTTATTGCATAGAGTAATTACAATCTTCCCCATGTACACAAGGATAACTGAGAAGTGTTTCCCATAATCATGCAAGTGGAACTTCAACATGTACATCAGGGTAACCAAAAAATATTTATCATATTTACACAATGCAAGATGATAGGAAAAATATTTACATTATATACGTGAATGTACTAAGATCAGGACCGTTAGCATCATATCTACATATTTACCACAAGACGAGGGTCATTACAACCCCTTAAAAATAGCCATAAGGCCTTCCTCTTTTGCAGCTCCTTTACCATAAGGGTTTAATTGAAAAACACATAGTTCCTTTTAAGATTTATAGGTTGAGGAAGCCACTTCAAGCCCTTGAACTTAAAGATAATCAAATATTTGCAATTTGTTACAATAATAAGTCCACTATGCACACTCATCATCTTAGAGTTGGGTAGAGAGGGAGAATACTTGATTGATGTCAACCTTGTCAATGAAAAACTTTGCCTACTCATTGGTTGGACACTCCACCATTAGTTGACACCACTAACACACACCAAAAGTCCAAGATACCCATAATATGTGCCCTACACCCAAGGGTTTAGACTACACCTCCATAAAATGTACCTTCAACTTTGGATGTCCCAAAATAGTAATATCCTAACCCTAGCCTATTTGTTAGATTTTTGTAACTTTCTCCTTAACTAACATTTGTTTTTAACTATTTGATCTACTTACCATATACTCTCTCTTGATTGCACCCACCTAGTATACAAGAACACTTATGTTTTTAATACAACCAAGTTAAGAGGGCATGTTTCTTTCTTACACTTAAATGTTTTCAATACAACCAAGTTAAGAGCACATGTTTCCTTTTAAAATTCCAAAAGTATAACATGTCTATCTCTATAAACTAACAACAAAATCATTGCATAAAAAAGGTAAGATTAAAATTAAATTAAAATTAGATTATTATTATTATGATAAATACACCAAATATGGAAAAATTGTTTTCAAACACAATCATAAAAAAGAGTGTTAGTTTATAAAATACAACTACAAACTTATTAAGCCAACCTAGATCCATATTAACCCATATCTATCAAGTGCTGAGAGGGATCTAATCTCTCGATGTGCAAACCTCTTTTTTGGTGCTTGGTGGATCTAGGTTAAGATGGATCTAGGCTGGTTATCTAATACTATATAATATCTATATTTCTATCTATGTGTCTCTTTCTTATTCCCTCTCTCTATCTCACCCCCAAAACATGCATACTCTCTCCATATCTATCTCTCTTTCCCTCCCTCTTCCTCTATGCCTCTCTCTCTCTTCCCTCTATCTCTCCTCTCTCCATCGCTCCCTTGTCACTCCCTCTCTCTCTCTACCTTCGTCCCTTTATTTCTTTCTTCTTCCTTCCCTCTCTCTCCCCTTCTAACTTCATCTCTCTCTCCTCTCTCTTAGTTCTCTCTCTCCCTTTCTCCCTCACCTCCCTATGTCTCCCCCCATCACTCTCTCCCTCTCCCCTCTCCATGTTTGTGCCTCCCTCTCTCTCTCTTTTGCTTCTCTCCCTATCTTTATCCCCACCTATTCTCTCTCCCCTCCTCTCTTCTCTCCCTCTCTCTCTATCTATCTATCCCTTGTCACTCCCTCTCTCTCTCCACCTCTATCTCCCTATGCCTTAGTTATTTCCTCCCTCTCTCCCCTCTCTCCCCCACTCTCTTCTTCTCTCTATCCCCTCTCTCTTTTCCTACCTCCTTCTCTCTATCTCCCCCCATCACACTCTCTCTCTCTCTCTCTCTCTCTCTCTCCACCCTCTATTTTTATCACTATCTCCCTCCCCCTCTCTTCCCTTCACTTTGCTTGTTATCATCACTTGGATCCTTAGTTAAGATAGATCTATGTTGGTTCTTACTAATATTTGTATTATATAAATTTCACGTCTTTAAATATAAAAGTATTCTCGTTTATTTTATTAAAACCTTAATGTAATTTATATGGGAATAATTTTAGTAGTCGTGAGGGTAGAGGATTTTTATATATCTCAAAAATATTTACAACCCTTTTCCTATTAGCTTCAAATAAAAAATGTTATAAAATCAAATTAAATTAAAATATTTTTTTTGTGAAATAAGTTATGATTTTTGGGCATGTGTTAATGATAAGGCATGATATTGGACCATGGTATTGTAACAAATCCTATTTACAAGTTAATAGTATCCGTGGTAAAGTGGGGGTGTGTTGTGGGGAAAAGTATCCAACACGGAATGACCCTATCCCACTCTAAGGGTGATAGTTCCTTAGCAACAGCTGAAGCAAAGCTATCTAAAGTTACTTCTTTATGACATGCGAGAGATGAAAGGAAGAGATCCACTTACCGATGTCTTGCGCAAATGGTCGATCCAATCTCCTCTATTTGCCGCTCGCTCCCAGCTCCAAGTCTTCTCACGGGCCCAGCTACACGAGATCCTGCGAACAAGACAAGAAAAGGAAACTACAAGAAGCATGCATTCATAATTGATTCAAGGATTAGCATAAATCAAATACGCAAGTAAGACAATACACCATTGAAACACATGCGAATAGAAGAACCTCAAATGCTTTATTAATATAAGGAAGTAAGGTTCAGGCGGTGATACAACCGTGAGAGGTCCAATCCAGCATCACCTTCCCGACGGAAAAAAATCTCCTCTTCACCTCCCTCAAGCAATCACCCAATACTCTCAACTGTAAACCAACAGCAATTCTTTGCACAAAATTCCGGCCTCCAGATCCCATGGGATGAGATCCTTATATAGAGTTTTGGAGTGAAGATAAGTTAGCTTGATGTGTGACTCGTTGTCCTCTTCAACTCCAGTTGTTCTTCAGTCCTTGAGTCCACTCGGAGTTTCTACCTTCCACTTGGAGTTTTAGAACCTCTTTACTCATCATTAGGCGAATCTTCTGATCCAAGTGTCATTTTGGAAGCTTCCTGGGCACTGGCACATTGAGAAAAGATTCCTCCACATGTCAAAGTACGCCCAGCGCAGGTAGCCTTTGTTGCACTTGCTATGCAGCGCAGGTACACCATAGAGCTTTTGACATTCAGCGCAGATGCTTAGTGGAGCAGCTGCTTTGATCCAAAATTGACCTGTTTTTGAGTGTTTTTCAGTGGAGAACTGATCTGTAGTGCTGTGGTTTGCTGACCTTGTTCCTCTAGGGGTAGGAACAACATGTTTAGGGACTTTGGATCCCTCAGATTATTGACATTTCATGCTCCATGCTGTAAGGCACAAAAATGTCTATAACAGTTGCCCCCTAAAGTATGAGGTCGTTTATCGGGTGAAATGCTTTATTAGGAGGATCCGAAGTTCATTCAATCGTCGGGAGGTGACCTGTAACAAAATACAATACAATACATTATCTTTTCATACTTTCTTTTCATGATCTAGCTGATGTGGGCATTTCCCATGCTCAGCTTTATAAATACATTTGCTGTACATAAACAGACGATCGTCTGATAATAGACTGATAATTCTCTGCTTTTAATTATCATCCTTTAGTAGGATGATCATCTGCTGCACATGTCTATGTTTTTATCTCCTGAATATATATCGCAGCCCGGATGGATGAAACTAGATCCGGGGTCTTCAAACTTGTCCGATCTTCACTCTAGTACAAGTCGATCCATGTGAGAATTTCTTGAAGTCGAACATGGAAAGACATCGCTTGATTACCAGTCAATAATGTAAACTGTTAACAAGCGCGAGAGGAATCACCGATAATGATGATGACCCTCAAGGTACTGCAGCACAATTCACGTGGCGTGAATATAGGATCTGACGTCGAACACCACGCAAAGTCTCCCGGTCGAAGGTCATTAATGTATACCTATCGCCGGAAGTGAGAAACTTGCCATTGAGGCATGCAAGCTTCAAAGTACTGAGGGGGTGTTCCTAAATCAACTTCTTGGATAGTGAGCTGATGTCGACAAGAAGTGATCCGTCAAAGGAGGGCCTTAATGAATCCCACATCAGTGACACGGAATGGAGCTAGTGATGATGGTGAAAACGATCTGTGAAATATGATTCAGGGTGGTGGTCATGGAAGGACGAAAGATGATGTATGGTAGTGGATGGGACCCGGTTGACACTTTCTGAATGACATCTCTTGAACATATAACGACACTGATGTGATGGATCGGTAGCATTACCCCATGTATGGATGGTATGGTGAGACCATGGTGAAGGGACCGGTGAATGATAATAACCCAACCCGATATTTACGGAGGCAAAAGTGTCATGTTCAAGAGCGACTTGCTACCATTAAGCTTTGAGGTTCTTCCCAATTTTTCCACAGTCATTTTTGACCAGTACCTCTTTATTTTTGTCAAGCTTGAGGAGGATAACATATGCTTGTTCTATAACCTGCCCTTCGGGCAAGCCCATCGCTATGTTTTAACGAGCTTAACGATAGGGAAACTCGTTCTCTTCTAAAGACAAGTTTGTCTCTATCTAGTATTTTTAACGAGCCCAGCGACAAAGATAACTCGGTCCTTTTCATCTTTAGAGAGTCTGAAAAGGGTACATAAAGTGGACTCCAGGGGTCCTTTTTCGTCATCTAATCCCTTAAGTCCGAAAAAGTATAAAACAATACAGAAGGGATGAATGTTCGATATCTTTATCGAGCCGAACTAGACAAGCGCTCGATCTTTTTGTGCAATAATCCCTCAGGTCCAAAAATATTAAAATCTAGAGGAGGGATAGCTCTTCCGGTCTTTTTAACGAGCTGGAAGGCCAAAACTCGGCAAACTTTTCATATTTTACGAGTCAGTGAAAAGAGCTCAAAGAAGACTCGTATTTTGAGGAACGAGTGATAAACAGGGATAGCAGCAGATTCCAGGTACAGGTTGGAATTTTCCAATCACGGCAGTGTCACAAGGATGGCTAGGTGAAATCACTCTTCGCAGCTGTTCCTCAAAATAGGTAAACAATCAAGTGGATGTGAATGATCGGCCAAATGAAAAGTGGAGGTGACGGTGCACAAACACGACCAAGGCTTTTATGGCTGATGAATTTACGGTCTCAAATGGTTATTTACCGGTTCATTTTTTCTTGATGAGCTTGAACTCTGGGGGAAGCTTGCTCACATGTGCATTTATTTTTTAATGAGCATGAACTCTTGCTAAAACTGCTCGGTTTTGCGTTTATTTTTTAACGAGCATGAACTTTGCCAAAACTGCTCGTATCTTGCGTTTATTTTTTAACGAGCATGAACTTTGCCAAAACTGCTCGTTTTTACCAGTCATAAAGTAGGAAGGTCTCCTGGTAGGTTGCTCGCTATTTTTTAAGGAGCTTCATCTCGCTATGCTTTGCTCCATATCCTCTCTTTATGCAAGCTGGGTATCGGCTAATCCTACGAGTTTAATGGGTTAGACCTACAGGTTTAAAGGGGGGACCTAAAAAACTAAAAAACAAAATAGCCGCCCGTGCTTGCATTCCAAGAGGTTTGCATGCCCCCAGGTGTAAGTCTAATTTCAAGGTCGCCCCTACTTGTCCGTCAAAAACCCTTGTTTTCAACGGGTGAGACTTACCTCTTTCTGGTTACCCAAAGAATGGTTTTGTTTGCTGCCGCAAATGAAACTCTTTCTGCGGCGATGTCTATCATTAGGTTACACAAAGATGGTTACAATTTATTGCAGCAATAGAATCTCTTTCTTTGGAGGCTGCCCCTACTTATCCTTTAAATCATTTGTTTTAATGGGTGAGGCTTGCCTTTTATCCAAAGATGGTTACTACTTGCTGCCGCAAACGGATCCCCTTCTTTGGCAGAGCCTACTTTTTTAGACAAAGGTGAATGACCTTTGTCAAACAAGTAACCTTGACAAAAGAATCCTTTTCCAGAACAACCCCATTCCTAACTGCCCCTTCTTCTGCATGAGAGCTCTTGCCGGCTCTTCTGTTTTATGAAGATGAAGGAGGGGACGGGGTACGGACTAGTCATATTCTCCCGTGGAAATTCTACTTTACACCCAAGGTTTTCTCTGACCCCAGCAGACTAGGATGCATGCCCCCTGGGTTCTGGCCCTACTTTCTCGAATCACTCGCACTCATCAGGAAGAAGAACCGGAGGTAGAGACCTTTCTTGATCGAAAAGACCATTGAGGATAGGTATGTGACTATTTGCGATGCGTGATCCCGGAAATGAAAGTTGGTCTACGAGCTTGACCATTCTTCCTTCGTATGGAAAACACATTATTCGAAAGAGTGAGGAGACTATTGCTTCCATGCAATATATGTAGTCTCGTCCAAGGAGTAGGTTATAATCCAAGGGTCCTTGGACGACCATCAAATTCATCTTGACAGCCTTCCCTTTCAATGTAATAGGCACATTAGGTAGAATCCCTAATGGTCGACTGGTTCCTTTGTCAAAACCCGAGAGATTCCTTATCTCAGGCAAAAGCGTTGGGAAACCCAGTGCTTTCCAAGCAATAGAGGACAGGATACTCACAGATGCCCCTTCATCAATGATAGTCCCATCCATCACCATTTTGTATATTTGGACTATAATTCTAAATGGTATACTGGCTGGTAACCGGGGTCTGCCTAGTTGGTTCCAATCAAAGGACACAACCAAGTTGCTTGGTGGTGGGACCAAATACATGGCTGGGTATGATCCTGACGATGCTCCTTCCTGCGATAAAGGAGTGGGCACATTGCCCTGATGTTCATCAGAATCGGTGTTGATGAAAAGAATCTGGACGGTGTCATCCTTACTCTCTTCGGTAGGTGTGTCAGCTGAAGATGAATCCTCAGTGACTGTGGTATTTGAAGACGAAACTTCTGAAGGGAGAACCGGGTCAACTGCCGTTTCGACCTTTGGACTTTCGTTCGGTCCGGATTCAGTAGGTTTATTTTCAGTGACTGACGCTTCAGCTGGCCCCACGAGCGGGGCAGCCGTATTTTCAACCAGTGAAGGACTTGGCGTGAGTTTTTGATATCCAGGAGGAAGTAGCAACGGTGCAACCGGTTGATCTTCCAAAACTCTCTTTGCTTCGTCTAAAAAGGGACAACGGCGGAGGGTGTGATTGCCTTCACACAGTTCGCAGGGGAATCTCATTCCCCTTCATTGTCTAGAACCTTCACTTTCGCTGGTCGATGGTAAGCATTCAACCTGGCTGTCAGAGGTTGATGCTTCCGAACTGTGCAAACGAGGGGACCAGTCCCTTAGTATTCGGGGAATACTGGGACAATCATGGTGGAAGTGGTCTCCTCTACATATGACACATGGCGATTTGGGCCCGGTCCGTGCTGTGTGTGGATTTTTGTTAGATGCCTTTTGCTTGCCCCCAGGCGCCTTTGGCTCCTTCTGCTTCTTTTCTTTCTTCTTCTTTTCCTTCTTCTTTTCTATGGGAGCTCCGCTTTCGGCGGCTTGACCTTTCGAAGAAGAAGGATCGGAGGAAGGCTTATAAGAAGTGGAAGGCTGGAGGGTAGCTCTAGACTGGTCTAACTGTTGACTCGACTGTTCAGGAACCGTGGTGTTCTGAACTACAGTGGTTGAGAATAGCCAAACTGGCAGGCCAATTGTCAGTCCTGGAAGCGACAACGTGGCCATGTGGGGTGCACGAACTTCTCCCCAAGAGGAGAAAGGGCTAGGGTTCCCGTCATGTGGAATCCCTTGGTTGGCGTGTTCCATGTTCCCAACCTCAAGATCAACGCAGGAATAAGGGGTGATTATGTTCCGTTTAGAATGAATTTTATATGACGACGCTTTAGACACAACTTGCTTTTTCAATTTTTAAGAGTCGAGAAAAAGCTAAAGATGACTCTAGTCTCCTTCGATGTATTAACGAGCCTGAAGTGACAAATGCTCGGATGGACTTTTTCAGTTATAGAGTTTGAAAAAGGCCAAAAGAAACTACTCTGGAGTTCTAGGCAGAGGGTGTGCCAAACCTTTCGCGAAACCACAGAATACGTTTTACGGTACGAGTGGTCGATCTTCGTGAATGCTGTGTTCACTGCATCGCGATCAGTAGGGCGGTCGACACGGCTTCCTATGGATAAAGGCTTTTTTCCTATAGGGGTCCCCCAATATACGCGACGGTACGCGGGGGCACAAGTATGTATTAGTGTTATCGTCCCTCAGGAGGAATCACCCACCTTCGTAGAGATCGACGGTCACTATGTTTAACGACGCCGGAACACGTCTCTACCTAGACCTCTACTGTGTTTCGTTATGTTTCAAAGCGTTGTTAGATAAATTCAGTTCTTTTTAGGTTGATCTTGCTTAGCAGTTTGCCTTTATGGATCACCACGTGATGTATGATACAACTCCTAAATGCGGTCTAAGAATGATAAGCAAGCTTTTTCAATTCTTTCAACTTATGAAAATCTTAACTACTGAGGGAAAAGAAAGACATCATCTTTTCAAACAGATCATAGAGCACACACTGATGCACTTTTCCTAAATCGACATGCAAACTGTCAAAATGCACATGCACAATGCAAGTATTTCTTTTCTTCTTCCTTAATGTTGATGTATTACAAAAAGAAGGCTGTTGTATAATTTCGAATTCAATTTCAAGTGAAAGAAAACAAGTTTTTGTCCAATAATCAAAAAAACACCTTAAGATTCACTCGTTTCAACACAAGAAATACTGAAATTTGAACCATATAACGAAAGCAAATGTTCAAGCAGCTATGAACAGTAATAAACTAGCTCTTAGAATCACAACGACACTTTCTTACAGGCCTAGATCCAAGAGGTCACAGCAAGACTAGTTCACTTTCGCTACGGGAAACTGTGAATGAAAGCAAGAAATACAATAAGAACAATCACGGTTTCTTCATACAACTGAGGCGGAATGAAGGCAAAGAAAGGTAGTTTCAGCTGGGTATATAGGTTGACAACAGGCTGCAAAAACAATATTGAAAACTGGGCAACAGACAGTAGGGAACCCCAGTTGCACAAGGCAAAACTGGATCAGCGCAGGTACTGCACTGTCAATCTGACATGCAGCACAGGTAGCCCCTTCGGGACCTGCGTTGCAGCGCAGGTAGCCTTTGCTGCAGCTGCACTGAAGAGACAACTCTCGTCTCTCTCAGATTCCGGGTCACAGTTTGCTCAAAAATCAATGGTTTTTGGCCAAATCAGAGGCTATCAGCCAAGTATACACTAGAGGATGATTAAGGAAGATGAACACTATCACAAAGAGCTAAAAAGAGTCCTTGTGGATCAGCTCTTCAAATCATAAACATGCCCAGCACTGAGCTAGAGTAGCTGCCCTCTACTTTGCATTCGAAGGATTCGAATGCAGTTTGATTCGGTACTCCCTTTGTTTAGGAAATGAATAGCAAGAAACACAAGCTACCAACAAGACACGATCCCCAGCGGAGTCGCCAGTCTGTTGTGGGGAAAAGTATCCAACACGGAATGACCCTATCCCACTCTAAGGGTGATAGTTCCTTAGCAACAGCTGAAGCAAAGCTATCTAAAGTTACTTCTTTATGACATGCGAGAGATGAAAGGAAGAGATCCACTTACCGATGTCTTGCGCAAATGGTCGATCCAATCTCCTCTATTTGCCGCTCGCTCCCAGCTCCAAGTCTTCTCACGGGCCCAGCTACACGAGATCCTGCGAACAAGACAAGAAAAGGAAACTACAAGAAGCATGCATTCATAATTGATTCAAGGATTAGCATAAATCAAATACGCAAGTAAGACAATACACCATTGAAACACATGCGAATAGAAGAACCTCAAATGCCTTATTAATATAAGGAAGTAAGGTTCAGGCGGTGATACAACCGTGAGAGGTCCAATCCAGCATCACCTTCCCGACGGAAAAAAATCTCCTCTTCACCTCCCTCAAGCAATCACCCAATACTATCAACTGTAAACCAACAGCAATTCTTTGCACAAAATTCTGGCCTCCAGATCCCATGGGATGAGATCCTTATATAGAGTTTTGGAGTGAAGATAAGTCAGCTTGATGTGTGACTCGTTGTCCTCTTCAACTCCAGTTGTTCTTCAGTCCTTGAGTCCACTCGGAGTTTCTACCTTCCACTTGGAGTTTTAGAACCTCTTTACTCATCATTAGGCGAATCTTCTGATCCAAGTGTCATTTTGGAAGCTTCCTGGGCACTGGCACATTGAGAAAAGATTCCTCCACATGTCAAAGTACGCCCAGTGCAGGTAGCCTTTGTTGCACTTGCTATGCAGCGCAGGTACACCATAGAGCTTTTGACATTCAGCGTAGATGCTTAGTGGAGCAGCTGCTTTGATCCAAAATTGACCTGTTTTTGAGTGTTTTTCAGTGGAGAACTGATCTGTAGTGCTGTGGTTTGCTGACCTTGTTCCTCTAGGGGTAGGAACAACATGTTTAGGGACTTTGGATCCCTCAGATTATTGACATTTCATGCTCCATGCTGTAAGGCACAAAAATGTCTATAACAGGGTGAATATCAATGGTTAAGAATCTTGTCATATTGTTATAAAATATTTAGATTGTGAAATGAAATTGCCATGGTATTAGCCCATGCTATTGTAATAAAGGCTATTCACAAGTTCATAATATCACTGACAAAGCGGGGGTGAATATCCATGATTAGGAATCCTACCATATTCTTATAAACTATTTTGATTTTGAAATAAGTTATGTTTTGGGCATGTGATATTGATAAGCCATGATATTGGCCCATGGTATTGTAACAAAGTCTATTTCCAAGTTAATAATATCCATGGTAAAGTGAGAATGAATATCCATGGTTAAGAATATTTTCATATTGTTATAAAATATTTTGATTGTAAAATAAGTTATGTTTTTAGAGCATGTGGTATTGATAAGCCATAGTATTGGCCCATGGTATTATAACACAACCAATTTTTTACAAGTTAATAATATCCACTGTAAAGTGGGGGGTGAATATCCATGGTTAAGAATTTGTCATATTGTCATAAAATATTTTGGTTGTGGAATAAGTTGCGGTTTTTGGGATTGAGGTATTGATAAGCCATGGTATTGTCTCATGCTATTGTAACAAAACCTATTCACAAGTTAATAAAAAATCAAAATATAACAAATTGAATTTTATTATTTTTATTATTAATTGAGCCAACATTTAGATTTTTCACTCGTCCCCATACTTTTGACTTTTATTATTATTATTACTATTGTTCTTTAACTAAGCCCATATTTAGAATTTTTTACATACTTACATTACACCTACACATCTACTCTATACTCTATAAATATTGTATTTATTGTTTTTTAGGGAGGGAAATTTTAACATTTTTGAAAAAATTCAGCTTTAATTTTGATGTAACAAAGCCCTCCTATTTCCAATCTTCATTTACTTTCTAAAACAAGTACTATATTTTCACTTTTCATAGGGCCAGAGGGAAAACAAGATTGAAGAGAGTTGTGAATTAAATTTTCACTTTTCATAAGGTGGAGGGAGGGAAAACTAGTAGCATAGTTTCACTTTTCACAGGCAGGAGGGAAAACAAGATTGAAGAGAGTTATGAATTAAGGTTTTACCAGTAGTAGATTGATATCGAACCCCACCATTAGATCTTTAATCCATTAATGGCACCCAAGTATGTTTCATTTCTAACCTCGCTACATTTACAACCCACTTTTAGACTTCTTCCACACAGGGAGGAGTACACACACCTCAATGTCTGGTTCAAAATTAACTATTTTTTTCATCCTTGCTTTTAAGTTTAAAAGTAGCATATTTTCACTTTTCATAAGGCAGGAGGGAAAACAAGATTGAAGAGAGTTGTGAATTAAGGTTTTACCAGTAGCAGATTAATATCAAACCTCACCATTGGATAATCAATCCATTAGTGGCACCCAAGTATGTTTCATTTCTAACCTCGCTGCATTTCCACCCCACTTTTAGTCTTCACCATTGGATAATCAATCCATTAATGGAACCCAGGTATGTTTCATTTCTAACCTCGGTGCATTTCCACCCCACTTTTAGTCTTCTTCCACACACGGAGGGCTGGTTCAAAATTCACTATTTTTTCATCCTTTCTTTTAAGTTTAATAGTAGCATATTTTTACTTTTCACAGGGTGGGAGGTAAAACGAGATTGAAGAGTGTTGTGAATCAAGGTTTTACCAGTAGCTGAATCATATCAAACCCCACCATTGGATCTTTAATCCATTAATGGCACCCATGTATGTTTCATTTCTAACCTCACTTCATTTCCACTCCACTTTCATTGGATCTTCAATCCATTAATGGCGCCCAGGTATGTTTCATTTCTAACATCGTTGCATTTCCACCCCACTTTTAGTCTTCTTCCACACAGGGAGGAGTACACACACCTCAGATCCCCCACCATTGGATCTTCAATCCATTAATGGAACCCAGGTATGTTTCATTTCTAACCTCACTACATTTACACCCCACTTTTAGTCTTCTTCCACATAGGGAGGAGTACACACACCTCAGATCTCTAGTTCAAAATTCACTATTTTTTTCATCCTTGATTTTAAGTTTACGAGTAGCATATTTTCACTTTTGATAGGGTGGGAGTGAAAACGAGATTGAAGAGAGTTGTGATTTAAGGTTTTACCTCTTCAATCCATGGTTCAAAATTCACTAGTTTTTTCATCCTTTCTTTTAAGTTTACGAGTAGCATATTTTCACTTTTCACCGGGAGGGAAAACAAGATTGAAGAGAGTAATGAGTTAAGGTTTTACCTCTTCAATCCATTAATGGCGCCCAGGTATGTTTCATTTCTAACCTCACTGCATTTCCACCCCACTTTTAGTCTTCTTCCACACAAGGAGGACTGGTTCAAAATTTACTTTTTTTTTCTCATCCTTTCTTTTAAGTTTAAGAGTAGCATATTTTCACTTTTCACAAGGAAAGAGGGAAAGCAAGGGAACATAGGTAAAATCATATGTATTTTTCATTCTTTTATGGTTTGTATCTATAGAGTTGATTTTACTGGGTGTACAGGGGGAGCAACAATTGTTGAGCTAGGGTTTAGGCTTGCAGAGTTTGTTCTCCATGGAAGTACGTAAAGGAGGGAGCTCCACTCCCTCCTACAAGTAGGCAGTGGCCAGCAGAGGTAAAAAACCAATAGAAGATGATAGAGGTCCTTCAGATGGAAGGCAAAGAAATAGGGAAGAGGAGCAGGATGGCTCTAAATCTAGGGAGAATAACAACACTAAAGAAAGCGAGGAAGCAGACAAGGAACATGGAACAAAAGACAAAGCACGAAAGGGACCATGCAAGCCCAAAACTACAATCACTCCCAGAGTAGTTTTGAATGATCCTACTCTGCAAGCGCATAGGGACCACATGCAAATATATGCAATCATTTGTGAATTCATGGGTTTATGGCCCACTGAAAAATATTTACAAACATGGATTAAATACCACTGGAAACCAAAAGGAAGCATAGAACTACATCCTGGGTCAAAGGGATTCTTTACTGTAATCTTTGCAAATATTGAAGATAAGGACAGAGTGTTTGAAGGAGGGCCCTACTTTTACATAGTTGCAGGCCTATATATGCGACCATGGGTTATGAATTTTGTCCCAGAACATGAAACTTTTACCTCGGTCCCGGTTTGGGTTAGACTCTACTCTCTACCTTTGGATTATGGAAGTTGGAACCCTTATCTACCATAGGAAATAAGTTAGTTCATTTTATCAAAGCTTCTGAGGCCACCAGAAGGGGAAAATACACATCCTTTGCAAGAATATGTGTGGAAATGGATCTTTTTGGAGCTTTGCTGGATGAGGTAATCTTGGAAGTGTTTGATGAAGAATGGGTGCAAACAGTGGATTATGAACACATCCCATTCAGATGTTGCAAATGCCATGAGCATGGGCACCTATTTAGAGACTGCCCTCTCAGTAAAATAGAAAATAAGAGTAAAACTAACACCATTAAAGATACTGAAATATTTCACAAAGTGGTCTAGAAAGGAAAAGGGAGCAAAATGGGATCAAAGCCACTTCAAATAGAAAGGCAACAGGCCAGTAAAAATAGGTTTCAAGCACTAGAAGAGGAAGAGGTGATAACGAAAGTAGATCAGGCCAAGGGAGGTAGTCCAATGGATGAGGAGAATAGAGAAGATGATGAGAAAACACAAAACATCAATAAACAGAAAGAAGAAATGATGAGTGACATAAATCTGGAGATGGACCAGGAAATGACCCAAAGTGAGATGGAAATGGAAGACCACGAACTACAGGAGATTCTTGAGAAAGAGAATCTATATCTAGAAGGATTATTGAAACAAGGAACCAGGGAGGGAGTGGATTTGTTACCTCCATAGGAGTTCAACGGAGTTCAACAGTTGTTCATATGGAAAACTCAGACTATAGGGTTGGAAAAGCAAGCGAATAATGTAAGGCAGGGCAGCGAATGTGTGAAAGTTATGAAAGCCACACCATGATTAGCACCCAGAAACCCAGGAAAGAAAAGAGGTAGGAAAAAGTAGACCGATCTTTTAATGGAACGTGAAAAGTTAATGATAGACTCAGGTAATATGAAAGACCTATCCAGTTACTCTTTTACAAATCTTTAATAATGAAGCTCACTTCTTGGAATATTAGGGGTCAAGGCAGTAAAAGAAAACAAAGATTACTTAGTAATAGGAGGAAACAAGTAGCACTGGATGTGATCTTCATCTAGGAAACTAAATGTTCCATTCAAAAAATAAAAGAGATTCACTACAAATGGCTCAATAGATTTGAGTTTCTGGAAGTCAAAGCAGAGGATACAACCGGAGGCATTCTCACGCTTTGGAACCCCCAAAAAATTGACATTATAGATGCAAAGGCATCTAGGGATTATCTTTCAGTGGTCATTCAACCAGTGGGAGATAAGGAAATTTACCTAGTCACAAATGTGTATGGCCCTGAAAGAATGGAGGGTAAACTCAAGCTTCTAGATTCCCTGTAGGACCTCAGGGAAAGACATGCAAGAAACCCTTGGAACTTAGGGGGTGATTTCAATATGATCAAATAGTTGTTGAAGAAAAAATGGGGTACCAGAATTCTAAATAAAGACTCTTGTGCATTTCAAACCTTCATAGACAATATGAAGCTAGTGGATATTGTAATGAGTAATGGTACCTTTACATGGAACAATAAAAGAGGAGGAGAGTCATAGGTGGCCTCCAAAAATTAGATAGATTCATAATCTCAGAGAATCTTATGCTCAAGGACAAGGACATAGTTGCAAGAGTTATCCCCTTTGGAGGCTCTGATCACTAGTTGGTGCAACTGCAGATTCAGGGCATTGGTACCCCCAGGAATAGATCTTTCAGATTTAAAAACATTTGGCTCTCCCACCCATATTTCAGAAACAACATAGCCATCTGGTGGGCAGAAGATTTGAATATTCAGGGCACAAGAATGTTCCTTCTTCAAAAAATACTAAAACATATCAAACTCAAGCTCAAGGAGTGGAACAAGAAGCAATATGGCAATATTTTTGAAGCAAAAAAATCTGTTGAAGGAAAAATGCAGGAACTCAACCAAACACTTATCATGGAGGGTTTTGATAAAGATAGAAGTGATCAGGCAACCAAATATCATCAAGAATGGGAGAACTTATGTAAACAGGAGGAGATTTTTTGGAGGCAAAAATCCAGAGTGCAATGGCTAAAAGAAGGAGAACGTAACACTAGATTTTTCCACAGATCCACTATGGCAAACATAACTCACAACAGGATTTATTCGATCAAGGACGAGGGAGGTAACCTTCTCAATTCTCATGAAAAAATAGAAGTAGTATTGGTTTAGCACTTTCATGGTATTGCACAGGAAAACTGTTCAGATAGAGAACAATCGATTGGGGTTGTATCAAGACATATATCTAAGATGGTTTCTAGAGAGGACAATTTCAACCTTAATAAATCAGTGTCGGAAGAGGAGGTTAGTGAGGTCCTAAAAGAAATACAAAATGGTAAGGCACCAGGCTCGGATGGATTCAATGTAGATTTCTTTAAAGCTTGCTAGAATATAGTAAAATAGGACATTCTGAACATAGTGGAAGACTCCACAAGGTACAAAACCATATTGAAGGCGCTTAATACCACCTTTATCTCCCTAATCCCTAAATAGGAATTCGCTCAAACTCTTGAGAGGTTTAGACCCATTGACTTGTGCAATGTTGTCTACAAGATAATATCCAAAGTTATGGCCAGTAGACTCAAACCTCTTCTTCCTATCCTAGTATCGGTTGAACAATCTGGATATGTGGAAGGTAGGAAAATCCTTGAAAACATCATTCAAGCTCATGAGGTAGTGCACTCACTAACAATCAATAGGAAATTTGGAATGATCATGCAATTGGATATAGCCAAAGCTTATGATAAGTTGAATTGGACCTATATCAGAAAAGTTCTCATTGCTTTTGGGTTTGATCATAACTGGATTAGATAGGTAATGGCCCTAGTTACTTTTCCCATTTTTTCAATTCTTGTTAATGGATCTCCCTCAGAGACTTTTATTCCTTCAAGAGGCCTCAGGTAGGGAGATCCACTCTCTCCCTTTCTCTTCATACTCATGATGGAAGGGCTGGGTCATTCTATCAAGCATGCTAAAGTAGTTGGTAAAGTCAAAGGTATCTAACTTTCTGAAGATGGTCAGGCCTTAACACATCAACAATTTGTTGATGATACCATTCTATTGGGTATCCCCACGGTCAAAGAAGCTCTAGCTTATAAGAAAATCCTGAGAGACTTTGCCATGGCTTCAGGTATGGAACTTAATCTCTCCAAATCTAAGATTTTTTTCTTTAACACTCACATTTCTATTCAGAGAAATATTTCAAGAATTTTTGGGCTTTCAAAGGGAGATCTTCCCTTCAAAATATTTGGGATTTCCTCTAACGGCCAAACCTTTACACAAGAGCATCTGGGAGCCGGTGATTAACAAATTGCAAGATAAAATCAGGAAATGGACTATTAGATCCTTCAATTTGGCTGGTAGGTTGGTGCTAACCAAGGCTATCCTACAATAAATCCCATCTTCATGCTATCAGCTCTCCCAACACCAAAAGGAGTCCTACAACAATTCACAACCATATAAAGAGACTTTGTTTGGGGCAAGGGGGAAGAAAGAAAGAAATGGGCCTTGGTAGCATGGGAAAAAATCAGCAAACCTAAAGCTATGGAGGGCTTAGATTGGATGATCCTGAGATTCTAAGCAAGGTTTTAGGAGCTAAATGATGGTGGCGATGGGTTAAAGACCTAGAGGCTCAGTGGGGCAAAGATTTGGAAAGAAAAATATGCTAGCACTTGGCAAAACAATGATCTAATAAGAATGTCAGGATATAGAAAGATCTAACACATTTGGAATAAGGCCTGGGAAAACTGGGGCTTAGTCCAAGGAAACAACTTCTAGGAAATCAGAGAGGGAAACATAGCCCTATTCTGGGAGGATAGATGGCAACAAGAACCTATATTGTTAAAATAATATTTGAGGGATCTCAAGGAAGAGATAGATACCAAAGGATTATCTAAAGTAAAAGACGTTTGGGATCAAACCAATAGTATTGGAAAATGGAGAACCTGGAGGAACTTTGATTTTAGGGATGACAGCCCCCTGAAGGAAAAAGAAGAGACTCTATAAAAAATGTTAGAATAAAGGAAGATTTTGATGTCAGAAGGGCAAGACCAGCTAAGATGGGGCAACAATAATTAGGGTGCCTTTAATCTCAAGGAAGCAAAAATCATTCTCCTTGACCTTAACCCACAAGCTCTGGATAAGATTTGCTAAGACCTATGGAGAAATCAAGGCTGGATGAAAATTAAACTCCTCATGTGGCTAGTTCAACATAGCAAAATTTTTACATGGGATAATATTAGGAAGAGGGGCATCCCGGGGCCTTCTAGATGTCAGCTCTGTGAAGCCCAAGAGGAAACTATGGAGCACCTTCTCAACAATTGCATTCTCACCTCCAATTTGTGGGATTCTTTTGCCACCATTTTCTAATAGACTGATAGGGACAAAGGGAGTATCATCAATACCCTAAACAAATGGAGAAGAAACTTTTCACATAATGAAGTTCTTGGCTCAGCATGGGCCATAATGCAAGCTTCATTATATGTAATGTTTGGAAATAAACGAACAATAGAATCTTCAAGAATGAAAAGAGGCCATTCCAATGCCTTTTTGAGCAAATCTTAAAACAACTCAAGGAAACAGTCAACACTATTGTGTGAAATCTCCCTAAGAACCCACCTTCAATAGTATATTTGAGAATTATCAGTGAGTTGGGTTTGCAGGGACTTATTCCTTAGGGACTGGATAGGAAAGTAATCTCCCTGGATTTTGAGCATTATTTATGGCATCCTCCCCATAAGGGATTTTTGAAATTCAACATTGATGGGGCTTCAAAAGGTAACCTAGGCACTGCTAGTTATGGAGGTGTGTTAAGGGATGAGAATGGAAGTGTCCTTTTCATCTTCTACTGTCATTTAGGAAGAGCCACCAATAACATGGTAGAATTGATGGCTATTGTTATAGACATTTCTGGGCACTACAACCCCAATCAAAATGTCCATAAACCAAGGACTCCTAAGTCCCTAAAAGTTTTGTTCCATCCCCTAAAAGAACAAGGTCAGCTGATTACATCATCTCCTAGAAGTTCTCCATGAAAAACTACTCAGAACTGGTCAAAGTAGGACCATCTCACCTGCTCCATGGTCAAAGTGTGATGCATCCCACCTAAATGCACACAGGAGGTGTGATGCATACTGAAAAGCCCTTCTATGGGGTACGATGGGTGAGAGTGGACAAATGGTAGAGTCAATTTGCGAGGTGGATGATCATGGAATCTTCCAGAAACTTCTCCTGTGACACTTGCCTCTCTGAATTCACCCAGGGATGAGTAAGAGATCATCAATCTCCAAGTGGAATCAAGAACTATCAGAGAGAGGACACTAATCAAATCCTAGAAGTTGACTCACCTCCCTGCAATCATCTATATATGGATCCCTCATCCCAGAGATCCAAAGGCTGGAATTTTATATCTTGTAAGGAAGTGCTGCTGGTTTCTTGGTGTAACATCATAGTGTTGGGTGATCTAAGCTTCTCATGAGGTGAAGAAGGGCTTTCTTGCTGAGAGGATGACATTGGGTCAGAACAATTGGTTGTAATCCTCTTTGCTACTCTTGATATTATTAAAGCTATTCAAGTTTTCCTCCACATTCTTGTATGATTGATGATATATGCATTTGTGTGGTCAAATATATATCTGGTCCTATATTGTTTGTGATAGTAGATCTCTGTTCTTGGACAGTGTTATGCTGCTTTAGTTCCATAGGTGCTCTTTGAAGCTCGGTAGACGAGGAAGCAATTAGCAAAGATCTATCAGAAGGGAGAGGAATCAAGCAAGGAATCAAGTGCAAGATAGAGGTTGGTCTCCTTTGTTCCCCTCTTATCTACTTCTCATAAAGGAAAATGAAAGTAGTTTTAGTTTGTTTGTTTCTAAGATAGCTATCAGTCTTAGTGGGACTAGCAGCTCTGCATAGACACTAGATTTCCTGATAACAAAATGGTGACTCCGCTGGGGAGCAAATAGCTTGTTTGCTTTTCTATACTTGTTTTTTTTATAAACTTACAAACGGAGCCTGATGTCAAGCCATCTAGCCTTCGAACTGCATTTGCTATGCAAGTGAAAAGTAGATCAATGCTACTTCATTCTATCTCTGGGTTTTGTTTATAAACTGAACAATTGATTTGTAAACATCCTAATTGCCCTTGTGGTGGCTCTAGTAGCCTCCTTAGATCTACCCCTGTGATTTATTTACTGATTATCACTTGCTCGGCATAAATCCCTGGACTGTGCTGCAAACTATGATCAAGAACTGGATCAAAAGTCTCACACTGTACCATCGCACACTCTCTTCAAGGATATCAGTATGCATTGACTTCCCGTGTGCAGTAGGTGGGATGCATACTGGAATCCCTGTGTAACAGGTGCGATGGTCAGAGAAGGCTAATTTTGCCTCTAGACTTTGGTCTTTCTTCACTCTTTTCAGCTCTATTAAGGAGTTTTGCTGTCTGTAGTCAGTATACCTCTGTGGAAACCCCCTTCCTTGCCATTATTCCACCTCCATTGTGCAAAGAACTGTAATTTTTTTATGTATTGTGAGCCATTTTTAGTTCTCTTTTACAAAGAAGTAGCGTAATTGAACTGTCGTTTCTTGATTTGGAAGTGTCGCAAGTGTTGTTTTCAGTCATATAAGAGAATCTGATTGTTCTTGATAGTCGATTACACTGTTACTCTTGTATTTGATTTGAATTAGTAGTTTTTCAAGTGTCTAAAGCAAGTTTTCCATTCCAAATCGCAAAGTGTCGTCATTGTCTTCATTTTGTCTTGAAAAGAAGCTTGTTAGTAAAGTCACTTTGAAAAATAATTCAGATTTGCGCTTAGCTTTCTTTTTATCATTCACACATTAAGAAGGCTGAAAAACAAATACATGCATGTGCATTTGCATTTAGACTGTTTGTTGGTTTGATTTAGGACAGTGCATATAGTGTGTGCTCTCTGCTCTATGTTGAAAGAATATCATCTCTCTTTCTTTAATAGCTAGGATTTTCATTGCAAAAAGAAGATTAAATGATTGTTTATCATCTTAGATTGCATTTTAGGAATTCTATATCTACATCACGTGGTGAACCTGAAAGGCAAATTTCTTAAACAAGATCAACTGTAAAATAAATTTAATGAATCTAAAAATGCTTTGGAACCTAACGCACAACATTTAGAAGTCTAGGCTAGAGACTTATTCCGGCGTCGTAAAGCCTGGTAACTATTGTTTTCATTGCTGTTTGGGTGATTCCTCCACTTTGAGACGACAAGTGCCAGTACGGACTTGTGCTCCCACGTACCATCGAGTATATATTAGGAGACCACAATAGGCTATATCCTTTATCCATAGGAAGCTGTGTCTTCTGCCCTATCGATTGCAATGCACTGAACACAGCATTCGGGAAGATTGACTACCGTACCGTAAAATGTATTCTGCAATTTTGTGATTGGTTTGGTAATCCCTCTATCTAGATTTCTAGAGTAGTCTCTTTTGTTCCTTTTCAGACTCCTTAAAGGAAAAGGTCCATCTAAGCACTTGTCACTTCAAGCTCATTAAAAATCGAAGGCGACTAGAGTCATCTTTTGTTTTTTCTCGACTCTTAAAAATTGAAAAAACAAGTTGTTTCAAAGCGTCTAAAATTCGTTTAATCCGGAAACATATTTCACCTTGATTTTTATTTGATCGATTAATCTGCAATCGTGGAAGAAATTCAATTGAAACCTCGCCGTTCATGGAGGCTTACGAGTCAACCGTCTTTGTCTCCAGAATCAAAACTGTTACGGACGAAGCAAACTTGTTTAACCGGTTCAAAATCCCCTGGGAAAGTTGGAACAAGTGTTCCGACACCATCGGAGACTCTGGTTACTCCAAACATTTCTGGTATCCCTACCTTTATAGAAGAAGTTTTGTAGCCACCAAAGGATAGTAGAACTGCTCCTAGTGTGAAGGTAAACTCTTGTATTATTGAACTAGCTCCATCTACAGCTGATTCGGAAGGTGTTATTCCCCAAACATTTGTTGTTGCAGAATCTATACCTTCTTCGACAGCGGAAATATTTTACGGACCTAACGGTCTACCTCTTCCACCTGGTCTGATTGCTATAGAAGAGATTGTGGAGGATCCTCCATCTAGTACTCCATCGCAATTTGGAGTTGGGATCACCCTATATCCTTCTTCAACAGAAATTAGTCTACCGTTATCGGAAGCTCTTGTAGAATCACTAGGAAATCTTTTGTATAGATTAGAAATGTCTGAACAACCGTTGACATCTAGGACTGTGTCATCTAACATAGCGATGGCAGAACTTCCTGTTATCACTCCAACAATGTTCGCCGGCATACCATCTATCCCAACTAGTTCTCAATTGCTAGATGGGGCCCACTCAGGGGCTATTTTGACAGTATGGTCCGTTCCCGTTTGTTCATCTAGAGTAATATCTGGGAGCTATTGCGTTGAGTCTCAGCAAATTGATCCTTCACGGTGTCAATTTGGGCAGTCCGGTCGTCAAGGGTAAATCATTCCTTTGAGTACCGGATTACCGCCGTATTGGGGGAAATATACCCTTTCATTGTCTCCTTTGGGAGAACAACCATATGAGAGTTCACAACAAAATTCAGGTTATGTTGGAACTACATCTAGCGGTTGGGTGCCAATATTGCCTCAACAACCAAGAGTTGTATACTCGATGCAACAATGTTTACCTATGTCAAATATACCAACTAAACAGGCTATTGTGATGGTGTCGCAAGTACAATTGTTGCTTGTTGTATACCAACCTCAGGTTTCTCAGGTCATAATGCAACAACCTCTTATCCTTGCGACTCAACCACAATCGCAAACTAGTGGAATGACACAAGCCCAAACGGGTACAATTACCCCTCATCTTGGTCAAACAGCCAGTATTGGACAACAGCATATGGCTTCACAACCATGGCTGGTGAAATATCAACAACCGCAATTCCAACAAGCTTACCAAGGATCGGAGCAACAAATCTTTGCAAATAATGGGCAGCCATATATTCAAAATGGTCAAAATCAACAATTCTATAATGGTTATGCCCAGCAACCTTACCAAAGTTACCAGCATCAAATGCATTATGCTGGTATGCAAAGACCAACTGCTGAGGCAATTCCATCTTATCCTGGGTATGCTTCGCCAAACATGAATCAACAGTTACCCTTCGTGGCGACTTTAGAGTTACCGGATCTAAATCGGCTAATGAACAATCCAATTGCTTACGCCCCTTGGTGAAGACCCATCGAATCATGTGATGACCTTTCATTTGTGGTGCTCATCAAACACCCTAAACGATGATTCGATTCGGCTTCACCTTTTTCAAAGAACGTTAACTGGTCCAGCAGCAAAATGGTATATCGAATTACCTAGAGCTTCATTTGATAACTTCAGTACCCTAGCCACAACCTTTTTAACGCATTTTCAGTTACCCATAAGGTACGAAACGGGAACAGAACTTCTTACCAATTTTAAGCAAACGACGGCCACTCACATATCCGATCATATTCATGAGTGGCGATGTCGTCGTAGAATGGTAAAAATGTACGTTCCTGATCAGCTTTTAGCTGAATGGTTTATTAATTCATTATTATCTTCCATTATAGATGATGTGGCAAAGGGAGGAGTTGTCATTGAAGAGCAAGTTATTTCTCGTGCGCAATATTTAGACTTGATTTATACTCAGTCTGGCATGCTCTACGATAAAATCCCTGACGCTCCCAGACTGGAATTTTTCGTTCCTCCTCCTAAATCGAACAATGACTCTCATGCCGGCGATGGCGTGATTGGTACAATGGACACGAAATCAACAAAGGCTATATCTAAAAAGGCTAGTAAGATTTCTAATCAAAATGCAAAAGAAGAACTTCTCACCTCGGAAGTAAATGCCGTCTCAATAGACAAAGGCAAAGAAACCAAGCAACCAGGAGGCAAGAAAAAAAACAAAGCGAAGAAGAAGAAACAGGAGGAATCATCACCTGAAAAATCTTCTACAGACCCTTCTGGAGATAAGAAACCAAATTGTCCATGTCTTATATGTGATGAGGATCATTAGGTAACAGATTGTCCATATAAAGCCGAGCTTAAAAAATTCTTCAAGAATTCAGAAACCTTGACAGTATTAACTGATCTGTTTCCAAATCCAGGAACAAATCTGGTTACCAGTAACAATTCTTCCCCATCACAAGTACTGATGTTGTCAGTTTCGAAGTAGCAAAATGATGCTTTGATAACGACAAGGAATAAATATTACGTGAATCCACAGCTGTCGAACAACAAGGATAAATATCAACCTAGTAATTCGACAACAACTTCGACAGAAGTTGTGCCGCCCATCATTCCAGAGCTAACCATAAAACCACCAAAGGGAGTAGTACACAGGTCAACATTTAGACCTGGTGCCAGAGCAGCACAACATTATAATATAGTGGAAGATCTGGCCCAATCGCCATCTGCTATGTCGACACTTGAGGTACTGCAAAATTTCCCCTCCCAAAAGTAGGCTTTATTATCAACAATAGATGGGATTGACCCAAAGGATTCTAATCTTGTGTCCTTTAATCACAAAGGATATGATCCTCAGTTACCAGTTGAACTAGCTTTCCTCATTCAAGTGAAAGCCCTCAAAAAAATTGTTCATCGAACAATTATTGATGAGGGGGCGTCTACATGTATTATGTCAATGAGTTGCTGGAAAAATTTAGGATCTCCAACCTTGTCGTGATCTTCGACGACATTAAAAGAATTTGATGGATGAACATATACCCTATATGGGATTTTAAGTAACTTGAAAGTTGAATTGGGGGGAAAAACAGTAGAAATAGATGTTGAATTAATCGATGGAAACCTCGATTACAAAATCCTACTGGGAAGTCCCTGGATATATGCTATGGCTGCGGTTGTGTCGACCTACTTTAGGAAGATTGCATTTCCCTTTCAAGGGGGAATTACAATTGTCGACCAACAAACATTTCTCCTCAATAGTTCCCAAGTTACGGGAAGCATTCTGATGATCCATGGAAGCCCCCATTCGCTTCAAAATATAGGAGTAGGCCTACTAAAAGAGCCTATATTAATGGGGACTTTTACCCTCCCACCTCCAATCAATCAGGTGGAAGTGGCGACAGTAGGAACCTGCAATATGATATCTTCTATTCAAAAGATCTCAGAAAACGATATTAGCATGGATCATCTACAGGTATTGCCTCCAAGCCCAATAGAAATATTGTAGCAATCAATGTTTCTGGAATGGGAGGCAAACCCAAATCAATGCTCATCAAGCGTTTGGATAGATAGGTCTAAGGAATGGGGCACCATGGGAAGATTACCACCATCGTTCCCATCTTCCGGATTGTCAAGAAGATACTATTGATGACCTTCATCATCCTTCAGTTTTTGATTTCCTATCAAATACTGTAAACATGGTGGATTCCGAGCGAAACTTGTCCAATATCAAAAATACTATCGCCATAAATATCTCGACCAAAACAAATGTTGTAGAGAATATTTATGTTGGAAAATGTTATTCTCCTTCAAAACTGGAAATATACAAAGTTCTTTTTCCCGAATTCAGAGATGTCTTTGCTGGTCATATGATGAAATGCCAACCATTGACTCGAGTATAGTTGAACACGAAATAAAGATGTATCCAGATGTCAAACCAGTACAACAACGGCTACGGCAGGTGCACCCCAAGAAAGCCGCTGCCATCAAGGCATAAGTTGAAAAAATTCTCCATGCTGGTTTTATTTACTCAGTTCCTCTAACTGATTGGGTATCTAACATTGTTCCTGTAATGAAAAAACAAGGAACGATTACAGTGTGCGTCGATTATAGGGATGTAAATCAAGCTTGTCCAAAAGACAACTACCCTACACCCTTTATTGACGAGATAATTGATGAATGCATCAGATGTGAACTCTTTTCATTTATGGATGGATTCTCTAGGTATAATCAAATAAATATCCGTCCACAGGACCAGTCAAAGGCTGCATTTATTTTTCCATGGGGCACATTTGCATATCGCAAGTTACCCTTTGGTTTAAAGAACGCATGGGCAACATTTCAGAGGGCAATGAATTATGCCTTCCATGACATCAAAAACATTGTTCAACCATATCTCGACGATCTTCCGGCTCATTCGCGAAAGCGATCCGATCATCCGCAACATTTGAGAGTGATATTTCTATGTTGCCGACACTATAAGATACGACTCAATCCACACAAATGTGTGTTGTGTGTCAGTTCTGGTCGTTTTCTTGGCTTTGTAGTCTCAAAGGACAGGATTCGTCTCGACCCATGTAAGGTTTAGGCAATCATAAATTTTCCTCCACCTTCAAATTTGCTTGAAATTCAGAAACTCCAAGGCAAAGAAAACTTTCTGAGGAGGTTCATTCCAAATTACGCTGAACTTGCTCAAGGTTATACACATCTATTGAAAAAAGAAGTACCCTTCATCTGGGATCAGGTCACGCAAGATTCCTTTGATGCTTTAAAGGAATCCCTAATAAAAGCATCATTAATGTATGCTCCTAATTATCAAAAAGACTTTAACCTGTATCTGGTTGCGGCAGATACAACCATCGCAATGGTTTTAGTTCAAGAAGACAATGGAATTGAACATCCTATATATTATTTGAGTAGAAACTTAAATGATACGGAAAGCAAGTATTCCTACGTTGAAAAGCTGGCTCTCACAGCTGTTCAAGCGATACAGAGATTTCGACACTATGTCCTCTTTCGAAAAACTACCATTTTGTCAGATTGCAACCCCATGACTTATATATTGTCGTGACACTTGCTGGGGGGAATATTCAAAATGGATAGCAATTATTCAAGAGTTTGATCTGGAATTTGTAAAATCCAAATCGAAGAAATCCCTGGTTTTTGCAGAATTACTATGCGATCTCCCATCGTCGTCCAATGATGAAACATCCGAAGAAACCATCGTGGACAAATCTTTGTTTCTGATATCTTCAAGCAATCCGTGGCATGGAGATATAATCATCTATCTCCAAAAACAAAAATATAGGTCTAATACCTCTTGGTCGAAACAAAGACATATTTGATACCAATCAAAAGACTACATGATCGTCGGTGATATGCTCTACCGTCGTGGTGTCGATACAGTTCTCAAGAGGTGCCTCACCCATGAGGAGGCCGAAAAAGTCCTGAATGATTGCCATTTAGGCGCATGTGGGGGGCATCAATCTGGTTACGCTACGCACAATTTTTTTTGCGAGAAGGATACTTCTGGCCAACAATGTTCAAAGATTGCATAACCGCAGTCAGAAGTTGCCATGCGTGTCAATTTTTTGATAGCAAAACCAGAAGACCACCCACACCCCTACAACCAGTAGTTGCTGTCGGGCCATTCACCAAATGGGGCATAGATTTTACGACATGTAACCCCACCTCGACCAGGGGGCATGGGTATATCATACTCGCGGTAGACTATTTCACCAAATGGGCCGAGGCGATGCCTACATTAAACAACACCAACGAAATGGCTGCCCTTTTCTTTTTCAATCATGTAGTCGCCAGATTCGGCATTCCACAGGCCATAGTCACAGATCATGGATCGTATTTTCGCAATCAAATGATGGTTGAATTGGCTGCCAAATTGGGGTTTTCCCACGATGGCTCTACTCCATATTACCCGCAGGCCAATGGACAAGTTGAAACAATCAACAAGGTCCTGAAGCGGATGCTGCAAAGGATGATTGGAGTCCATAAAAGGAGTTGGCACCTCATCCTGTACTCAGCCTTGTGAGCATACCGAACATCGGTAAGGAATGCAACTGGCTTTACACCCTTTCAATTGGTGTATGGCCTAGAAGCAATCTTACCAGTTTAGTGTGAAATCTCGTCCCTCAAACTCGCAGTCGACCTTCTACCCGGAACTTCAGAAGAGGAGGCTCGTTTCTTAGAACTAATCCAATTGGTTGAAACCTGTTGTGATGCCACTTTGGCTAACGAAGCCCATAAGAAATTAGTCAAGGCATAGTTCGACAAGAATATCAAACCCCATGAATTCTCAGAAGGTGACTTGGTCTTACTTTACGACCAGGAATCCGATAAATTGGGAGTAGGTAAATTCAAATCCTTATGGATGGGCCCCTATATTGTTAAACGTGTATTAGCAAAAGAAGCCTACGATTTAGTGGACTATGATGGGATTCCACTGGCGCAACCCCGTAACGAGTTGTATCTTAAGCGTTACTATGCATGATTCAGTTTATTAACCCCTATGCTTTTGTTAAATTTTTATTTGTTTTGGTCAGGTAATCCATTTTTTACATTTGTTGCAGATGTCGAACCTATTGGAATCATTTTTTGGATATGTCGATGGAGCGAGTCGTAGTTCATGGAACCTATCTTCTGCAACCTGGGCCATTTTTTATCTAAGCGGTGAGTTAGTAAGTTTCAGAGGGGTATGTATTGGTCGGTCAACAAATAACGTCACTGAATATAGCGCGTTGATAGAACTCCTCTCTGATTCCATCACACATGGCATACACCGACTTGTCGTCAGGCTAGACTCACAACTCGTCATCCTACAACTCACTGGTATCTACTTTGTCCGAAATCCAGCTATCTATCGCATGTTCCTAAGGGTCAAGATTTTGGAAAGAGAGTTTGATTTTATTCAATATCAGCATATTTCCAGAAAATTAAACACATTAACAGACTCATTGGAAAATTATGTGTTATATAGACATTTGCAACATTTATAAAAGAAGCATTTCATCAATATTTGCATCAGGATCATGCAACTTAACCAAAATAAAACTCCAAAAATAAAAAATATATATATATAAATGTTTATGGTTTACACATAATGTTCTGTAACCAAGACAAAATTGGTCAGATGACCCAAAACTCAAAATGTTGGGGGGCACCCTAGTCTAATGGTGCTGATGATAACAAGTCACCGCCTATGCAATCATGCGTAAAAGCTGAGTCCATCGACTTGGCACACCAGTAGTATGTCGCTGCAACCTAAGAGGCAGCTCATTGGTCCTCACATCCGGAATACCAAGAGTGGGACCCTTGACTTGATCCTGCAATGCTGAAAGAGTCTCGGCTACATCAAGGTCGCAAAGGATAGCCCTCCCCACAGCCTCTCCTGCCGGAGCGGCATCTGGCGCTCTCGGGCGTACCGCTGGTCGGACTGGTCTAATGTCTGCATAAGTTTTGATAAGTCTTGAGTAAAGAAAATAAAAGAACATTATGAAAAGCAATAAACATGAATTTGGTTAGAGAATTTACCTATGGCACCCCACTACTCACCAGTCGGCAGTGCCAAATCTGGATCACCCCGAAAATCCATACCAGCATATGGACACTCGGCAAAAACCATCTGCTAACGGTTGAACCACTAAAAGAAGGTATCAAAGAAATAAATCCGGGACTGACCCGCATGTCAGGCCATGAAGTCAACAAATCTCTACATCCATGGCTCAGTCGGTGGAGGTAAACCAAGTGGAATATACTGTGGCTGCATCAGTGGGATCTTTTCCAAGGAAAAAGCAGTCAAAATAGAACCATAACCAAAGTTCTTCAATCTTCCACTTTTTACCTTGGTCAGTTGTTCTTTCATCACAGAGAGTACTGCATCACACCAGTTGAACACCTTTGGTTCAAGGCATTCCAAGGCATACTGCATATAAGACCTATTGGCCACATGAAGAGCGGCACTACCAACCAATCTAGCAAAAGTGAATAGAATGGTCCTCAAGGACCTGTCAGTGACGTCTCGGATATTGATCTTGCCATCCTTACTTGGCTGAGATCCCTCTCTGCAATACCGACGAATGTAATCTCTCACGGATTGACCCCCACGGGTCGAACCTAATAATGAGATAGGGGCACCACGCCTCGATAAACCAGTCAAAAAATAGATGTCCATGACATTCAAGGGGATGGATTTGCCCCTAATCTGGAACACCTGGTCGGTAGGATCCCATGCATCGAGAAAATATTGCAACAAGTTGATTTGTTGCCTCATGCTAGAGATGCAAAAAAACTTCAGCAGGCCACAATTCCGTAGTGCAGTTACCGTACCTAGATCATGTAAAGAAAGCATGTCCTCTTCTTCAAGCTCACGTTCTTGCCATGTAACAGGCATTTTCCTCTGATGAATCTCTGAAAACAAACAAGAGAAGAGTCAGGATCATGATTTTGTAAAAAACAGGCAAAAAAATTCTATGAAAAACTGTGCACAAGTTTCCCTCCTTGCACCCATCGCACCCCCCGCAGTGTACTAGGTGGGATGCATGCTGACTGGCCAATGGCCAAGCCAGCATGCATCGCACTTTTCGATATAGGAAGGGTGCAATGGAGCCAGGGCGAATTCTTAAAACCTCAGGGGCTCAGAAAAACCAGGAAACATGCTCAGAATTCAAAAAGCAAAGAATGAAACTAAAGAGCTCAGGTTTAGCTCTTACCTGGTCCAGACGGCGCTAAGAATCGTCCACAGAATCTCCCAGAATCAGCTAGTGAAAATCAAGGGGGAAAGCACCTCCAAAGCTCCAACAAACCAAAGATCAAACGAAATGGTAAAATGAGAGGTAAAAACCACTTTTAAATTAATTTTCATGTAATTCAAGTAAAATATTAGTGTTTTGACTCATTTTTCAAACATATATTATTCGTTTCTAACTAGTTTGATGAAGTAATTGAGTAGGTAGTACAACCTTTGAAGGAACAAAGTTGTCAATGGTAAAATCAAGGTAATAAATTACCATTGTATCGAGCAGTTTTTATGTGGAGTTCAAACTCGTTAAAAAATAAACATAAGCAATGAGCAAATGTTTCCCCTAGAGTTTAAGCTCATTCATTAAAAAATGAACCGATTTCCGGTAAGTAACCATCGTGAATGCATTATCATCAAACTTTGAGCCTTGGTCATGTTCTCATCATCACCTCCACTCTGTTTTGGCCGATCATTCACCTCCATTTGATTGTTTACCCTTTTTGAGGAACAGCTGCGAAGAGTGATCCTATTAGCCATCCTTGTGACACTGTCATGATTGGAAAATTCCAAACCTTACCTGGAATTAGCTGCTACCCGAATTTATCACTCGTTCCTCAAAAAACGAGTCTCCTTTAAGCTCTTTTCATCTGACTCCTAAAATATGAAAAGATTGCCCAGTAATTGGCCTCTCCAGCTTGTTAAAGTGACCGGAAGTGCTATCCATCCTTTAGATTTTAATATTTTTTGACCTAAGGGCAAAAAGATCGAGCGCTTGTTTTGTTCGGCTCGTTAAAATTACCGAAAATTCATCCCTTTTGTATTATTTTATACTTTTTCAGACTTAAGGGATTATATGAAGAAAAAGGATTGTTGGAGTTTTCTTTACGTCCCTTTCAGACTCTCTAAAATTGAAAAGGACCGAGTTATCTTTGTCATTAAACTTGTTAAAACAGAATAGCCACAAACTTGTCCATACAGACAAGAACGAGTTTCACTATAGCTAGGCTCGTAAAAACATAGTGATGGGTTTGCCTGAAGGGAAAATTATAGAACAAGCATATGTTATCCTCCTCAAGCTTGAAAAAAATAAATAGGTATTGGTCAGTAATGACTGGGGAAAAATTGGGAAAAAAACTTGAAGAAATTATTGGTAGCAAGTCGCTCTTGAACATGACACTTTCACTCTGCATCCAAGTCGGGTTGGGTTGTTCCGTTCACTGGTCATATCACCATTGGTCCATCACACCATCCACATTTGGGATTAAAGCTACCAATCCATCATGTCAGTGTCGCTGATATGTTCAAGAGCAGTTGCTCAGAGAATTCACCTGTGTCTCATCCACTGGAATACATTTATGCTCCATTATTTCATGACCGCCATCCTGAACCTTATATCATCATATCGTTTTCACCTCCATTAAAATCATTTGCTCCGTTCCATGTCGTAGATGGGGGATTCATTAAGGCCCTCCTATGACGGATCGCCTCTTGTTGACATCAGTTCATTATCTAGGAAATTGATCTAGGAACAACCCTTTCAGTACTTTGAAGCTTGCATGCCTCAATGGCAAGTTTCTCACTTCAGGCGACAGGTTTACATCAATGGCCTTCGACCGAAAGATTTTTCGTGGTGTTCGACACCAAGTTCCTTTTCCACACCATGTGAATTGTACTGTCGTACCTTGAGGGTCATCATGATTATCGGTGATTCCTCTCGTGCCTGTTAATAGCTTACATCACTAGCTGGTAATCAGGCGATGTCTTTCCATGTGCGACTCCAGAACATCTCTCACATGGATCGACTTGTACTTTGAGTGAAGATTGAATGAGATTGAAGACCCCGGATCTAGTTTCATCCATCTGGGCTGTGATATATATTCAGGAAAATAAAGACATCAAATTTACATCATTGCTGCACAGATTATCATCCAATCTAAGGGATGATGGCTCTACCAGAATCATCAGTCTGCACACAGACGATTGTCTGTCTTATGTACATGAAAATGAATTTATAAAGCTGAGCATGGGAATGCTTGCCTCAGCTAGATCATGAAAATATTATGAAGATAATGTATTGTATTGTATCTTATTACAGGTCGCCTTCTAGCTCGAAAAAACTTCGAATCCTCATGATAAAGCGTTTCATTCGACATCAAAAGATTAACGACCTCATGCTTTAGGGGGCAACTATTATAGACATTTTTGGGCACTGCAACCCCAATCAAACATGTCCATAAACCAAGGACTCCTAAGTCCCTAAAAGTGTTGTTCCAACCCCTAAAAGAACAAGGTCAACTAATTACATCATCTCCTAGAAGTTCTCCATGAAAAACTACTCAGAACTGGTCAAAGCTGGGCCATCTCACCTGCTCCATGGTCAAAGTGCGATGCATCCCACCTAAATGCACACAGGAGGTGTGATGCATACAAAAGCCCTTCTATGGGGTGTGATGGGCGAGAGTGGACAAATGTCAGAATCAATTTGTGAGGTGGATGATCATGGAATCTTCCAGAAACTTCTCCTGTGACACTTGCCTCTCTAAATTCACCCAGGGATGAGTAAGAGATCATCAATCTCCAAGTGGAATCAAGAACCATCAGAGAGAGGACACTAATCAAATCCCAGAAGCTGACTCACCTCCCTGCAATCATCTATATATGGATCCCTCATCCCAGAGAGCCAGAGGCTGGAATTTTGTATCTTGTAAGGAAGTGCTGCTAGTTTCTTGGTGTAACATCATAGTGTTGGGTGATCTAAGCTTTTCATGAGGTGAAGAAGGGCTTTCTTGCTGAGAGGATGATGTTGGGTCAGAAAAATTGGTTGTAATCCTCTTTGCTATTCTTGATATTAATAAAGCTATTCATGTTTTCCTCCACATTCTTGTATGATTGATGATATATGCATTTGTGTGGTCAATATATATCTGGTCCTATATTGTTTGTGATAGTAGATCTCTAGTTTTTGGATAGTGTTATGCTGCTTTGATTCCACAAGTGCTCTTTGAAGTTGGGTAGATGAGGAAGCGAGTAGAAAAGATCTATCAGAAGGGAGAGGAATCAAGCAAGGAATCAAGCACAAGACAGAGGTTGGTCTCCTTTGTTCCCCTCTTCTCTACTTCTCATAAAGGAAAATGAAAGTAGTTTTAGTTTGTTTGTTTCTAAGATAGCTACCAATCTTAGTGGGACTAGTAGCTCTGCATAGACACTAGATTTCCCGATAACAGCTATGGAGCAATGTTTAGATTTCCTGGAGTAAGATAACTGACAAAATGTGATAGTTGAATTTGATTCTAAGTTAATCATCAAATCAGTTAAGAGGATCAGCTGGGGAACAAAGCCGAAAAAAGTCTCAAGGAACTCGAGTCTGATCCAGGGCTTTCAATGGATTCAACATCACCTCTAGAGGCTTTGTACAGTTAGCTTTAAACATGTATGAAGATCAACCAATAAATTGGTGGATCTTCTGGCCAATCAAGGTGTTATCAACACAGAGAACATGATTGCGTTGAGCTGGCAAGAGCTACCTTAGAGTAGTTAAAGGAAAATTTTCATGACCAGGCAGATGAAGATAGGATTGTGTTTCGAAGTAGAGCCATGGAGACGGAGTCCACTTGATTCAGCAAATCCAGGTGGTAGCCAGTCGTGTGGCTCTGGTTCTTCGAAGAAAGGTAGGTTGGCAAGAGTTTCTTCTTTCCTTAGTTCTGGCAGAGAAGACACAACAAAAGGTCAGAACCCAGGCGCTTTTGGTGGCCTCAATACCATTGGTTTTCTGTCTGTGAGTGATATACCGAGTTAGGGGCAGTTTTCTAATGATCGTGGGCCTTGCAAGCGGGAAATGGTATTTCCAATTTTGAAGCCATTCCATACAGAGGGCTACACGTGGCGGTGGGGTTGGCTAGAATACCACCCTCATCAATGTTCGGTGATAGTGACCGGTACCATATGATCCTCAGCCATCGGATCAAGTGAAGCAGATCGACGGTTGGGATTGATCGAGTAGGTTGGTGATCTAGGTGGGTAAGTGTCATGCTTCTTAACATTGCGAATTAATCCACTGCCGTTGGATTGGTTCAGCAGGCTCAACGGTGAAGATTAAAGAGGCATGTCTGGAAGTTGGTGGCTAGCATTGTTGTTCTTTTTCTTGGTGGGATGAAAATTATTCCTGGCGGGATGCTTAATGTTTTGGTTCGCTCTACAAATTCGTGGGTTGGTGGGTCTCTCGAATATGATATCTGTTTAGACCATTTCTTTGGTTCCGATGCCGGCTTCAACTTTGTTTTACTTTTAAGAGTTTAGAGGTTGGGTTTTTAGGGGTAGGGGCTTTTTCCTCAGGCCCGTTCTCTATTTGGTTTTTGGGTCTCTTCCTTGGTCCACAACTCCTCGTGGATTGATGTAAATTTTCTATTTTATTAATGAAAAATAAGGTTCAACTCTTGCATTAGCAAAAAAAAAAAAATATTGGGTGTACATTGTATGCATCTCAAAATTTCTCTTTAGGAAATCCTATTTTTATTCTTTCCAATAAAAACTCTCTGGGGAATCCCAATGAATGTTTCCCCACATTCATGGATGGCATCCCTGGTAAACCCATTGGCATTGACTAGTGCAGCTCACCCAAGGGATTTCAAACAAGGCACCTGCCAGCATAGAACTAGCCAAATACCCGGTAACATTAATGACATTCGGTTGGCCTAACCCCTTGGGCTCAATAAATCATAATCAACTACACTATTTTCCATATTAACATATTGATCCTATTTAAGATTTTTTTAGAGTAACCATAACAATCCAAGCTTGTTCCTATTTTTATTTTGGTTTTTAATTCCTTCTTTGGTGTGGTGATAACTTTATATGACTATATAGATGTTTGTTTTTGTCAGAGTATATGTTGAAAAGTAGATGCTCTCTTTAGTTTTATTAGTTGTGACCAAAGAATTGTGTTAGGCATGTATAAAAGAATTCTTGTATCACTATTTACAAACTGAACATTGTCCTTAAACAAGCAAAGTACATCCTTAATGCAACATGTTTGTATCTTAGGGAACTTCCAATCCTAGAAAATGAGGTGAAATTTAAGTGTTTCCAGAATCACAAATATTCTTGTATCACTATTTACAAATTGAACATTGTCCTTAAACAAGCAAAGTAGATCCTTAATGCTACATGTTTGTATCTTAAGGAATTTCCAATCCTAACAAATGAGGTGAAATTTAAGTGTTTCCAAAATCCAAATCTCAGGTTTTCTGAATTCACTCATATATGGTCCCAGAAAAGTGAAGTGAAATTTAATTATTTCCAAATCTTAAGTTCTGTGAATTCACTCATATTTGGTGCTGGAATCTTTTGAGAAAATGGGAAGAAATTCTTTTAGTTGCATTCAAATTTTGCAAAAATAATACTAAATTTCTCCCTCACTAAAATTCTCCCTGAAATGGCTTTGGATTGAAAATTTTGTAAATATTTTTAGGGAAACAACCCAAAATACTTTTTCTAGATTAGAGTTTTATAACACTAGGTACTAAAACAGTCTTCTATTTTCTACTGCAAATGTCTAATAGAGTCTTCCCAGAAACTGATCAGAAAATTAGGTAGATGCACTGGACGGAATGAATAATTTTTAATGAATAATCATTTAACATAAATGATATATCAGGTTGCATAAATATATAACTTAGAAGCATGAAATGAATAAGAAATCTCAACGAGATTGACATATTCTTAATTGAGTTGAATGAGGCCAGGAGTAACTTTGACTAGAGGGTGTTGAAAATGGCATAATTTTTTTTTGGTTGGATAGATTTAGAACTAAAAATCAGAAGTGTTCTTGCTTGCATAACTTGGGAAGATTTTTTTATCTCAAGTCTCAACCTTATTGAATAATATGATTTACGCCTTGCAATGTCGAGATATGATGTGATACCACTTGCTAGTAACCTGAACACTTTGGATGAAAATTTAGTTGTGAATTTTACTTGCAAAAGATATAAGTGAAAATATAGATTAATTTTCCCTTATATAGAATTTCCTTGAAATTCTAGTACTGCTTGAATGAATAAATCTGAAACTAATTGTTGCATGAAGACAAAAAATATCTCTACCAATTTGTATTGGAATAGAACAAAAATAAAACATAGTCACACTATAGCAAAAAAAACAAAATTTTCTAGGGAACCCAACTGGGAAAACCCTCTGCTAGCTATAGAAATTTAAAATACTATCCATATTATACTTTGAGACACCTTCTTCAAGACTAGGTTCATCGATGCTTATTGCTTTCCATATTCATTTTCATAATCATTAGGGTTGTTGTCCATCAAATCAGAGTAGCTAGAAAGTGTCTCTTTGATTTCAGAAAGCAGATTAGGATCAACTTCATCCAAGAATCCCCTAGAAGGCTCATCAGTAGCAAGAAGAAAGGTCATTTTTTATTTTATTTCATCACATGCATCCATCATAATCATTGATTTGTCTTCATTTCTTTCACAGTCATTTTCAATGTTAGATGAAAAAGGTAATTTAGTATGATATAATCCTTAGGTAACCAACCTCAGACATATTGTTGGTTAATTTATGTTGTTTGAAGTTTATTGAATTTGAGTTTTATCATTAAACTACTAGAAGTGTACTAGAATGGGTTAGTTGATTATCTTGATAACAGTGTTATGGTTTGATCTAGCCCTTGAAAGGAACTTATAGTTGATGATCAAAATTTCACATTCCTTTGATTTTTTTTATCTTCACATATAAAAAATATCTTTATGTTATAGCCTCTATCTAGATATATATAGTAACTTCCACTCAGAAGTTGGATGCCATCATTTTGGAGCTTGAGCTTACTCAACTTACCTTTGTTTGAGTTGAAAATGTCATTAAATCTCATTATATCATCTATTGCAAAGCATGAATCCAATTTACCTTTGTTTCAATTAAAAATGTAATTAGATCTTGCCATATCATCTTTTGTAGAGAATGAATCCAATTTCTCATAGTCCATTTGCTTAAGGTATAACAAAGCTACTTTAATTCATTAAACTTAGTTTTCATATTTTATTTGTTGATTGTGATTCTGCAGGCTACATCTGCATTCGAAAAGGGTCATATTTAATGAAGTGTGGAAGGAGAGGGAAGATTCAGTTATGTCCTTTCAAAATTTCTAAGGTATGTAATAAAATTTTAAAAAAATTCTCCATAGAATGTTGTGCTTTAACCTTTTCTTTTGATAATGGATTATTTGTGTGATCTTCCCTCTCTTACACCCAACCAGAGTCCAAACATACATGGTTTATTGGGATATGTGGACAATGGACAGATTTATGCTAACCATTTATCTATAAATTTACAGAAGATCAAACATTTACAGTTGAATATTTCCTTGCCACTAAATTAGAGTTGAAGAGTTGGACTCTTATTTTTCAGGAATATACCTAACTTTTAAATCAATTTATAGTTGACTCTGTATAGACCTTCCATGGGAGGGTAAAGAGTGATCACTACCATTGCTTAATCTTTTTGCAGACCAAGTAAAGATTCCGAATGTGTATAAAAATGTGTAAAAATTAGTGGCACCTTGGAGAATCCCAAGAGTGACACTATTGTAGCAACAAGAAATTCGTTTATTTTAAGTTCTTCATTAGTGCATTAATAGTATATTATTTATTCCATACAGTACGTCAACAATGTATGATCAAATTACAGTTAAGCTTGTCATAATATTTTGACTTACCCGCTTTTAGAGGGAAACTAGAGTGTGTGTCAAGCTTGCACATCACAATTGTATCATGCAAAGTTTACCTGGGACAAGTTTTGTGGATGAAAGCAAAAAGATGCCTGTGGGAATTCAAGAGGCAACAATACTACAAAGTGGGAAAGAGGTTTCACAGTTAACCTGGATTTCACATTATGGTTGGAGTCGGTTTGTTGGCAAGATGCTGGATACCCCAACTTATTTTTTATGACTGAGTGCAAGATTGAATCCTTCGACATATTCCTCACTCAATTGTCATGAAGTGATACGTTTTCTTAGAAGTAATACACACCTATAAACTTTACTAGAGTTGTTCTTGAGTCTTCGGAGGTGGCTATCTTTTCAAAGCACACACGTATAAGAAGAGGAGAAATAATACACCCAGGTAATTTGAATTTATCTACCTGTGAATTGGGTGTTCCAATTCATAAAGCTGACAACTCTCTCTACTTACTTCTAGTGAACAACTTTGGGACTTGCCATGAATTGTGAGACAATTCCAACCCCATAACTATAAATTTCTTATTTAAATCTATAACCATTAGATTAGAATTTGTACAAGGAGAAATCCATTCTTGTTTTGAAAGAACCTGCAATCGACTTGTACCATGATATTTAATATTTTCTATATTTATTTGCATCCTTGGTCTGTGACATAAAGATGCAACAGGCTACCTTGCATTTTCTATACTAACACTCCTAAAAAATAATAAAGTATGCCCAAATATATCATTTCAAATGATCTATGTAGCTCACCTTTTGGTTTTTCAATTATCGAAGTTGTTACTTATATTGATGAGAACTTCTACAACTGATACCACAATGACAATATATGTTATAGTTTTATCCATGTTTCTCTGAAGGTGTTTCTCCTTCAGTAGAGCAACAATACATTGTAGTTTCCATTTAGGGGAGAAGTGTACCTAGTAGCAACCTTGGCCTGTGTGCAAATGGGTTGAATGCACATTAGACTCTATCTATTGTTTTGAAGGTGTTTCTCCTTCAGCAATACTTCATCTTAGTAGATACTTTCGTTCTACACCTTTAGTAGATGCATGCAGCCTTGGGATACATGTTGTAGATTATAGTTTTCCTATGATGTTGTAGCAGTGATGAAAGAAGTGCATCGATTTTAGGCATATTTAGTATGCTTTTATAGTTTGACTTAGATGCTCACTTTTCTTAATTTAAGTGTTTTTCTTAGTTCTGTTTTATGCACAGATTTATCTTTAAGAAAAGCACAGTAGAGAAGGGTTCTATATTTTGATCAGGGGACACACTTCTAGGTAGGAGGTACTCTATTCTAGGAAGCTTTTGCCATGCAGGTTAGGTGCTTTATTCGAGAATCCCAAGAGGCGCTATTGTAGCAATAAGAAATTTGTTTATTTTGAGCTCTTCATTAGTGCATTGATAGTATATTGTTTATTCCATGCAATACCTCAATATTGTATACATCCATATTTAGTATGCTTTTATAGTTTGACTTAGATGCTCACTTTTCTTAATTTAGGTGTTTTTCTTAGTTTTGTTTTATGCACAAATTTATCTTTAAGAAAAGTGCACAGTAGAGAAGGGTTCTATATTTTGAGTAGGGGACACACTTCTAGGTAGGAGGTACTCTATTCTAGGAAGTTTTTTCCATGCAAGTTAGGTGCTTTATCCAAGAATCCCAAGAGGTGCTATTGTAGCAATAAGAAATTCATTTATTTTGAGTTATTCATTAGTGCATTGATAATATATTGTTTATTCCATGCAATGCCTCAATATTGTATGATCACATTACAGTTAAGATTGTCATAATATTTTGACTTACCCTCTTTTAGAGGGAAACTAGAGTGTGTTTCAAGTTTGCACATTACAATTGTATCATGCATAGTTTACTTGGCACAAGTTTTGTGGATCTAAGCAGCTAGATACCTGTCGGAATTCAAGAGGGAACAATACTACAAAGTGGGAAAGAGATTTCACAGTTAACTTGCCTTTCACATTACGATTGGAGTCAGTTTGTTGGAAAGATGCTGGATACCCCACTTCCTTTTTATGACTAAGTGCAAGATTGAATCCTTCGACATATTCCTCGCTCAATTGTGATTAAGCGATGGGTTTTCTCAGAAGTTCTTCACATCTATAAACTTTACCAGAGTTGTTATTGAGTCCTTGGATGTGGTTATCTTTTCAAAGTACACATGTACAAGAAGACGAGAAATAATATGCCCGACTAATTTCAAGTTATCCTCCTATGAATAGGGTGTTCCCTTCCATAAACCTGACAACTCGCTCTACTTCTTTCTAGTGAACAAATTTGGGAATTTTCATTAATTGTGAGACAATTTCAACCCCATAACTATCAGTTTCTTATTTAAAGTTATATTCACTAGATTAGAACCCGCACAAGGAGAATTCCATTCCTGTTTCAAACTAACCTACAATCGACTTATACCATACTATTTAATATTTTATGTATTTCTTTGCATCCTTGGCTTGTGACATAAATATGCAACAAGTTACCTTGCATTTTTTATACTAACACTCCTAAACAATAATAAAGTATGCCCAAATCTGTCATTTCAAATTATCTATGCATCTCACCTTTTGGTTTCTCAATTATCAAAGTTGTTACCTATATTGTTGAAATCATTGACAACTGGGGCCACAATGACAATATCTGTTAGAGTTTTATCCATGTTGCACTAAAGGTGTTTTTCCTTCAGCAGCACTACAATACATTGTAGTTTCCATTCAATGGAGAAGTGTACCTAGTAGCAGCCTTGGTTTGTGTGCAAATGGGTTGGATTCACAATAGACTTTATCTATTGTTTTTAAGGTTTTTCTCCTTCAATAATACTTCATCTCAGCCGATCCTTTCAATATACACCTTCAGCGAATGCATACAACCTTGGGGTACATGCCATAGATTCCAGTTTAGCTGCGAGGGTATGGAAACGATGAAAGAATCACATCGATTTTAGGAATCTTATTGTTGTTGTATGAAAGAATGATTGTCTAGTGTTTCCCAAACTTATATAGAGCCATATTGTTTATAATTTTATAGTTTGACTTAGATGCTCACTTTTCTTAATTTAGGTGTTTTTCTTAGTACTATTTTAAGAAGAGTAGAGAAGGGTTCTATATTTTGAGTAGGGGACACTCTTCTAGGTAGGAGGTACTCTATTCTAGGGAGCTTTTGTCATGCATGTTAGGTGCTTTATCCTAGACAGAGTTCCAAGCCTTGCCTCCTTGAAAAAGTCCCTGCTAGGCAAGACACCAGTGGATAGAGTTCCAAGTCCCTAAATTTTCTAAAAACCCACCTGACCCTAGCTATCTAGCCTAAAATCCTTTGCATTCCAGCCATCTCTTGGTTGTGATTTCATAGAGAGAGCCCGCTTAGGTTTGGTAGGTCTAGCTACCAAACTAAAAGCTTTGACTGTGGTTACCTCCGTCGATCTATTCATCAGCCTAAGACGTTATGGAGGATAACATAGGGCATGACAACTAGGGAGTGACAAGGTGTTCTAGTGAATGTAAGGTTCCCAAGTCATGGGAAAATGCAATGCTAGTTGTGAGGTCATGACTGCCAAGGTGTGTTAGGGCATGCTAGGGAGTTCTAAGATGTTCCAGACAGTACGAAGACATGTCAAACAAGCTAAGATGTGCCAAGTGCTAAGGCATGCCAAGATGTACAAGGGTTCCAAGTCCCTGCCTCCTCTTCTTCTATATGATATCCACTCATGACATTTCCTTTGCAATATTTGGTGCATTTGATAGTTATAGGTCATTTATAGGTTATAAATGTCTTTGGAGTTTCACTTCTAATTGAGTATTCAACTGAACATATTGATTCTCTTATACATAACTGTTTTTCCCTCCACCCAATTTTCATAAATTCAATAACCATTATGTAGGGACCTACATCTTCGATGTTGCTTTGCTTGTTTAGTAAAAATTGTTGAGACTTTCATTTATTGAAAGTTGTAGAATTTACAATTGACGAAGTTTCAAGGTCTAATTTTAAAAAATATAATTCTTTAAAGGGTGCTAGCTGAATGGAAGAGCACCTGCTTTACATGTAGGAGGTTGGTGGTTCGATTCCATCGTGCCTTGACATCCATATGGAATGGAAACGATCAATTTTTGGTGATGGAGGCTCTTTTTACCATCATCAATTAGTTTTGGTGACATTTTTCGACCCTCACCAAAAATATGAAATGGTGATGGTCAATGAATGCCACCATATGTATGCATCAATAATGATGACCCTCAAAGGTCCGTAACCATAAATTGTTGTTTTTGATATGAAATAGTGATGGTATTTGTTTTTCATTATAGTCATTATTCATGATGGACATTGAATGTCACCACAACACCTATACTTCTAGCAATGTGGCTTTTGGTGACGATCAATGAACGTCACCATATATATGCACCAATAGTGACTGCCATTAAAGATTCATCACAATAAATCATTATTGTTCATATGAAATGGTGACGGTCACTATCCTTCATTATAATCATTATTTGTGATGGACCTTGAATGTCACCATAACACCTATACTTTTGGTGACGCCACCTTTGGTGACGATCAGTTTTTGGTGACCGAGGCTATGGTCTGCCACCATTGCTCATATGCAATGGTGACAATCACTATCAATCATTATAAATCATTATTGATGACGAACTTTGAATTTCACTACAACACTTATGCTTTTGGTGATGCCACCTTTGGTGACGTTCAGTTTTTGGTGACAGAGGCTATGGTCCATCACCATTTCTCATATGAAATGGTGACGATCGTTATCCGTCATTATAAATCATTATTTGTGACAAACTTTGTATGTCACTACAACACCTATAATTTTGGTGATGCCACCTTTGGTGATGTTTAGTTTTTGGTGATGAATGCTCTTTTGACTATCGCCAATGAGCTTATGGTCACATTTTTCGCCCCTCACCAATGTCCTTTTTTCTTGTAGTGATTCCCATAGAAGAGAAGGATGTCAACATTTTGACAAAGGCTTTCTCAAGAGGAAATTTCAAGTTCCACAAGAGCAGGATAGGGGTGGTTTAATACCATTTTCTTGCTAAGAGGGAGTGTTAAATTGTAGCAAGAAAAGCCTTCATTTGATTTGTGCCTTTGTCAAATGGAGAAATTTGATTTTCCACATTATTAGGATGGCTTGAGTTGTAGTTAGCAGGAGTGACATCGCCAAATCACTAAGTTAAATCAGTAAATTCAATTTTATGGGCTAAAATTAAAGTTGTGCATGAGTGGATTGATAAAATCTAGCAACCCAGTGGAGTTATTGTAAGTTAAACTGGGTTATATAAGCTCTAGCCTAGAATAGAGTCAATAGGAGTTCAATTGAGTAGTAGTAATTGTTGTTAACTCATTGATCTCTCAGTTAAGTGATCAATTTACTAAAAATATCCCTAGTCATGCATGGAATTTGAATTGCCTAGTTGACATGGAGGAAAAGGCACATTGTAATGATCAATTGTATACTAGTTGAGTGTGCAAGTTTTGAGTTAGATTGGGTGATCAATTCCTCTAGGATTTGTGCAAGGAAATAGGGAATTATTATCCTATTTTTTGAAAACTAATTTACTCAAGGATTGTGCAAGGAAATAGGAGGAAAGTTGAGGCACATTTTGGTTAAGCGTTGGTTAGAGCAGGTAAGAGAGAAGGAGATCAATATTATAATGCAGGTGTAGGATGGAATTTTTCAATGTAATAGATCCATATTCTCATCTTATTTAATACGAAATAGAGGAGGGGTTTTTCCTATTTGGGTTACCTAGTAAAAGTGTTGTATTAATTATGATTGAATGGTTGCATGTTATTGCATGTGTTTCTATTGTATGTTTTCCTTTTTGCATATTGAGTAGAAGAAATTTGTGTCTATTATTTTTAGTCTAAATTCATCAGAACCTACAAATTTTTATCTATTTCTACATATACCAAGAAGGGTTCAAGAAACACACCTCCAGTGGATCCACTGGTACAAGTGTACATATTCTTCCCTGCCTTTCTAGATTCCCATGGAGAATTTACAAATTTTGGAAGTGGAAGGAAAGGAATTAAGAGTTTTGTGGGAACATGAATATCAAGTATGTTTATTTTTCTTTGGACTCCATTGTTACATTTCATTTCCTCACTGAGAATCATCATAAACATTTTCCCAATAGTTGAAATGTAGACATTGTATCTATCTCTCTGTTTGTGAGAGTTTTGTATCTTCGCTCCCCTTTCAGGATTCCCCGTGTTTATAATGTAGATCAAGAAATTAATACAAATTGACATAACAAATGCACTATTCAAGACTTTTCTTAGAGAAAATTATGGTTTACATTCCTTGAAATAATTTGTGTTAATAAACTGTTCCCATATAATTATTTTACGAGGCCTTCATACACCTTACATGTCCACTTATTAATTCAATCCTCTCCTTCCAGGACGTTTAGAAAAGTGTAATTGGATTCCCTACCTTTCAAAGGAAAGCACTAAGCACCCACTACGAAAATTCCATTATGGCTTACTCAAAAATTTTAAATGACAAGTTCCTTCCTAGAACTTTGGACATTTGCAAGGTTCCAAGCAAGAACCTATCATTTAAAGGTTCTAGGAAATTGTCAGAAGGCCTCGTAATGGAATTTCTCAATTACGCTCAGCATTAACTATCTCTATAGGGTTTGCAACACACAATCAAAGCTCCACATCCTATGTCTAAATTGTCACAAATGAAACTATCAAATAAATGTAATTGTGCTTGATATTTAAACTTGACAACACAAATAGATGTAACCAATTTATTTTTAGGTTCATCTTGCACTGTTAGTTCATTGGAAAGTTTTACCATATAATTATCATCTTCATCTTCAACTAGTTTGAATGTTTCTTCATCCCATTATCATTGAATTCTCAATATTCTCCCTTTCATCCCACTTTGCCATTTTCTTCAAACATTTGAATCAAATAAACCTACTCTCATCCCCATCTCCACCTTCATTGTTTTCATTTCCCACAATGTCATTAGTCTCTTCACTATTGTTCTCTCCTATGATCTAGATGCCTCACAATTCTTATCCATGTGGGATTTCCTTACCATTGACAAAAAAATAACAGTGAAGGAAATAGCACCATAAATATGTGCAACTATGATAATAACTTGTAATTATGGACAACAAAATTGAAAATTTAGGTGAAGTAATATTAGAACAGGTAAAAACTACAAAGGAAAAGATAAAAGAAAAGTGAATTTATTGTGTGTATGATTTGATTATTACCAGTGAATATTTACATTACCAATTTCAAATCATTTTCACTTCTCACCACATGCTAGTTGCCATGGAAGATTGGTATTTTAGACAACTCTCTTTCTACCACTCAGAAGTTATGTCATGATATAACCATCTATACTGCAAAAATCAATAAATAAATATTCAATTCAATTTAAATCCACTGCATGTGTATAGCACATAGAATGGTCTTTGAAAGACAACATAGAAAAAAATTACAAGTAACTTGACCATTTAAAGTGTGATAACCAAAGATGAAGAATAGAAACAAATTCAAGAAGTTACATTAGAGAAACCACATGGATGTTTCCCACAACCCTGATGCACTAAAATCTAAGTCTCTTGTAATCTCCTCCTATGTTCAAACACTGGTTATAATCACTATAATCTTCGTTTACGTTCAAACATTGGTTATAATAACCTTTCCTTTTGGCATTTGGAGGCTCTTTTTATATTTACTATAAAATTATTACACATTTGTTTCACTGCATACCAAGGATCCAAGGGGTTCACTGTATATATCTGGGTGTACTTGGAATTAGATACCACACAAGAAAAGAAACAAATTATGTTGAAAAAAAAAGTGTTGGTGTCAACTTTATGAATCAAAATTGCAGGCACCTAAGACAATAGTTATGTCCCACTCATTTCGACATGGAAAATTATGTTTCCAAACAAAATTTCTCCTTACTCAACTATTCAGGTTTCATTGAGTGAAACGGAAGAATTACAACCATTATCTCCTTTTGTTAACAATGAAGATTACAAATATGCAACTCATCCTTGAGGAGAACCAAGCTAGTAACCTCATAGATGAGCCTAGGTTGTGATTTAACAAACAATTATGAATTCCAACATATTTGAAATAAGTACTTGATCACAACCAACCATAAGAGAAAAAAACATACAAGGAAATCTTAATGAAGACAAAAGAATTTCTCTTCTTCACTATAGTTATATTTTACCTTGGTGTCAAAACTAGTACCCATTGAAAATTCCCAGTATGAAAATCACAACCAAAGAAACAAATGATATAATCGACGATCTTAAATTACAAATTCTTGCACCATATCTAACTACAAGATTCATTGACGTGTCATAACATTTTATAGCACTTTCCATTCCAGAACCTTGTACATCATCATCAAGAGCTTCTACTACATCGTTCAAAATGATCCAAAAGGTCAAAAATAAGAAGATTCAATTTACATCCAGTCCATATTCATCTATACCAAAGAAACTATCCTTATACAACCTCCAAAAAACACCTAGAATTATTGCATATCAATAAAACATAGAAGATAAAGAGTGTGGAACTAGCCTTCAACATTATTCCAAGTATTAGTCATATCCTCAAATCTTGATAGTTTAGAATTTTGCTAGGGAGATTTCACCTCTAAGCCTGTGCCTCCATCATCGCCTGTCTGAATTTGTGAGCCTAAAGTCTCCTCCCTTTAAGCTTCAAATTCTTTAGATTCATCACTAACGGCCTCCATGCTCTATTCCATTGCATCTTTCACTAGATTAGCCATGCAAAAGCTCATCATATAAACCTTTAATTGCAACCATTCCAACTTCATCTCTAGCAAATTAAGATTCTAGGATGTGAGCCCAAATTGTGCATGGGATTCAGACAACTACATTTCTCCAAGATAGAATGTCAAGGTGATGATAAATTCCAAATACATCGACATCTGAGCTAGTTGAACATGGGTTTCTTCTACATTTACATTGGATTGACTATCTATGGGGAAGTCTAAATACCAATTTTTCTCTACTCCTTGGCACTCTATGAACTGTACTTTCAATTTGACACTAACATATTGACATTGACACTCTTTATAAAATTCCATGATTGATGCCCTCAATTCTTCAAGTCCATTCCTACCTTTAATGCTAATCATCCTCGCATGCAGAGGCCATAGAAAAAGATCTAATTAAAATTGATTCATTCTACAATTGGAAAAAATCTTCAAGGAAAATAGAGATAAAAAGCATGTGATCTACAGATTTAAGGAAGTGATGAGACTTCTACAAATTTGGGTGTTAACTCCAGTTGTACTACATACCCTCCATCTATCCTCTGGAGTGGTAAGAATTATGAAATCAAAATTCCAGGTGGAGGCTTGAAGCCCCCCTTCAACAATATATAATCTACTTTGAGACAATAGAGAATTAAATTCAAAAAGAAATTTCCAAAATGCGATTTGAAAATGGGTCTAACGACATCCCATGTATTGTTTCGAATTACTAGTTTGTTAATAATCACCATCAATTGTGCTATCTCTTTGGATTTCATGGAAAAGGTTTTATGCTAAGGTCCATGCCATCTAAAACCATCACCCCTTGTTCCAAAGCCACACCTTTTTTATCCAAAGAATCTTTCTCAGAGTTTAGATGACATTTCACATGTAAAAGTTCAATTATTTTTCAAAGAAACAGGTAGATAGTTTTCTATTAAAAAAAATCAAAATATGGAGTCTGGACTAGAACCCTTACAAAATTCATTAATAACCCTCAAAATTGTGGATTTTGATGTCCAAAATACATGTAGTATTAACTTATGACATATTTTCCCAATAATTCGAAAGAGATGTCTACTATATATCTAAACCAAAAAACATAAAATAAACATATATCTGCATTTCATATAAAACAAAAATTAATAGAATGATCTAGCACTAGGACTAGGACTAGTCAATTTGGATGGCTAGGAATTCGAGTTGAAATTCCTCTCTTTTTCCCACATGCCTCCTCTGACTTGGAGTCTTCTGGTGTGAAATACAAAACATGAATGTAAAGTTCCTCGATCTCCTCCAGTAGGCAGTGTAATGTTGTTAACTCCATTTTGAATTCACATTGGAGCTGATCAATATTAGCTTGAACTAACTCAAGGTGCAAATTAACAATCATCTACAGTGGGTTACATGCCTTATCCTCTGCCTCATACCTCACTTTGTACAACAATTGCATCCTTTCCATCATTTCTAAGGCCTTATCCAGGAAGTAATCGACGTTCATTGAGTCAGAATCCCTAGAAGAAGCACCACCTATATCCATTACTAAATTTGACAACCACAAAACCTTAAGCAAGCAAACTCTGAAATGGTGAAGACAAGATGAGCTTGCACTGCACGAAGACCCGAAGGTGATATAAATACAATAATTTTCAGCATGAATCTGATAGATTTATCCCATATGACAAACCATTAATCCTTTGAGTGTTGGGGCCTCCTCCATTGAATGCAAACTATGAGGATTTCAAGCTAATTCACCACTAGTTGAACATTTATGGAAAACCCACTTGCTATGACAGTTGTTTGGAAGAGACTCTACTTGGATGTGAATTAAATGACTTAACATCAAATTTCTAATTGACCTTAGCCCAACACTAGGCCAAATATAAGCTATGTAGCACAGGGGGGTAGATCACCATCCTAATGGTGGTGAGGAAATGACAAGGGTGTGCCTCAAAAAAGGAATGAGATCTCTCCTCAAGAGATAGTCGTTAACTCATTCGATGCCTCCAATCCCTAGAGCATGAGTGATATCTGATCCTTGTCATTTGTTCATTGCTTATATGCATTGATTCCATTATGCACTTGTGTATTTTCATGGTAGAGGAGATTTTTTTATTTTATTTATTTTATTTTATTTATTTATTTATTTTTATTATGGTTGATTTCCAATATTCCTTGTTGCATCCTTATTCCATTCTTTGTTAAAACATCTATTGAAGAATTTAATTTTCTTAGCACATGAAAATTTTCAACCTTTTCAAATTGTGGAAGTTGAAGGTCAATCCTTACCTCTAAAGGAGAAGAGGGCTCTTTAGAGTGACAATAAATATCCAACATCTTCTAGATAAAAATCATTGAGTCACCAAAAATCATGATTCCGTTAATTTTCTAGTCAATTGCTTAGTGTATACCTTCCTAGAGCACGAGGAAATCAACTTGATTATTTGTTTCCACTCCCAATTCCCATGTAAATTGTATCACTATTTTTCCTTTAGGGCTAAGAATAACCCCTCTCTCCTGCTACCCTTGGAAAAATTCAATATTTTCAAACCTTGAAATCTGGAGATTTATTCGAATGGGAGCATGGAACTGATCAAAAGTATTCTTGAGTTTTTGCACTAACTGGATAACAATCATTGAATCCCCAAAGACCATTAAATGATGCCTACATCTAGTCAATGACAATTCTAGTCTCTACTAAGTATTCCACCTACTTATTAGTTGAATCCCCTAATCCCGAACCAAAATGAATCTCCCTTTATTCATTGAGGAAAAAGATAACCCCTCACTCTCCTATGACCCAAATATTTTGTTTTATATATTAAAGACATAGGGAGAGCATATTTTATTTTATAAAACTAATATTAATGGTGAATATCATTAATTTTAAATTACATAATATTTATTAGAAATTCTCAGTTAATATTCTACAATATATATTAATAGGGCATATGGAAAAAAAAAAATGTTAGAGATATATATATATATATATATATATATATATATATATATAGAGAGAGAGAGAGAGAGAGAGAGAGAGATATTGCATTACAAAAATATAACATTAGATCTAGTTGCAGGTGTTACAGGTCATTTTGTTGCATTCACTCAAATGGCTTGAAAACTTGGATCAATCAACATTATTAACACCTTGTCATTATCCCTATGTAAAGCCTTAAGCATTAACTCTCCAAAAAGTCTGAGTTTCTGGGTCAGTCAGCTAAAAAACTATGTTTTTGTCCGCATCGCACCCTGCACTTTAGTCCACCTACAATGGATGCAAGTGGCATAATTGAGTACTTGCATTGACTAGTGCAGGTTGCTCTCCTTTGTAGGTGTGAAGGTTCTATAATTTTGGGAAAAATAAAAAAATAGTTATGAAACTTCTCCTTCCAGAAGCTTCTAAGGTGGTTTTAACCTTTTACCATTGATAGAGATCCTAAATTCCTACTTTATAGGTCTTATCTCTTATATTTAGAACTTATCCTGCTTCATATGTGGATCACAAGCCTAGATTGGTGAATCCTAAACTACCACATTTATCCTATAAGTTCACTACTTTCCATAGAGTCAGGGTTGGCTTTCGAAGATTAGTATTGTCCTAGTGCTGCTACTTTGAGCTTAAGGAACGATCCATTGATGCATTAGGGTTGAGGTTGAAGGTTTTCTTTGTTGCAAGGAAGGACAAGACAATTGGGGAGACATCTACAAATTCAAGCATCTACAAATGGTTGTAACTCTCTCCTTCATTTATTAATGAAAAAAAAAAATTGTTTTCCTATACTTGTGCCATGTTGATGCTTATATATTTCAATGCATTTTAACTCATTGATTAGAGACATTAGTTTACATTATTTTCATATTGTATTTCTCTTGATTTTTTTATTCATTTTGTCGGTTCCATTTATAACACTTGGAGCTAGAGTTGCAGCTTACAAGCAAGGAGAATAGGAGGGATTATAGAGTTTCCTGGAAAGTCTTTCTTTCATACTTTAATTTCTCTAAGGAAAACATAGATCTTTTTTCCCCTGTTATTTCTTGATCAGGCCACTAGGTCTAGGGAGTTCCCTTTTATCCACAAAAGAGAAATTTCCCCATAAAAACTTGGTGACCATATTGGGGATTGAAATTTCCCTTTAGTATTTTCCTTGGCCTAATCATTTTTTACCTTTCAAAGCGGCCTACATTGACTTTTTCAAACAACAAATGGACTTAAAAAAACATAATTCTGAGCTTGGTATGGTTTTTTTGTCATCTTTTGAGAAAATTAGCCCCAACACACTCTTTGTTTTGAGACAGAGCCACCCAAAGCAGACTCTCTTCTTTGTAAGTGCTACAGTTCACACTAGTTCCTATTTTGTACATGTCATGGTCCTGTTGAATGAAAAAAATTTCATTTCTATGCATTGCTTCGAGTTCTATTTTAATCTATAATTTTTTCTTGAGTATTTGAACTTGTTTGTGTCTTTGTAAAACTGTCATTACATTTGCATTTGAGTTTGATTTACTTTTATGAGAGTTTGTTTGATTTTTTCTTTCTTCTTATCAATTAGGCTTGGTGAACACTTCACTTGATTGTTGATTGGATAAGAGGAATTTACATATTACAGTTTCAGTCTATATGAATTATTTGGAGATTGATCTAGCTTCATTTCATATTAGTTGAGTTTGAAAATGATAGGGAATGAAAAGAATAAATTTAATTACTTGCATTGCATATAGGTTTCTGAATTAAATTGGAGAAGTTGCATTAAAAGTTATGATTAGAAGTTTTGTTTTCTGCATCATTGCTTGATACATTTTTATTTGTCTCTTTGTTCTCATAGAAAGATCTTAATCGAAAAGTGAAAGAGTTCTTATTATCATGCTAGTTGCATCATAGGAAATTAAGGTGAATTCATACTGTGAGCCTTGAAATTGAAACACAATTTAAGATCAACTTTAAAATTGATTCAATTAACCTAAGGATCATTTGAAACATTAATGACACACACAGAGGTCTAGGCTAGAGATGTATTCTGATGTCTTTAAACATAGGAGTTGTCATCATTTGTCTCGGTTACATTCTATGGGTAGTTGATATTCCATGTATGTAAGTATATTGGATTGTTCTCCATGTACCCTTGGGTATCTCAGATGGTGCTCCACATATGAAAAGTGTATTGGAATACCTCATATCATACATGATGCAATAGACATCATTACTACAGACTGTGCTTCCACGTACCTTCAAGAATATTTTGGAAGTCCCTATTAGGTTGATGTAATTCCACAGGTAACCGATTTAGCCAACTTGTTTACTATGATACACTAAACACAAAATTTGGGGAGATTTCCTGAATGTACTGGAAATGGTATATTATAGTTCATAGTTACTTGGTAAATAGTTTTTCCTAGTTACACATGTTTTGTTTTATTTTGTGTCTTTAATTTCTAAAATGAATTAATTAACTGTGGAACAACATCCTCACTATGGAACAACTCCTTAGTAGATCTTATGTTGAGACTAATGGAAAAAATTCCTGAGTCTACCAATCAAAGGAACCCCTCTCACAGGAATCCTATTCCTTTTCCACCTTTTAGAAACATTAGTGCTCCTTATATGGAAACATTGTCCCTTCCTCAATATACCATTGGTTTACCAGTTTGCTTATTTTCAACCTCCTTGGCTCCAAATGTCTAAACTACTCCTCAACCAAGTAGTCCTCGACCTAAACAACATCAACCTCAATTTGAGCCTAAAGTTGACCCTTTGCCTTCTTCACCTATTTTTTCTTCATCCCTTTCTTCCTCCTTGCCTAGTGAAAGTCTTGATTCTATTAACCAGAAAGCTAAGAAGAAGGAGAAAAGGATGAAGAAGAAGAAGCAAAATAAGCAAGGGGGAATCCCATGATTATGTTCCCAAGAAACCATTGGTTAAGGCAATGGTTGATTCGATTCCACCTTCATTCAATTACACTTTTCCCATTGAGAGTGAAGTTCATACTACTCAAGTTATTCTTGTTTCCTCAAATAATATTGAACAAGGGGATATTTCTCTTATTGTCATCGAACCCCCTCCCATTAATGACTCACTTGATTAGATTATTCAATAAGTTCAAGTATGTCAACCTATCTATAGCATGCCACAAACACAAATTAGTCATCTTGGTCCAGAAATGACACAAATCCCATCAGGGAAACCTTTACAAGGAATACCCCAAGCTCTTGCTGGTCACAAAACAACTATAAAAACCTTATCTAGGCCAACATTTCCAAGGTCAATGTTTTCAGCAATATCAAATATTTCCTTGGACTCGACAACTAGGTATGGGTTATCCTAATTATCGAAACAATCTGTATCAAGGTGGGATGCAAATGTCAGTAGTCCAACCCATCCCATCCTATTTCGGATATCCCTCATTAGTAGTCAACCTTCCCCTACAATTTTACTGAGCTACCTAGGGACCATAGCAGAGTTCCTTTTCTTGTGTCAAGCTTGTTAAAAAATGAAACATGGTCGTGTCAATCTCGTTAAAAAATGAAATAAGGTCTCTTGAGCATGGTTCTTTTACTATGTCAAGCTCATTAAAAAAGGAAATAGATATCCCTTCAAGTTGATTCTTTTACTTGATCTTGTAAATGAACCTTCATTCCATTAGATTATTAGTAACCAGTAGTCTACTTGGGTGAATGAAATGAAGCTTCGGGGGCATGTGCCTAGAATTGTGTTATTATGTTGCGGGAATGAAATCAAATCTTCGGCATAGTTTTATTTTGTTTCAAGCTTGTGTAAAAATGAAACTACTTTCAAGTACTCTTAAGCATAATTTTTCCTTATTTCAAACTTGTGTGAAATTGAAACTAATTTCAAGCATAGTTTCCCATGTTTCAAGCTTGTGTAAAAATGAAACCATTATCATTTTATCTCATGTGATTTCCATTTTCATCAGCCAATTTCTTCCATATGAACCTTGGTTTTATCATTCTATTATCACCATTTGATTGGCTGATCATATGCTTTCACTTGTTTTTTTACCCTTTCCTGAGGAATTATTGCAATGAGTCGTATTATTAGCTAGCCTCTTAACCTCTGCATTTTTAATTAGTTCCATCATGAATGGAACTAGTTGATATCCTTTATACCACTCGTTCCTATAGGAGGAGTCATCTTTGAGATCTTTTTAGACTCGCAAAATATGAAAATATTGTCGAGCACTTGTCTTTTTGAACTCATTAAAGTAAATGAAAAGACATCTTCCTAGTATTAGTTTAAACCTTTTCTAGACTGGGATAGAATATTTACGAAAAATGAATACTTTAATTGAACATGACTAAAAGGTTCTCCTAAGTGTTGTTTTCTGCCTTTTCGGACACAAAAGAGTAAACTATAAAAAGGAATCTTTGGAGCTTCTTTTTTCACCTCTTTTACAAACTCTCTAAACATGAAAAGGAAGTCAAATTACACCTTCATTGGACTCATAAAATCATTAAAAAGTGTTGGACTCATCAAACATGACAAGGCTAAACCACTCCTTCTCAGGGTTCATTAAAAATACTCCGAAGGATTCATTTGGAGGATGAACTTATAGATCAAGCATAAGTTATCCTCCTCAAGCTTGTCAAAGATAAAGAGGTACTGGCTAGAAATGGTTGGGAAATTGGGACAATAGGGTACTAAACCTATTAATTGCAGTGAGTTTCTCTTGAAAATACCACTCTTTCACTTAATCTCCATGACTATTGGGTTGGGAACTCTGTTTTCATTTTTGGTTAATTGTGCCATATCAAAATCCTTCATAATCAGTTTTGAATCAATGCTACCAACTCCATAAAGTGTTGTCGATATGTTCAAGATAAGTCCTTCATTTTACATTTGCTATGATACCCTTAAGCCCCATTTCATGTCTCCGTTGCTCAACCAAATCTATATCAACATTATTTTGTCTCAAATCTTGATACCCATTTTGTGTCGCTAAAGGGAGATACATCAAGGCCCTCTTGCGATGATTCGCTTCCTATAGACATAAAATAATTATCTACAAAGTTGACTTAGAAACTCCATTTAGTGCCTCAAATCTTACATACCTTAATGGGAAGTTTCCTCACTTTCAGTGACAAGTTCTCATCATTTTCCTTCGACTGAGAGATTTTGTGTGGTGTTCGACTTCAACTATTTCATTCACATTGCATAGATTGTACTATAGTTCCTTGAGAGCCATTATCATTATTGATGGTTTTTCTCACATTTGTTAACACTTTACATCATTGGCTGATAATTAGATGGTGTCTACCATGTTCGAATCTAGGTCATTTACTCGCATGGCTAGAGTCGTACTCTCAAGTGACAAGCTCGAAGACTATGGATCTAGTTCCATCCATCCAAGCTATGATTTCAGGATTCATACAAAATTAGAAAGTATGGTGGTTATGATAATTCATATAGTCATCCAAGCATGGGTCCACACTCTATCGTCAGTGGATGAGACTTCTTGATCATTGTAGATGTATAATGGCTTATATATTGAGTATGAGTATGCCTCCCTTAACAATGATATCATGATGATAATATGTATTGTAATAAATGATGATTTAAACCAATATATTCTTGATCCGAACTTGTCACAAGGTGAACCACTTTAGCCCTCAACCATCGCTTCTAACTCTGTACTTTAGGGAATCTGTTACAATTCACTTTAATGCATTCAATCCAATGGATTGAAAACCTCAATCAATCAACATCCTTAACACCTTGTCATTATCCCTTTGCAAATACCTAAGTATTACCTCTCCAAAATGTTTGAGATTCTACGTCAATTAGCTCAAAAACTTTGTTTTTGGTCCTAGTGCACCCTCCACTTCAATCCACTTGCAATGGTTGTAAGTTGCATAATTGAGCACCTACACTTACCAGTGGAGGTTTCTCTCCTTTACAAGTGAGATGGTTCTATAATTTTTGGTAAAATAAAAAATATTTATGAAAATTTTCCTTTTAGAAGCTTCTAAGGTGGTTTTAACCATTTACCATTGATAAATATCTTGAATTCCTACTCTAGAATTCTTATCTTCTATCCTTAGAGATTATCCTCCTTCATATGTGAATTTGAAGCCTAGATTGGAGAATCCTAAACCACCACATTTACGCTATAAATTCACTGCCTCCCATAGAGTTAGGGTTGACTTTTAGAGATTACTAGTTCCTTCATGTTGCTACTTTGAGCTTAAAGAATCATCCATGGATGAATTAGGGTTGAGGTTGAAGGTTTTCTTTGTGGCTAGGAAAGACAAGACAATTGCGGAGACATCTAAAAATTCAAGCATATGTAAATGGTTATAACTCTCTCCATCATTTATTAATAGAAAAAGAACTATGTTTTCCTATACTTGTGTCATGTCGATGTTTATATATTTCAATGTATTTTGACTCATTGATTAGAGACATTAGGCTATGTTATGTGGATATTGTAGTTCTCTTTCTTGTTTTAGTCATTCTACAAGTTCCATTTATAACACTTGGAGCTAGAGTTGGAGCTTACAAGAAAGAAGAAGAGGACGGTTTATTATAGATTCTAGCTCTAGGGAGTTCCCCTTTGTCCACATAAGATAATTTTCCACATAACAATAGGCTACTCAATTTTATTACATTATCATTACATAAGTTTTTTGTGGATGGGAAGAATGTGAAAAAACATTATATGGGGATTTTATAGGCTAGGGGTCAATGATGGGAAATTTTATTTCCCTTACACTCTTTGTGGGTGGACATGTCCATGAAGAATTTCATATGTTACAGTTGATAGAAATTATAGGAAGAGTTGGAACATTGAAGAGGTGAATGAATATCATTCGATGGTAACTTATTTATGAATCATTATATATATTTTCTTTATATTAACCATATTTGTAAAACAAACAAAAAAATCATGTGGACTAATTTCATGTGATTGTTTGTAACGGTTATAAATTCAAGGTTGCACCATAGGTATTGTTATTCGAATTCACCAAGTAGTAGTACTATAAATGATGTTCTACAACTTGACATAGTTCAAGATGATGGGACAAATTAATTGATCCAAGACTTGTTCAGTGATAAGAACTATTGTAACATGTTTTGACCCCTTTAAAATGTTATGAAATCTTTTGAAAATTTCAATTTTGTCCCCAAGGTAAACCCTCACGTACATGAAAATTTATCATGGAAAAATGCTTCTTATACAAATTGTTGGTTTATTTTTAATTATAATTTTAAATTTTAAAATAAAATTTATTTAATAGAGATATTGTTATATATTTTAAAAAATTAACTTATATAAATTTTAAAATTAATTTTTTTGATAAAAAGTATTAGGCTTATGGCCCTGTTGGAGCCCATAGAGGCAACCCTCGGGTTGAGTAGACGTCGATGCCTAGGACATCTTGGTGTCTCTTGGAGATAATTCAATGCTAATAAAGGGATAAGTGTAAAATGACTTAAATCTTGGTTCAATTACCTCTCTCAGAGGTAGATTTAGTATATACATGAACAAAATATCATTCCCATGAATAAATGTTCCAAGTCTAGTGGCCAACGCACAGAGAATGCAACTTAAATTTTTCATTGGAGTAAAGATGGAAAACATAAATGTAAGGGAGGAACATAGTGAATAGGGTTGGATAAACAGAGAATCCTATGCAAGAAATCCTATTAGAATCAAGAAAATATGAAAGGAATGAAGTGCAGAAATTATGGAGTGCATTTTAAGGCTTTCAACTCAACATCTCATAGGTACTGTCTTTTATTTCATAACATAGGTAAATCTACAATTTCATAGGGGCCATATGCTAAGACATAACATATATTAGTCTACAATCTCACAAGTACCTTCTGTTATGACATAACATTAGTAAATATGTGACTTGGGAGCGATCTATCAGCCATAATTACATACTTTCTGAAGAAGAAAATACATGTGTGAAATGACATACAGAGGAAGAACACATACTACATATCCGAATGCTTGGAATTACCAACAACTCATTCATTAATATTCAACAATGAAATACATATCACAGGCCCAAACTAGCGAAAATATGTAAAAACAATAATAGCCTGAAGAACAAGAAATTAAAATCAAACTTGGAACCCCCTCTAAAAAAAGAGTTCTTAACCTCCCAATACAGAATTCGGAAACCTCTGAAACAGAAATGGGAGCCCTTCGTAATGAGTTTCTTCTCCCCTTTTATAGGGAGAAACAAAATAAGGACAACTTACAAAATATCTGAAAATGCTACAGTTGTTTGAACTACATAATTGTCTGAGCATGTGACTAGTATGATTATCCTAGTTATTACATAACTTACTTAATTTGTTCCTTAAAAATGCAAATATTAACAAAAAACAAGAAACGGGAGGTGTCATGATTGAGATGGAAAAATATACCCATGATGATTCATATGATTTCGTTAGGTGAACTTAGGCTCCAATATCTATATTAGTGGTGGGTTGATGATCTCAACATACCTCTGTCATTGTATTCCTCCCACGGTTATCTTCTAACTCACCCGTCATTTTCTCCCTCTAACTGCTTGGATTGTCTGTCTTTGAAGCTAGTCGTGGTTTGATGTGGTGGCATTAGGAGGTGCTCTGGAACTTATCTATTGAACCATCCATCCTTTATTACCACTGTGTTACACTGTCGGAGCCTAATACATCTTGTAACTCTATTAGAAATATGTTACAATATAACACAACCCCAATTTCCTTTATCTCCTTTATTCTTATCCCCTTTTTTTCTTTCTTCTCCATGGGATCGGGTGTTGTGATCGGTGGCTTGGAACTTAGGTGTTAAATCCTTCTGGATCCCATCAAGGGCCTATTTCCATTTGTAATACCTCTCCTCCCTTGGTTATCCGGCTTTCCATAACCAAGCACCACCAACACATCTGATCTCTTCCCATCGTAACTTTTCTAAAATGAAATTACAAATAGGTTCTGAAAGCTTCGACCTTTGATACTCTCCTTAGCACCTAGGTGATAGATATTCTCTCCACTTTGGGTTCTTTAGATCACTCACGACCATGTGCTAATCCACATCGGAACCCCTCTCATCGGAAATTTACCATAAAATAATTTGATAGGAGTTACAAAAACTCCAACCTCTAAAACATTGACCTCTAAAATACTTTCGAAGTGGCACCTTGACAACACTAGGTACTAAGGCCTATTGTATGCCCTTGTCCCCTTCAGTACCTATGACCAAGTGTTATCTAACATCAGAGCTCCTTTTTTCGGAAGTTCTCCCAATTGTAATTAAAACAAAGTTATGATGCCTCTTTCCTCTGATATTCTCTATAGCACTTAGGTGCTCATCCCACTCTACATCATTGTTATTTTGGGTCCCTATAACCAAGTTCCACTTAATCGTCAGAATCCCCTTACATCGAAACCTTTCCAAGTTTATAATACACAGGAGTTATGAAATCCCTTAGCTCGGAAATGTCAACCTCTGAGATGATGTCACGATGGGGTCATCATCTCCACATGGTGCCTCTTGAGTGGTGACATATTTCACATGGATTTGTCTCACTAGGACACCAAAAAATACTAAAAATTGTTGCCACATGTCCTGTACCACCATGTCATTCTGACATCATCTGCCTTGTCACCTTCTCAGAGCCAATCACCAGTGTCCATGTGTCCTATGGAGGAGAGAAATGGTCCTTGGGTCCTTTGGTTTTGTAGTGATTTTATTTGTGATTAAACTTCTTTGTAACTTCGTTGCTTTTCAAAGAATTTCAATTGTTAAGGAGTTACGAAACTCTGAAGTTCTAACCTAATGAGTTTCCAATATACCTTCCTTACGACTTCCTACTTCATTATTACATTTTAGGTCCACTTCTAAATAGGCATGTTGAGGTCTCTTATGTTTCCACCTTTGATATCCCGAAGTTTCATGATGCCTTTCTTGTTGGTCCTTCTGATAGGTCCCGAAGTGTTGATCCTTCTTCGAAATCGGCATCCCTATGGTCTGCCTTTCCCTTTATATTTTTGCCTCTGAATTTCAGGTCTCCCTTTTAGATTCGGCCTCCGAATTTTGGCTTCAACCTCTAAATTTCGAATCTCCTTTTATTACTCAACCAAGATTGCACTAGTTCTCCTCTGTACTAGCAATGAAATATAGGACCATTTGACCCAAATGCAAGATGGTATGGTAGGTGACAACATCAGATCTAATTGGGGACAATACCTTGCTCGAAAGGTGTTGAGAACCTATAGAATAGTAGCCTTCACCATTGGGCATGCAGTCAAAAATATATTAAACTTGTGAAACTAGAAAATATCCCTGGAAATTTATTTGTTGCGAATCCTCTCCTCATAATACTTGAAATTCAATTTTCCTTTTCCATGCAAGATATTTAGAACTGACGGAAAAGGATACGATGGAGGCGTTCTCAAGCTTTAGGGTTTCAGAAATTGTTCTTGGCGTCGCCGCGGTCCCAGAGGATCCACTCTGTTATGGCTCGGTTAGATGCCTGGCGACTGTTTTCTTTGAGCATACAGCCTTTTTCGGGTCCTGGAAGGAACCTGTCAATAGAAAAGTTTTTCACGAATTGACCCAAAACAAGCTGAGGGTGCAGAGGTCTTCCTACACAGCAGTACCAGAAGTCTCATGGCCGGAGCGTTATGCCCAAAACCAAAGGGCCTGCACTTTGTCTCGTTTCAAAGCGCCACCATTCGAGAACTTAAGGCATAAACATGGCAAATCAGCATGCGGTCATGGAGAAATGAAGTTTATGCAAGATTTCAAGCACTATCGAGGCACCCCGTGGACGCGATCTGCCATCCTAGGGTGGATTTTAAATGGAAACGCGCCAGATCAGACATGGGGTGAAAGAAGGGTTGTGGGGACGCGGTGGACGGCGACTCAAATGCTCTGTGCTGCGCAGATACGGGCCCAAAACCCACCAAAGCTGTCTCACAACAGAGGGTCTGGAGTATTTTCTATGCATTTGAGCGAAAGCTCCAACAGATCAGGGCCAGATCCGAAAATAAAAAGATCGTACCTTGACAGATCTGGGGCGGATATACCAGATCTGAGCCCCAATCAATACAGAACTTGGTCAGAACAAACCTAGTGGAACGAAGCCATCAATGCTAGATCGGGAAGAGACTACGCAGACGCAAGCAAGCAGAAGGAAAAAGGAACTAAAACGGAGCCAGATCTGGACTTCCGCCAACAGTCAAAACAGGTAACAAATTATTTTCAGATCCTGATTAATCCTCCTCAAGGAAAATCTAGATTAGTATGGGTTCATGCAGGAGATACCTCTATGCAGCTAAAAAAACAAATCTGGGCAGAAATGGGGTACCCTGTCCCGATCCAGCATCTGGTCAGTGGAACAAGGTCCCTCCAGGACTGTAGATCTCTAGAAAGCTATGAGATTGGGCCAGGCTCAAACATATCTCTAAATCTCAGATTGAGAGGTGGGGCCCTGCCTCAGGGACAGCCAAGTTCCTCAGGGGGAGATAGGGGGAAAAAAGCTGCAGCCCAGCCCCAACCAAAATCCTATAAGAACATTTTACAGGGCAGCAGAAGTTCTGGGCCACCTCCAGCTCAAAGAGGGCACCTGCCCAGGCCATACATAGTAGATCAGTCAGAGCAAATCCCAGCCTTAAACATAGACTCCTCAGGGCTAGATGACTTCGTCAAATCCTATGAAACGAAAGCTTTAATCTGTCGTTTCAACAGCTTTTGGCCCAAACCCATGGATCTGTTCCACTGGATATTCACCAGTTGGACCATGGAGTGCGACATTCATTTATGTGCAAAAGGTTTTTTTATAGTGAGATTTACATCAAAGGAAGTCAGAGATACAATTATCAGTACCGGACCATGGTTTTGGGGTACAGCAGGGCTATTTGTGACCCCATGGTTCCCAGATTTTGATCCAAATAAAATGACGGTAACCAGAATGCCAGTTTGGGTTAGACTACACAATCTTCCTTTGCATTTCTGGGATGAACGGGTGCTGGAAGGCATTGGAAACAGCATAGGGAAGTACATCAAAACTGACATGGACAGGATAGATGAAAGGATCTACACCTACGCACGAATCTGTGTGGAAGTAGACTTAAGTAAAGGGCTGCTGGAAAGTATAAGGTTGATTTACAAACAACAGAATTGGTTGCAGGTACTAGACTATGAAAACACCCCCTTCAGATGTAGGATCTGTAGGCAGACAGGTCACTTACAAAGCACGTGTCCAGAAGCCAAGAATAAAAGGAAGCAGAAAGGGAAGCAGAGGAAAGGCTGGAACTTTTCTCCCCCAGATTCAGAGGATGAGGACTCAGAAGCAGCAGAGGAAGAACTTCCAGAAGAGAAAACTGAGGTGTCCCAAGAAATGGAGAAACAGGAAGGAACCCCATCAGACAAGAAAGAAAATTCATCAGACAACAAAGCAGAGGAGACTAGCTTGCAACCTAGTTCGGGAGGCACAAAACGGCACCACCTCTCAAATACTTCAGATTCAGACAAAGAACCTGGTCCACAGAATACAGATACACAGTTAGTCTTGGCTTCGATCGAGCCCTCGCAAGGAGTTTGGCGTAAGGTCGAAAAGAAAAAGGGGCGGAAAACTTGATGTGTGAGTTCTACTCACTGCCAGATTTCAGTTTTGCCTCGCTCTCTCTCTCCTCTCTCTCTTTCTTATTCTTTGTGCACGTTAGTTTTTAACGTTGTAGTGGAGTGCGAAAGCACTTGGGCCCTTGCGGCAGCATTCGGTTTGCTTCATTGCATTCTTTGTGGAATGTTTATTCATTCCTCTTTGTAGCTTTTTTATCTCTGATTAATAGAAAAGCGCGGTATTTTTCCTCGGAAAAAATAATACTTGAAATTCAGAACTACAACTTCTAAAAATTGTAAATTAAAAACTCACATAGTGAGCTTATTTATGTGTAACTCCTACTTATGTACAAGGATCAATTCACCGAAGTGAAGTTAACCTTCCAATGGTACCAGTTCGCTAACATTTGAGTAATGGACAGTATGCCATTGTTCTCTAAAAAGTTAGCAATTAAAAGAGGCATGCACCATGTTGAATTTTCAGGTAAAACATGTAATACATACCCCATAATTGAGACATGTTTTTGGCCAAAGAAATATTCCATATAGTTAGCTACTGGATCATCGAATTGATCATAAAAATTTACGACCACCTCCCTTTCTTGAATATTTTCCAATGAAGAATCTTTCTATAAAAGGAAACCACAAACACTGCTTGGGTCTTCAACTTTGGGTTCTTCTTGAAAACTTGGTTGTTTGTAATCTTCTCCCCACTTTTTGGTAAGAAAATTCCTTTGAAAATATGCAACAATCTCATCATCCTATGAATCATATGAATCATAAATCAAAGAATTTTCATCAACTTTATTACTAGCTTTTTGAACTTCAAAAATAAAGGTAGGTATAAACATGGGCAAGTAAAACTTATCAATAGTTGTTAATATATACTCAAAAGAAGAGGTTTTCTTTATTTTATGGGAATCATTTTCTTCTTGTGGTTGTCTTGGGCATATTCTAAGACCTTGTTCTCCATCGTAAGGATTTAAAACATAAACTATAGCCTTTTTGTTAATGCCATTGTCAGCTTCATGTTTTTGAGCATCTTCCCATGACTCAGACTATTGTGGTTATAGAACACCCAAGTCCCCATATGAGTCATACAAATAATATAAAGGAGAACCATAAAGTTCAACAAAATATGATCTATGAGGGTTTATTTGCATCTTAACAATGTCTCCTTCTTACTTTTCTTGATTGATGCAAGTATATGTTTTCTTGGAGTTTATCTCCACAAAAAATCTTCAACAACAACATTAGTCTTGGATTTTTTTTCATCATTAAAATATTCACAACAATATTTAAGCAAAGACGCTGAAGGCTATAGTATTTTGTAAAAACAACTAAATGTTATGTAAAATATCTTTAAATAAGATATGTTTCCATGTGGTAGTGTTCTCCAAAAAATCCTAGCATCCTTATCCAAAGAATACATGAACAATTTCATTTCCACATCTTCATGAACGATACCCAGTTGCTCATTTAATTCATGAAATTCCTTAAGGTGGCAAGTCGAACTTCCATTTGTGCTTCCATTGAATCTAGGAAAATAGGCAGAACGTTCTTGAAATGGAGGAGCATGATGGGGGTAACCAACGACAGAAGAAAAATCTAATGGGAAAAATTTGTTGGCTAAGAATGTAGGAAGAGTCATTTTGAAAACCCCTTTTAGTGAGAGATCTTAGGGTCGAATTCAAGGGGATTTTTCTGTCAAGAAGTGTTAGAGTGAGTATGAGGCCTTTTGAAAGTTAGGATGATGAAACAAAGATTTAAATAGTGGAGTCTCCAAGGTGATAGATCTTAAATCCACACCCCTTCTTCCTCGCCTAACCTAGGGGTGTACAAGTGTCTTACTCAGGATAAAATATTCTGATTCTCTCCCTGGAAATGGTGCCAGAAGGTGTTGTAGCCAATAAAGAGAACCCATGGGTTGAAGAGAGGTCAGTGCCTAGGACATCGCGGTGTCTCTTGAAGATAATTAAATGTTGTTCAAGAGATAAATGTAAAATGACTTAAATATTCGTTCAATTACCTCCCTTAGAGCAGATTCATTATACACATGAACCACATATAATTCTCAACAATAAATGTTCCAGGTTTGGTGGCTGACAACATAGAATGCAGCTTAAATTTGTCATTGTAGTAAAGATGGAAAGGAGAAATGTAAGGGGGGAACCTAATGAAGAGGGCTAGATAAACACAGAATCATATGCAACAAATCCTAGTAGAATAATGAAACTATAAATGGACTGAAGTGAAAAAATTATGGAGTGAATTGTAAGGCTTTCAACTCAATATCTCACAGGTATTGTCTACTATTTCATATCATAGGTAAATATGTGATCTCATAGGGACCATTTACTATTACATAATATAGATAAACCTAAAATCTCACAGGTACCTTTTGCTATCACATAACATTAGTAAATATGTGACTTAGGAGCGAATCCAACAACTACAATCACATACTTTATGAAGAAGGAAATACACATATGAAATTACATACAAAGGAAGAACACATACTACATTTCCCAATGCTTGGAATCACGAGAAACTCATTCATTAATATTCAAGAATATACATATCACAAGCCCAAACTGGTGAAAATGTGCAAAAAAATAACAACCTTAGTAATAGGAAATTAGAACCAATCTTGGAACCCTCTCTCAAACAAAGTTCAAAACATCCCAATACAAAATTTGGAAACCTCTGAAACAAAATGGAAACCCTTTGTAGTGAGTTTCTTCTACCCTTTTATAGGGAGAAAAAAAATAAGGACAACTTATAAAATATCTAAAAATGTTATAGTTGTCTAAGTGTGTGACTAGTTGGACAATCCTAATGATTACCTATCTGACTCGATTCTTTCCTTAAAAATGAAAAAATTAACAAAACATGAGAAATAGGATGTGTCATGATTGACACAAGAAAATATCTCCATGTTGATTCCACTGATTTCATTAGGTGGATTTAGACTCCAGTATCTAGATTAGTGGTGGGTCTAGTATATGGATTAGTGGTGGGCTAATTATCTAGCCACACATCTATCATGGTATTCCTTCCACAGTTATCTACCAACTCACCTGTCATTTTCTCCCTCTAACTACTGGCCACGCATCTATCATGGTATTCCTCCCACAATTATCTGCCAACTCACCTGTCGTTTTCTCCCTCTAACTACTTGGATTGTCCCTCTTTGGAGTTGGTTGTGGTTTGATGTGGTGGTGTTGGTAGGTGCTATGCAACTTAGTTTCTGACCCATCCATCCTTTATTGCCTTTGTCTTACACTATCAGAGCCCAATACATCTCATAACTCTATTAACAATATTTTACGATATAACATTGTCTTGATTTCCTTTAGCTCCTTTTTTCTTAGACCCTTTTCCTGTTTCTTTCCCATGGGACCAGGTTCTATGACCGATGGATTAGTGCTTAGGTGTTAAAGCCTTTGGTCCTCTATTAGGAGCCTATTTACCTTTGTAATCTCTCTCTGCCCTTGATTCTTCAGGTTTCCATAACCAAGTGCCAACAACACATCGGAGCTCCTTTAAACTTAACTTTTCTAAAATGAAATTACAAATAGGTTCTAAAACCTTCGACCTATGATACTCTCCCTAGCACCTAGGTGCTAAATCTTCTCTCCACTCTGTGTTCTTTGGATCTCTCACAACCATGTGTTACTCTACATGGGAACCCCTCTCATCGGAACTTTACCATAAACCTATCTGCAAGAGTTACGAAAACTCCAACCTCCAAAAATCTGACCTCTGAAATACTTTATGTGTGGCACCTTGACAACATTAGGCATTAAGGCCTATTGTATACCCTTGTCCCCTTGAGTCCCTATGACCAAGCACTATCAAACATTGGAGCTCCTTTCGCTGGAAGTTCTCCCAATTAGAATTAAAACAAAGTTACAATGCCTCTTTCCTTTGATATTATTTATAGTGCTTAGGTTCTCAACCCACTCTACGCCCTTGGTTCTTTTGGTTCTCTATGACCAAGTGCCACTTCATCATCAGAAGCCCCTTACATCGGAACATTTTTTAATTGCAAATACACAAGAGTTCTAAAATATCTTCCCTCTGGAATGCAAACCTCCAAGATGATGTCACGCTGTGATCATCATCTACACATGGCGCCTCCTGAGTGGTGACACATGTCACATAGATTTGCCTCACTATACCACCTAAAAATGCTAAACCTGACTTCTGCATGTCCTATACCGCCATGTCATGATGACATCATCTACCTCATTATCTTCTCAAGGCCAATCACTAGTTGCCATGTGTCCTCTAGAGGAGAGAGGAAGGGTCCTTGGGTCCTTTGGTTTTGCAGCAATTGTCTTTGTACTTACCCTTCTCCACAACTTCAGTGCTTTTCAAAAACAATCATTTTTTGAGTTATGAAATTCTAAAGTTTTTACCTATCGAGTTTCCAATATACCTTCTTTTTGATTGCCTACTTTGATATTCCCTTTCAGGTCCAGTTTTAAATAGACCATCGACGTATCATATGCTCTAACCTCTAATATCATGAAGTCACGTTATGCCTTTGCTGTCGGTCCTTTTGATATTGGGTCTCGAAGTGTTGAGCCTTATCCAAAATCAACATCCCGATGTTCAACATTTCCCTTTTGATTTTGGCCTCCGAATTTCAGCTCCCCCTTTTAGCTTTGGCCTCTAAATTTTGGCTCTCCCTTTTGCCTTCGGCGTCTGAATTTCAACTCTCCTTTTGTTAGTCAACCAATATTTCACGAGTCCTCCTCTGTAAGAGGAAAGAAAGATAGGACAATTTGACCCAAATGCAAGATGGTATGATAGGGGACAACAAGCCCAATATTCATGTTCAATTTATGTTACATATGTCATCGAGATCTATTATCCACCAAGCATCGCAATTCACAAGCTAAGGGAAATAACAAACATCGCAATCAGTTACCAAGTCAAAGCTGAACATATAATGCACCAAGACAAGGGAGGAGCATAATATGTGCAGAATCCATTGATTACTGATCGAAGGGTTGGCATATATAAACACTGAAAGCTATTTTTATTTGGCCAATGTGGGATATATCAGACTCTTGATATATAAAAAAGGAATAACACATGTTTTGAAGAAGGGTATTATTGCATCAACATGACATTTGGGTCGAACAACCATAGAAAAACTTACAGTTGTATTATGCTTTCACTGCTACAATAGTAACCTTTAAAATTAATTCATTAGATATTTCTCCATTGCTCATGATTTTTTCACACATCTTCCACCATCTGGTCGTAGATCATGACAAAATTCAAAGGCTTGGTATAATGTTTATAAATATAATGGGCAACAAACAAGTTGAACGTAACATCTCACAATAGTTGATTACGAAATGAGTAAAATATGTTAAACACTTCCATAATTTTGTAGATGTTGAATAATTAGAATTAAAGTCAAATTATTTTCTATGATGGGGTTAATGTTGATTGAAGGTTTAGATTGCACACAATCAAAATCATAGAAATTGGTGTTGGAAGATTAATTACAGACCCTCCATGTTATTCGACATTTCATGGATGGAGGGGGTCCACAATTAGTTATTTGGTGAAAACAAATTTTCTAGCATGGAAACTCCATGAGAAATGTGTACCTCCCTTCACCAAAACTACTTACCAATTGTGACCACCCCCCACAATTCCACTCATGGGTTCGACATCAACATAGGTGTAAATCTACCACATGAGCACATAAAATAGAGCCCATAGATTTGATTTTTCTAGATTGATCTGTAGTTTGTGAGAGGCATATTATCAAATAGTTTCATAGGGTATTTTTCTAGTGCAAAAATGGTTTCTCAGAGACAAATCCATGCCAGTGAAATTGTTGCAGATTAGAGATTTTTCATGTTTGTAAGGATTATACTTGTGTGGATGTTTATGGTTGTGTTGTTTCTCTAAGATGTTTATGTTGACAAATTTTATCAACTTGGGTCTCTCTGATGTCACTAAGAAGATTATCACTAAGAATATATGCATTGAAGAATATGGCATGGATATATGAAGCAAGTGCAAGTTACAGGAAGGTTTGTAGCATTAGGAGTCATTGCATATTTTTCTAGGCATGAGTAGATCTTATCGCACGAAGTTACAAATCCCAAAGATATTCTCAAGTTGAATAATGATGTATCTGGTACTATACATGTCACTGGAAAGCATAGTGAGGTTATCGTTCACCCTCAGACAATTTTCAAGGATCAATTTCGCAGAGGGAAGAATAATTTTGTATGCATTAACCCTAGTTAGAAAATCTGTTCCTACTCACAAGAGAGCAAATGTTGAAAATATATTCAACCATCCAGAATTTATTGTTGAGGGAAAATGGTTTTGGAAGATTTCATGACAACAACGCAAGTTTCAAGCATTTTTATTTTATTCTAAGGATTAGTTGGTACATAACCTACCAATTCCATGTTTTAAGAGATTAAATGGACTAGTGGAAATAAATAATTAGTCTAATTCCCCAATCTTGGAGCAATGAAGGGAAATCCAGTAAGAATAAAGTGCAGATCCAGCTTCCACTTTCTTTCACCAGGTGCAGTCAAAGTTACATGTGTTGAAGGTTTGGGCTATGTGCCTGCATTTTTCTGCCAATGCCTGGCGTGTTCCTAAGGATGTCATTTGCAAATTCACAGGAAACCAATAATGGTCATAGAATTGATAAGAATATCTTGCTTGTATTTAATAATCCCAAGGAATTTAATGGAAAAATGGTGATCTTTCAATCGCAGATTGTCTATGATATGGGAAAAATCAAAGAGTTATTTATGGTCATGAAATTCTACAAGAAGGCTTGGGTAAAATAGTATGGAAAGCAGAGGTGCCAACACTTGTCAGGTTTAAGGGTCAACATTGTTTGTGCTAGTTTTCAGTGCCTTTTTCCTATTCAGTTCCAAGAAATCACATACATGTAGATTTCCATTCATGCACTCAGTGCGAGTTAATGGTCATGTCAAATGCATATATAAAATTACTTCCTTATGCTAGTGGGTTAAAAGGAAAGATGATTCTGAGTTGTTCATTATTAACTTAATAATTTTATTTTGTGGCTATTGAAAACGTAATTTTTCCTAATAAAAGTTATTTCTGATCAAAGTAAAGGAATTGTGATAACCTTGTCATGAAATGTTACTAATAATTATAGAGAAATCCTTTGAGATCAAGGAAAAACTAAAAATATTAGCAAAGGCATATTAATTTGGCAAATTCAAATTTTGAAATAGGAACCGCAATCAGTTAAAGCATAGTATAGAAAGACTTAAGGCAAATAATTTTACTACTATGGTGAATGGAGTGTTTATAGTCCTCGTGAAAAAGATGCAGAAATATATCAATGACTACCATTTTTATTTCTCCATTCTTACCTTATTGCATTTTATTCTCATATATAGTGGTTTTGTGTTATGCAACCAGCTCACAAAAAGATAGATCAACAACTTAAAAAGTATCCTCTTTGAGGGGGAAACCTCCTTTACCTTACACAAATGAAAAATTATTAGATGCTACGAATGATAAGACCTCCTTCGTATATATAGGATTCTAAGGGGTAACAATATAATCAGATCCTACATAATAATAATAATATAAGGGCACAACAATACCAATAGTGGGCTTCTATGGGGCACAACAATAAAAATATGGGGGCTACATGGGCACAACAATAATAATAAGGGAGCTACACTAGTATTATAGGGGCCTAACATGCCCCTCTCCTTCAAAAAAGTGTCTTCCTTGACGCTTGAGTAGTTCTAGATGCTTCTATATAAAATTCTCATCCTCCCATGTTGAATCTTCAACGGGTAAGTTCTTCCACTTAATGAGATATTCTGAAATTGATTGATTCTACAGTTGTTGGATTCTTGTTTACGTGACTACTTCATGCTCAAATATGATTTTTCCTTCTTCATCAAGTTCTGGAAATACTGTTTGAACTGGAACCTTATCACTGTTAACCTTCTTTAAGCATGAAATAAGGAAAATTGGATTTACTCAAGAAGATTCAGGTATCTCCAATTTGTATGCCATAGTACCAATCATTTGCAACACGTTGTAAGGACCATAGTACTTGGGTGATAATTTATTATCCGTCTTAGCTTGTTGGAGAGCCATTTGTTTGTATGGTTGTAGTCGTAAAAATGCCCAGTCACCTACATCAAAACTTCTTTCACTGCAATGTTGATATGCTTGTTGTTTCATTTGATTCTATGTTATAGTGAAGTTATCCTTTAAGAGTTGGAGAACTTGTTGGTGATGCTCGATGTGATCTTCCACTGCTTGAAACTTAGAATTTTCTCTTAAATATGATGTGATGGATGGTGGATGATATCCATAAAGTGCCATAAATGGGGCCATCTTTTCTACAATATGGGAGGAAGTGTTATACCACCATTCATATAGAGGTAACCACTTTACCCATTATGTTTGTTTATCAGATACAAAGCAACAAAGATATCCTTCCAAACATGTGTTCACTATCTCAGTTTTCCCATGATATTGAGGATGATAAGATGATCTATGAGCTAATCGTGTACCAAGACAAGAAAATAATTCCATCCAAAAATTTCTAGTGAAAATGGGATCTCTATCACTTATTTTAATCTTTGGGTTTCCGTGAAGCTTTTGAATTGTTTCCATAAATGTAGTAGCAACTATATTGGCTTTAAAAGGATGAGATAATGCACAAAAGTGTGCATACTTGGTAAGTATATCAACTACTGCCATGATGACACTATTTCCTTTAGACTTGGGTAAACCTATGATAAAATCCATTGAGACCTCCTCCCAATGCTGACTTGGAATGACTAAAGGTTGTAACAAACCTAGGGTCTTAATTGTCTCAACTTTATTTTGTTGGCAAACCAAACATTTTGCCACGAACTTTTGAATATTAGATTTAAGGACATCCCAAAAAAATTCCTTCTTGACCCTATGGTAAGTTTTTAAAAATCATAAGTTCCCTCCTAAGGGAGAGGTGTGCAATTCCAAAAGAATATTTTATTTGAGTTGGGAATTCTTACAAAAATATAAGCGATCTTTGTACCATAATGAAACATTTTTCCAGCAAAATTTATGAGGTGTACTAGGATCTTGCTACACCTTTTGAATGAGTGACCACACCTCTTCATCATTCTTCCATTCATCCCTTGCTTTGGTTATCCACCTAGGTCGGATAATACAAATGGCACAAAGCAATGCTTCCACATCCTCATCCTTTCTTGAGAGTGCATCTGCAACAAAAATTTTCTTCCCTTTTTGTAGATGATTTCAAAGTCATAACCCAACATATTTGTCACCCATTTTTGCTACACTTTTGAAGATAATCTTTGTTCCAAAAAGTATTTAAGACTATCATGATCTATTTTTACCTTGAAGTGTCTTCCCATTGGGTAAGTTCGCCATTGCTTTGGTGCACGTAGTATTGCCAACATTTCCTTCTCATAAATAGGTTTGTGTAAATACTTTCCTTTGATTGAATGACTTCCAAAAGAAATAAGTTTTCCTTCTTGCATTAAAATACCACTAGTTCCATTTCTTGAGGCATCACATTCCATAATAAACGTTTTTTTGAAGTCTGACATAGCTAAGACTGGTTCTTGTCACATTGCCTCTTTAAGAAGTTCAAAGGCCTTTGTTGCTTTTGGAGTCCTAGAAAATGCATCTTTCTTCAATAATGATGTTAGAGGCGCTTCTATTCTCCCATAATTCTGAACAAACTTGCGATAGTACTATGTCAACCCGAGAAATCCTCAAAGATGCTTTACGGTTGTGGGGGTTTTCCATTCCTTAATGACTTTAATTTTGTTAGGGTCTACCTTAACACCCTCATGAGATACAACATGACCCAAATATTCCACGTCATGTACTCCAAAGAAACATTTGGAGGTTTTTGCATATAATTGTTTCTCCTCCAATATCAACACGTTGAATATGATCCTTCCAAGACTTATTGTAGATTATTATATCATCAGAAAATACTAACACAAATTTTCTAAGGAACGGTTCGAAAAAGGAATTCATCAAACCTTGACATGTGGAAGGTGCATCAGTAAGGTGAAAAGGCATGACCAAAAATTCATAATGATCCTCATAAGTTCTAAAATTTGTTTTCAGAATTCCTTCAGTCTTCATTCTAATTTGATGATATCCTGAACGAAGATCCAACTTGGTGAAGTAAATTGCTCCATGTAATTCATCCAACAATTCATTAATGAAAGGAATGGGAAATTTATCTTTAATAGCAAGTTTGTTGAGCTCCCTGTAATACAGAAACATATGTGATGATCCATCCTTCTTGTGCACCAATACTACTGGAGCGGAGAAATAACTTTGACTAGGTTAAAGTATACCAGCCTCTAGAATATCTGCAACCATACATTCAATTTCACTCTTTTGGGCATAAGGATATCTGTAAGGCCTAATGTTTTGAGGAACACTTCCTAGAATCAAATGAATAAGATTATCATGATCACAAATATGTGGGATTCCTTTTGGAGTCTTAAACACCTTGGAATGATTGTCCGAGACTTTTTGGAGACCTGTAGAAAAAGATGATTTCGATGTTTGAACATCTAGTAAGCATAATTGTGCAACTACACCCTTTTTTTATTTATTCAGAATCTTTGTCTTTTTTTTTTGTGTAAGTGAGAAGATTATATTATATAACAAGTATAATACAAAAAGCTGCCGAAGCAGTGCGAGCAGGGATGTACAATATTCCTGGGCGAATCGCCTGCTCAGAGGAAGTGATACATATGGACCAAAAGAAAGCCCACCACGCAGGGTGGCGAGGAGCAGAGAAAAATATTACTATAACACTGGTACTACCGAAACTAGACAAGAGAAGTAACAACAAGCCAACAGACAAACACTAAGGCCGAGATAGCATAGTGAAAAAAGAAACAGGGATAGCAAAAACCGAGACAGTAAGAGAGCCACCAGCATGTCCTTAGATGTATTTTCCCATCAGGCCGATGGTATCCAATCCTATGTCCTGGACGTGGCGATCAACCTTCGCCTGCATTTCTTCCAGGGAAGCAGGCTGGTTCGCAGCAGAAGTGGCTGGCTGAGCAGTAGGGGCTGTGTTGATGGAGTCTTTTAGTAGCCGGATGAGCAGCATTAGCATTCGGTTGAGCGTTTTGACAGCCTCATTCACAGAAGTAATCTTGCTGTCCAGGGCACTGTTGTAGTCTATAATCTTAGCCATTTGTTCTTCAGTGAGATTTACCTCTGTAACGATATGTTGCCTTTCCTTGTCAATGGAGTCCAGAGCCTTTGAAATCAGGGTTTTAGTGCGCCAGCTCTCCGCCTAGGTTCTCACGAATTGAGTAGCCCTCTTCGAGGGTGTGTCGGGGTCAGTCAACCAGTCGACCTCTGCAGCAATCTCCATGTCCATTCTGCCGCCCTCCTCATGCTTAGCCTGAGCTTCTAATTCTGCCATATTGCGTTTTAATTTGGTAGCAGTCCTGGTCTCGTAACCACCTCTGGCTTCCTGAAGGTCACGGTTTGCTGCCTCGCAGCGACTGCCTCCCGCTTCCATAGCCAACCTCTCGTAACTTGCCCGAATTAAGCCAAACTTGTAAACAGAACCACTCTCAACGCACACTCATAGAGCAATGAGGGAAATAGGGCAATAGCCCAAGCCTTTATAATGAAAACCTTGATGCTTCCTCATGAGAATGGAGTAAGTGCCTTTGAAGGTGGAGGTACTTTGCTGTTGAGTGTGCTGGAGAATCGCACAAGCGAGGCTGTCGCTGGTCGAATCGGAGCACATGATGTTACTTCCAGGCTGACGAGCCAGGCGCCAGGTGTGTGGTGAATTCCTTCTGATGGGGTGGTGGTGCGTGAAGATTGATATGCCCCGTATGCTGGCGTGCTTGGTTCTGTTCCTTCGAGCCTTGTTCCACCTCCTTCCACTCAGAATTGCCATTAATGGCAATGAAATCTTGCTATACGGACCCTCACCATACGTACTGATAGGACGGTATCTGATGTAATGGATCCCGTCTCTTGAATCGTGATGATCGCCCATCTGCGAGAGCAGCTGCTGCCAGGAGCTCCACCTTTTCGTATGTCCAATCATCCCATAGAGAGACTTGGGCTGATAATCCCTGCTGATTTCCTTGCGATTCCGAGACCGGGGCCAAGTGCCTTCCCCGATTAAGGTTGGGTAGCCTGGATTAAATCCTTCGCTGCCAGCTGTTCGTATGCTTCCTTTATGATTGGGTCGTCAATCTCCGGCCAGCACCTGTCCATGGCAATGTTTGGGTTGTCTGCTCCATAGTTTGCCAAATGGTCAGCTAGACCATTCGCCTTTCTCCTGATTGTCTGGAAGGTTAAACCTTTCATCTCCGTAATGAGCTCTGCTATGTTTTCCGTAGCTTTGGCGAGCCTCCAGTGCTTGGTGGCTTTGCTGATGGGCGTTCCTGTCTGTAGGCATTTAGCCGCCATGATAGCCAGAAGAGAATCCCCTTCGACTATTAAATTTCCCCTCCTGAGACTCCTTAGGATTTTTAAGCCCTGCTCAAGCGCAGCGAACTCAGCCTCATTATTAGTGGTTTCACCTAAAGCTCTGCTGAAGATATGAATGATTTCCCCTGCTTGATTGCGGATAGCTCCCCCAATGCCTGCTATACTTGGGTTTCCCCGAGAGGCTCCATCAAAGTTCATTTTCAGGCTGCCCTCAGGAGGGCGTTGCCAGTTTGAAATAAGTGATGAAGGTTGGGGAGAATTTCCCCCTGTTGATTGATTGCTAGCTGCTTCCAATTGAAACACCTTTAAGATTCGTATATCCTGATTAGTTGGTTTTTCATCGGCTTCTACCTTACATTTAGCCTGTATGAGCTGTTTAATATTTGTTGAAATAAACTCCTTTGCTGATTCTAGGCTTCTAGTTTCTTCTTTGAAAATTCTACGGTTTCGTTCTTTCCAGATGGTCCAAACAATAAAGCCGGGCGCGGATTTCCAAATGCCTTCCACTCTGTTCACTCTTGAAAACTTGTTCCTCCAGTTGGAGATGGTTTCCTGAATTTAATCCCTGTTCCGGTCCGAAGCTCCAAGAATGTTTTCCAACCAGTTCCAGAGCTGGGAGGCCCAATCGCATGAGTTAAGAAGGTGGTTCATGGTTTCCTCCTCCTTAGTGCACATAGGGCATCTAGAGGGTCCCCTGAAACCTTTTTTCATAAGGTTTTCCCAGGTGAGAGTTCTCTTCTGCATCAGTAACTATAGAAAAGTTCTGATTTTCGGCCATAGCAGACTATCCCAAACCTTAGTAGCCCATGGTAAAATGTTCGGTTGTTCTTCCTCATCTATGATACTCCGAGCCTCTTTCAGAGAGAAGTTCCCGTTTCCTTTCGGACCCCATCTGAGCTTGTCATTCTCGGCTGCAACTCGAATTTTCCTTTTTGAAATTCGTTGATTCAAGTCTTGAATTGTTCCCTGAGTGAGTTCATTATTGTTTAGATTGAAAGCTGTCCACTGTCTCCAATCCTAGTTATCATTGTTGGTAGACCAGTACTGACTTACTGTGAATTTGCCTGCATTTTGCTGACTTTGTTTCAGGGGAAGGAGATGAGGGGAATCCAATTTGGGAAGCTGCTGCCAGGTGTCTTCCCAGAAGAGAGCGTTATTGCCATTTCTTATCTCCCAGAAGCTGTGGTCCTGGACCATGCTTCTATTGGCCTGAGCGTGGTTCCAAATTGGTGAGCTGTTGCGGGTGATCTGCATCCTGATTATGTCTAGATTGTTTCTGTTTGGCATGTACTTCTCTTTCCAGTGAGTAGCCCAGGGAAGACTCGTTTCTGAGATCCATTTCCACCAAATCTTAGCTCCGCAGATGTTATTGACTGTAGAGGGATCAACTAACTTCAGACCCCCCTTGTTCTTTGGTCTGCATAGCTTTTCCCACGCAACAAGAGACCATTTTTTCTTCTCGCTGCTTCCACTCCACAGAAAGGAGCGCTGAATGGCTCGAATTTGGTTTACAACCCCTTTTGGTGCTGGAAGAATAGAGAGCATATAATGGGGAATAGCCTGCAAAACCACCTTTGTTAGAATAAGTCTGCCTGCAAAGTTCAAAGCTCGGTGAGTCCAGTGTTTACTTCTCCTTTCCATGCTGGCTAGAATCTTCTCCCAGTGTCCTTTCTGCCAAGGTTTCAAAGTTAGGGGGGCACCAAGGTATCTGGAGGGAAGAGATCCAATTTTAAACCCCAGGAGACGGGAAAGATGACACTGGATGGAAGGGTGCGTGTTGAAGAAGAATAGAGTAGATTTGGAGAAGTTGATCTCCATACCTGAAGCATGGCTGAACAGATTGAGGATATTTCTGTAGGCTAAGGCTTCTTTGACAGTGGGGGCACCGTGTAGCATGGTGTCGTCCACGAACTGTTGATGGGTTGTGGCTTGACATGCTCTGATGGGTTGTAGACCTTTGATGTTGCCTTCTTCTTTATTCCTTTCTATTAGTCTGCCTAGTCCTTCCATGAGAATGACAAAAAAAAAGGGTGAGAGGGGATCTCCTTGCCGTATGCCTCTGGTGGGTTGTAAGGGCGCTGAGGGAACCCCATTCACGAGGATGGAGTATCTAGGTGATTTGATGAGGGCTAGAATCCACTTAATCCACTGATTGCTGAATCCAAAAGCTACAAGCACAGCTTCCAAAAAAGACCAGCTTACCTTGTCATAAGCTTTGGAGAGATCTAACTGCATGAGCATGCCTGCTTCTTTTTGAGAATGGAGAGAGTGAATCATCTCTTGCGCGAGCAGGATGTTATCCATGATTTGCCTGCCCTCCACATAGCCAGACTGTTCTGGTGATATGATGCTAGGTAGGATAGCTTTCAGTCTGTTTGCAATGACCTTTGAAATTATTTTATAGATAACATTACAAAGAGCAATAGGCCGGAATTTGTCCGGAGTGTTGGCTGCCTCCACTTTAGGAACAAGAGCTATGAAGGTGGAGTTTAAGGATTTAAGAATGGTTTTGGACCGTCTGGAATCTTCCACTATCTCCCATATATCTTGCTTGACGATGTTCTAGCATGCTTTGTAGAAATTGATGGTGAAACCGTCTGGACCCGGAGCTTTATCATTGGGCATGCTTCTAACAGCCTCCTCAACTTCTTCCATCGTAATTTTTCTTCTGAGGGACCAGTTCTGTTCTTCAGTGATCATTTTGGGTATTACTTCAGTGATCTTTGTGATGGCTTCCTCCCTGTTAATATCTGGCTCCTGCGCTATGAGGCTAAAGTGATTTGTGAGGGAGGCCGAGATTTCATTGTGATTTCTGATAATGTTCCCCTCATCGTCTTTTAACTCCAGTATTTTGTTGGCGCTTCTATAGTCCATTGCTGATCTGTGGAAGAACTTTGTGTTTTGCTCTCCTTCTTTCAGCCAAAGGATTCTAGATTTCTGTTTCCATAGTGTTTCTTCCTGCTTGCACCTGTTGTGCCATTGCTGTGTGAGCTCCTCTTCTAGTTTGCTTGTTTCCTCCTCTCTGCGTCCTTCCATTCCTTCCTTTTGGATCTGTTCCAGTTTATTTTCGATGATTGCTTTCTCCTGGAAGATATTTCCGAAGACTTTTTTGTTCCACTCTTTCAGTTTTAGTTTGATGTTTTTTAATTTCTGTTGCAGAATGAACATTTTGGAGCCTTCCTCCCCTATGGGCTCTGACCACCATTTCTCTACCATTTCTAGGAAGGTGGGGTGTTCTATCCAAAACTTTTCAAACCTGAAGGGTTTATTTTTGGGAGAATCCTGTATCTCAACTACTAGAGAAACCGGCCAGTGGTCTGATCCTCCACTAGGGAGGATGTTTGATTCCACGGCTGTTCCTTCTAAGAGCAGGCTTTCTGAAATTAAAAAACGATCCAATCTAGAAGATATGAGCCTATCTCCCCCCCTTCTATTGTTCCAAGTATACTTGCCACTTTTGGGATATACATCCACCAGTTTTGCATTATCTATGAAACTTATAAAGGCCTCTCCATCCCTGTGTAGTCTCCTTAGGCCTCCTTTTTTCTCCAGGAGGGAGGTTATCATGTTGAAGTCTCCTCCCAGAATGAATTTTGCATTCTGGTGTCTCTCTATGAGTTTGGTGAGCGAGTCTAGAAAACAAAATTTATCTTCTATCTTTTGGGGACTATAGACATTAATGCAAATAAAAGAGGATGAGTTACTTGTTGGCTGCATCTCCAATGCCAGGTAGTTCTTGTTGGCTTCAGTTGTTATGAGATGATACCTTCTTGTGTCCCAGAAGGTTGCTAAACCTCCCTCGCGCCCTTTACTTTCAATCTCCAAAACTTCGAAATTCCTGCTTAACTTCCCTCGTAGCTTGCCTATGAGTTCACTGTTACATTTGGTTTCTTGGAGAAACAACATATCCGGGTTATACTTTCCCATTTTCCGTTTTAGAACCCTCTGTTTGGCCTGACTGCTTATACCTCTGGCGTTCCAGGAGATGATCTTCATAGTTAACTATTTTGTTGGAAGGACGGGTACTCATTTAGCTGCCTTATCAGGCCAGCATTAATTAACATTTCGCCAAGTTCCTGTAGCTGTTCTATGCTTGTCTTTCGGCCTCGTCGGCGTTTGTGTCTTGAGCCTGATATTCTTCCAAGCTGCGTTTGGTAATGGGGTGATCCTCCCTTGATTATTCCTAGTCTGCTCTTCTGTTTCTCCATGATAGCCTTCTGCCGCGCTATGAATAGATCATTGACCTTCCTTATTTCTTCCTCTTCAACTGCTTCTATTCCTTTGGCTTTCCAGCTTTCCACAAGCGCGTTTAGGTCCATCCCATCTGTTGCGAGGGTGTCTTCCAACTCCAAGTCCTCGCTGCCTGCTTCACTAGTTAGCATATCTGTCTCCTCCTCCGTTTCGACTACTCTGTCTTGCATGAGGATCTCTCCTACTATTGTTGCATCTGTCCTTTCTTCTCCTATGGGTTTTTCTGGGTTCTCTTGCCTCTCCTCCCTATGGGGGGTGTTCTTCTTTTCCTCCGAGTCCGTCTCTAGATCTAGGATCTCAAAGGGATTGGTGAAATAGTTTCTATCTATTTTCCCTTTTACATTCCTCCTTCTGTTGGCTCTCTGCCTGTTCTTGGGTTTGGTGAAGTTGTTCTTGTCTTTGGTAGTCTGTGTTTTCTCCTCTTCTGCCTCCTTTCTATTCAAAGGGCAGTCCCTTACCAGATGTCCATGCTCGTGTCATTTCCTACATCTAAAGGGTATTTGCTCATAATCTAGCGCCTGAAAGTATTCTTCGTCCCTGTATTCAAGCCAAACTCCCTCGTGTAGTGCTCCTGATACATCTAGTTCAACACATATTCTCGCGTAGGTTGTGTATCTTTTCTGCATGGTTGCTTCTGATGCTTTGACAAAGGTCCCGAGCTTGTCCCCAATTTGTTTCAGGGCATTAAGACCCCAATAATCTATGGGGAGGGAGAAGAGTCTGATCCAGACAGGCACCTGGGTGAAAGTTTCCTTCTCTGGGACGAAGTTTGGCTTCCAATGTCTCATGTAGAGCCCTGTTGCTGCCAAAAAGTAAGGGCCACCCTCAAACACTCTGTCCTTATCTTCTAGATTGGTAAAAACTACTGTGAAAAAACCTTTAGCTCCTAAATGGAGCTGCACGTCCCCTTTTGGTTTCCATTGCTGTCTTATCCATTGTCAGAGGGTTCTCTCGGACGGCCAAATGCCCATAAATTTGCAGATGATGGCATGCTCAGCCATGTGATCCCTATATTCTTGGATTTCAGGGTCGTTGATGGTGATCCGCAGACTGTCTTCTTTTTTTGGCTTGCAAGCATTGTTGGTCATATGGGTTCTTTTGGGGTCTGCGCTTGTTTCCCCCTCCTTCTCCGGATGGACTATTCCTTTTCCTTTCCCTTCTTTGTCTTTTGTGGGCTTCTCCTTTTCATTTTCTGATGGCTGCGATTTGTCATCATTTTTGTCCTGTCTGTCCACAGTGTTCCCCTTCACGATATTCCTAGCACTTGTAGCTTTGTCTGTCTTGTCAGACTGAATCGGCCTTTTTTCTCTGTCGTTCCTGCCGTTGAGCAGCTTGCTGTTCAGACCCGCGATTCTCACTCCCGCTTTTACCTGCTGCGATTGTGTTTGCGTTACCACTTGCTTAAACGAAGGGGTCCCACTGGACCCCTCAGCACCCATCCTGCCCGACCGCAGTGCTCCCTGCGGGACAAAGCCTCCCAAGAAGATCTGTGGGTAACCAGTGCTGCAGCTGCTAAAGAGTGTTCAAACCCTAGCTAGGTCAAACCGCCATTAACGAACCAGTTTTTTCCGTCCCGTCCTACAATCCCTCGTTTAGATCAACCACCACTCCAAACTAAAGCTTATTCAGAATCTTTGTCATGCCATTAGAGCTGATTATATTTCCTAGTTTCCCTATGATACCCCTTAATTCAAGCTCCTTTCCTTCTCAAAACATTTTCAAGAAAAGTTACCGAAAATTGAAATTTATCATCCCCAAAGATTGTAACCATTGGAATCCTAGTACAAAATTAGCACACCCCATTGGAATGGAAAGCATTGGACTATTAAATATATATTCCCCCATGATTATATTGATATTATGGCACTTTTTAGAGAAATTTATAGTTCCTCCATTTGCAACTATCAGTTGACACTCTAGTGCTGGATATAGGAAGATATTCAATTCCTTGGCTATCTTACAATGAATAATATTATGGGTACTACCCAAATCAATCAGCACTATTACCTTTTTCTTCTTGTTATATCCTTCGATCTTGTGAGTTTAAGGAGTGATAATTCCTAGCAATGAATTACAAGATATGGGCAGATTCATTTCTTCTTTCTTTAGGCTTGGTTCCTGGTGCATATCCTCCTCTTTTGATGTTTCTTTGTCCTTTTGTTCCTCCTCTTCAAAATCTATGTAGAATAATTGACCTTTAGCATATTTGTTATCGCAACTATAACAAATCCCTCTTTCTATTTCTTCCTCCAATTGTTCTGGTATCAACCTTGTAGGTTGTGGAATACTAGGAGTAGTAACACTTCCATCTTTATAGTTGTGAGTGGTAGACTTCTTGGTTTCCATAATTTTTCTTTCAACTTTTCTTGCCACCCTAAATGCCTTATCAAATGAATCAGGTTCCCAAAGGTGAACCTCATGTTGGATATTATCTCTTAAACTCCATATGAATACATCAATCCTATGTTCCTCTTAAATACCAGTTAACCTAATATTCAATTTTTGGAAGTCTTCAATGTTCTCCACCATTGAACCCTTTGGTTTGATATTTATCAATTGACTAAAGAAGGCGTTTCTCTTTGTATCATCATAATGTGCTATCATTTCTTTCACAAAAAATAAGTAGGTGGCAAGTGGTTTATGACAAAAAAGCCATCTACACCATACAAACTAATTGGTTTCTAAATATAAATATGGAATATGTACCTTTTGTGAAGGTTGCACATCTTGTAGATCAAAATATTGCTTCATTTGTAGTATCCATGTTACCGGATCCTTGCCATAAAACTTCCTCATATCTATATTTAGAATGTGGTGGTTCTTAAACCCCACATTGTAGTCTCTAAAATCATAATTCATATTCCTTTTTTCCTCATAATTATTTTCATTGATTATATTGTCACCATTGGGGAGTCTTTCTTGCAACAAATTTGTCAATCCTTCCATCTTGAAATTCAACATTTCTTCCATGTTTCTTTTAAACCATACTTTAAATCTTCCATCTCTTCTTTTAAACCATCCTTCAAAACATCCGTGTCCCCTTTTAGTTCATCTTTGGTTTCCATTTGTGAGAGCGAAATTTGTTGCACTTGGTCCCGAAAATTTGATATATCATGTTGTAATTCTTCCCCTTCATGAGTCATAGTAGAGATATATAAGGGCTTAATGGGTGTATAGTTATTTTGTTTGGAGGAATTTTAGAGCCGAATATTGATATCTATGTTTCAATATTCCCTTTGAATCACTTCAAACTTATTTTTCAAACAAAAGTTATGTAAAATTTAAAACAATACACACCTTTTTCTTGCTTTTTAGGAGCTCAATATTGAATTTGTTGTATATCTATAATTTTTGATATCCAAGCTCTAAAATTCCTTCTTGTAATATACCTCTAAGTTTTCTTTCCAACCCCACAAGTCATACCAAGATTGGACTCTTCAATAAATATTTATGCCCAATCTCCCATGAGGACCTCATTATAGACTAGTTCAGTAGAGTGAACTTGTATGGAGTGCCACATGTCCCTGTTTCAACTTTCCACCTTGAAAATGATACCCAAAAAGCTACGTCTTTTTCAATTTCAGCCAATTTTTATGAAATTCAAATCCTATTATCGTAGAGAAAGTTATGAATATTTTCCCTCGATCACATGTTTGAGATGGAATTATGGAGCCTGCCAAAACCCTAAATTCCATGGAACATAGCTCGGAAAATATAGTGAACCAACATCTAAAATTTATACACTATTTTAATAAATAATTTTTTTGTATGTGGTTTCAATTTCAGCTTCGGAAGCTTTGTAGAAAACAATTTAGAGTGAAACTTCCAAGATTACCTGTTTGAAGAAGTGAAACCCTACAATCCAAATCTCTAATACCAAATTTTATGCAACCAACTGACAAAAACATAGATCAACGACTTAAAAAGTATCATCTTTGAGGGTGAAACCTCCTTTACATTACATAAATGAAAAATTCTTATATGATACAAATGATAATACCTCCTTTGTATATAGAGGAGTCTAAGGGATCACAATATAATCAGATCCTACATAACAATACTAATTTAAGGGCACAACAATAACCATAGTGAGCTTCTATGGGGCACAACAATAACAATATGGGGGCTACATGGGCACAAAAATAATAATAAGGGGTCTACGTTAGAATTATACGGACCTAACATTTTGATTTCAGGGTGTTGGCTCCGAAGATAATTGAAATGGTTTGTGCTTACCAATTTTACTTGTGTCAGCAATGTAAACATGATCCTAGCCCATTATAAATGCTATTATTTCATAATGGGAGAATGAACGTGAAGACTTATACTTTGGACTTTGGAATTTCTATTGTTGTTTTACCTATGAATATTATTACAATAATTTCAACAAAGATATCTGGCACATGGATTTGTTGAAATACCTAATAGACTATTTGATGCAAGGTATTCAACTCATAAGGAAAATGAATTATGTTTTTGTTTTCCTATTGGGTGGATATACCATATATATTTGCACAAATGCTAATCAGATGAGAAAAAGTTAAGATACTTGTGATGTTTCTCATATATTTTCAAGCTAGAAGATTGAAGCAATTATGCAGTGTTGTAAACCAAATGGAAAAAATTGCAATCCTTCGTTTCATAATCCCCAAGCATAGAGTCAAGTGGTTTTTAACCAAATTATTCTTAGTTTACCATAATTTTCAAAGGAATGAAATCATGGTGTTTGATGATGTGTCTCCATTAGGGTTTTTCCTTGGGATACTAAATGGTTAGAGACAAAACTTATAACCATAGTTGTAGAAATATGAAAATGGTAGCATCTTAGAATATTTATTATCTGAAATAGATCCTCATAGCAGAAAACACAGTTATTACCAATCATGGATGTTGGTATTTCCCATTATACTTTTAATGTTCAAGATTGAAGAATGTACCATGGTATCTTACATTAAAAGATTAATAGAGAATAAGAACTTAGTTTTAGCCATGCCAATCAACTAATGGTAAAGGTATTCAATAATATGGAAGGTTTCAAGTTTGAATTCTTTATCCAGTATTGTAGCAATCAGTTTCATAATTCCTAAGCATAGACTCAACAACTAAGGATTAGGTGGCATATCTTCTCAAGGGTAAAGATATACACACAGATGGAAGTTTTAGTGAGTGATTTTAGATTGAAGACAAGAAGCTAAATAGTCAATTCTAGATTTGAATGCAGATGAATGAGCATGTCAAGGATAAATCAACACTCAACAAGAGAAGGTGAAGAATGATATATAACAACAACAAAACAGGCAATTTGCGCCAGATTTAGTACCATATTTTAGTGCATTATTTTTCCAATTGGGATGAGCATCCTAGCGCTAAACCTAGCTCTATTGTACATTTTTTAAAGCATCCTTTTTTGTGCCATATTTTGCATCATTTTTTACACCATAATTTACATTGTTTTTTATAATAGATTTTGCATTAGGTTTTGCATCTAGCTCTATGATAGGTTTTGATTCTATTTTCATGCCATTTTTTTCATTTGTTTTTCATCCTTTTTTGCTTCATATTTTGTGCCATTCTTTGCTTCCAATTTTAAGCCATCATTTGCATCAATTTTTACACCATCTTTTCCATGCAATTCAATGCCTTTTTTTGCATCTAGTTTGTGCCATTTTGTGCATATTTTAAGCCAATTTTTTCTTCTAATTTTGTACCTATTTTTGCATTTGGTTTTGCTCCAATTTTTGTGCCTATTTTTGCACCATTTCTGGCATCCAAATTTTCAGCCTATTTCTTTTCTAATTTTTCATCCTTTCCAACATCCAAATTTTCATCCTTTTTTCTTCCTCATTTTGTGTCCATATTTGCATCTCATTTTACACCTAGATTTGAGTCTAAATTTGCATCTAGTTATGCATCATTTTTGGCATCCAATATGGTGTCCTTGGTTTCACCCATTTTTTAGCCCAATTATGTATCCCAATTTTATACCAAGACTTTGCATCCTCATTTGGCGTCTAAATTTGTATCTTTTTTTTGTTTCATTTTACCACCCAACTTGACATCCATTTTTGCATTTAATTTCATGTCTAGTTGTTTTTCCTTTTTTGCATCTAGTTTTGTGTCCATTTTTGCATCCTTGTTTGCACCCGGTCTGGTGTGCTTTTTTACGCCATGTTTTGTTCTCTTCTATGTCTAGTGTTGCACCTTTTTTTACTTCTAGTTTAAAACCATTGATCTATCCTTTTTACCATCTTGTCTTGATGCATAGTTTAACATCCAATTCTACTTACAGATTTGCATCCACGATTACATCCACATTTGGCTTATTTTTTAGAGTGTAATTTTTTTTCCATTTATGAACCCCTTTATGGGTTCATTTTATTGATTTCAATTACATAGTGAAATATATTACAATTTCTAAATATCATTAAATAAGATACCACAACTCAAATTGATAACATAATGTTTGTAAATAAATTTAAAGGAAATTGAAAACATCCATCTAAGAAATAGCAGTATCATCATATATAATAATTCTCCATCAAAAAATCATTGACAATTTTCAATATACATATATGACTACCAAATCAACACCTATCACATATATCATTATTCTAACGTAAATTCACAACATCCATCCAAAAATAGTAATGTCATCATACATAATAATTCTCCATAAAAAAACATTGACAATTTTCAAAACATATATAAAGTAACAAAATAATACTAATAATATCATCGTCGTCTTTAACCAAATAAACTAAAATTTAAATCTGTGATTACCAGATCAAAATATTTCATGAACAAAATTATTCTAAGGTAAGTTAAAAAAATCCATCCAAAGATAATAATATCATCATACATAACAATTCTCCATCAAAATAATGTTGATAATTTTCAAAATATAAATAAGGCATATAAAATTTAATCTTATAATGTAGTGATATGTGGTGTGAAGAGCACGCAGTAAGGTTGTGAGCCTTGATCACACCGTTATTCAAAAAATGAAACCTTGAACATACAAGTGGGAGTATCATATTCATAAATTTTGTAACCAAATGTCACGAGTATCATATACATCAATTTTATAACCAAACATTGCTAGTATAATACACATAAGGTTAGCGATCTTTCAAAATAACTAAGATATGGGGAAAAATTCAAAGGTTTCCATATGATTTTGACGGTATCATATACATAAGGTTAGAGATATTTTAAAATAGTTAATATATGGAGAATATTTCAAAGGTTTCCGTATTTAGATGGTCTATGCTTGATGCCTGACCTTTCAAAAGTAGAAATTGATGGAAAAGAGTGGTTATAGATGCTACGAATGTTTCTGCTATTTTTTGTGGTGGTCAAGCCTCAAATGTAGGATCTAATATTTTTTCTTCTATTGTCAATGGTGGCGAGGCCTCAAGCATAGGATCCAAGGTTGTTTGTGCTACTGCCATTTCTACTGAAGCTGTAGGTCTTAAACCTGTACATAAATTACCTGTAGAGGAATTCTAAAAATAAAAAATAAACAATGATGAGAATATAAAATAAATACATAGATATTTTCCCACGGATCCAAAACTCGGAATACCAAATTGATTTTTCATTATTTTCCTTTCAATGTTACAATAAATATATATACATGTTGAAGCATTCATAAACCCTAATTCATTAACCCTAGATTAGAACATAATTGTAGTTCCCTTGAACAGATCTATAAAATACCATGGGAAGAAAACCAATATGCCCAAAACCATGTGCAAAAACCATGCACAAAACCATAGGTAGGTTTTCCCACCTAGTATAGGGTCCAAAAAAAAAATCTGGTGGGGGGCTACTCCCCCCTAAAACCCCACGACACGGGGGGCTATGCCCCCCATGTGTGCGATTAGTCATGGAAATAATATAACAGAACACCCAACATTCTCCTACTTGTTGTTTTCTTTTCCACATAGGGGGTCACAAGAGAGTTTAGCCATTAGTCTAGCCCTGCAATGCCCGTTGTTACTCTACACCAAGAAAACTTCTTAGTGCTCACAAACTTCATCAATGCATCTACAACATTATTCAAAGTATCCACCTTTACTAGCAACACCTTTTTGTCCTCAACCATATCCCTCACCAAGTGATACTGAACATAAATGTTCTTTGTATTTGAATGATAAGCAGTGTTATTTTCCAAGACAATTTCACTTTGGCTATCACAGTCTATCCTTATATATCATTGTACCAACCCCATACTTGAACACATTCTCTCTAACCAAATAGCTTCCTTTCTTACATGAGTGGTTTCCATGTATTCAACCTCTGTACAGACTATCTCTTTCTCATCTAGTTGACTGCTCCTCCAAATAGGTTAAACACATACCCACTTGTATATCTTCTTTGATCTAGATATCCAGCCCAGTCTGCATCAAAAAAGCCACGGATGTCTAAAACTTTGTCCAATGCTAGTATTCCTTAGTAGCGTAGACCATAATCACTAGTGCCACGCAAATACCTAATAACCCGCTTCACTTCTGTCCAATGCTCATTCCTTGGTTTTGACATAAACCTTCTCAATACTCCCACTGCATGTGCAATGTCTGATCTAGTATAGAAAATTGCATAGATCGGGCTACTGACTTCACTTGCACATGGAACACAAGACAGGTCCTCTTCCTCTTCTTGTGTCTTGGGACACTGTTCATTAGATAACTTTACACCTACATGAATAGGAACCTTCATTGGTTTACTATCCTACATATTAAACCTCTGTAGTATTGTCTCAACATACTTCCTCTAGTTTAACCAAATCTTCCTCTTTTCCTGATCTCATTTAATTTCCATTCCCAAAATATAGTTTGCAACACCAATATCCTTCATGTTGAATTTGGAGGACAATTGTGTCTTCAAATCCTGGATAACTTCTTTGTCATTTCCAATCAACAACATATCATCCACATACAAGACTAGATAAATAACACAGTCACCAATTAATTTAAAATACACACAGTGATCCACTTTACTTGTGGTGAAGCCAAGTCCCTGTATATATGTATCAAATTTCTTATACCGCATCCTTGGTGACGTTTTAACCCATACAAATACTTCTTTAACCTACATACCGGTTATTTATTTCCCTTCACTGCAAAGCATTTATGTTGCTTCATGTATATCTCTTCTTCCGTATCCCCGTGAAGAAATGTTGCCTTCACATCCATCTGTTCTACATTAAAATCAAATGCAGCAACAACATATAAAAGTAATCTAATAGAAGCTACCTTGGCAATAGGAGAAAAAATATCACCAAAATCAATTCTCGGCACCTAGGAATAACCTTTTCCTACCAACCGAGCTTGGTATTTTTCCACCTTGCCTTCTGCATTCATCTTCTTGTTAAACACCAATTTGCTTCCAATGGGTTTCCTTCTAGATGGAAACTCCATTAGATCCCAAGCCTCATTTTTTTCCAAAGATGCCATTTCATCAACCATGGCCTCTTTCCAAAGTTTTCCATCTTTTGAATCTACTGCCTCGCTGACAATTTTGGGATCATGATCAGTAATAGTAAAGAAAAATTTGAACAAAAAGTAGATGGACTATATCTTTCTAGCTTCCTTCTTTCTTGAACTAATCTTCTCATAGCTGGAGTTTGTGGCTTCTCATCTTCTGATTCATGTTCTGCTGTAGAGTCTAGTTCTTCTTCCTTTAGCTCAAACTCTATCTTCCCAAGTTTCTTTGGTAGGACTTCATGTTTAATAACATCTTTCACATCTCTAAACACCACATATCGATTGTATAAAACCATCCTTGTTTCTAGGTTCCAAAGCTTATAACCTTTTAAACCATCCTTATAGCCATTAAAGATGCACCTTCAAATTTACTATCCAACTTGGTTCTTTTCTCCTTTGGACCATGTACATATGCATCACAGCTAAATACCCTCAGATATGAAAGAGAATATTTCTTACCATTCCATACCTCACGTGGAGTCTTATACTCCAATGCTAACAAAGGTGATCTATTAACTAGGTAACATGTAGTCTCCATTGCCTCTGCCCATAATTCTTGTCCTAACCCAGCACCACTGAGCATGATTCTTTCCTTTTCCATTAACATCCTGTTCATTCTTTCTACAACTCCATTTTGCTAAGGTGTGTATGGAGTAGTCTTCTACCGTGCTTTAACACACTTCTTACAAAACTCTTCAAATTACTTCTTGCAAAATTCTCCACAATTATCCATCCTCAACACCTTTATCTTCTTCTCTGTCTAGTTTTCCACTAGACCCTTAAATTCTTTAATCCTGTCAAAGACTTCATATTTCTTTTGATGAAATATATCCATGTGTTCCTTACTAAGTCATATATAAATGATACATAGTACACAAAATTACCCAGTGATGGAATCGACGCAGGTCCAAACACATCACTATGCACAAGCTCTAATATCCCTTTCACCCTCTTAGCACTAGAGGGGAAACTCACTCGATTTTTCTTCCCATATACACATTTTTCACAAAAATTAAAATCCAGAGAGAAATTATACATACCTTTTACCATACCATTACCATAAAGTATTTGAAGGTCCTTCTCTCTAATATGTCCAAGCCTTTGATGCCACAGCATGGTCCTTTCTCCAAAGACCACTAGATTTTCTGCTCCACTTTTAGGAACCATGGAACTATTGCACCAATCAATAACAATACCACCCAGAAGATTGTACAGATATCCAATCTGAACTCCCTACATCAATACCATTTCTCCCCCAACCATATTACAATTATCTTTCTTTAACATTGTATTTACACCTGCATCATCCATCTTGCTTACAGAAATCAAAATTTTGACTAATAGAGGAATATGCAAAACACCCAAAAGTGATCTAATCCTTCCACCTTACAACTTCATCTTAAAATTTCCCCTAAGAATACATCACCACCATAGGGAAAAAAACCATCATGCCGAAAACCATGTGTAAAACCCATGCGAAAAACCATAGGTAGGTCCTCCCACCTAATATAGGGTCCAAAAAAAATTTCTTAGGGCACTACCCCTGACCCCATGCAAGGGGGGTTGTGCCCCCCCTATGCATGCAAGTATTCATGGAAAGAATATAACACACACCCAACAAAAGCCTCAAATATAGGAGTCAGAGGAGAACCAATGGAGGACCAAAAACCAACAGAGTACATGAGACACATGACATATACTAGGGTATGGACACGCCGTATGCTAGAGATATGGATGAGATGGGATTTGGAAAGGCCTCCACATGCACATATCCATGCACAACAAGAGAGGCGACTCGTAAATTATGATAACGTAGCCTCGAATAGTGGAAATGCAAAAGCATAACATTAAAATTATGCATGCCTTTCTCCTATGTTGTGAATCCATTTTTCTCATGTATGAACCCATTGGATGGTCCTGCATTACTAAAACACATGTATTAGATGTTAGATCAAAATGATAGGGATTACGATATACCATGCCAACAGTTATAATAATATATATCTAACCATTCAATATAGTTGCAATGATTTCATATTATCTAGTGAATGGGTTAAGCAGATTCATTAAAAGTGCAAAACAACAATTTCAATATTAATCAAAATATACCATGATTTAATAGGTTAATATTAAATCGAAGTTCAATATAAATTAATAATTAATCAAAACGATATGGATTACCATATACTATGTTGATAGTTATAATAACAAATCATTAACTATTCAATATAGATGCCATGATTCCATATTATCTATTGAATGGGTTAAGTGGATTCATTATAAATAAATAAAAAGAAAATTCAATATAAATCTAAATTTATCGTGATTGAAAAGGCTATCGAGTGAATAAAATGGACAAGGTAAATCCCATGCTATTCTCGAGGAAGAACTTGGTGGAAAGGAGGCTATGTTTTTAGAATGTGGAAAAAACATCAATTAATTAGTCAACGTGGCTACAACTCCATAGATGCAAACATTTTTTTATTAAAACACTTGTATTAGGGAGCTTTAACTACTATGGACATATACATTTCACAACAATAAAAACCCTCTATTCTTCGAAGTAGTTGGACTAAGTTGAGAAAAGTTGGTGCTCAAACCTTAATGCCTCTTCTGCTTCTAAGTTATGGAGGTCTTATCGTTGTTAGGCCTACATTATCAAAACCCATGCATCAAAGTAGTAGATATAGCTATGGATATATGAATCTCACGATAATAAAATATTTTTATGAAAACCCATGTAGTATTGCTAGTAGACATGCATTATGAAAACCTGTGTATCAGGGAAGTAGATCTATCTATGGATATATCCATTCCAGAAAGATAAAAATCTTTTATCTAAAACTCTTGTATTAGTATGGATATACACATTCCATAAAAATAAAAATCCTCTATCTAAAGCCCTTATGTCAATGAACTAGATATAGAAATCACTTATATCAGCGAATTAGATCTAACAAACCCTTGTATGAATGAACTGGATCTAGCAAACCCCTATATATGTGAACTATATCTAACAAACCCTTCTAGAAACCTGTAGTGGTGAACTAGATGTAGCAATGAATAAAAACCTTCTAATCTTAAAAGTATATGGAATAAGTGTAACATACTAGAAGTTCATAAGCAAAAATAGAGAGATATATTGACAGAGTATATAGATAGATAGGGAGTGAAAAAAGAGAGTAGGAAGGAAATGTACAAATAAAAAATGAGGAAAAAACTATAATCTAAGAAAATTCAAAGATAAACTAGAAAAAAGAGAAAAAAGAAAGAATCTGGAAAAAATTTAATAATTAATTTTTTTTTTTTTGTTAGTGGAAAAACCTGTGAGCAATTTAAGAAACCGACGTTTCGGACTAGCTAGGTGAGTCCATCAATAATTAATTATTTATATTCAAAAAAAAAAAAAATATATATATATATATATATATATATATTACATAATATCTAATTTAAAACCATTTTATTTCCAATCTACTTGTATTTTAGCCCAAAAATTTAGCCTTATTTATAATATTATTCATAAGCTTATTTTCATTCAATTTAAAAAATATTTTGCTTTTAATAATGGTTTCTAATAATTTATTATATTTATGATTATAAATATTTGTATTTAACATCTTTATTTGTTTAAATAGTTTATTGTTTTATTAGTGTTTTGACTCATTAAAGTTGACTTTTATTTTTACTTTTAACCCCACAATTTAGCCTTATTTATAGGACTTTTTATAACTTATTTTCATTCAGATTAAAAAAATGTTATGTTCTTGTTTTTAATGATAACTTTTAATAATATATTTTTAATATATTCATATTTATAAATATTTATATTTTTCCTTATGTTGTATTTTATTATTTTTATGTTTTTATATGTTTAAATACAACTTTTAATTTTATTATTTTTTAACTAATTAATGCTTACTTTCTTTTTTCTTTGATTTTTCAAAACATCTCCCCATTATTTATTTGATTAGGTCCTCGATCTATGTCATGAGGATGAGCTCAAAATTTTGACCCCAAAAATATTGTTTGATCAGGTGCTCATGTCCTAAGTGTCGTAAAATGACCAAAATTTAAAATGATCAGAACTCGCTCAAAGTTGAACAAATGGAAATTTCTCGTCCTCCTGATTCCGATGCCGTGAACGGTTCGAAAAACGGTAGCCGTATGAGAAAATTATGGCAAAAAGAAGAATTTCTCAATAACATTGAAAATTTGAATTTTTCAAAAAAAATTAAAAAAAGAATATTCCACGGAATATTCCTTGGAATATTCCAGAGAATATTCCTTTTCGGAAACCAATCACAGGATACCACGTGGCAAGCCCGGAGGCCGCCACATGGCCCTAGGTGACGTCAGCTTATATGTATGGGTGGATATTATAAAAGTTTGGTAGCAGTGAGGTTCAATCCCGTGACCTATGCGACAATAATGCTACGCCTTACCATTACACCATGATAGCAGATCTTGTTTAGTGGACTTCGAATTGAAGTTTGATTTAAGTTTGGAGGGGCACCGAAAGGGCTAGGCCCTAAGGACCAGCCCCATACCATGTGACCACAGCCCAAAACCGTGGGCCAAACCTTTAACCGCCGGGCACAAAATCTGAGATAAACCGCCAACCATTCATAAGCGTTTATTATAACTACAGTCAAGTTGGTGGAAAATTTGGCAAGAGTGCCAAATTTGGGCGGACCCGCCATATTTGGCGGGCCTAACTGGCTCCAACTACAGTTAGCTGGAGTTTTTTTAGGCTAAACTGGAGGCAAACTTTAATTGGCCATAACTTTGGCTAGGAAAGGTGGTTTTGGACGATATTTTTTTTATTTTCGGTATTTTCGACCTTCTGAAGCCATTGGTGTAGGTCTTACAGCCATATAAGGTCATTTTTAGAGGTTTTGGAGCCGTGAAAGTTATAGGAGCCACTAGGGCCCAGTATTGTGAAGACTGTATAGGGTTGCAGGTATCCATTGGAGGTGAACCAGTAGTCAATCCTGAAGGATTCAAGTGTTATGAATCCGTTTTTACCATCTATTCTACCTATAGATGCTTCTATTCAGTTTTATATTCAATTTGAGCATTTAATTAAAATAAGGACAGGCCCATTTGGGAGACTTGGACCCAGCAGACGTAGCCCAAGAGGGGTGAACTGCTTCATCAACTTCTTTTGCATCTGTGGTTGATTTATTTTGCAAAACAAATTCATTTTAGTGTGTTAAATAGTAAAAGGAAATAAATCTACTATACTTAAATGGGTCATGAATCGCTGAAAATTTCATTTGTTTCTTTTCTGCAAGACATGGACATCTTTTAAACATGTATTTTTCTGAATTGAATACCTTGCAAAAAATTTACAAGTAGTTTCAAATTCAAATCATTGTTATGATTAATCTGAAAGAAGTCAGACTCTTAAAAAATATTTCTGATTGTATTAATATTTAATTTTTCTGCCTGATTTTTCATGACATAAAGTTCCTAAAAACTAAAATCTATATTTATTTAGGTTGAATGTACATTCTCATTCTCTAAAATATAAAAATCTATATTAATTTAGGTTGACGGTATATTCTATTTTTTTTAAATATAGAAGTAGAGTAAGATGAAATTAATATTAATTTAGGTTATTCTAAATTTGTAAAATACAAAAGAAGATTAAATTGATTCAAATATTTATCATTACTCTGAATCTACCAAGCATAGAGAATGATTGAATTTCTAGTGATGTAAACCTCTTTTCGAGTAAAACTTAAGAAAATTTTTGCACCTTGAGAGATTTGACCCCTCTTGACACTTGATAGATTTGAAATTAATAAAGATCTTTCTTGGCTTTATCAAATGCCGAGAGGGATCAAATCTCTCGGAATGCGAACTCATTTTAAGTGAAAATTTGAAAATATTTTGAAAGATGTGATCCCTCTCGGCACTTAATAGATTTGTAATTAAGGCAGACATATGTTTGTTCTTTATAATACTATTTATATTATATATAAATTTCAGATCTCTATCTATAAAAATTCTTATTATTAATTTAATTATAATCCTCATAATACGTATAACTACATACATGTAAACGAAATTTATTAGACATGGTTTCTTATTATTTTTATTTAATTTTTTAATGTAATATGCCTAGCATAGAGTATATATAGAGAGGGAGTTTGCACATGCTTATAAAAAGAGTTTATTGTAAGTATGATCTTATTATATGTTTATTAAATAAATTTAAATACAAAGTTTTGAAATGGCATACTTACAAATATGAATCTTCCCTCGATGGAATGACTGAGACATGCCAGGTGGGAGAGTGCATGGTCATAATCCCATCAAGCACTCATATATGAGGATGTGGACATACACCCTGCCCATTTTCATTAACAAACCATCATCAAGTTGCATGGACGATCATTTGACATCACTCCAATATGGTGTCAAATCCCTTTGGAACTAGTATTTCTTTAATGGTTGGAACTGAGTTGAAATTAATAGTAGGTATAATATTAGGGTATGTATTTATATATCCATCATTGGTTTCATTCTTAGCATACATGCCTATGCAGAACAATAATAATTTATAGGTGTGGTCATTTTCTCCAAGAATCAGTCATAATTTGCACAAGGCAGATGTTAATTCAGGCTACGGGGCCTTGTAATGTGGTCAATTATTAGCATTCATGGGTTCTTATTATTTAAATACAATAATTCCATAGGAGGTTTCCTCTAGGGATAATACTTTAACTCTGTATAGTGGATAATTTTCTACCCTTTGTTTTTTCCTTTATTTCTGGTGTTCTCTCCCAATGCATCCCCCAAGAATTGGTTATATTGTTTTCTCTTTTTTTTTCCATATCAACTCTTAACCCCTCGCTTAGACTATTATAGTCAGGTTTGGATGGGTTTATCCTTCACCTTGGATTTATTTTTCAAGTCAGGAATGATATTTCTCCTTTAAGTTCTTCTTTAAATCCATCCTTGAGAAAATCCCTCATCTCCCAAGTTCCTCTCCTCCTTGGCTTCCACTACCCTTCACTTCCATCTCTTACGAAAACTTTCATATTTTAGGAATTTTTGGTTATCATTGATTCAATCTTACAATGCAATGTCGATGCACTCAAATATGACGAGGAGTGGCCCACTACATAAAACAAGGAAGCTTTTGAGCCCAATCGAAATCCTAAATTTCAACACCTATGTATTGCATCCACACTCACTGAATATTTGTGAAAAAATAATGGAAGTGAAACATGACATTAAAGGAAAGAACATATGTTTGATAGATATGAATTTTTTTTGAGAGGTAGCATATTAGGTGCTTAACACAACACACACCAAAGGAAGATACAACTAATACAGGTATATTGTTTATATGTACTAGAATTTTAAAATTCTATTGGGTAGTGTATTGTTGGATCACAATGAGTCCAAGGAGGAAGTCTTCCTCGTGTTGTATGAGTTACAACTTTCCATGAAGAACCAATAGAAACACTTGAATTGAATTGAACATCATTTGGGCCTTCCTCCGTAGCTAGGTGATGTGTTGGGCATTAGAAAATAGTTAAGAGTAGTGGAAGCACCAAACTCTTATAAGTTTGAATAATGGGTTATATTCAATTAGCTGGGGCATTAAACTAGTTAATTATTTCTCATATCCATGCATTGATTGCACTGGCAGCCAGGACAACTAAAAACTTTTTCCCAAATTACTACCCATTAACTTGGTTCAATCCATAGGACTAGGTATATGATGACATTTGGGTGGTAAAAAGAAGAAGAATAAGAAAACTACTTCAAATGAGCAGAAAGAACCACAAGCTCCAAATGCCAATGTTGGGGGCAAGAAAGAGAAAAAGCTAAAGTTCCCATGTAAAATTTGTCGTAGGAGCCATATGGCACATCATTGTCCACATGTGAATGAGTTCAATGAGAAAAGTACTTTGTGAAAGCCTGTCACACAACCTATTGTGTTGAACAATCCTTTCCCACCTCAACAATAATGCCAAATCATGATTGTTGCAAATTTTGCACCTCCACAAGGGGGAAATGTAGGTCATCATCCTAATGGAGATGCACTTGTGACCATTATGGTATGTGAAGAAATCATAAACTTGACAATGAGATGAAAAATAGATGGAATAATCAATGCAAACTTGGATGCAAATGTGGATTCAAAAGTGGAAGAAAACATGGGTGCAATAATAGGTGCAAAACTTGGCACAAATTGTGGTGAAACAAAAGTGGATGCAACAATGAACACAATCTTGGAAGCAAAAAGGATGCAAACTTGGATGCATAATAAGATGTAAAAGGGAATGTAAACATGTACACAAACATGGATGAAATAGTGGACACAAAATTAGATGCAAAAGTGGATGCAACAAAAGTAGATGAAAAAGTAGGTGCAAAATGAGATGTAAAACTAGACGTAAAATTGCATGCAAAATGGGATGCAAAAACATACACAGTATTTGGTGAAAAATTGGACACAAAAGAGGATTCAAATGGGGATGCAAAAGTGGAAAAAAATGTGGGTGCAATGGTATATGCAAAACATGGCACAAATTGTGGCTTAAAAATGTGGATGCAAAAAGTGGATACAACAAAAGAAAATGTAAATGTAGATGAAAAACAAGATGAAAAAAGGGATGAAAAGTGGGAGCAAATGTGGGTGAAACAGAGGACACAAAATTGGATGCAAAAATGGATGCAACAAAAGTAGATGCAAAAGTGGATCTAAAGCAAGATACAAAACCCAATGCATAAACCCAACAGAAAAGTGGATGAAAAAAGAGATGTGATATTTGATTCAAATTTGGATGCAAAACAAGGATGCAAAAGTGGAAACATGCATTGGTTCAAAATCTAGTACAAAACATGGCACAAATTGTGGCGCAACAAAACTAGATGCAATGGTAGATGCAAAAAAGAAGAAAACTTTGATGCAAAATAAAATGAAATAAGAGATAGAAAAGTGGACATAAACATGGTTTAGATTTTCTTGTAGATTCAAAAGCTCATGTAACCTACCAAAACAAGAGACAGGAATCTACATCTACTTTCAACCAGCGGAAGCCAATAGATCAATGAAAACAATATGGACAAGAAGAGGAGAAATCAATGACACATAACATAATAAGTTTCTCTGGGGAAAGCCACTACTCAAAAGCTTGCCTATATGTATTGTATTAAATCAGAAATATGAGTGAGGATACAAATCTTGTTCTTGCTAGAACAATCCCACACAAGTATGTCCAACTCTCTCTTCCTCATAAGCCTGCTATTAGCCAACACATAGCCAATTTCCACTGTATTCCAAGCTCCTGTTTCCTTACGTAATTCCTACGATGAATAGCCTGTATTTAAAGGGAATTCATTCTTTCAAAACTACACAATCCAAACATAGGTCCTTCTCTGATTGCATGCATGCTATTTACAGCTCAGTAAATCATACAATTGATAGTACATTGTCCCTGCACTCTAGTCTCAATTGGGTCTTTCTTTGAACTGATATGCATGAGTTTCTCATGACATAATCTTCAGTTAACTGGTGTAACACTGGTGGATGCACCAGTGCACCAACTAACTGTTAGTCCTTTATTAGTTCCACAAACATTTAGAACTAATTTAATTGGCCATAACTCAGTAAACTAAGTTAATATAATTACAACTCAATTTAAACTCATCTTGGACCCCCTAAAATTTAGGGAGAACATATACATGACTACAGAAAGACTTCCAACTCAAATTTTCTAGACTAATTAAGTTAATTAAACTTAATTAACTATTTACAAGTTGTTATGAGAATAGAATTAAAATTTTAATTCAAGGAAAAATTAATTGGATTTTCTAGATTCTATTTTTAACATTTCTTGTTGTTATTGTCAATACTCCCTCTCAACAAGAAAGGAATGCAACTCGATCCTTATCCTAATCCTTTTGAATGTTCCACATGCAACACTTCTCTCTAGTGTTTTTTCTACAACAACTCCAGAAACAAAACTAAAATCCAACCTGAATTAGTATGACGTATCTTCCATCAAAGTATCTAACTACTACTACCTCTATCGACTGAAAACATTGACTGCATCAACTGCTACGATTCTACGTGCTACTATGTACTTTGGGATCCCATAACAAGGTACATTCCATGAGATAAAACCTCTTAATGGACCCTACCCAATTTTAGCCCTCTTGTGACTATCACTTCACATCGACCCACCTCACACTTGGAGGTATGGTTGCATGTGCTCCCTCTACCCACTTGGCTCAAAATTCCTCCCCACTGGAGGTCTCTTCTTGAGTGGATGCCTCCACTTGGTCTCCTCTTTGCTTCTCCAATTGTGGGTGCTCCACAATTATCTGAGACATCTTCTGAGACTGCCTCTTCTCTAATTGATTGGATCTCTCTACTCGGTCTCCTCTTAGCTTCTCTAGTTGTGTTTGCTCCACAACTTCCTGAAGCTACTTCTAGGGCTTCTTCTAGGGTTGCATGTCGAGAGGTAATTTACTCTCCCTCTCAACCACCAAGTCTCTAACTTTTTCCTTGCTCCTCAAGGCTTTGCATGCATCTTGTACCTCAAGAACATATAGGTTCTTGACTCGTGCACCAATCTGTTTCACCTGTCCCATGGCAATGTGTCTAAGGAAAATATTTCCCTTACAAAAAATCACATCATAACCATGGTCTTCCAATACCGCCACTGAAACAAGATTGTTCTTTAGTCCTAGAACATACATCACATTTGTGATCCTGAGAGGGGAGCTAGACTCCCTCTGAAATGTAACCATACTAATACTGGTAGCTCTATACCTCCCATTATCTCCAAACTCTATGTTCTACGTGACGTATTTCTCCTCAAAATCACTAAAGAGATATGTGTTCCTTGTCATATGGAACGAGGTACCACTGTCAAGATACCACATGCCTCCCATGATAGTGTTAGCCATGCATGCAATGAGAGTGAAATTGAGTTCGAATTGTGAAGCTAGAGCTTCACCTACTGTAGCTATTGCAGGCTCCTTCTTGCTTACTTTCTTCTACGGGCAATTCGTGGCATAGTTCCTGTGCTCGTGATAGTGAAAACACTTGACTTTTGACAAGTCCATCTTCTTGCCACCTGCCTCGACTTGGGACTTCTTTCCTTTGGTCATATTTTCCTTAGTAACTAAGGAAATTTCCTCTTCCACTTCCTTGGAAGAGGTCCCATCTATGGCGTTTCGTTGAAACTCCTCTTGTACCAAATCAACCACAGTCATTCCCAATCTGGTAGCTTCTCCCTCCCATTGATAGAGTCCTGATAACTATGCCAACTCTTTCGAAGTCCTAGAATATCTAGGCTCACCATATAGTCCTTGGAAATAGTGATTCCAACACATCCAAAATCATCTCGACAATGAGTGAACTTGGTCAAGTAATTCAGAATTGAGTCACCCGCCTCCATCTTGATTTTTCAAAGTTTATCTTTCAATGCCAACTTCGTATGGTCACTATTGTTTTGGAAAAAAAATTTCAATCCTTTCCATATATCATACGGAGTCTCCTTCCCATGAATACTCGAGACAACGTGTCTCGAACTCCCTCAAGGATTATCTGCCTCGCCTTCGCCACACACTTCTTCCATTCGGCCAGATTTTGTTCATCTGATGTTGTTGGCTTAGGAATTTCTTGATCAATGAATTCCTTCAAGCCATTATCCTCTAGCATAGCCTCCATTTTGTCCCTCCAAGCTATATAATTCGAGTTTCCTTCCAATGAATACTTGATTCGCAAACCGTAGAAACCCATCTGATATATGTAGTGCAAATTTGAATTTCATCTATAACCCAAAACTAAAAACATCGAAATCTCCTCTAGTATATTGAATTCATCTCTGATACCATATAGAATTTTCCTATAGATTCACAAGCTGATGTAATCTACTAAAACAAGAAATAAGAATCTACAACTACTTTCAACTAGTGGAAGCCAATAGATTGATGAAAACAATATGGACAAGAAGAAGACAAATCAATGGCACATAACATAATAAGTTTGTCTAGGGAAAGCCACTGCTCAAAACCCCACCTACCTTTATTGCATTAAATCAAAAATATGAGTGAAGATACAAATCTTGTTCTCACTAGAACAATTCCACACAAGTATGCTCAACTCTCTCTACCTCACAAGCCCTCTATTAGCCAACACTTAGCAAATTTCCACTGCCCTTCAAGCCCTCATTTCCTTGTGCAATTCCTAGGATGAATAGCCCATATTTAAAGGGAATTCATGCTTCCAAAACTGCACAATCCAAACATAGGTCCTTCTTTGATTACATGCATGATATTTACAACTTAGTAAATCATAAAAATGATAGTACATTGTCCCTGCACTCTAGTCTCAACTCGGTCTTTCTCTTAATTAACATGCATGAGTTTCTCATGAGGGAATCTTGAGTTAACTGGAGTAACACTTGTTGATGCATCAGTACACCAACTGACTACTTGTCCTCTATTAGTTCCACAAACAATTAGAACTCAATTTAAACTCATCCTAGACACCTAAAATTTAGGGAGAACATATACATGACTACAAAAAGACTTCCAACTCGAAATTCCTAAGCTAATTAAGTTAATTAAACTTAATTAACTATTTACAAGTTTCTAGAGAATAGAATTACAATTTTAACTCACAATTTAATTCAAGGGAAAATTAAATTAGAATTTCTAGATTCTATTTTTAACATTTCTTGTTTCTATTTTCAACACATGGGTGCAACAATAGATGCAATGGAAGTTGATGCGAAATGAGATTTAAAACCTAATGCAAAACTTGACACAAAAATGGATAAAAAAGGGATGCAAAAATAGATGCAAACATAGATGCAAATGAGGATGCAAATGTGTATGCAAAATTAGAAGAAAAAGTGGGTGTAATGGTAGGTGCCAAACTAGGTGCAAATTGTGGCAAAACAAAAGTGGATGAAAAAGTGGACATAATAACAGATGCAAAAGAGGATGAAAATGTGGATGCGATATTGGATGCAACATAAGTAGATTCAAAAGTCGACACTGTAGGTTTTAACCCTGTACAAAAATTACCTTCATATGAATTTTAAATAATAGAAAATAAACAATGGCAAGAGCATAAAACATAAAACATATATACATAGAGATTTTCCCCTAGATCCCAAAACTGGGACTACCATATTGATTTTTCATTATATTCCTTTCAATGTTACAATACATATATATACATACAGAATCATCCATAAACCCCAATCCATTAACCTTGGATTAGAACATAAACATAGTTGACTATATCTACAAAGTGCAATGGACAAAAAACCATCGTGCCCAAAACCACGTGAAAAAGCCATGCACAAAACCATAGGTAGGTCCGCCCACTTAATATAGGTTCCAATAAAAAAATTCCTGGGGCACTACCCCGAACCTCATGCAAGGGGGCTACTACCACCCTGCTGCACCCGACACAATGTACAAGGGGGCTCTCGTACCCCCTGTGATGCCCACAAGTGTGGGGTAGTTATGGAAACAATATAACACACACCCAACATTCTCCCACTTGTTGTTTTCTTTCCACAAGGGGCTACAAGAAAGCTTAGTCATTGGTCCAACCCTGCAATGCCCATTGTTTCCCTACAATAAGAGAACTTCTCAGTGCTCACAAAATTTTTCAATGCATTTGCAGCATTCTTCAAAGTGTCCACATTTACTAGCAACACCTTTTTATCCTCAAAAATATCCCTCATAAAGTGATAATGAACATCAATGTGCTTTATCTTTGAATGATAAGTAGGGTTCTTTGCCAAGAAAATTGCACTTTGGTTGTCACAGTCTATCCTTATAGCTCATTGTACTAACCCCATACTTGAACACAATCTATGCAACCAAACTGATTCCTTGCTTGCATGAGTGGCCGCCATGTATTATGCCTTTGTAGTTGAAAGTGCCACTATGTACTATCTCTTACTCATCCAAACTGACTACACATCCAAATAGGTTAAACACATACCCACTTGTAGATCTTCTCTGATCCAAATCTTCAACCTAGTCTGCATCAACAAAGCCACAGATGTCCAAAACTTTATCCAATCCTGGTCTTCCTTGGTATCACAAACCGTAATCACTAGTGCCATGCACATACTTGAAAACCCACTTCACTAATGTCCAATGCTCCTTCCCTAGTTTTGACATAAACATGCTCAATACTGCTACTGCATGTGCAATGTCTGGTCTAGTATAGACCATTGCATACATCAGGCTACCGACTACACTTGCATATGGAATACAGGACATGTCCTCTTCCTCTTATTATGTCTTGGGAAATTGTTCAATAGATAACTTTACACCTATAGGAATAGAAACCTTCACTGGTTTATTATCCGGCATATTAAACCACTGTAGTATTGTCTCAACATAATTCCTTTGGTTTAACCAGATCTTCCTCTTTTCCTGATCTTGTTTAATTTCCATGCCCAAAATATAGTTTGCAACACCAAGATATTTCATGTCCAATTTGGAGGACAATTGGGTCTTCAAATCCTGGATATTTTCTTTGTCATTTCCAACTTGCAACATATCATCCACATACAAGACTAGATAAGTAACATGGTCACCAACTAATTTAAAATACACACAGTAAAATTCTTTGCTTTTGGTGAAGCCAAGTCCCCATATAAATGTATCAAATTTCTGATACCACATCCTTGGTGATTGTTTTAACCCATACAAAGACTTTTTCAACTTGTGTACCAGTTATTTCTTACCCTTCACCACAAAGTATTCAGGTTGCTTCATGTAGATCTCTTCTTCGAGATCCTCATAAAGAAATTTTGTCTTCACATCCATCTATTCTGCCTCATACTCAAAAGCAACATCAACAGATAAAATTAATCTAATATAAGCTATCGTGGCAACACGAGAAAAAATATTACCAAAATAAATTCCCAACACTGGGGAATAACCTTTTTCTACCAACCAAGCTTTGTATTTCTCCACCTTGCCTTCTCCATTCATCTTCTTCTTAAACACCCATTTGTTTCCAATGGGTTTCCTTCTAGCTAACAACTCCACCAGATCCCAAGCCTCATTTTTGTGCAAAGATGTCATTTCATCAACCATCGCCTCTTTCTAGAGTTTCCCATCCTCTAAATCTACTGCTGCCCTCACAGTTATGGGATCATCATTATTAATAGATAAAGAAAATTTTGAATAGAAAGTACATGGACTATACCTTTCTAGCTACCTTCTTTCTCAAACTGATCTTCTCACAGATGGAGTTTGTGGCTCTTCATCTTTTGATTCCTCTTCTATTGTAGGGTCTAATTCTTCCTCCATTAGCTCAAACTCTATCTTTTCACATCCCTTTGGTAGGAATTCATGTTTAATAACATATTTGACCTCTCTAAACACCACATCTTGCATGTACACAACCTTTCTTGTTTCTAGGTTCCAAAGCTTATAACCTTTTAAACCATCCTTATACCCAATAAATATGCACTTTTCATATTTACTATCCAACTTTGTTCTTTTCTCCTTTGGAACATGTACATATCCATCACACCCAAATACCCTCATATGTGAAAGAGAAGGTTTCTTACCAATCCGTAACTCTTGTGGGGTCTTATCCTCCAATGCTCATGAAGGTGATATGTTGACCATGTAACACACAGTCTCCACAACCTCTGCCCAAAATTCTTGTCCTAACCTAGCACCACTGAGCATGCTTCTTGCCTATTCCATCAATGTCTTATTCATTCTTTCTACAACTCCATTTTTATGAGGTGTGTATGGAGTATTCTTTCGTCGTGATATACCACACTTCTTACAGATATCTTCAAATTCCTTCTTGTAAAACTCTCCACTATTATCTTTTCTTAGCACCTTTATCTTCTTCTCTATCTGGTTTTCCACCAAAGCCTTAAATTCTTTAAACCTGTCAAATATTTCAAATTCATTCCTAAGGAAATATATCCATGTATTCCTTGAGAAGTCATCTATAAATGATACATAGTACACATACTTAACCAGTGATGTAACCAACACAGGTTTCACTGTGCACAAGCTCTAATATCTGTTTCACCCGATTCTACTTCCCATATACACAATTTTCACAAAAATCAAAATCTAGAGAGAAATTAGACATACCTTCTACCATACCATTACCATGAAGTATTCGAAGGCCCTTCTCTCCAATATGTCCAAGCCTTTGATCCCATAGCATGGTCTTTTCTCCAGAGACCACTAGATTTTCCACTCCACTTTCAGGAACCATAGAACTGTTGCACCCATCAATAACAGTGCTACCCTGAATCTTGTACAGAGTTCCAATCCAAACTCCCCGCATCAATACCATTTCTCCCCAAACCATCTTGCAGGTATCTTTCTCGAACACTATTTTTACACCTGCATCATCCAACTTTCTTATAGAAATCAGATTTCTGGCCAATGCAGGAATATGCAGAACACCTGGTAGTTTTCTAATCCTTCCACCTTGCAACTTCAACTTTATTTTTCTACGATCAAAAATTCTAGCCTTCTTATCATCCCCTAAGAAGACATCACCACCATCATATTTCTCATACTCGCAGAGCCACTCTCTATGGGGAGTGAACTAAAAGGATGCACCTGATTCAATCAAAAATGCCTCATGGTCTACATGTGTACTTGAAGAAGAATCCATGTACACATCCCCAACTTCATCTGAGGTAGTTTTCATTTCTACAAAAGGAGAATCATGAGATCCCTTTCCTTTCTCAGGAGCTTTAGATTTATAGTCCCTTTTGAAGTGCCCTTCCTTTCCGCATTTCTAGCACACCTTTACAAGTTTTCCTAGAGAATTAGATCTCCCTCTAGATTTAGACCTCTCACTCGAGAACTTATTTTTGTTTCTCTTCTGGGACCACCCTCATATAAATAAGCATCACCATTCTATCCCTCCATATTTTTGTGTCTCATCTCCTCCGACAACAAGGATGAGACTATTTAATCAAACTGCAAGGTTGTTTCATTGCTACCTATTGCAACAACTAAACTATAGCATGAATTGGGTAGAGAACACAAAAAACTGATGCACTTATCTTCATTTAAAATTTTAATATCAACAAATAATAACTGGCTTAGCACAGTAATAAGGGCATTCAGATACTCTGTCACTGAGTCCCTATCTTTCACCCACATGTTATAAAACTTTTTCCGTAGGAGCAGATTATTCACCAGAGACTTAGATTGGTACAAAGTCCCTAACTTGTCCCACAAAGCCTCTGTCGAAGCTTCCACTGATACATTCAACAATATTGAATCTGAGACATGTAATTGCATTGTGCTCTTTTCATTCTGATCCAAATTCACCCAGTCTTCAGCTGACACTGTTGTTGGTTTAGTACTCGAATCTACCGCAATCCTCCGATCTTTATCCACCAACAGATCTTCCATCTTGAGTTTCCACAACTCAAAACTCTAACCATTAAATTTCTATATCTTTATCTTTCCACTGTTCACCATCTTCTTCCACCACAAGAATCGACCCCCCCCCCCCCACCCCCCCCCCCCCCTGATCTCCCACTAAACAAGGTCTACCACAGGCACAAGCAAAGCCCTTTAGTAGCAAAGGCGTCCCCTTGAAGTCAAAACATCTCTGATACCAAATGTAGGTTTTAACCCTGTACAAAAATTGCCTGCATACAAATTCTAAATAACAAAAAATAAACAATGGCGAGAGCATAAAACATAAAACAGATATGCACAGATATTTTCCCCTGGATTCCAAAACCGGGACTACCATATTGATTTTTCATTATATTCCTTTCAATGTTACAATACATATATATAGATGTTAAATCATCCATAAACCCCAATCCATTAACCTTGGATTAGAACATAACCATAGTTTCCTTAACTGGATCTACAAAATACCATGGACAGAAAACCATCATGCCCAAAACCATGTGTGAAATCCATGCACAAAACCATAGGTAGTTCCACCCACCTAATATAGGGTCCAAAAAAACTTTTCACAGGCCATTGTGCTTGACACAACGTACAGTGGGGGCTACCCCCCCCCCCCCCCCCCCCCTTTACGTGTGGGGTAGTCCTGGAAAGAATATATCACACTCCCAATAGACATAAGCCTTCATGCAAAATGTGGTGCAAAAGGGGATGTAAAAAAGGATAACAAAAATTGGAAGAAAAAAAGTGTTGAAAGAAGATGCAAAAGAGGATGCAAAAAATGATGCAAGAGTTTTTCCACTTGTAGGAGAAAAAAAATGGATGCAATAGGGGATGCAAAAGTAGGTGAAACAAAAATTAGGTTCCAAACTCGATGCAAAACCTAGAATAAATGTGGTGCAAATGGTGGTGCAAGACTTGACGAAAAACTTGGTACAAAAGCTCATGCAAAACCTAGTGCAACACCTAGTGCTAAAGTTGGTGCAAGACTTGGTGCAAAAACCATTATAAATTTTGCATCAAAGTTTGCACCATATTTTATAAATGGATACAAATAGCACCAAAAATGGGCTATATATGCAAAAAAAGAAGCAAAAATGGATGTTAATCACAGGGTTGTAGTATCCCTTCACATTTCTCTTTTTAGTCTCCTTCATGGTTTAATGACCATGAAAGAGAAGACAAGTATGCCCAACAGGTTCCTTTTTTGTAAATATAGTCCCCCCAGCCCAAAAAGGAGATAAAACAATACAAGGGACAACCTTATAGCCATAAAGCACTAGATTATTACTTTTTCTGTAACTAGTATACTCAGTCGGGAAAAGGGTTAAACTTATACTGAATAGATGTCCCTTCAAGTAATTTAAAGAGCGTGAAGGAGAAAAGTTCACTCATAAATCATTTCTAAGTTAAGGAATCTAAAAAGAGCTTAAAGGAAACTCCTCCTATAGGAACAAGTGGTAGAAATGGTGGAAACATATTATGTTCATGTTGGAACTACTCAAAACATGTAGAGTTCAAGAGGTTGGCTAATAAAACCACTCATCATAGTGGTTCCTCCAAGAAAGGGTAAAACACCAAGTGAAAATGAATAATAGGCCAAGGAGAGGATCATGATGGAATAAATAAACAAAGGCTCATCATGCAGAAATAGGCTAAGAAAATGTGGCAATTACAAGGGATAAAGTGTGGAATATTCTCGATGTAAGGCTAAAAATATGATAAAGAAGAGGACATGAGGCTCATATTCTAGGTCATGGGGGGTCAAGAGGAGGGATTATGAAAGAGAGTTAATGAGATATTGCATGGATACCAAGACAGAGAAATGGTGTTATACTAAGGCATCCATGATCAAGTAGGATCTACCACCAAGCTAAAACATCCATAGAAAAGAGTGCCTAATACTGCAACTTGAGGGGTCGGACCTAAGGCATAATGATGGCATTAACGGTCAATAATGCATTAGAGATGGTGATATGTGACCTACCCCTATATTCCAGTTCAAGAGAAACGCACCTAAGGTCCAAAGGATGTTGCAATAAAAACACCACCATGTCCTATAAAAACCATCCAAAAAGATTGGAACCAAGTTTAAATTACATAATGAATGAAATAAAACATAGAGGAGGTAAAAACAAGACCATATTTTTTTTACTTTATAATTTTTTTAGATTTTTTGAATAAAAAAGGCATGACAAATACTTGCAACACACACCAAGAAAAGAAAGAGATAAAGCATCACACTCTTATGTACAATATGTACAAGCGCAACTTAGTCTAATAGGTCATGTTAAAGTGTTCCCACTCCCAGGCATGGGCCAAGGATTTCCATACATGAACGCATGGAAGAGTGTACCATATGGCACACTATGATGGGACCATGTCATAGAAAGTTGAACTACCTTATTCCCAAATTTTGATGATACCATGGAAAGCCTAGAACCATAGCATTATCAGGAATTACCCGAGGATATACAATATGAGCAATATCGTGAGCTAGTGGATCTCCTTGATAAGGACTATCAACACATAAAGCAAGTACAAGGCACTCGTCAATAGTTAGAGATGAGATGGAAAATTAATTAGCAAGTTCAGCATTAGAAACCTAAGACTTGACTCAGTCCAATGGTGTCACTTCTAAGGATGGGTGAGTAGATGCCTCCTTGATCATTCAAGATTTTGTTTACCAATCTCTACCTTTTCCAATTCAAGAAGACTAGAGGTATGAAGAGGAATAATCTACCTAGGATTTTCAATAGGTGAATCCATGTCCTTTGAGATGACTTGTTGATAAGAATACTTGTAATCAATAGAGTCACATGAAAGAAGTGGAGGGACAACATATGTTGGAAAAGGATCTTTGTCATATTCCATATTGGGATGGAGTTTTCGACTAGCATTAGGAAGTACTAACAATACTGTTGAGGATACAATTTCTTCCATTAAAGGTGGCAGAGGATTCTCACAAGCTTGATCAACATTTATAAGATCACGAGACACCACCAAAGGATCATGAGGTTTATGGGTTCCAAAAGTGTTGGAAGTGATCATATTCATAGGAGCTTTAGAAGAGGATGAAGGAATGTCAGACAGTGGTAATTGAGGAAAGATACTAATAAGGGATGATTTTTCGAACAAGATTGCACCAACACTCTCATAACGATGAGGGTTATCTCCAACAAGTGGGATTGAATTTCTTGTAGTGGTAAGCTAAGTCGATGGAAAAAAATAGTCCAATTAGTCAATGGTGACAATATTTCCTCAATGGGGGAAGGAAAGAAGGTGAAATAATGAAGACACAACTACGGTCATAACGTAAAGCTAACTATGACCAAGGTTCACGCTATAATCCAAAGGAGCATAGACAACTTCAACATCATCTTAGATAGTTTTCCCCCTAGCTCAATGGAAAACTTGGGAAGAACCCCCATCAAACCCACCACCCTTCACCAAATATAGACCACAAATAACCTAGCCTTCTATAGAATATTGTTAGCTCAAATAAACTTTAACATGTATAATAATCCATAAGCATATATTTACAAGAAAGGGAACATGTAATTTCATTTATCATTAAAAAAAATGGTACAATTATACCTTCAACAAATGATATCCTCTCCTCAAGCTTATAGTATGGTATCCCTCTCCCAATAAAATAGAGCTCTCGCGCTACAATTTGGATACTATATCTAACCCCCTTTCCTCTTGGTGATATTATATAAGATCATTCTATCCTCTAGGATAATGTATCTAGACACCTAGGGGCTTGAGAAGTTAGGAAAATTATATAATAGTGGACCTATAGCCAACTCATACACAGGTGGGTCAGGTTGATCTCCTTGGGAATGGCAAACTCTAGAGACCTTTTTCAGAATTATGAGTTTTTCTCAATTATCTCAATTATGAAATAATTACTATCTCATAATTATAATATTTTGGCAAAATAATTATGATAAATAACTCAATCATGTAATTCCATCCTTTTATCATGGGACAAATCTCACATAAGTAAAAGACAAGGTGAAAGGGGGTGCATTCTAGCCAGCAACTGAGGTAAGTTGATATTGGGTTTCTCTCACTATAATGGAGTGGAAAATTGGGTTATAACATTATTCATAAATAAAATTTAGGATTTCACTATATCACTATGCACTCTATTATATTTCTTTATGTGTGTATACCATTTCCTTTACTACTTTTCATTATGTTCTATTAAGCTTTGTTAGTTTTTCCCTCTCCCTTTACGTTAACCCATAACATTTCCTTAAAGTCGAGCATGCTATAAATTTTGCATTACTTTTCTATTTATAGAAAATTATAGCTTTAGCAAAGGAAAATTACAAAATGTACGATACAAAATAAATTTGGAAAACTAGAGAACTAATATCAAAGCATGAAACTTATAATGGAAGCAATGAAGCATAAATAAATCAATGATTTGGATAAGTAAATGAAAAATTCTAGAAGAAAATTCCTATAAAGTCAAGAAGACATTGATCAAATGCAATAAATGTTTGCCATGTCCTTTAGTTAAATACCTATGGTTGTAGAGCCGACAAGGCAACATGATCTTTAAGTTGGAGATTGAGTACCTACAATATAGAATAAGGAAAAAGGATTCATACATTATTAGACCCACATTTTAGTCATTTACCATAGAAACTAGACTTGATTGCAACTAAATATTTAGAGATGTAATAAACTATGATTCCTCTATTAGATTAGGTTAGGCATATCTCATATGGATACTATACCCATTGGGACACATCTCAATCAAAAGGATTCATACATTATTTGAGCCACATGGTTTAACACAAAAATTAAACTCAATTGCAACTAAATATTTAGAGAAGTAATAAAGTGTGATTCCTCCATTATTTAACATCAAGGGAAACATGATTGGATGCTATAATCATCATTCTATTTTTTTGAGTGCTTTTACTCTTTCAAAATTTTCATCAATTCCTTACACTATATTAATAGAAAGTATTGGTAGTTGAGACAAATTTGAGGACATATGAGCCATATACTACAACAAAACAGGCATTTGCGCCAGATTTAGCACCATATTTTAGTGCATTTTTTTCTCAATTGCTATGAGCAGCCTAGCACTAAATTTGGCTCTATTGTACAATTTTAAAGCGTCCTTTTTTGCACCAAATTTTGCATATTTTTTTATGCCAAATTTTGCATCATTTTTTGCATCATATTTTGCACCAAGATTTTCATTTGGTTTTACAAGTTTTGCTTCTAGTTTTGTGCCATTTTTTGCATCTATTTTTGCATCATTTTTTGCTTCCTCTTTTGTGGCATTCTTTGCTTCTAGTTTTGTGTCGTAATTTGCATTGAGTTTTACACCATCTTTGGCATCTGATTTAGTTCCTTTTTTTACATTGAATTTGTGCCAATTTTTGCATCTAGTCTTATGCCATTTTTTGCTTCTAATTTTGTACTTATTTTTACATCTATTTTTGTGCTAGTTTTTATTCCTTTTTTTACACCATTTTTTCCATCCAATTTTGCACCATATGAGGAATTTGATTTAGTTCCAAATTTTTCATGCATTTTTGCACCATTTTTTGCATCCACTTTTGTGTTTTACTTGTCTCTCTTTTCTTCATCCTATTTTTCACCATATTTTGCATCTCATTTTGCATCATTTGTTGCATCCAATTTAGCATCATTTTTAACAACATTTCTTGCATCCAATTTTGCATCCTTTTGAGCATCTAAATTTTCATCTTATGTTGAACCATGTGTTGTGTCCACCTTTGCATCCCATTTTCTATCTATTGTTACATTCAATTTTGACCCATTTGTTTTGTCTACTTGTGCATTTGTTTTTGGACCAAGTTTTGAATCATTTGTGGCACCTCATTTTACATCCAATGTTGCATCTCAATTTTCATCCAAATTTGAACCATTTTTATGCCCATTTTTGCACCATTTTTTCTTCTTTTGTGTCTAGTTTTGCACCATTTTTTATGTCCAAATTTGCATCCTTTTTGGTATCTAATTTTTCATCCTTTTTGGCATCCAAATTTGCATCCTTTTTTCTTCCACATTTTGTGTCCACATTTGCATCTCATTTTGCACCTAGATTTTAGTCTGAATTTTCATCTAGTTATGCATCATTTTTGGAATCCTTGGTTTCACCCCTTTTTAGTCCCATTTTGCATCTTTTTTTGTGTATTTTCTTACATCATTTTTGCATCCTAATTTTACACCATTCTTTGCATCCTCATTTTTGTTTGCATTTTTGTCTCCTTGTTTGTGCCCCATTTGGTATCCTTTTGTATGCCCTATTTTGTTCCCGTCTTTGTGTCTAGTGTTGCACCATTTTTTAATTTTACTTTAAAACATTTTTTGTGTCATTGTTTGCATCTTGTTTTGATGGCTAGTTTACCATCCAATTCTACTCTCAATTTTGCATCCATGGTTACATCCGCTTTTGGCTTCTTGTTTAGAGTTTTACTTTTATTTCCATTTATGACCCCCTCTATGGGTTCATTTTACTAATTTCATTTACATAGTGAAATATATTATAGTTTATAAATATCATTTTGTTGTAGGATTTAATGCACGATTAGATGAACATGAAACCCTCTCAGTTTATCACGGAAACTTAGGATAGACAAATTAAGAGAAAGTTTGTTCTAAGGCTCGGGATTCTTAGTAGATCAAGATGTAGAGTATAGATTAAGAAAAATAAAAGGAATTCCTGTGAGACCTTGCATGAAGGTCTTCTTGGAGTTTTTAGTGTAGCTAGGAAGCACTCCTAGCTAGCTCCAAATCTTGGTCCTACACATAAGAGAGAGAATAAAGCAACCTTCACAACATAATATCTTGATAATCGAAACTATCATAAACATATAAATATTATTGAATAAATAAATATAAACCAAAATCTCATACATACATTGGTTAAATAGAATAAGTAAAGAATGAATAGAAACATATGGAAGGAAGAAAAAATGATATATATTAATAAAGGAGTTGGAGGAAAGTTACAATAGTCAGATGTAGTTGCAGCAGCACCTCCCCCAACTCCTATCTCCAAAACTCTCCCTCTCAAGATAGATCTCAACAGCGTGACAATACACGAATTCCCATCATTTTCTCAATGACCAAGCCTCCAATATATAGCAAAGTGAAGGATATGAAGATTTCACAAATTCCTCATTAGTTCAATTTGGGCAAGATATTTTGGGTGAATAATTTTTCCTCATATAAAAATGGCATTTTCCACTTTTTAGATACTTTTGTGCTTAGGAAAAAGATTCCACATGCTTTATGGCTCTTTCCCACTTTTGTATGCTTTTATTTTTTAGGAAAAAGCTAAATATGAGGATAAAGAGATAACATTCCACCATATGAGTTTCTGAAAGTGAACAACAGTGTCAAATTCAAATTCTAGTTTTCTTATGTTTTAATTTTTTTTTAATATATGTTTAGTTTTAGTATTTTTTATTTTCTAAAAAAATATATTTAGTTTTGGGTTTTTTTTTTCTATAAGAAAATTTATATTTTGTTTTTATAAAAATGGATTTTAAACATTCCATTCATGCTAAATTTTTGATTTTATGGTAGGAGTTTAAATTATATATAAAAAAGTAACTTAATTCCATGTGTTGTGTCGCTGAGATGGGTATTATACATCTCTTCCTTGCTAAGTTAGAGAATGTGCTTGAGTTTTCTTAATGGAATAAAACTAATTATGTTCTTCATTATATCTTGAGATGTTCATCTTTAACCTAATAAAACAATAAAGTTAAAATAGGTTTGCATTTGTCCTTTGTAGATCTTTGTCCTCATTAATCTTGGTCTTAATAGATTAATTGTCTTATGGTGGCCTTGAGTGGTCACTTTCATTAGTTGCATGCTTTTTAGTTTTATGTTAGTGACATTTCTTAGGCTTGATAACATGTTATTTAATTTACCAAAATGTAGTATTGTCCATATTATTGTTAAATATTAATATTAAATATGTTGGTTTTTTAGCATGGTTTAGCAAAACATTCCCAAAAGGTTTATAGATTGTATTTTATAATGCAATGATTCATTGATTGATGAAATTGTTATGGATATTTTTTTTAGTATATTAACTTGTATGTGATAAAGTCAAAAGTCACATCTTTTTTATATTTTCATTGGTCAATTTCCCTTAAGGCCATCCAGTTCACCATTTGGTCTTAGGTTAAGGAAATATAAGAGTCATGAAGTGGAATTGTCCAAGAACTTAAATCTTGATACATGTTTTTTTTAGTCACATTATACTTCCTTTCTGTGTAAATTCTCAATGAAAATAATCTCATTGAACATGAGGGGCCTCAATAGTAAATGAAAGTAAAGAATCCTAAAATAAAAATGGTAAGAAAAGCACCCATTAATAATGTTGATATAAGAAACAAAAATATTAAGTGAGGTTCTACCTCGTATAATTAGCAAATGGGGGAGGAGTTTCGAAGTAGTAGTGATTGATGCTTAGAGATACTTGGGTGGAATGGTTATTATTTCAAATGATCAGGACATCAAAGTTACCAATATGTTTACCTCTTTTTGCATTATGACAATACAATTTTAGTGAATTTACATCGAGGACTACTACCATGTATCCAATGTATATGACTCCAATATTGCAAATGGAAAACCTCTATTTCTCAATTCTATTTCTAGCACAAGTAATTTATACTCCCCATCTCCATGGACTATTGGGAATGACTTCAATATTATCAAGTTTCTCGAGGAAAAATAAGGATGAATCACAATGTTTAACAAGATATTTTGTAAGCCATACCATTAAATCCCCAAAGTAATCTCCATAAAAGTTGTCAAGCAATGAGTCTCCAACCCACACATGTGGATCAATGAGATTTAATACATGCGTGTGTGGTGACTAACTTAATACACTATTCTAATAACTCCACAAACTTATCTATTTCACTCCGTCACATAAATTTACAATAGTGTGGCATAAGTAAACCAAGAGTAGACATGAAAACCTTAGGCAACAAGAATTCCCTAGATCCTCAATTAGGTACTTAAATGATGAAGTGAAAATGCAAGGGGAGAAGAGGACTTCATGATTTAACCATCACAAACATGTGATCGAGTGTGACTAGGAGTGTATATATCCATATGTTTTCCAAAGAGGGAGTGAATACATGAGTTTCCATTCATTGGGCTTTATTTTTCTTATATATAGGACTCAGGGAATAAGGTTTTCATAAGTTTGACACAACTATAGATATAACATTTACATGAATTTTCACTTCAACCTCTGAGTTTAGACTTAGATAAATCATTATAGTGTATCTTTAATGATTTTAGCTTTCACTTTTTTTTTTTTATTTCATCACAAATGAAAAAAGGGGAAATATTTTTCCACAAATCTATGAATTCTTAATCATAAAGGCGTCATGCGATGAAAACAAATTAATGATGTTATTCTCTATGAAAATGATGGGTATTCTTGAGAAAAGCTTATGCTTGTGGATGTCTCCTCTCTGGTTGAGAGGGAGTGAGGGTAGACACCATATTATCCATGTGTCATGTACTATGGCCAAGACTAATGATAGTACACCCAGTAAAGACACCAGTAGGTAGAATGGTCGATTGGATAAACATATGGGACCAATATTCTTTGAGAATTTGTACTTTGACTAGGACTAATCGCCATAAGCCAAGTATGTTAATCTAAGATAAGAATAGTCATGAGGATTTACATTTCCTGGTGTCAAATATTATGACAGTGGATTAGGAAATTATCATGTGAGGACATACCTAGTGAACATATTGGTGGGGTAAGTTCCTAGAGAGGGAGTGGTGTCAAAATTTATGCCTCCCAACATTGTGCTCTGATCTAATGGAGAGATAGAACTTGTTAGTCAAGGTCTTGCTATTTTGACAATGTTGGCTATGATGATGTAAATCATCATTGATGCTTATCAATATAGGTCCCTTATTATATGAACATTTCAACTTGGGAGTACTTTTTGTCTCATTATGAGTACCTCCCTAATTTATAAGGAGTATCATCATCTTCATTATTTCCATCATCGCCACCCTCATCGTCATCATTATTTTCATCATTTCATTATCTTCATAATCACCATTCATGTCGTCGTCATCATCACCACCATCATCATCATGATTATGGACATTGTTGTCAATTGTTCATAATTATAGCTATCGTAAGAACTATCATCAACCCAAAAAATGTTACGAGTGCTCGGAAAGGGTTGTTAGGACACGATATATGTAAGAGAAATTAACATTTTATTTTTTAGAGATGATCGGTGATCATCATCATCACTACCATTATCATCATCATTATAATTGTCATCATTCCCATCATCATAATTAATACAATTTCTATCATAATTGTTGTTATCTTCATAATGAAAATCATAATCATCATTCATGTCATTATTGTTGTTGATGATGACCAAGATGAAAATAATGACAATGACGATCAAATGATGATGACTTGGAAGAAGAAGCCAAAGACAATGATTATGATTATGACCATGACAACATTTAAAAATTGGGAAGAATGGCCAAGGTCATTAGCATCGTCATCATAATTGTCACTGTAAACCCCATCATCTTTATCATCATTTTCATTATCATAACAATCGAAATTCATGTCATCATCACCATCTTCATTATCATCATCATCATAATTATTGACATTATCATCAGTTGTTCATAATTTTCCATGTCATAAGAAATATCATCAATGCAAAAAATATGATGTGTGTTGGAAAAGGGATGCAAAAGTGAAAAAAAAAAATGGGGGTAATGTTGGCCATGGAATCCCCCAAAGGCATGTTTTGGGGCTTAAAGCCCAAGTTTTGACCGAATCTTGTTGTAAAATCTCCGCAAACTGTGGGCGCAGGGCGTGAAAGTATAATAGAGTCACAAGGTTGTCCACCCTAGTTTTTGTAATGTAATGTTCACTGGATAGACCTACCCATGGTTCGCAGACCATGGGATTGTATAAATAGAGCGAGGCTCTAAGCATATAGGAAGGAAGGAACTAATAGAAGGATGAGAAGTCTAAGTGATTGAGTCGAAGTGTAAAGTGTGTCTGTGGATCGTAGAGTAGGAGAAGGCTCTACAGCTGAGTGCACATAGGCCTAGTAGTCTGCAGCTGAGTGCGTGGACCCCTACAGCTGAGTGCACAGGGCAGGTCGAGTCTGTATCCGTTGGAATAATCAATAAAGAAAAGTTTTTCTATAATTCTGTGTATATTTTTCTAGTTTAAATGCATGATTGGATATACTTTGCAATTACACTATTTCTTTACTGCACGATCGTGTATGAATGCTTTGTATTGTTGAATGCTTTGTATTGCTAATTATAAGAAATTCAAGTAGGAAAAGGTAGTTAATTAACATTGGAAGATAATTAAGATCTCGGGTAATAGCGCAGAGTGTAGCACAACCCCTGGTTAGGGTTGCACGAAGGTGGTATATTAGGCCACATGGAACGGGAAGTGCACGAAGCCACTTGCGCATAGGAGCAGACGAAGGACCAGTCGAACCTCTCAGGCATCTCCATGGTGTGGAAACCTAGTTCTAGCACCCTCCCATACTACTTCGGGTGAGACCTCAGTCCATGCTCCACGGACTGTTTCTGAAAGGGGCAGTAGTACAAGGATTTGTTTGGCTAATTAGCTCTAAACCTAGGTCAGGCCCCAACAAGCCAACAAATGGTTTCATTGCTGGGACTGGATCTGCATATAGATGTTTTATGTCATCTCACTGGAATCCGACAAAGAAAGGAATTGAAGAGTGGTTGGACAGAAAGATTCACGAGTTCACGGTGCAGGAAAACAGGAATCCGCGACTATCAAAGGAAGAGTGGTTAGATTGCTACTTATATACAAAGATCCATGAAATTTTCTTTGCATCCTTCCCTACTGAGTTGTATGAGTGGATCACGAAGCTAGAAGATAGCCAAGGAAGCTGTAAACTCAACAAACCTATTGTGTGGACTCCAAAATTGGTGCACAAACTGGGAGCATCAGAAGATAAGATCGCGCGCACTATCGATCACTAGCTCGATTGAATCATAGTAGGATTAATCATTGAATTCATGGTAGATACTTCAGTCAGCTATAGTGAGGCAAAACGACGTTTCCTCAAGGGATCGCGAGGTAAATACATTAAATCTTTGAACACTTGGATTAAAATGCTACTGTGTGAAAAACAAGTTATGTGAATAAATTGATGTTTGGGGCTACACGGAGTGGGAGAATCTATAGAAACGAAGGTAGCATAGAACTAGAAACTAGCCCCTTGATTTCACCTCCGCAATGGGGAAAATAAGAGCTCGTGAAGGTTTCACCAAGAAATGTGATCAATCTGATAAGGCAAATAATTTTGTGCATACCACCCCCACCCACACCACCACCAGTTTCATTGTCTTCACCCTCGACTTCGCCCATACCACCTTCGTCACCACCGCGAAGTAGTATGGCTAGTGCAATAAAGCTACCAATGTTCAAGGGAGTAGGGAATGAAGATGCAGACTAGTTTTGGTTCGTGATAAAAGCTGTATGGGAAGCACATGGTGTCACAAACAACAATATAAAGAAGGTGACGTTGGTCAGCACACTGTAAGATTGTGTGCTAACCTGGTACATTAAGCATTCCAATGACAATCTAAATGTGGGGATAACAAATATCCAAGTTGTGCTAAACAAAGAATTTAGTAGGCCAAAATCAGAGGCACAGCCGATCATTAGATTTAAGGAAATCACAATGCAACCAGGCGAAACCCCGTGGAAGTTGGATCAAAGATTGATGTGCACAATTCGCGAAGCAAACATGAACGCAAATGCTTTGTAGCATCGTTAACACCGCATCTATGGAACGCGTTGTCGCAACGAAGGCTAACCACTCAGGCTGAGTATTTAGAGGTCGTGATGAGATTGCACGAGACTCCAATACAAGATCCTAACCCAGGAGTTCAACAGATTGACGCACAGTTGAAATACTTGTGCCTTGAGATGAAAAGTTTGAAACAAGATAGGACGGCTCGTCCGGAAGTGCGAGACGAGGTGTGGTGCGTAAAATACAAGGGCAAGAGGCACGACAAGGACCACTATCCAGTGTTCGTGAATTACCTTGTGGGAGGAGGGCCAATGTGACTAAGACCGGAGGCACAAGCAGGACCAAGTGCGGCGCCTGCGTTATGGTGCACAATTTGTCAGATAGGAGGAAAGCATGCTACAGATAACTTCCATTTATTAAAGAAGTATACATAGAATTCCCAACAATTATTCTGTAATTTCTACAGGTCAGTAGGACATGATGAGCACACCTGTATAAGTTATGAACTAATGATGGATCGAACTCCTACCTACAGATTTCAAGCTAAAACACGGGCCCTCGATCAAAACACAGGAATGGTGCGCACCAGATTTCAGGGGCGTGGATGAAGCCGAGGTGAAGTGGGACTAGGAATAGGTCACGGACAACTGATATCTTACAATTGTGGAGGGCCAGAACATTATGCCCGTGATTGTACGAATCCAACATGACCACCATGCTTGTATTGTACATTGTTTGATCATGAGATAGAGGATTGTCCAACGCTGATAGCGAGTTTGCATGATAAAGGAGCACTCCAACCTCCCCTGACTCAAAACTTGCAAATGATGAGGTCTGAACCACGTGAGGAAGACCCTAATGTAAATATCATGCTCCAAAGTGGTATTATGACAGGGGATGACAAAGGCAAGTAGCCTGAAGAAAGTACCTAGGTTCGCAAGGCCCCAACGAAGGAACCAGAATTTCATTTGGAGCGCACTAAGGAGACCTTCATGGAAGCTAAGAGGAGCTTCGTTGATGCCTCCACTTCAGGAAGTAAATATAGACTGGAGCTGGAAATTTACCCATCAATGCTCGCTACATTCTTGGAGACATGCATGAAGCTGCTGCGTGACAACAAGGCTGTAAAGGGGCTACAAGAACTCATAACTAGATGCGCTAGGACCGTGCCAGGAGAATCGTATGTAGTCTAGAAGCTCGAGAAGGACATGACATGAACAGGAAGGGAGATGAGATTAAACACACTGATCAGGGAATATGAGATGGAGCAAGTGATTCGGGATCCAGGATCGGACGCAAACGTCTTGCCAAAGAAGACATGGAAGCACATGAATAGGCTTATGCTGCAATGGTCTCCTATCCTACCTATGGGGAGGTTGCATGGAATCACAGTAGACATCAAAGGAGCAAGTGCACTAGCAAATTTTGAAGTAATAAAGATTGTTGATGACAAAAATCCCTACCCCGCACCATTCGAAATAGATTGGGCCACTGAAATGAATGGAGTGATAAATCTAAAGAAACACAAGATGATATTTGACAAAAATTCTCTACACATAGTGGTACCATTAGACGCTGCAAAAGGATCATGCTACATAGAGGCAATGCACGACTGCGACAACGATGATGACTTGGACTGCATCTACAAGATAACCATGTAGAAGAAATATTGGGTAAATCCAACTGCAGATGGTTGAATCTCTTGGGAGCACAATGCACATCAGATTCTGACAAGGAGATAGAACAATGGCAAAACTAGTTACATGAGGTAACCACACTCAATTATAACATGATGACAAGGTATCTATGTTGCATGGCAATAGAGGTAAGAGATCTACCTACGTATGATGGGTTGAGCGAGGTGGATGACTTCCTGAACAAATTTGAAAGAGAAGTACTAGAACAGCATAATTTTGATGCTCTAAAATGGGTACTGTGAGCTATGCCCACAAGATGGTGGGGGATGCACGAAATAAGTTTTGAGGACTGGCGCGACTGTAAAAGGATGATGCGCATGCGGTTTGGGAAGCCTCATATGCAATTGAAAGACAAGTATGATAGACGAACCAGCCCACACACCCACCTATCCTGGCGGATACAGGCATATAGCACGAAACTTGCACGAATTCACACTGTCCTCGCAATAGGAGACACAATCAGTAAGCAAGTGTAGGTAAGGCAATGGTGCAAATGACCTATCTAGTTGGGACCACAATGTATGTAAAGACCAAGTGTGCAGAAGAATATCCACGCAGAAGCTTTTAACAGAGTACGTGAAGCCCTGAACAAGGTCCATAATGTGAAGTAGACTGAATGGGACCTACGCATACCAACGGTTTTTGGGCTTATAGGACCGCGTGCAAAAACCTAACCATGCAGGCACCGCCAAGGCTGGAGTCTGAAGCAACCACAGTAAGCCCTATAGTAATTGGAGAACTTAGAACATGCATGATAGCACTGACACATACGATGGTTCATGGAACCTTGGAAGTAGAAATCCAACAGGGAAATCTCAGACTCCAAGAACTTTAAAAAGAAAGGATACTATTAAGGAAGAAAAGTGCTCTAGTGGACGCGAAAGTCAAGGCACTGGAGGATGAGATAAAGGAAGATTTTCTCGAAAAAAGCCAGGGTGATAAGGCAGGATGCGTATGATCATGATGACAGGTTTAAGGCCTATCGCCGTGAATTAATCAGTCTGAAACCTTGGCTTGGACCGCACATTGCTAAGCACATTGACCAAGGTAGTGCGTTGCAGATGGTAAAGTGCATGATGCCGATCATAACAATAAAAGGTGGTTATTCTCCAGAAAACAGGATGGATGATAGGATGGAACATTTAATGGGTGGTGCAACCACCTGACTAGCCAAAGGAAGAACAGTCTTGGCACTCCAGGTAGTTGAAATGGAACGCGGGGCTATAAACTATTCAGCCCAGGAGCTGCACAATGTTGAAACTGCGCGCAAAAGCAAAGAGTTAGAAGGTCCACGACCACGCATGGGGGACTATGCTGCTGTGCGGGTTGACTAGAAAGTGATCGTTGAAGTCACTATTCATGATGGGATGCTCAACTTGAGACCAAACGGAGAGGGCAACAGGCATTTAAGATGCGATTTATGGGCAAGATTCGGGAAAATCTGCCGCCAAGGGAGCATTAATGAACCAGATTTGGGGGAAATTGTCGAATTCAAATTCAAAAAGTGCTACAAATTACAAAGGGCTTCCCAACAAACAACACTTGGTAATTTGAAAATTAAGCTATTGAGCAAAGCAATGATTGTTGTGTGTCGAGCGTTGATTGAGCCCCTGAGTTCGCGAGTGCTAGATTTCTAGATAGATATGATGGCAATAGATGAGGATGTTATGGAGATAACAGAAATGACCACTGAGGAGGCTGCACAGGCCCTGACTATGGGGGATGCTCTAGAAGGTGCTAGGATTGTGGTAGAAACCGTAATCACGTGCATGCCAAGACCCAAGAAGGACAAACAAGTGATGATTCCCGTATGTGTGTCCCTGCGGAACTTGTTGTGCACCAAGATGTCAATGGAGGAGAAGGGGAAAGTCGTCACCATAGAGACTGATGAAGAAGAGGAAGACCTGGAGGACCTAATCATCGCAGAAGATGAGGATAAAGGCATGGAGGAGGAAGGTCAGCCTGCACACCCCCCGACAAAGTTGCCCACCTATTCCCCCCCGTGAAAAGGAAAGGCTAAAGTGCCCAAGGACCTGGACAAGACTAAGAGCTTGCTCCAGACCCCGCTCATCCCAGACAACATTATTTTTTAGGGCACGCACCTGGGACGGGTGCCGATCCTAAAATTCAAAGATTAGGACCTCACTGACCACGAGAAGTTCCCTCACCTTGAGACCAAGCACCTCATGAAGCCCAAGCAGAACACCACATGGGGATTATAGAATTAGAGCCATGAAAGTGGTTGCGCAGAGTGGAAAAGGTTGGGCTACTGAACCTACTCTAGGTGTCGCATTTGTACCGCACCCCAATAACCATTTTCATCATCAGGCAGCTGCTCTGCTTGGTGCATGATGGGTACTTGTGGCTGGAAGAGCCCATCCCCATCACGACAGACATGATTCACAACATCTCTAGACTTCCATGCACAGGAGAGGACCCCACGGACATCTTGGAGGGGAAGAGTAGTGACTTGGCCATCACGGATGCCATGAAGGAAAAATACAAACTAGCAAAGAAGAAAAGGGGCTACACCATATCCAGCATCAGCAACAAAGCATTGAAAGTGGCAACCCAAATACTGGCTGGTAAGGTTATCCGCAAGTGTCGCGTAGACAAAGTACCCATGCCAGTGGTCGCACTAGCTGAGCAGTGTGTGGATGGGGTCTAGTTTAACTGGTCCAAGTTCCTCTGCAAGGAGTTTTTAGAGAATTTCTGCAAAGTTCAGGAACAAGGAAAAATGCTCCATTATGCATGGCTTCTACTATCCATAGTGCTCGTGGCAAGGGAATTACCAAAGGATAGACAATTCCCCATAATTAATAGGGACCTGCCAGAGGCTGCGAAGTATGCTTCGCTCTGGGCCAAAAAGGATGCCAAGAGGATCTGTGACAGTAGAATATTCTAGGTGTTCATGGAGATGAACCTCAGAATGGAGATCAACTGATAGCCACGGTTGTCGCCCACTGTCTACAACAACCTGCATGGTTTTGGGGAATTCAAAGCAGACATCCACAACATTTACATCAGAGCGCACAAGGACCCGACCAAATAGTGGATAAAGCTACCCTTCGTAGCTAGAGATGATGTCATTTTTAACGTACTTGAGGCATGGCCATTGGAGTGGCATGCCCCAGACATCGCGAAGATAGAGAAGTTGGCAACACAAAGAAAGAAATATGAGGTGAAGCTGCGCATCGCATAGTTGGCCGAAAAGTGAAGGAATGAAGCAGCGACAACAAAAGTGTGGGTGGCACGGAACGTTGCAAAGACAGCACTTGAGTAGGAACAAGCCACAGCAGTAGTGCAGGAGGCAGCCACGAAGGTGCACGAGGGCCAACCATCGCCTTCACATGGGCAGGAAGTAGAGGAAAAGGAGGAAGGTGTAGACCCATGAATCACTTCAACACAGTTAAATATTTAGCACCCAGCTGAGTGGGTAGGGTGATGTAAAAAGGTCAAGGCATTGAAGTTGTCGATTGACCCAATCACCCTAACCAAGGGTGATCTCCATGACATCGGGAAGACATTGTGTGGTGTCACCTCCGAGGCCCTCCAAAATTTCATTCAAGAGAACTGTATTGTGTTGGGGGCCCTTAGAGCATAGCTACAGGAGTTGCAGGTGCACCCTCTTTAGGCTAGTATCCTTTCAACCAGCCTCGTAGTTGGCTCAACGGCAGCAGAACATATGTTGCGCACACGGATGACGAATACCATAGTGCTGCCAGAAGGGGCACTAGTGACAACAAATGAGGCCAATAGGCCTACGGTTAGAACATTAAAGGGTCTCGATATCAACATAGATGCACTCCCATGATAGACCATATATGTTTTATAGGATGGGGTAAGAGCTGAGCTGCGATCTAGGGAGAGCAACGCACTGTAAGTCCTTAGCGAGCAGAAAATCAATATGGAACAATTGAGCTTGCATCGCGATGAAGTGGTGTCACAGAATCAACAGCTGGTACAGGTAATAGAAAACACTTGCCAAAGCATCCCAAAGCTCGCCATCCTAGCAGACATGCTAGCAGAGGCATGGATCCACAAGTTAGCAACAGGGGTACGTGAGGTGAGGGAAGACATGACAAAGGTTCAGCCGAAGTTGAACCTTCAGATCACCGAGCTACGGTTACAAGTGCAGTCGTCCACCCCCTCGGAAGTTAGAGAATAGTATGATAGCACTATCACGGTGGGACTAGAGGAAATTGGCAGTGCAGTGCGAAACTGCACCAACATGTTGGAAGAATCATTTGAGGTCCTCACAAATCTGTAGGAGGACCCCAACATCCAGTGCTTAGAGATAGAGGTGTGAGAACTCCAATAGCAGTATGAAAGTGTCAAAGGAACTGTGCAAATGGTGGCCCTCACTCAGAGGCTCACGTGGATGCAACATGCTAAAGCACTAAAAGAACAGGTGGACATGGCATGACACAAGGAAGAAATCTTGAAGGCGCGTGTTCAGCCTTGGATCAAGTAGGCCTTCACCATCACAATAGAAATTGAAGGTAAGATCACACAAATGCAGGGGATGCATACATTAATGTAAAGAAGCACTTCCGACACAGAGGTCTCAGAACAATGTATGCAGCAGATCCAGCAAGCAGCAGCTTAGTGTGTTGGTGACCTTGCTGCAATTCGAGAACAGTTGAAGGGTCTCCGCGCAAGGATCTCTGCACCCATAGAGTGACTCAAGGGTGAGTCACGATGTTTGCATTGGGGGCCTGTTGGGCATGGAATCCCCCCAAGGCGTGTTTTGGGGCTTAAAGCCCAAGTTTTGACCGAATCTTGTTGTAAAAGCTCCGCGAATTACGGGCGCAGGGCGCCAAAGTATAATAGAGTAACAGGGTTGTCCACCCTAGTTTTTGTAATGTAATTTCAGCTAGATAGACCTACCCATGGTCTGCGGACCATGGGATTGTATAAATAGGCAAGGCTCTAAGCATAGAGGAAGGAAGGAACTAATAGAAGGATGAGAAGTCTAAGCGATTAACTCAAAGTGTAAAGTGTTTCTGTGGGTCCTAGAGTAGGAGAAGGCTCTACAGTTGAGTGCACAGAGGCCTAGTAGTCTGCAGTTGAGTGCGTGGACCCCTGCAGCTGAGTGCGCAAGGCAGGTTGAGTCTGTAACCATTAGAAGAATTAATAAAGAGAAGTTTTGCTATAATTCTATGTATCTTTTTCTGGTTTAAATGCATGATTGGATATACTTTGCAAATACATTGTTTATTTACTGCGCGATCATGTATGAATGATTTGTATTGCTGAATGCTTTGTATTACTAATTATAAGACATTCAAGTAGGCAAAGGTACTTAATTAACACTGGAAGATAAGTAAGATTTCGGGTAATAGCGCAGAGCGTGGCACAACCTCTGGTTAGGGTTGCGTGAAGGCGGTATATCAGTCCACACAGAACAGGAAGTGCGCGAAGCCACCTGCATGCAAGAGTAGATGAAGGACTAGTAGAACTTCTCAGACATCTCAAGGGTGCAGAAACCTGGTTCTAGCACCCTCCCATACTACTTTTGGTATGACCTCAGTCTACGCTCCACAGACTATTGCCGAAAGGGCCAGTAGTACAAGGATTTGTTTGGCTAATTAACTCCGAACTTGGGTCAGGCCCTGACAAGCCAACAAGTAAAAATAGGTGTAAAATTAGATGAAGAGTGGACACAACATAAGTAAATGCAAAACAAGACAAAAAATGGACACAAAAGTGGATGAAAAAGTAGATGCAATAGTTGGTGCAAACTTGAACACAAAATAGGATGCAAACTTGGATGAAAAAGTGGAATAAACATGCGAGCAATAGTAGGCATAAAACTTAGCATGAATTGTGGTGAAACAAATTTGGATACAACAGCGAATGTAAAAAAGGACACAAACTTGAATGCAAAAAGGAGGAAAACTTGCATGCAAAAAGTGATGTAAACTTGGGCCAAACATGGGTGCAATAGTGGACATAAAATTAGTTGCAAAATTGGACGAATCAAAAGTGGATGTAAAAGTAGATTCAAAATGGGATGCAAAAAACATAAACAATATTTGATGCAAACTTGGACAGAAAAGAGGATGCAAATGTTGATGTAAAAGTGGAAGAAAATGTGGGTTGCAATGATAGGCATAAGATATGGTACAAATAATAGCACAACAAAAGTGGATGAGAAAGTGGATGTAATAATAGACACAAAAAAAGTCGAAAACTTAGATGCAAGACAAGATGTTATAAGGGATGTAAAAGTGGATGCAAACACTGGTGCAATAGGAGAAATAAAATTGGATGCAAAATATGGATGCAATGGAAGTACATGCAAAAGAAGATACAAAATGAGATGAAAAACCCAACACAAAAGTGGATGCCAAAATAGATGCAATATTCTATGCAGAAGAGGATGTGAAGATGGATGCAAAATTGGAAGCAAACATGGGTACAACAGTAACTGCAAAACATGGCACAAATTGTGTCACAACAAAAGTGGATGCAATGATAGATGCAAAAAAGAAGCAAATGAAGATGCAAAATAAGATGCAAAAATGGATGTAAAAGTGGGCGTAAACATGGGTGCAACAATGGATGCAAAAGTTGATGCAATAAAATTCGATGCAACAAAATTCAATGCAAAAATAGATGTAAAATTTGATGAAAACCTAGATGTATATGAGGATGCAATTGTGGAAGCAAATTTAGAAGCAAAAAAGGGTCCAAATGGAGGTGTCAAACTAGGTGAAAATTATGGCACGAGAAAAATGGATGTAAATATGGATGCAAAACAAGATGTAAAATTCGATGCAAAATTAGATGCAAAACTAGACACGAACCTCGATGCAAAACTTGGCACTAAGGGGATGCAAAAAATATGCTAAAATGGATGCAAAAAATAATTTTAAAATGATGCAAAAGAGGATGCAAGAGATGATGAAAAAGTTGATGCAAGTGTAGGCGCAAAAGGTGGATGCAATAGAGGATGAAAAAGTTGGTGAAACAAAATTAGGTGCCAAACTTGATGCAAAAACATGGTGCAAAGGATGGCACAAAACTTGGCATAAAACCTAGTGTAAAACTTGGTGTAAACACTAGTGCAAAACCTATTATAATACCTGGTGCTAAATTTGATGTTAGATTTGGTGCAAAACTCAGTGCAATCTTTGCATCAAGTTTTGCACTGTATTTGATAAATGGACACAAATAGCACCAAAAATAGGCTCTAGAAGCAAAAAGGAAGCAAAAAGGGATGTTAATCACAAGGTTTTGTTGTAGTGATAGGTCCTTCCTTGCTATTAGATTCAACTTAATGACTCTTGATACTCATTACCACCATTATATTGATGGTTAGACATCTTTGGCACAAGTTACCCCTTTTAACTAATTTACAAGTTCCAATAAAAAATCCACGTTACTTGATCCAAGTGGCTCCAAACACACTCAGAGGTCAAAAAGGGCTTATAAAAGCTCAAAATTCAAAGTGGTTAGATTTCTCTCGAACTAGAACCAAATCGAAGTGCTCGTTGCTCTAATTCCAACGGTGCAAATGGAACTCCAATCTGAGTTCATATGAAGAAGATAGGGTTGGTCAAAGTTGTGGTCAAAGTGAACAAGTGGGTCAGGTTTAATGATCCTACAAATTAACCAAGTCCGGAGTATGGAACTTGGCTCCCAAAAGTTGGTGAATTTGGCAAAGGCCTAATTTAACTAATAACCCTTATTTTCATGAAAGTTAGAAAAGGCCGGTTGGTTTTTAAAAACCAAAAAATATAAAAATAAGGGTGGTGGGCAGCCACCCCTGCCACCGCCACCGAAGAATATCATAAAAAAGTCAATGATATGATTGGGGTGGTAGGCAGCCAAACCCTGCCACCCCCGCTCCTTAAATAACAAGTAATGAGTGGTGGGTCGTTACCCACACCACACCCTCCAGCAACCATCAAACAACAAAAATATATATATAGGGGTCAGGGTCTCGATGACCAAGAACCCTACCCCACGGCCCAACCACAAATGGCATATGCCAAGCAATTTGACTGCCACGTGAACCGGAACTAGCGGGGTTTGAACCCACCTGACCCAGGGCCGACCCACCACTCGGGCGATTCCACAACAAACTCCACAAACACCGCGCTTCAAAATAATGAAACGTCGATAGTTTGTTTAAACCGCTAGTAATTAAAATAAGGCAATGCACCATTTTGGAGGTTGGTTGGGTTGGAAATCCTAATCACCCCACACCTAAACTCAACACATAACCAATAGGCCAATGACCTAATTATGTAATGTTCACCCAACAAACTCATATAAAACGCAAAGTTGTGATTCAATCGAGGAGGTCAATGGATCCGTGAGCGAAGCGACGGTGAAATGTGGAGCAACAGATGGGCGGTGTAGAACTATGAAGTGCGGAATTGTGACAGAGAGCAACCTTGACCAGGTAGAGAGGGTAGAACCTTGAACCTAAGAATCTCGAGATGCTGAAAGAATCCTTGAGAGGTAAAATTTTACAGTGAGAGAATGTTATCAAGTTTATAGTCATTTTTAACAAAATTTCACAAGGAGCATGATCGTGAAGTCAGATTCACCATTTGAGCAGCAAAATTGTAGGTGCCCTACGACAAGGAATCTCTAAAGAATCTTGAGGAATCTTCAGATTTCCTTGGAGGTTGAATTTTTCCAGGGTCGGAATGTAGCCGAATTTATACTCATTCTTCTCTGAATCGCAAGGATTGTGATGGCGAGAACAGATTTGTCATCTGAGTAGCAGATCTCTAGTCAGTGAGTGGAAAAGAATCTTTAGGGGAATCTTCAAGATTCCCAATGGCCAAGACATGACTCAACCATTGGAGATCGTGCAAAGACATTGATTCGCAGGTTTCAGATACACAGAAGGAGAATAACATAGTTACCGATCAGACAAGAAAATGACCAAGTACCCATTTTTTTGAGGTAGCAAAAAATCGCTTGATTTTGAAAAATGGTGATTCAGAATACACCTCCTTTTTTTTGGAGCATATTTTTGCCACTTAAAATTTTTTTATTTATCAAGTATGAACAATTTTTTTAAATGTTAGTGATGAATGTTGATTTTGAAAAATTTTGATGCAGCATCAGCACATTTTTTAGAGGGCTTACTTTTGACACTTTCAATTTTTTTATGTATCAAGTGTGAACATTTTTTTTGTTAGTGATTTTCATCTTGATTCTGAAAAGCGTTGATGAGCATCAACCCTTTTGGTTTAAAGGGCTTAGTTTTTACACTTTAAGTTTTTTGATGAATCAAGCATGGATAATTCTTTTTAAAAGTTGGTGATTTTCATGTTAGTAATGAAACATAAAAATAAAAATAAATACAAAATGACAAAAAAAATCAAATACAAAACATATATATAAAGGAATTAAAAAAAAACTATAAAAATGAAAAAAAACTAAAATTAACTCGTAAAAATAAAAATAAAAATGAATAAAAAATTAATGAAAAAAATAAAATAATAAATAAATATCAATATATAAATAAATAAATAAATGAAAATTTTTCAAAAATATATATATAATTTAAACAAAACAAATTAAACCAAAAAAAAATCTAAAAACATTTTTTTCAAGTTAAAAAATAAAAACAAATAAAAAATAAAAACCTCATTAAAAAAAGAAAATACTTAAAATAATTACCAAAAAAAATTAAAATAAAAATTAAGAAAAAAAAAAAAACTTTAAATATATATATATATATATATATATATATATATAATATATAAAATAATAAAAGATAAAAAAATAAAACAAAATAAAAACTTAAGAATTAATTTCTAAATTAAAATTATAAAAATAAAGGAATAACATAAAATAAAATTAAAAGAAAATAACCAAAAAAAATAATAATTAAATAAAAGAATTAAATTATAAAAGTTAAAAAACAAAATTTAAAAAAAAAAAATCAAAACATTTAAAAAAATTAAAATTAAATTTAAATATAAAAATTAAAGAAAATAAAAAATAAAAATAAAACATTTAAAATAAAATATTAAAAAACATTTAAAATAAAATATTGAAATAAAACATTTAAAAAAAACAATATAAAAAAAAAAAAAAAAAAAAAAAAAAAAAAAAATTGTATTAAAAAATGACATTTAAAAAAAAACAATTTAAAAAAAATTCATTCCCCCCCCCCTAGAGGCCCCCCGGCCCTCTCCTCCCCTCTCCCCTCCCCCTCCTTCGTTCCCCACCCCACCTCTCCCCTGCCCCTGCCCCCGGCCCTCCCCTCTCCCCTCCCCCCGACCCCCATCCCCCTCTCCCCTAACCCCCAACCCAACCAACCCTCTCCACCCTCCCAGGCCCCCAGCCTCTTGGCCATTGGCTGGGGTCCCGGGCAGGCATGGAGGGCTAGGTGGGGAGGGGAGGGGGCTGAGCGAAGGGGGTGAAGATGAGGGTCGGGGGAGCGGGGGTTGGGGGGTGGGAGGGGGGGTGGCAGTGGAGAGGGGAGGGCCGAGGGGGAGGGAGGGCGTGGGGTGGGGAGGGTAGGAGGGGGAGCAGAGAGGGGAGGAGAGGGTCGGGTGTGGGGGGAAAGGAGGGAGAGGAGAGGAGCGATGTGCGAAGGCAAAGGAGGATGCTCTGGAAGCTGCCGAGATTGTGGCAGAAATCCCGCAATCACCGTGCATGCCAAGAACCAAGAAGGAAAAACAAACAATGCTTCCTGTACATGTCTCCTTGCGGAACCCACTACCCTCTCCTCCCCTCTCCCCCCCCCCCCCTCCTCCGTTCCCCACCGCACCTCTTCCCTCCCCCCTGCCCCCCGGCCCTCCCCTCTCCCCCCCTCCTCCGTTCCCCACCGCACCTCTCCCCTCCCCCCTGCCCCCCGGCCCTCCCCTCTCCCCTCCTCCCCGACCCCCATCCCCCTCTCCCCTAACCCCCACCCCACCCGACCCTATCCACCCGCCTAGGCCCCCAGCCTCTTCGCCGTCGGTTGGGGTCCCAGGCAGGCGTGGAGGGCTAGGTGGGAACGGGAGGGGGGTGAGGGAAGGGGGTGAAGACGAGGGTCGGGGGGGTGGCAACAGAGAGGGTAGGGCTGAGGGGGAGGGAGGGAGGGTGGTGGGGAGCACAGGAGGGGGAGTAGAGAGGGGAGGAGAGGGCCGGGTGTGGGGGCAAAGGAGGGAGAGGGGAGGAGCGATGTGTGAAGGGGAAGGAGGATGCTCTGGAAGGTGTCGAGATTGTGGCAGAAATCCCGCAATCACCATGCAAGCCAAGACCCAAGAAGGACAAACAAGTGATGCTTCTTGTACGTGTGTCCCCGCGAAACCCACTGTGCACTAAGATGTCAATTGAGGAGAAGGGAAAATTCGTCACCATAGAGACTGATGAAGAAGAGGAAGACCTAAAGGACCTAATCATCACAGAAGATAACGATGAAGGCATGGAGGAGGAAGGTCAGCCTGCACACCCCCCGAAAATGTGACCAGGGACCTGCATGAGACCAAGAGCTTGCTCCAGGCCCCGCTCATCCCAAACAACATTATTTTTTATGGCACGCACCTGGGACAGGTGCCGAGCCTAAAATTAGAAGATTCAGACCTCGCTGACTATGAGAAGTTCCCTCACCTTGAGACTAGGCACCTCATGAAGCCCAAGCAGAACACCATAGGGGGGTTACAGAATTAGAGCTGTGAAAGTGGTTGCATGGAGTGGAAAATGCTGGGCTACTGAATCTGCTCTAGGTGTCACATTTGTACTGTGCCCTAATAACCATTTTCATCATCAGGCAGCTGCTCTGCTTGGTGCATCATGGGTGTTTGTGGCTGGAAGAGCCCATCCCCATCACGACAGACTTGATTCACCACATCTCCCAGCTTCCATGCAAAGGAGAGGACCCTGCAAACATCTTGGAGGGGAAGAGCAGTGACTTGGCCATTGCGGAGGCCATGAAGGAAAAATATAAGTTGGTGAAGAAGAAAAGGGGCTATGCCATATCCAGCATCAGTGACAAAGTGGTGAAAGTGGCAACCCAAATACTGGCTAGTAAGGTTATCTGCAAGTGTTGCGCAGACAAAGTACCCATGTCAATGGTCACACTGGCTGAGTAGTGCATGGAGGGGGTCCATTTTAACTGGTCCAAGTTCCTCTGCAAGGAGTTTTTAGAGAATTTCCGCGAAGCTTAGGAACAGGGCAAAATGTTCCACTATCATGGCTTTTGCTATCCATAGTGCTCATGGTAGGGGAATTACCAGAGGATAGTCAATTCCCCGTAATTGACATGGACCAGCCAGAGGCCACGAAGTATGCTTCGCTCTAGGCCAAAAAGGATGCCAAGAGGATCCGCGACAGTAAAATATTCTGGGTGTTCATGAAGATGAACCTCAGAATGGAGATCAACCGACAGTTGTCGTTGTCGCCCATTGTCTACAACAACCTACAGAGTTTTGCGGAATTCAAAGTAGACATCCACAACATTTACATCAGAGCGCATAAGGACCCAACCAAATAGTGGATAAAGCTACCCTTTGTAGCCATAGATGATGTCATTTTTAATGTACTGGAGGCATGGCCACTGGAGTGGTGCACCCCAGACATCGCGGAGAAAGAGAAGTTGGCAGCACAAAGAAAGAAAGACGAGGCCAAGCTATGCATCGCATAGTTAGCTGAAAAGTGAAGGAAGGAAGAAGCGGTAGTAGAAGTGTGGGCAGCGCGAGACGCTGCACAGACAACACTTGAGCAGGAAAAAGTCACAGCAGTAGCACTGGAGGTAGCCACGAAGGCGCACGAGGGCCAACCGTTGCCTTCACATGGGCAGGAAGCAGAGGAAAAAGAGGAAGGTACAGACCCACGAACCGCGTCAACACAGTTAAAGATCCAGCAACCAACTAAGTGGGCAAGGTAATGTAAAAAGGTCAAGGCATCGAAGTTTTTGATTGACTCATCACTCTAACCGAGGGTGATCTACACGAATTGGCGAGACAGTGCGTGGTGCCACCTTCAAGGCCCTCTAGAATTTCATGCAAGAGAAGCGGATTGTGTTGGCGGCCCTTAAAGCATAGCTACAAGAGTTGCAGATGCACCCTCCTCAGGTTGGTACCCTTTTGACCAGCCTTGCATTCGGCTCAATGGCAGCAGAACATATGTTGCGCAGGCGAATGACAAATACCATAATGCTGCCAAAAGGGGCACTAGTGACAACAAATGAGGCCAACAGGCCTATGGTTAGCGCACTAAAGGGTCTCGATATCAACATAGATGCACTCCTGCGAGAGACCTTATATGTTTTACAGGATGGGATAATGGCCAAGCTGCGAGCTAGGGAGAGCCACGCACTGCAGGTCCTTAACGAGCAGAAAATTAATATGGAACAATTGAGCTTGCATTACGATGAAGTGGTGTCGTAGAATCAACAGCTGGTACAGGTAATAGATGATGCTTGCCAAAGCATCCTAGAGCTGGCCATCCCAGCAGACATGCCAGCAGAGGCATGGATCCACAGGTTAGCAGCAGGGGTATGTGAGGCGAGGGAAGACATGAAAAAGGTTCAGCCGAAGCTGAACTTTCAGATCACCGATTTGCAGTTAAAGGTGCAGCCGTCCACCCCTTTGGAAGTTAGAGAACAACATGCTAGCACTATCATAGCAGGACTGGAGGAAATTGGCAGTGCAGTGCAAGACTGCACCAACATGTTGGAAGAATCATTTGAGGTCCTCACAAATCTACAGGAGGACCCCAACATCCAGTGCTTAGAGACAGAGGCATGAGAACTCCAATAGTAGTATGACAGTGTCAAAGGAACTGTGCAAACAGTGGCCCTCACTCAGAGGCTCACACAGATGCAACAGGCTAAAGCGTTGAAAGAATAGGTGGACGTGGCACGACACAAGGAAGAAGTCTTGAAGGCACGTGTTCAGCCTTGGATCGATGAGGCCTTCACCATCACAATAGAAATTGAAGTTAAGATCGCAAAAATGTAGGGGATGCACACATTAATGTAGAGAAGCACTTCCGACACAGAGGTCTTGGAACAATGTATGCAGCAAATCCAGCAAGCAGTAGCTCAGTGTGCTACTGACCTTATCACAGTTCGAGAATAGTCGGAGGGACTCCACACAAGGAACTTTGCGCTGACAGAGTGACTCGAGGGTGAGTCACGATGTTTGTGTTGGGGGCCTATTGGGCATGGAATCCCCCCAAGGCATGTTTTGGGGCTTAAAGCCCAAGTTTTGACTGAATCTTGTTGTAAAAGTTCTGCGAATTGTGGGTGCGGGGCGCGAAAGTATAATAGTGTCACAGGGTTGTCCACCCTATTTTTTGTAATGTAACGTCAACTGGATAGACCGCGGACCATGGGATTGTATAAATAGAGCAAGGCTCTAAGCATAGAGGAAGGAAGGAACTAATAGAAGGATGAGAAGTTTAAGCGATTAAGTCAAATTGTAAAGTGTGTTTGTGGGTCGTAGAATAGGAGAAGGCTCTACAACTGAGTGCATAGAGGCCTAGTAGTCCACAGCTGAGTGCGTAGGACAGGTCGAGTCTATAACCATTATAAGAATCAACAAAGAGAAGTTTTTCTATAATTCTGTGTATCTTTTGCTGGTTTAAATGCATGATTGGATATACTTTGCAAATACACTGTTTATTTACTGCATGATCATGTATGAATGCTTTGTATTACTAATTATAAGACATTAAAGTAGGCAAAGGTACTTAATTAACACTAGAAGATAAGTAAGATCTCGGGTAATAGCGTAAAGCACGACACAACCCCTGGTTAGGGCTGCACGAAGGCGGTATATCAAGCCACACAGAATGGGAAGTGCGTGAAGCCACCTGTGTGCAGGAGTAGATGAAGGACCAATTGAACCTCTCAGACATCTCAAGGGTGCGGAAACCTGGTTCTAGCACCCTCCCATACTACTTCGAGTGAGACCTTAGTCTGTGCTCCACAGACTATTACTGAAAGGGTTAGTAGTATAGGGATTTGTTTGGCTAATTAACTCTGAACTTGGGTCAGGCCCCAACAAGCCAACAGGTAAAAATAGGCTTAAAATTGGATGAAGAGTGGACACAACATAAGTAGATGCAAAAAAAGACAGAAAATGGAAACAAAAGTGGATGAAAAAGTAGATGCAATAGTTGGTGCAAACTTGAACACAAAATAGGATGCAAACTTGGATGAAAAAGTGGAAGAAAACATGGGAGCAATAGTAGGCATAAAACTTAGCATGAATTGTGGTGAAACAAAATTGGATACAACAACGAATGTAAAAAAAGACACAAACTTGAATGCAAAAAGGAGGAAAACTTGCATGCAAAAAGAGATGTAAACTTGGGCCAAACATGGGTGCAATAGTGGGCACAAGATTAGTTGCAAAATTGGACGAATCAAAAGTGGATGTAAAAGTAGATTCAAAATGGGATGCAAAAACCATAAACAATATTTGATGCAAACTTGGACAGAAAAAAGGATGCAAATGTTGATGTAAAAGTGGAAGAAAATGTAGGTTGCAACGATAGGCATAAGATATGGTACAAATAATAGAACAAAAAAAGTGGATGAGAAAGTGGATGTAATAATAGACACAAAAATAGATGAAGAATTAGATGAAAGACAAGATGTTATAAGGGATGTAAAAGTGGATGCAAACACAGGTGCAATAGGAGAAATAAAATTGGATGCAAAATATGGATGCAATGTAAGTACATGCAAAAGAAGATACAAAATGAGATGCAAAACCCAACACAAAAGTGGATGCAAAAATAGATGCAATATTCTATGCAAAGAGGATGCGAAGATGGATGCAAAATTGGAAACAAACGTGGGTACAACAGTAACTGCAAAACATGGCACAAATTGTGTCACAACAAAAGTGGATGCAATGATAGATGCAAAAAAGAAGCAAATGAAGATGCAAAATAAGATGAAAAAAGGGATGTAAAAGTGGGCGTAGACATGGGTGCACTAATGGATGCAAAAGTTGATGCAACAAAATTTGATGCAAAAGTAGATGCAATATGAGACACAAAACCTGATGCAAATCTTGATGTAAAAGTGGATACAAAAAGGGATGCAAAAATAGATGTAAAATTTGATGAAAACCTAGATGTATATGAGGATGCAAATTTAGAAGCAAAAATGGGTGCAAATGGAGTTGTCAAACTAGGTGCAAATTATGGCACAAGAAAATGGATGTAAATATGGATGCAAAACAAGATGTAAAAGTCGATGCAAAATTAGATGCAAAACTAGACACAAACCTTGATGTAAAACTTGGCACAAAAGTGATCCATGTGGATCTTGGTGGCCACCTGCCAAGTCCACCTGGACCCCCACCATTGTTTCTGTCAGCGTTTTCAGTTTCCTTAATTGTAGCACAACTTACTATTTTTTGCAGTTTTTCGGGTCCTGAACTTCTGGAGCCGTTTTGAGGAGCTAAACAATGTCTTTTAGAAAATCTGGGGCAACATGGGTCCATGGACCCATGTTGCCTCCCAAAGTGGTAGTGCTCGGATGGATCTTTCTAACGAGTTATTCTACACGTCAAACGGAGATCGTATGCCAAAGTTACAACCCCGAGAAGTTGATGTACCAATTTACCCAAAAGAGGCCCACAGTTTGGCATTTCATCTTCTAGGGTTAGGTTTTGGAATGTTGAGGGTTTTCCATTGTTTCTCAACAATAAATAGGCCTTTGAACCTCATTGTGAGATAGTTTAGAGGCATGTAGCCGCCACATCTCTTCTCAGAGATAAGCTACCATCGCCCTAGCTGGTTTATTTCCATTTCTGTTTGTAAGCATATTTTAGTATTTTATAGTAATGAAATGAAGTATTATTTCTACTGCATATCTGTCTTTATGGTTATCTCTGTGTTTTATTGCGTTCCTGTTTAAATCTGGATCAATGGTATCAGAGCAGTCTTCTTTTTCTCTGTTTTTCTTTGCATGTCCCCAATGAGGTCGGGATATAAGGAGTTAGGGCTTGAACTGGTCGAACCTTTGCGAGACCAGCCTCGCAAATCCCGACGGCCTCCCATGGAAGATGAGAAGAAAGATGAGGGGGCAGGAGATCCTATCAAAATCTTGCTCAAAGAAGCCCTCAAGCGACAACAGAATGCGATGATGAACAACTTTGCCCAGATCCTTCAGCGGCTACCTAGAAGTGACGCATTGGCTTCCAGCAGCTACTTTGGAAACGCCACACCCTTTAAGGTACAAGTTAATTTTGAAATCCCCATATTCAAGGGTCAGATAGACGCAGATACCGTAGATAAATGGTTAAATCTGCTAGAGGGTTATTTTTCTGTTCATGAATTTTCGAGTAGGGAAAAGATTGTTTTCACGCTTCTCAAAGCAGCCCCTCACGTCAAGGACTGGTGGGAAACCTACTGCGTGTAGAAAGATGAAAGTACCGGCTCACTATTTTCAGCCGCACCCACCTGGAATTCATTCCGGGATGCCATCAAGGAGCAGTACTACCCTGTCGAAAGCTATGATGATGAATACATAAAGTGGACCACTCTGCGGTAGGGAAGGGACCAAGACGTGCCAGAGTTCATTAATCTTTTTCATACCCTTCGTACAAAGTTGGGTATCAAGGATTCGGAGCAACATTTGATACTCAAATATCGCGGCTTCCTGCACAAGTACATCCAGGAATAAATAGAATTCTTGAACATCTCCTCGCTTGGCACAACATACCAATATGCCGTCAAGGTCAAGCAGAAGTTTAAACAAAAGAAGCGAGACTTTGGGTCCGCGAATCGAAAGCAAGGGAAAGGTGCCCCTAAACAACAGAACAAAGGACAAAGCCAAGGTGGGGCATCCCAAGACAACCCACGAAAGCTACAAGCAAAGAACAGTGCCATGAAGCCGAAAAAGGACACGGGAAAATGGCGTGAGTTCCATAAGAGCTCCACTCACAACACAAGTGAGTGTCGGGCCAAGCAGTCACTGGTGGCTGAGCTAAAGGTTTCAGAATCAGATGCATGTTCTAACTCTGAGTCAGAACCCGATAAGGGGAATGACAAACAGAAGTAAATCATTGATGTGGATCCCAACGCCACTGTTGCTACCACCAAGATCCAGAAAAATGAACTCGAAGATCTAGAGGAGGAGGAGCATCTCTTCCACTCCTAGATGTGGGTAAAGGGTTCCTCGCTACAGTTCATTGTCGATAGCGAGAGCCAAAAGAACCTTATCTCGGCAGAGGTCGTGAAGCAGTTGGGCTTACCGACCACAGCACATCCACAACCGTACACCATCGAGTAGCTTCACCAAGGACGGGATCTTCGCATGAGCCAGCAGTGTCGCCTTCCATACAACATCAAGCCCTTCACGGATGAGGTATTGTGTGACATTGCTCCCCTTGAAGTTTGTGATGTATTATTAGGACAACCATACTTGTGGAAGCGACATGCTGTGTATGAATCAAGGCCCCATGCTGTTATTATTACATTGGGAAATAAGTTGTACAGGATACCAGAGGTAGCACTGCCTACTGCCATCTCTTTGATTACGGAAAAACAATGCAATAAGCTCATTTCCAAAACCGGGAAATTTGTTTTCCTGATGATACGCCCTCAAGGAAATAAGAAGATGGTGGCCACAGCGTCCAGACAGGTCCCCTCCACACGACAACTACAGATGGACAAGGTCGTGGAGGAGTACGAGGACATCTTCACCTCCCCCACAGGGGTTCCTCTGCACTGTCAGGTCAAGCAATCCATCTATCTGACCCCAGGTGTGGCGCTATCCAATGGACCAATCTATCGGGGCTCTGTTCTGGAGAACAATGAAATCAAGAGGCAGATTCAAGAGCTACTGCAGAAAGGTCACATCCATCCGAGTTCATCGCCTTGTGGGAGCCCGATCGTGTTGGTACAGAAGAAGGATGGGACTTGGAGACTCTGTATTGACTATCGGGCACTGAACAAGATCACTATCCATAATAGGTACCCAATCCCGCGGATTGATGACCTCCTAGACCAACTGAAGGGGGCGAAATATTTCAGCAAGATCGATCTGAAGTCAGGATATCACCAGGTACCAATCGAACCCTCTGATGTGTGGAAAACTACCTTCAAAGTCAAGGAGGGCCTTTTGGAATGGTTGGTTATGCCTTTCAGATTGAAAAATGCTCCTGCAACCTTCATGAGGCTAATGGATGACATCTTGCGGCCATTCACCAACTCATTTGTAGTAGTATACTTGGATGACATTCTGATCTTCAGCCAGAGTTGGGAAGAGCACCTCCACCACATCCGACAGGTTCTCCAAACACTATGGCAACAAAAGCTATGTGCCAATTTGGAGAAATACACTTTTGGCATGACCCAGGTTCAGTATCTAGGATACAATATTGATGAATAGGGGGTGCATGTGGATCCAGCCAAGATCCAAGTCATTCGGGATTGGCCTTCTCCAACCACTCTAACAGAGCTTCGCAGCTTTGTAGGCCTTGCCAACTTTTTCTACAGGTTCGTGTTGGAGTTTTCTCATATTACTTGGCCCTTGAGTCAGGTCACCAAGGGAAGAGCGAAAGCAAAATTCTTTTGGTCTAAATCTCAACAGAAGGCATTCATAGAGTTGAAGGATCGCCTCTGCACGGCACCAGTGCTCGCGTTACCAGATTTACAACAACCATTTGAGGTTGAGACAGATGCCTCTGACTATGCTATTGGGGCAGTCCTTACTCAACATGGACATCCAGTGGCATATCACAGTGAGACACTTTCAGACACAGTCCAGAAGTACCCCGCTTATGATAAAGAGATGTATTCCATTGTGCAGGCTTGCCAACAATGGAAGCATTACATTTTGGGGAAGGAAAAGGTCATCCACACAGACCACCGACCCCTGCAGTTCATACAGACCCAAGGGAAATTACAGAATGATCGCCATCAGAAGTGGTCTACATACCGGCAACAGTTCCACTTGAATATCAAGTATAAGAAGGGCAACACCAATAATGTTGTAGATTGCCTCAGTCGACCATTGATCATGGCGTTAACCACCGTGCTAACCTCTTGTGGGCACAATACTTCTGATTGGCCACTTCTCTACAAAAGTGACCCAGAATTCAGCCACACATACCAGACACTCTTGGAGGGTCAGCATGTTCCAGATTTTCACCTCCAGGATGCCTTGTTATGCCACCTAGGTCACCTTTGTGTTCCTTCAAGCGAGCGTGCCAAGATGATTTGGGAAGCACACTATAGTCGGGCTGCTGGGAATTTCGGGGTCGAGAAAACAGTGGCAGTACTGCAAAATTATTTCTATCGGCCGAATCTTTGAAACGATGTTGGGAAGTACATCAGATCATGTACTACCTGTGCCATTGCCAAACTGACCATCAAGAAGCAAGGCCTCTATGCCCCGTTGCCTACCCCTAGTCGACCTTGGGAATCCATCTCCATGGATTACATGTCAGGCATTCCTTCCACTAAGCATGGAAATGACTGTGTTTTTGTGGTCGTCGACAGGTTCTCGAAGATGGCCATTATGGCGGCCTGCAAGAAGAATATCACAGCAGAAAGCCACTGCTAAACTCTTCTTTGAACAAGTGTGGGTGCACTTTTGGATCCCACAATCTATCATCTCAGATCGGGATAGTCCGTTCCTCAGCACATTTTGGTCTAGTCTCTGGTCAATGCTGGAAACCAAACTCATGAAGTCCATAGCTTTCCATCCTCAAACTGATGGCCAGACAGAGGTTGTCAATAGGATGATTGTGCACATTCTGTGCATGAATAACTCAAAGCATCCACGCACATGGGATGAGAGCCTCCCCTATGTTCAATACAGCTACAACTGAGCTCTTCATAGCTCCACTGGCCATAGCCCCTTTCAGGTGGGCTTGGGATTCTAGCCACTATGCCCCATTGATGTGGCCATGCCACTTGCAGCTACTCACATAGATTCAGCTCATGTCCAATCCGAAATAGACAAGGAAACTAGCTTCATTGAGCACATCCAACATATTCTCCAGTAGGTCCATGACATTCTGGAGAAATCAAATGCCAAGTACAAGCAACAACATGATCAACATCCGGTGCCACACAAGTTTCAGGTGGGCGACAAAGTCTGGTTGCATTTGCAAAAGGAACGCCTTACTGGAGCCTATCGGAAACTGAGACCACTCCGATATGGTCCATACACCATTACTAAGGCGATGGGAGACAATGCATTCGAGTTCAACATTCCCCCATTCCTTGGCTTGCACCCAGTGTTCAATGTGGATCGCCTTCGGCGATACTTTCCACCATTGCTAGACACATCCAACATTGCAGAACAATTCACACCCATAGAATTAAATCCAGATTGCATGGAACAAGCTGCAACTGATCGAATCATGGACACACAGATCAAGAACACTCGCCAACAGAATATCCAACTGTATCGAGTTGTCAAAGTAGGCCAACTCCTTCACCGGGGCAAGTGGTTCACCAGGGACCAAGTTCAGCAAAAGTTTCCTCATCTCATGGAGGAACTCAATGCAATGGGGACCATTGCTTCCTAAGGGGGGAGGAATGATCCAGGTGGATCTTGGTGGCCACCTACCAAGTCCACCTGGACCCCCACCATTATTTCTCTCAACATTTTCAGTTTCCTTAATTGTAGCACAACTTACTATTTTTAGCAGTTTTTCGGGTCCTGAACTTCCGGAGCCGTTTTGAGGTCCTAAACGACATCTTTTGGGAAATCTAGGGCAACATGGGTCCAAGGACCCATGTTGCCTCCCAAAGTAGTAGTGCTCGGATAGATCTTTCTAACGAGCTATTGTATGCATCAAACGGAGATCGTATGCCAAAGTTACGACCCCGGGAAGTTGATGTACCAATTTACCCAAACGGGGCCCACAGTTTGGCGTTTCATCTTCTAGGGTTAGGTTTTGGAATGTTGAGGGTTTTCCATTGTTTCTCAACAATAAATAGACCTTCGAGCCTCATTGTAAGACAGTTCAGAGGCATGTAGCCGCCACATCTATTCTCAAAGATAAGCTACCATCACCCTAGCTAGTTTATTTCCATTTCTGTTTGTAAGCATATTTTAGTATTTTATAGTAATGAAATGAAGTATTATTTCCATTGCATATCTGTCTTTATGGTTATCTCTGTGTTTTATTGCGTTCCTGTTTAAATCCGGATCAAAAAGGGATCCAAAAAAATGCTAAAATGGATGCAAAAAATGATTTAAAAATGATGCAAAAGAGGATGCAAGAGATGATGAAAAAGTTGATGCAAGTGTAGGCGCGAAAAGTGGATGCAGTAGAGGATGAAAAAGTTGGTGAAACAAAATTAGGTGCCAAACTTGAAGCAAAAACATGGTGCAAAGGTGGCACAAAACTTGGCATAAAACCTAACGTAAAACTTGGTGTAAACTTTGGTGCAAAACCTATTATAATACCTGGTGCTAAACTTGATGTAAGACTTGGTGCAAAACTCAGTGCAAACTTTGCATCAAGATTTGCACCGTATTTGATAAATGGACTCAAATAGCACCAAAATGGGCTCTAGACGCAAAAAGGAAGAAAAAAGGGATGTTAATCACAATGTTTTATTGTAGTGATATAGGTCCTTCCTCGCTATTGGGTTCAACTTAATGATTCTTGATACTCATTATCACCATTAGATTGATGGTTAGACATCTTTGGCACAAGTTACCGCTTTTAAATAATTTACAAATTCCAATAAAAAAATCCACGTTACTTGATCCAGGTGGCTTCAAACACACTCAGAGGTCAAAGAGGGCTTATAAAAGCTCAAAATTCAAAGTGGTTAGATTGCTCTCAAACTAGAACCAGATCGAAGTGCTCGTTTCCCTGATTCCAACGGTGCAAATGGAACTCCAATCCGAGTTCATATGAAGAAGATAGGGTTGGTCAAAGTTTTGGTCAAAGTGGACAAGTGGGTCAGGGTTAATGATCCTACAAATTAACCAAGTCCAGAGTATGGAACTTGGCTCCCAAAAGTCAATGAATTTGGCAAAGGCCTAATTTACCTAATAACCCTTATTTTTGTCAAAGTTAAAAAAGGCTAGTTGGTTTCTAAAAACCAAGAAATATTAAAATAAGGGTGGTGGGCAGACACCCCTGCCACCCCCACCCACGAATGTCATTAAAAAATCAGTGATATGATTGGGGTGGTAGGCGGCCAAACCCTGCCACCCCTAGTCCTTAAACAACAAGTAACGGATGGTGGGTCGTTACCCCCACCACACCCTCCAGCAACCATCAAACAACAAAAATATATATACGTGTCAGGGTCTCGATGACCAGGAACCCTGCCCCACAGCCCAACCACAAATGGCATATGCCAAGCAGTTTGACCACCATGTGAACTGGAACCAGCGAGGTTTGAATCCAATTGACCTAGGGCCGACCCACCACTTAGGCAATTCCACAACAAACTCCACAAACACCGCACTTCAAAATAATGAAACGTTGATAGTTTGTTTAAACTACTAGCAATTAAAATAAGGCAATGTGCCATTTTGGAGGTTGGTGGGGTTGGAACCCCTGACCACCCCACACCTAAACTCAACACATAACCAATAGGCCAACAACCTAGTTATGTAATGTTCACCCAACAAACTCATATAAAACCCAAAGTTGTGATTCAACCGAGGAGGTCAATGGATCCGTGAGTGAAGCAGTGGCAGAACGTGGAGCAACAGATGGGCGGGGTAGAACTGTGAAGTGCGGAATCGTGACAGAGAGGAACCTTGACTAGGTAGAGAGGGTAGAACCTTGAACCTAAGAATCTCAAGATGCTAAAAGAATCCTTGGGAGGTAAAATTTTACAGTGAGAGAATGTTATCAAGTTTATAGTCATTTTTAACAAAATTTCACAAGGAGCGTGATCGTGAAGTCAGATTCACCATCTGAGCAGCAAGATTGCAGGTGCCCTGTGACAAGGAATCTTTAAAGAATCTTGAGGAATATTTAGATTTCCTTGGAGGTTGAATTTTGCCAGGGTCGGAATGTAGCCAAATTTATACTCATTCTTCTCTAAATCGCAAGGATCGTGATGGCGAGAAAAGATTTGTCATCTGAGTAGCAGATCTTTAGTCAGTTAGTGGAAAGGAATCTTTAGGGGAATCTTTAAGATTCCCAATGGCCAAGACATGACTCAACCATTGGAGGCCATGCAAAGACCTTGATTCACAGGTTTTGGATACACCGAAGGAGAATAACATAGTTACCAATCAGACAAGAAAATGACAAAGTACCCTTTTTTTGAGGTAGCAAAAAATCACTCGATTTTGAAAAATGGTGATTGAGAATACACCTTCTTCTTTTTGCAGCATATTTTTGCCACTTTAAAATTTTTTATGTATCAAGTATGAACAATTTTTTTAAATGTTAGTGATGAATGTTGTTTTTGAAAAGTGTTGATGCAGCATCAACACATTTTTTAGAGGACTTACTTTTGACACTTTCAATTTTTTTATGTATCAAGTGTGAACATTTTTTTGTTAGTAATTTTCATCTTGACTCTGAAAAGTGTTGATGAGCATCAACCCTTTTTGTTTGAAGGGCTTAGTTTTTACACTTCAAGTTTTCTAATGAATTAAGCGTGGATAATTCTTTTTAAAAGTTGGTGATTTTCATGTTAGTAATGAAACATAAAAATAAAAATAAATACAAAATGACAAAAAAATCAAATACAAAAAATATATAAAAAAGAATTTAAAAAACTATAAAAATGAAAAAAAAAACCAAAATTAACTCGTAAAAATAAAGAATTGAATAAAAAATTAACGAAAAAAATAATAAAAAAATATAAAAAAAATAAATAAATAAATGAAATTTTTTCATATATATATATAATTTAAAGAAAAACAAATTAAACCAAAAAAAATCTTTTTTTTACAAGTTAAAAATAAAAAATAAAAAAAAAAACCTCATCAAAAAAGAAACTTTAATTAATTACCAAAAAAATTAGAAAAAAAATTAAGAAAAAAAACTTTAAATTAAAAGAAAAAAAAAAAATAAAAAATAAAAAATATTTAAATTTAAAAATTTAAATAAATAATAAAATAATAAGAAATAAAACAAAATAAAAACTTAAGAATTAATTTTTAAACTAAAATTATAAAAATAAAGGAATAACATAAAATAAAATTAAAAGTAAAATAACAAAAATAAAAATAAAAAATTAAATTATAAAAGTTAAAAAAAAAAATTTAAAAAAGAAAAAGAATAAATTCAAAACATTTAAAAAATAAATAAAATTAAAATTAAAAAAAATATATAAATACAAAAATTAAAGAAAATTAAAAATTAAAAATAAAACATTTAAAAAAACAATTAAAAAAATATTAAAAAACATTTAAAATAAAATATTAAAGTAAAACATTTAAAAAAAACAATATAAAAAAATTAAAAAAAAATCGTATTAAAAAAAGACATTTAAAAAAAAAACAATTAAACAAAAATTCACTCCCCCTCCAAGAGCCCCTTTCTCCCCTCCCCCTCTTCTCTCTACCCCACCTCACCTCGCCCCTCCCCTCACCCTCGCTTCCTCCACCCACTGGGCCTCTCCTCCCCTCTCCCCTCCCCCTCCTCCCTTCCCCACACCACCTCTCTCCTCCCCCCCGCCCCCCTCTCCCCCGCCCCCCTCACCCCACTTGACCATCTCCACCTGCCAGGGCCCCCAGCCTCTTGGCCATTGGCTGGGGTCCCAGGCAGGCGGGGAGGGCTAGGTGGGTAGGGGAGGGGGCTGAGGGAAGGGGGTGAAGGCGAGGGTTGGGGGGCGGGGGGGAGGAGAGAGGGGAGGGCCGAGGGGCAGGTAGGGCGTGGGGCGGGGATGACAGGAGGGGGAACAGAGAGGGGAGGAGAGGGCAGGGTGCGGGGGGAAGGAGAGAGAGGGGAGGAGCGAGGTGGGGTGGGAAGGGGAGGACGGGGAGGGCAGAGGGGGGCTAGGGGAGGGGGAGAGTTTTCTTTTATTATTGTATTTTTCTTTCTTTTTTTAATGTGTTTTTTTTAAATGTTTTTTTTTAATACAAATTTATTTATTTATTTTTTTAATTGTTTTTTTAAATATTTTTTTTTAAATCTGTTTTAAAAAAAAAAAAAAAAAAATAAAAATTTTTTGTTTCTAATAATTTTTTTAATTGTTTTTTAAAATGTTTTTTTCATTTTTTTTTATTTTTATTTTTTGAAATTTTTTTTAAATGTTTAAATTTTTTTTTTTTAATTGTGTTGATTTTTTTTATTTTTTTTAACTTTAAAGAATGGTCTTTTTGAATGTTTATTTATTTATTCTTAGATTATATATATTATCAATTTTTTATGATTTATTTATTTATTTTTTATTTCAATTTTTTATTTTTACAAGTTAATTCTTTTTTATTTTTACATTTTTATGGTTTTTTTTTTTTATTTTATGATTTTTTTGTTTTTTTTGTCAAAAATCATCCCCTTGCCACCCCTAGCCGGTTGGGCCTCTGGGTGGTCGGGGATTTTTTATTTTAAATTTTTTTTTTCGAAGTATACTTTTTTTTTTTTAGTGTTGTATTTTAAGAAGTTATTATAAGAAGGTCATCAACCCCACCTAGAAGATCAAAAGTATCTCTCTATTTTAACTAGCTCAAAGAAGAAAATTAATATAGCAAAGATTAGAACGAATTCTCATGAGCTCCATAGTGAAACAGGTCGTTGGGCAGTGCCTAAAACGCCATGGATGGAAAGGATCTGCCATATATGTGAGAATAAGAGCATCGAGGATGAAAACCACTTCCTCTTAGACTGCCCTGCGTACAACCACATTAGATCTCAATTTCACAATCTTTGTTACAATACTGACCTTCCTAGCCTTTTACAATGTCAAAATTATAGTGAGCTCAGGAGGCTTCTCTCCAAGCTTTTTGAGCATAGGAATAAAATCTTAAATCAAAATAAATAATCTGTTTATTTAGGTTCGATAGATCATTGTTTGGTCTCAGCAAACGTTAACCATCATCATCATCCTCACCATCATCATCTTTATTTTTGTAATTTTTTTTATTTATCTTTTTTTTTTAATTTTAATTTTTTATGTGGTTTTTATTTTATTTTACTCTTTTTTTTGTTTTTTTTTTATTTATTTATTTTACATTGTGTGGTTAATTTTTTTTACATTTTATAGTTTTTTATGACATTACTATATATATTTTTATATTTGATTTTTTTCTGTCATGTTTTTTATGTTTTATTACTTTTTACTGTTTTTAATAAATTTTTTTAATATTTGAATTTTTGTTTTCATACATATATATATATATATATATATATATATATATATATATATATATATATATATATATATATATCGTAGGGCCTATGTCGATGCTTGTCTAGCAACCCGATCCCATTATGTGCAATTCGATAGTTGATTTTAAATTTTTCATTATAATGAATCAAGTTTTCCCCACAATGAGTTAATTTCATGGTTGGTCTTTAATTTTTCATTACAATGGGTTGAGCTCACTTACACTGCATGTCAATTTGATAGTTGATTTTTATTTTTTTTTGCAATGTATTAAGTTGTCTTAGGCTGAGATTTTAAAATCACTATACATTTAGCATTTTAAAAAAATTACTCTTGGTATAATAACTCTTTCATTCAGGTGTTCATTTTTAAAGATTTTTTAGTCATAATTTTTTTCCACAATGTCATGCTTGAAATATTTTGAAAATTTAAGATTTTTTTGTAGTCATAATCTCTGATTTTAATTCCATGGTTGAAAAATTGTCAAGATTTTAATGTTTTTCTAAGTTGTGATATTTTATCTTTAATGTAATATGGTTGAAAATAGTTATAAATATCTTTTCTTAGCACCACGCTTGAGAATTATTGGAATTTTAAGGTTTTTCAAAGCAGTGATATTTTAAATTTAATGTTATGCTTAAAAATCATTGGAATTTTAAGGCTTTTCAAAGACGTGATATTTTATCGTTAATGTCATGCTTGAAAATCATTGGAAATTTAAAGTTTTTCAAAGTCATGATATTTTATTTTTAACGTCATTATTAAAAAATGTTGAAAATGTACCATGAAAAAAAGATGTTATTCTGCCATCAATACTTTTCAATTTCAAGGTGTTTTTTGCACCAAACAAAATGGCTTTTATTGTCTTTTACTGTTATTTTTAAAAATATTGAAATTTTACTCTGAAAAAAATGGTGATGTAGAATCAACACTTTTATTTTTAGGTTGTTTTTTCATGTTCTTGTGGGATTTTTGGGCTCGAGTACCCATTTTGAGGTAATAGTTCCCGTTTGATCGGTAACTATGTTGAATGCTCAAAGGTGTCAGAATATTCTAAGACACTGTTGAAACAGTTGAGGAAAGAGAATGATGAAATCACCATCGTCCCATGGTAGTGCACATTGTAGAGGAAGAGCTAAGGCAAGCTTTCATCACCATAATTGCACGAGAGACAGCGAGGAAAGGTATAACAAGTCTCAGTGTTCTAAATTTCATTTTGATTACAAGCATGTTAATGATGAACATAAATCATGGCATAGAAAAACATGTAGTTTTTGTGGTCTACATAAACATGTGATTGTTGAGTGCTAGAAGAGAATTGCAACAAGAAAGAGGATGAGGCATGAAAAGCCTTCTCCACATCAAGGAAGGAGGCAGGTTAAGTAGGTTTGGAGGAAGAAGACCTTTTCATTCATTGAAACAGAGGTGGTCATCAAAGAGAAACATGTTGGAGGCTTCATCCATAGCAACATCTCAAGAACAAAGTGCCCATCCAAAAACGAGTTGGTGAAGGTGTCCAACAAGCAAATCTGTCACATTCCTTGTTGATCATTTTGTTGAGTAAGAGATGGTTTTAATATACATGGTAGCTTGTCATGACTATATTTTGTAAAGCATGCATTACAAGATAACTATAAAAGTGATGATGTGTTTTCCATCACTTATTGAAGCGACAATGATATTTTCGCCTTGTATTGATAGGTGGGGTATTGTTTCCATTTTGATGTTTTCTTGACCACAGAGACTTTGTTATAAACTTGTGTCAAGTATGGGATGTTTGGGTCATAGTTAATCATGTAATTAAGCATGTAATTTGCAAATATTGTAACATAGGTTTGCAGAGGGTGTAGGTATCGGTTCATCACTTATGGCTCTAAAGGACAAACGTGAAGGAGAAGGAAGGGTGACCTGTCAGGATACTTGTGGTGTAGACAATGTAACACAACAGTTGTAGATTATGTTGATTGTTTTGGAGGACCATAAGATTCTTAGTGGGGAAGAATGATATAGGTGGCTCCAAACACACTTAGAGGTCAAAGAGGGCTTATAATAACTCAAAATTCAAAGTGGTCATATTTCTCTCAAACTAGAACCAAATCAAAGTGCTCATCACCGTGATTCCAACGGTGTGAATGACACTCCAATCCGAGTTTGTATGAAGAAGATAGGGCTAGTCAAAGTGGTGGTCAAAGTGGACAAGTAGGCCAACTTTAATGATCCTACAAATTAACCGAGTCCAGGGCATGGAAATTGGCTCTTGAAAGTGGGTGAATTTGTTGAACACCTAATTTGTCTAATAACCCTTATTTTCTTTAAAGTTCAAAAAGGCTAGTTGGTTTTACAAAAACCAAAAAATATTAAAATAAGGGTGATAGGTAGCCACCCCCACCAGAGAATGTCATAGAAAAATCAGTGATATGATTGGGGTGGCACACGGCCAAACCCCGCCAACTGTAGTCCTTAAAAAACTAGTAACAGGTGATGGGTTGTTACCGCCGCCACACCCTCTAGCAACCATCAAACAACAAAAATATATATAAGGGTCTAGGTCTGGCTGACCAAGAACCTTGGAACATGGCAAAACCATAAACAAAATATTCCAATTGGTTTCACCACCATGTGAACTAGAACTGGCAGGGTTTGAACCCACTCGACCTGGTGGTGTCGGCCCGCCACTAAGGCAGTTCCACAACAAACTGCACAAACACTGTGCTCCAAAATAATGAAACATCAATAGTTTGTTTAAACCCCCATCATTAAAATAAGATAATGCGCCATTTTGGAGGTCAGTGGGGTTGGAACCCCCGACCACCCCACACCTAAAATTAGTGCATAACCAATAGGCCAGTGGCCTAAATTTGTAATATCTGCCCAACAAACACATATAAAACCCAAAGCTTTCATTCGACCAAGGAGGCCAATGGAGTTGTGAGCGAAGCAGGGCAGAATGTGCAGCAGCAAATGAGTAGTATGGAACTGCAAAGTGCGGAACCATGACAGAGCGAAATCATGACTAGGAAGAGAGGTTGGAACTCTGAACCTTAGAATCTATAGATGCTGAAAGATTACTTAGAAGGTAAAATTTTATAGTGACATAATGTTATCAAGTTTATAATTTTTCTCAAAGTTTCGCAAAGACCGCAATGGTGAAGTCGGGTTCGCCATCTCAGCAGCAGAATTGCAAGTGCCCTGCAACAAGGAACCTCTAAAGAATATTGAGGAATCTTTAGATTCCCTTGGAGGTTGAATTTTTCCAATGTCAGAATGTAGCTAAATTTATACTCATTCTTCTCAGAATTTCACAAGGATCGTGATGGAGAGATTAGATTTTTCATATGAGTATCATATCTCTAGTTAGCAATTGGAAAGTAATCTTTGGGGGAATATTCAAGATTCTCAAGGGCAAAAATTTTGACGGTGTCAGAATTGGACAAGTTTATAGTCGATTTTACACCACTCATCGCTAGGAATTCAGTGGTGTGGTCCATTTCAATAGTTGAGCCTTTCATTTATTAGCCATCTTCAAAAGTGGAGGTATATGATGTAGTTATGTTGTTTCCTTTTGTTTTGTTGAGATGATGTCTTATTGTTGAGATCCCTATGTAACACTATGTTGAGGGATACTTTTTGCCACATGATTGTGAGAATGAATTAGCTTTTCATGCTGAAGGAAGACTCATTTTGAATGAGAGTTCTTGTAGGGAAAACGTCTCATGGAGAGACACACCACTCTTGTTGAGGGTATTTTTCCTTTTTATGACAAAGAACATGCCATGTACATCATCATCATTAGTATAAATTAATGAAATGACCTCCACTATCTTGACACTAGGCCCAAAGACGTAACCCACACTGGGTGAACTCCATTACCAATGTGTTGTGTTATTAGTTTGATGATCGTTATTATGTTTCCTCTTGTTTAAGCATGCACATGTGGTTATTTTATGCTCAATTAAATGCAATTCTATTAACATCATAGAAGTAAAAGATCTTGAATAATTCTAGTAGCTGAAGAGATCTAGATCATTACTAGCAATGGAAAAACATTTCCCCATAAAAGTTATAGTATCTAAAATGAATTTGATGACAATGGTGTCATAATTCTCTCCTAGCCATTCGATTCAACTTAGTAATTCTTGAGGCTTGTCCTGACTATTGGTTAGAGGGTAAGACATCTTTGACATGAGCTAACCTTTTTGACTACCTTATAAGTTTGAATAAGAAATAACTAAAATTACTAGTTATGCTAAGTTGTTGTCTATAATATTGGCTCTATTAGTGGTTTTTCAAGTTAATGTGTCTACTTATGTGAGATTAGATTGAATTTTATAGATAAAGTGTATGGTAGAATACTCATGACCATTTTTTATTAATTTTCATAGTGATATAGCTTTGGAAAGCTACTTTTGGAGCATAATTTTGGTTGGTGTATATCTAGTTGGGAATATTTATTGTGATATAGATTAATAGAGTGTTTTTTGCGATATTAGTTATGATATAATGTATTACTCTCCCCTAAAGTATATGTTTTGTCGTTATCTTTTAATTTTTTCATGGTCATCAAACACTCAATCTAGGACATTCATACATGTAACAACTATTTTCACTCACTATAAGCATGCATTGTCACATCATGAACTTCACCTCCTCCATTGGCTCTCTATACTAAACATAATAGAAAACTTAGAACATAAAATTCTCCCAAAGTTTCTATACTACATATCCTTCCTTAACCTCCTCTGATGCCATAGTCTATGGACATTTGCATAACCAATGTATCCAACAATGAGTATTTTGTATAGCTTAGTAAATTCCACATCCTCTTCACTTTGAAGAAAGATCTCTATACCAACTCTTGCAATAGAGAAATCGATGAATACTTTACCCTTGAACGAGATCGTTTGTTCTAAAATTTTATTGTGGTTGTGGTAAAGATGAACTGATTAAACATTCTAGCGAAAATCCAAATAAGAGATCAAATTTTTTTTCTTCTTGCAATCTTACTTCACTTTTAAAAGTCATGCAAAATTTGTTTGTTATGTGTAATTCAAGTGAATGCAAGCATGGCTGACTTATGATATTATAGAGGTTCTCAAATGCGCTCTTGTTTTTTTCCTTTTTTAACACGGACAACTGTAAAGAGATGGCTTAAAATTGGACGCTTAACCATCAATAATAAAAAAATGTAATATTTTCAATGATCACATAGAATGTTGCAGTATATTTTTTCCTCGAACAAATTATATTCTCTCTCTCATTTTAACTATTTTATTTTTATTGGTTTTGGTTTTAACTATGTTTTTATTGGTTTTTGTTTTATAATTAATTCATAATTGTTAAAATTGGCAACCAAGGAAAAACTTCATGTGGGTAATTTATTCATGGCTGATAATATTTTTATTAGATTCCTCTCATCGCGAGGTGTAGGATTGATATAAAGATCATCTGAATCCGATAAGTATTTATGGAGATATGAATTTATTTTGATTATGGAATTATTATCAAGCCAACCTAAAACTCATGTAGGCTCAGAAGCCCAACAGTCACATCCATTCAAACATCATCAGTTGTGTATAAATACAAGAGGACTTTTCCTCATTTTCACTCATTCAACTCATCACATCTCTCTCTCTCTACTGTGCAGAAAAGAGTCTCTTCTCTACTGCGCAGAAAAGGGTCTCTCCCTCACACGTTTGAAGCCGGAAGCTGCTGAAACTAAAGCTTCAACTGTAGAAGTAAAGATTGAACTACATGGAATAGAATATCTCCTCATCTGAATTGTGTTATAGGTTCATCTGAACCTCCTCTAAAAGCCGCAACTTTTGGTGGTGGAATCAAGTCAATCCGACGGACGGTTTGCAAGATATCGACTGCCCTAGTTTGAAGTCGGAAGCTACTAAAACTGACGCTGCAGCTGCAGAAGTAAAGTTTGACCTACGTGGACTAGAAGATCTCCTCATCTGAACTACGTTGTAGGTTCATCTGAACCTCCTCTGAAAGCCACAACTTTTGGTGGTGGAATCAAGCCGATCTGATGGTCGATTTGTGAGATATGATCTACCCTAGTTTGATGATGAAGCCGCTAATGCTAATGCTGCTGATCTAGGGTTTGCTACTGCTAATATATGAATCAGATTTATTGTACTATTTCTCTTTGCTGAATTATTGAAGATAAAAGAAGATTTGATCAAAGGGTTTCCCCACACATTGTGGGGTTTGTCCCTAGCTAGCCGCCACATCTTGTGTCTCTTGTCTTGGCTTGTTTTTTGTCAATCGTTTAATGTTCTATCTACACTTTACTTTATGAACATGTGATTGCTAATCTATGGAATATAATTAGAAAAAGAAGTAAACTGTTATAAGCATAGGACATACCATATCTCAACATGGGATTAGAGCTGAGGTGAAGACAAAGCCCGAGCAAGAGCAAGAGCAATCATCGAAGAGAAGATAGGTAAGGCTATCCTAAAAGAACTATGGGGTCCTCAACACTCTTTCCTCCTGAATACAAGCTCCATGAGAAGATGACTATCACGGATGGAAGATATTTATCGATCTAACCCTAGAAGATCAAGGAGTGCTAGACCATGTGAGAGAAAATATTGTTGAGCCTCCATCAAATGCATCTGCTACTGCCAGGTACAAATGGAAAAATAGAGAAGTCAAAACAAAGAAGATCATCCAGGACTCTATCGACAAGCACTTGGTGGCCTACATATCTGACCTGAACACCTCCAAGGAAATCTATGATAGACTGGTGAGTTTATTTAAAGTTAATGATGCAAATCAGTTTTGTTTCTTAGAAATAAGTTGAGGGAAATCAAGAAGGGTAAAGATGAGAGTATGAAACCATATTTCTTAGGAATCACTGAGATCAAGAACAATCTCTTATCTATTAGGGTGACTATTACTGATAGGGAAATGGCACTCACGACTCTTGGAGGATTACCATCTGAATGGTACATATTCAGGACTACTCTTCTGAACAATCATGTAATTCTTGGTTTCAAGGAATTAATGGCTAGATGCATTCTAGAAGAAACAAGGATAGAAGAGCAAGAAATGCCCTTTCCTAAAGGTCCTCTTGCTGCCTTTTCTTCTCATGCTAAGAAAAGAAATAATTCTGGGACTAAATCAAAAGGAAAGGCTGGACCTAAGGGTGGAAGAAAAGGACGATGTTACATTTGCAATAAAACAGGCCACTATGCAAGGGAGTGCCCTGATAGAAAAGACTCACACTGGGACAATGATCAAAATCCCTCTGATGGCAATCAAAGGAATGACAAATTCAATAGCAAAGGTAAGAGGAAGGTTGGGAATCAAGGAAGAGGACAAGCATTCAAGAAGGCTAGAAATTCAAGGATGTATTAAATGCACCTGACCTTCGAAAGAACCTGGTGTCCATCTCGGCAATGGAAGACAAACACTACATGGTAACCTTCAGTGATGGCAAGGTACGTGTATCGAAAAATAATGTTAAAGATGCCTTTACTCTTGGGTTTCGTGTTGATTCATTATATCAGGTTGATGAAAGTCAGGTAGGTGTCATGTCTTATGACACATCTCTTCACTCTGAACTTTAGCATTGGAGGTTTTCCCACCTTCATTAAAAAGATCTACCTGATGTAAGATATATGGTAACAAGGATGCCCGAATTCCGAGTAGAAAAAGAAGGTGTATGTTTGGGATGTGCTCAAGGAAAGCTCAAAAGGGGACCATTCCCCTCAAGCCTAAGCAAGACCTCTGATATATTACAGTTGGTTCACTTAGGCATACTTGAGGTTGGCATTAAGAGGGAGAGTACTACACCACATACTCCAGAGTAGAATGGTATGGCACCGTACGATTATGGAAGCTATCTCTATGATGATGTAACAATGCCTGATGTGGAAGAACCAATGGATCCTATTTATCCACCTGAGCCTTCCTCTTCCAGGAAGAGGCCTTCATGGCTTAAGGGGATACATGATGATGCTGAAAGACATGCTGCACCCTAAGGAACCTTCCGTGAAAGTAAGAAACCCAACAGGTATCAGGGACACCTGACCAGTATGAGCACTATCATACAAAATGAGTCTTCATCATTCTCAGATGTCATCAAGCATTAAGTATGGAAGGATGCTCTGACCATTATGGAGAATGATGTCTGGGAAGTAGTTCCCAGACCCTAGGACAAGACAATTGTTACTTCAAAATCGCTTTACAAGATAAAGCTACAGTAGATGGAAGTACGAAATAGTATAAGGCTCGTTTTGTTGCCCGTGGTTTCTCCCAGAAGGAAGGTATAGACTATGATGTGATATTTGCATTTTTTTCTAGATATATGACCATCCACTTAATCATAGCCCTTTTTGATTCACAAGGATGAAAGTTGCATCAGATGGATGTCAAGACCGTGTTCTTACATAGTTTGATCAAAGAAGAGGCCTACGTGGAGCAACCCAAAGAAATTCAGCTTTAGGATTGAAAATCTCATGTATGTAGGTTGAAGAAGGCTCTCTATGGGTTGAAGCAAGCACCCCAAGCATGGTATGAGAGGATCGATAGCTACTTGATGAAGCTGGGATTCACTAGGAGTGAAGCCGATCCTAACCTTTACCTTAAGGTTGAAGATGACAAGCCTCTCATACTGGTGTTGTATGTGGATGACCTCTTTCTAACAGGTGCAAACCCTCTCATTCACAAATGTAAGAGGGAGTTGGCTTCTGAATTTGAAATGAAGGACCTAGGACCGATGCACTATTTCCTAGGACTTGAAGTGTGGCAAAATCCAAGGGAAATTTTCCTATCTCAAGGAAAATATGTGGTGAAGATTCTGAAAAGATTTGGTATCATGGACTGCAAGCCTACGACTACCTCAAGGATCTTAACTTTCAGAATTTATATGGTAGTGATGTCGGACTACATTTGGGAAATGCCTCTGAGTTTCATAAACTCATTCGCGTTGATGTTCTTGGTGAACCTCCATCTAAACATATGTTTTGCAGTTAGCATTGTGAGCTCATATTTGGTTGAGCCTCACTAGATTGGTGCCAAGAATCTTCTGAGATGTCTTAAGGACACAATCTGTCATGGATTGAGATACATTGCTGGAAATATGAAACTACATGATTATTCGAATGCTAATTAGTCAGGTAGTGTGGAGGATCACTGGAGCACTTTTTAGTGTTGTTTCTCTTTGGATGTTTCTTCGATATAATGGATGAGCAGGAAGCAGAAGTCGGTTGCCATAAGCACTGCCAAGACCAGATACATATCTACGAGTATGATCTCGTATGAAGCTATCTGGTTGGGGAAGCTCTTCAGTGAACTGTTTGAACACATACCACTGTGATTCTCTGTAACAACCAGAGGTGGGATTCGATTATTGAGGAATCCTATATTCGTCAATTGCTCCAGTATATAGACATCATCAAGGATATGGTAAGTCAACGAGCAAGGAGGCTCCATTTCATTAAGATGATGTACAGGTCGATACACCTTGTCAAAGCCCTAAGGAAAAATCTAATATGGTATTTTCCCAAATGACTTGGAGTCATCAAGAAACCCTTGTACAAGGGTCCTACATGTTGCACACATTGAGCTCTGGGAACTCTGAGGGCTTGCAGTTCTTACTGGAGCAACATATGACCACAAGGTGACTCACCCTCCCCTAGTGGTGCACACTGGAGCAAGATGATTCGCTCTCTTGTGGGATAAGATGATTCGCTCTCTTGTGGAACAAGATGATTTTCTCTCCTGTGTAGCAGGATGATTAGTTATCCTGTGAGGCCTAGATTGATGTGTTCTCCATGGTGATTGTAGCAGGATTGATGTGTTCTCCTATGAGGCCTGGATTGATGTGTTCTCCACACCGATTGTAGCAAGATTGATGTGTTCTCCTGTGAGGCCTGGATTGATGTGTTCTCCATGGTGATTGTGGCAGGATTGATGTATTCTCCTGTGAGGACAGGATTGACTAGTTCTCCTATCGAGGCATCCTACTCATGCAGTCTAAGACTCATGGGAATTACCTCTCATCTGATCAATGCGCAAGGAAATGAAGTTATGGACCATAGTAGTATCGATGGATGCATTGTTGTATCTACCATACTCCCTATGCTAGGATGACCTCCATTGATCTGGGATCAATGATACTAGTCGGGGACTAATGGTAGGAGTTGTACCATACTATGAAACTGACTTTGGGTCGGTTGAGACTGGTCTAGGACTAGTGGTACATACTCTGAGACTGACTTCGTGTAAGTGCAGTACTGGTCTAGGGCCAGTGAGAGTGGTACATACTATGACGTTGATTTCGAGTCGGTTGAGACTGGTCGGGGACTAGTGGTACACTCTCTGAGACTGCGATACTCGTCTGGGACCAGTGGTAGGAGTGGTACTTACTATGAAGCTGACTTCGGGTCGGTTGAGACTGGTCTGAGACCAGTGGTAAGCACTCTGAGACTGACTTTGAGTCAGTGGAGGATGCTACTGGTCTGGGACTAGTGAAGTTGTGCTCACTATCGCGCTGACTTTGGATTGGTTGAGACTAGTTTGAGACCAGTGGTACATACTCTGAGACTAACTTTGAGTCAGTATGATACATCCTCAATCATTTCTTCTTCTTCATAATTCGGACAAAAGCAGAGCAAAACAGAACAAAGCAGAGTAGCGCATAACAGAGTAGAGTCGTACAGATCAGTACAGGGCAGAACAAGACAAAGAAGAACAGATAGAATAGAGCATAACAGGGTAAGGGTCAGGCTGTATAGGGCAGTGCATTTGATGGATGAATAGTAACGACTAATAGACAGATTGCAGATGAAGTTCTCCCTAGTTGAGAGGGAGTGTTAAAATTGGCAACTAGGAAAAAAACGTCATGTGGGTCATCTTATTCATGGCTGATAATATTTCTATTAGATTCCTCTCGTCGAGAGGTGTAGGAATTATATAAATATCATCCGATTCTGATAAGTATTTATGGAGATGTGAATTTATTTTGATTATGGAATTGTTATCAAGTCGACCTACAACTCATGTAGGCTCCGAAACCCAACAGTCGCATCTATTCAAACATCATCAGTTGTGTATAAATACAAGAGGAATTTTCCTCATTTTCACTCACTCAAATCATCACATCTCTCTCTCTACTACGCAAAAAGGGTCTCTTCTCTACTATGCAAAAAAGGGTCTCTTCTCTACTACGTAGAAAAGGGTCTCTCCCTCACACGTTTCAAGCCAGAAGCTACTGAAACTGAAGCTGCAACTACAGATGTAAATATTGACTTGCGTGGACTAGAATATCTCCTCATATGAACTGCGTTGTAGGTTCATCTGAACCTCCTCTGAAAGCTGCAATTTTTGGTGGTGGAATCAAGTCAATCCGACGGATGGTTTGCAAGATATCAACTGCCCTAGTTTGAAGCCGGAAGCTGAAACTGAAGCTGCAACTGCAGAAGAAAAGTTTGACTTGCGTGGACTAGAAGATCTCCTCATCTAAACTGTGTTGTAGGTTCATATGAACCTCCTCAGAAAGCCGTAACTTTTGGTGGTGGAATGAAGCCGATCCGATGGTCGGTTTGTGATATATCAGCTGCCCTAGTTTGATGATGAAGCTGCTAATGCTGATGCTGCTGATCTAGGGTTTGCTACTGCTAATATGAATCAGATTTATTGTACTATTTCTCTCTGCTGAATTATTGAAGATAAAAGAAGATTTAATCAAAGTGTTTCCGCACACATTGTGAGGTTTGTCACTGGCTAGCCACCACATCTTATGTCTCTTGTCTTGGCTTGTTTTCTATTGATTGTTTAATGTTCTATCTGCACTTTACTTTACTATTTTGTGGAATATAATTAGAAAAATAAGTAAACTATAATAAGCATAGGACATACCATATCTCAACAATAATGGTTTTGGTTAAGTAATTTTTAATTTTTAGATTTTGTTTTATAATTAATTCATTATGGTTTGGGTTAGTAATTTACAATTTTTAAATTTATAGTTGTTTTTTATTATTTTTAATTATAATAATTTGTAAAAAAAATTCCAAGGAAAAAATTGTAATTTCCATTACTTAGAATATTGAAAATTACATGTTGTAACTACCGCATATGTATCATATGCCAAAATTGTGGTCATAACCACAATACAATGTAATATTTGTTAACATATATACATAACATGAGTGTTCATATAAAGTATAAAACATGGACATGTATGAGCAAAGTGTAAGTCTGCTAGAAAGAATATAGGTAGCAAAAAAGGAGTTTGTAAAAAAGATGATATGTATCATGATGTATCATCTGCAAGATGTTTCTGCTCTATAAAAGGCCTATGATAATATTGATAAACATTATGTCCCTGTTGTTCTTGTATCATCCATTGACCACGTGTTTGCTACGTGACTTCCTTGGAAAGACTGTCAGAAATCTAGTTCCTTTCCCTGTAAAGATGATGACATGTAATAAAGTAAAATTGAGTCTTTAAAGTGATAATCTCATCCAATAGACCTCTGAGTGTGTGTGCGTGAGATTGAGATTGTATATTGAACCAATTGATAACAAGTTTGGATCCTCCAAATATCTAAAGTCGATGACATTGTTTCTCAAGTGCAAATATAATGAGAAGTTTGAGACTATTAAGTTCAATGAAATTATTAGTGTCCCATCCATAACCCATATTTAGTTTAAAAAAATGGTCCTTGGATAGATACAGAATAGCACCTGCTCCACATCCTATATTTTATGTCGATCCATTAAAAAAATCCCAGGGGAGCGATTTATCAATGGCTTCAGGGGATATATTCCAAGTACATTAAGGATGCTCTTCCTTCAGGATCAATTTGCATAGTGCCTCTTTTGGTTTAAGGGGGCTTGACCTAGTTTCAAAGTGTAATGCGCACCAAAAAAAAGTTCAACCATTGGCCCTTTTGGCAACGAAGTGCAATAAAATTGCAGTCTCACCTGAAGTGGTTATGGGAGGTTGTAGAACCAGGTTTTTGCAACCAAAGGGATATGCATGTTGTGGCATCTATGTGTTCAATTATGTGTTATATATTCCTACAACTTCACATACTTGAATAACTTCACACTAATGATTAACCATACATATTAGTAGACATAACAGAAAACAATATAACATGTATTCTTTCGCATAATTTAGTAAAAATCATGCATAACCATATCAATAACAACATAGAATGAACATAGAAAGATACACAATACGTTGCCAAAACTTATTCTTTAGTAATAAGGATCTTCAATACATGCTCGTATCTAACTTGTGCACCTAGTTGTAGGTGCTCTGCACACTCAGCTATGGAGCCTTCCCCAAAAATACCTACTCAAGACAGATAATATGAACAATCTATGCTTATTTAGTTGTCTTTGACAACGTATTACATCTTCTTTATATAGGCTTCCTTACTAGAAGACTGTGGTCCACTTATTTTGGTTCCAACAAACCAATGGACTAATATCTAAAATACGTTACAAAATAAGGGAATTTTGACCCACCCCAAAGACCCTAAACCCTGCGCGATGAATAAAACTTTGCCAAGTCTGCATGCTCCGCTCCTAAAAATGTGGAGTCGTTGACCCAAAACTTGGACCAAGTTGGATTGAACCCAACAGACCCACAACACTCACTCGTGACTCATCCCAAGTCACTCAACTATGATTCCCTTGATTTTGGCTACAATTCCATTGTAGACTGCATTATACTTATGGACTGTCTCTACATTTGTTTCTCCTATTTGCGCAACTCCGCTAGCAATGCCTCTGTGGTTGGGCCAACAGCCTTCTGCAATATTTTTGCCTCCTTTCCTTCAAATATTTGATCCTTTTGTCTACTGCCTGAGATAGTTTGAGGGCGTCATCCTTTAATGGTTGAGTCCTCACTTGCAATATTTTCTCCTTCCTCTGAAGATCATCTATCTACTTTTGGAGGTTCTTTTCTTCAATAATAATGGTGAGTTTTTGCAAGACTGGTAGGGTCTTTACAGCTTCCAAGATCTCGTCACACTACTTCTTTTTCACCTGTAATGCCTCCTTGATCTTTCGGATGTTTGGATCCTCTTGCGATGAGGTCCAAATCTGCATCGTGTCATCCAATTATTTCCCAAAGTCTGCCACTATGTGGGAGATGCCTTTCAATGTTGCCTTTAAGTCTTTTTGCCTCTACTCCTGCACTTTTGGTGGTGTGGCTAGTTGCAACCTTATTTTCATCTCTGATATTTGCACTTCATACTCGAATTTTATCTTCACCAGTGTATTCTTTGATTCCTTGATCATGATGGTGAGCTTCATGACTTGCTACGTTGGTGGTTCCTCCTCACTGACCTTCACATCCAGGACTGTGCTGCAACTATCTTCAATGGATTTTTCCAACTTTTGTTGTCACTGACATGCATCATCTATTTTCTTAGCTACCTACTCCAGCTCCTTCTTCAATGCATCCTTCTCCTTTTCCACCTACATCGTCAATGTCGAGGTTCGTTGCTCTCGCTCTTGTAGCCCGGTTGTTAAACTTTGATGGAATTCGTGCAACACCTGAATAGGAAGCGTGACAATATTTATGCTCTCAATATTCCATGCATTGGCTCATTCCTTGTCTTCTCGTGTGTATTATTGTAGTGCCTCAGCAGGAACCTATAAAATTCTAATATTGAATTGTGTTTCTATTTTTCATTCTACCTATAGTGGCTGAGTTATTTGTCTTGGTTGTTTTTCTACTTGTGGCAAAGCCTTCAGCTCCGCGATGCCCTATTGTACCTTAGCCAAGATCGTTCTATATTGATCATCAATTATGTCCCAGGTTTCTATTGTGATCTCCTAGACTTTCTCTCTGATCTCATTGATGTCCCCATCAGTGAGGACAAGCACTTCTATGCCCTTGGATTTATCTGCTTTCTTCTTTTTCCTCTTACCTATTGCAGTTTTTGTGTCTCTCCTTCTGACACTAAATGGTGACTCCTCTGATACTCCTACATCATTGAAGGGTTCCTCATTCTACTACTCTATTTCCTTTGTTTCTATTTCCGCATCCTTTCCACCTGTACCTACATCCTCTGGGGTACCCTTCTCTGTTCCAACAGCTCCACCGGGTGGAGTCGTCCATTCTTTTGGCCATTGTTGTACTACGGTGAGAAAATCATCTTTAGTTACTAAGTATGGAAATGGGTTCCATGTCCCAGTTGGGTCCTTCATTTCCTTCACATAGGCTCTATAGAAGTACACTTTGAAGTCTGTAATGTGACAATACTACTTATATAAAATAGGTGACAACCTTCAATTTTGATTCACCACCATGTGTAGATCCATTTCCATCACCACGAAGGAAATCCTACTCTCTGTTGCATATGTCCTCTCCTTTCTAAACCAAAGTGAAGCATACCTCATTGCTTCATAAACATCCACCTTGAAAGATGGAAAATGTGAGTCTTCTGGTTCTTTCCATGTAATTAGAGTGATGAGTATTATCAACCAAGCATAGTGGAATAAAATTCCCTCTTCTTGTGCTTCCCTGCAATCTGTCAAACATTCCTTGCATAGAGGAAACCTAGTTAAATTGGACCCCCATGTAGCCAAATATACTACAACTATAGACACCTCATTGGCCCTGCACTTCCTCATTATCTTACCTGCCAATATGTGCATGACGAAACACACTCCTTGGTCATCAATGGAATTGATGTCATATCCCTGCAACTTCTTCACTAATCCGAACTTTTCCTTCATCATTTGTGCCATCTCCTTGTCCTTATTTTTTCCCACAAATTCTTCTGTAGGGTATTTTCCCTGATGAGGCAATGCTATGATTTTTCTTATTAACATCTCATCAATTGAGATCCTCGTCCCTAGCCAGATGCATCCATCATGTACCAGTGCAAGGAGTTGTTGTACACAGATTGTATTGGATGTGCTTCAGCCAAAGTGTGGCACATTCAGCATATTCAAGAGGCCTACTCTTTGCAATCCTACAACCCACTGGAATGGCTCCAACCTCATGACTCCACTTTCTAGGTACCGAACCTACTTCAGATATCTACTTGGTTCAAATTGAGGATATTTTCTCTGATCGTTAAAGTCATAGTATTCCATCTTCAGCTAGGGGATCTTCCCCAACAATTTGCCATCAAACGACACTTCCACCGGCAACAATGGAGTGTACATGCTAGTCTTACCCTCCTTTGGTTCCTTAACTTGCTTGGCATTTGGTTTTCTTGGTGACATGTAAGGTGGGATCACAGTGGGAATCTCTTCGTCCTCTAACTCCATGCCATCAAATTCGACCTCCTCTTCACTATCATTGATTTGTTGAGGTTCCTTCTGCAGCATCGAATTCTTTCCTTCCTGCAAAGGCTTCTTCCCCTTATCTTCTTTGTTCTTCATGCGAACTTCCTTCTATGTTTTCTTCCTCGGGGATGTTTTGAGTTCTTCCCCAAAGACCTTAGCTAGTCTCTTCTCTTGTTTCTTCTATGGTTGTGGTTCTATGGGTACCTACTTTCTCGGTGACCTCTGGTGCCTTCAGACATGGGTACCTTCATTTCTTATGCCTACATAATACCCACTAATCCTCTTTCTGCAAATATTCTAACAAGCTCCTCAAAACTCCTCTCAGACATACATTAGCTTTCTTCACACTTAAATGGAATTTCTCAACTTCTCTAGACAACAAAGTGTCAAATGTGGCACAGGATATGGTTTTTATAAAAAATTGAATTCCAACCCCATGATCGATTCAATATTTTCTCATTTCATGTAGGTATGGGGCTAGATACAACCAAATGTGCTTCATAAATTCTCTTCTCCCGTGCCCCTTAATAGAAATTTCCCTTTAACGGTACTTTTTTCCTTCAAACGATCATATTTCTGGCCAACTTCGATGAACCTTCCCTCATAGCATAGTCACCTTTTCTTTTTTTCATCTCCTTCGGAATTCATCATAGTCTTGTGTATTGCGTACTAATCGTCCTACAGCGAAGTCTCTTTCTCCATAGTAGTTTATAGTCCTGTGCCCACTTCCAACTATAGGTGGCACTAAGACTTACATCCCTTCAATTTTTAGTGTGAAGCTCCAGGAACATAATCGTCCTTGAATATCTTCAATCTTCTACCATTCACTCATCCTGGAATCAACTAACCATTCAACATCACGAGCTGAACTGCACCACCATCAAAGATGTGCTTGATGATATATGGTCCTAACCAATGTGTTTTAAATTTTCCCGGGAACTTCACGAATTTTATGTCATATAATAATACAAGATATCCTTCCGAGAATGCCTTCTTCTTGATATGTCTGTCATGACAAGATTTCTCCCTTGCATTTTTTACTTCTTGATGGAACCCTGCTATGAACTTGTCTTCTTCTAAAGCTAGTATTTCTTTCATAATGTCAGGGTCTACCATATATGTGATAGCTGCAATTATCAAACTTAACACAATCTATTCCATAGGCATAACTGCCTATTGTCCATATGCCAACCTAAACGATGTCTGCCTTGTCAATTTCTTGCATGTTGTTCTATATGCCCACAAAACCACTGGAATTCTCAAATCCTAGTCATCTATGTTCCAATTACATACCTTGGTCAATGCATTCTCCAGAATCTTATTAAAATCTTCCACTATTCCATTTGCCTGAGGATGATAAGGGGTGCTCTTCTGGTGGTAAACCTGAAATTCATCAGTTAGTGTTTTAGCGGTCTTATTCAAGAAATGTGTGCCTTGGTCACTCATCAAGATCTTCAAACAACCAAACCTAGATAGTATATATTCAAAGATGAATTTCACAACAATTTTTTCACTGTAATTCTTCACTAGTTGTGCCTCAACCCATCTTGTTAAATAGTCAGTTACAATGATTATATACCTCGCACTAGTCTTCTTTCTTGATGTACTAATAGGTCCAACAAAATCAATAGCCTATTTTTCAAAAGCCTACAAGGTTTCCTATTCTCTGACATACATCACATGCTTGACAGACTTCTTGTGCATCCTTATGTACTGTGGGCCACCATAGCCCAGCTCTCAAGATTTTATGTGTAGTGGTTTTTCCTGCATAGTGCCCACCAGTGACTCCTCCATGAGATTTTTTCAGAATACTCTGTCATTCATGTTCAGGGACGTACCTGCACAATACTTCATCTAGTCCCATTTTGTACAAATGTCTAGCAATCAATGATAAATCATATGCTTTAACCACTAACTCCTTTTGCTTCATGGTGTACTCCGCGGGTGACATTCATGTGGCCAAAAACGGAATCATATCTGTGAAGTGATCATCTATGACTCTAATTGTGAATCATTATGCATCGGGCAGGTTATCATCAGTATTTATGGGTTCTTCTCCTGTCTCTATTCTTTATAGATAACCAGGCCCAGTATTCAATTTCCCTGGCTTCACTATAACTTCAAAGTCATATTCCTGAAATAATAACAACCATCAACAGATATTTCCTCCTAAAAGAACCTTATTCACCAAATATTTCAATGCGAAGAAATCAGTGAACATTTTGAATTACGCCCCCAACAAATAGTGCCCAAACTTTTGTAATGCATATACCATAGCAAATCCCTCTCTTTCTGTCATGCTATAGTTTTTTTCTGTGTTGGACAATTTCTTTCTTGAAAATTCTATGGGATCATCAATTTCTCCTGCCCCTAGTTGTGCTAACACTACACCCAACGTTATGTAAGATCCATCAACATGTACATGGAACTCCTTCTTCTAGTCTAGGAAAACTAGAATGGGTGCATTTACCATCTTCTCTTTCAGTACATCCAAGCTCTTATGGAACTCTTTGCTCCACTAAAAATTCACATCTTTCTTCAGCAATTTCTCCATCAGTGTAGTTATCTGTGCATACCCCTTTATAAAAATTTTGTTGTAGCCAGTGTAGAAATTCCCATTGTAAATCAACAGATTATGCAATATGATCAAGAAAAATACCAGATCTACTTCTACAACAAACTTGTGGAAGCTCAATTGAATATGAGCAAGATCAAATAGAACACATATAATTGAGAATGAGAAATCAATCACACATGAACACAAAAGAATACTCTAGGGAAAGCCTCAACTAAAAACCCCGATCTCTATATTATCATACAAGTGGAAATATGTTCAGATTACACAAAGCATCAGGTCACAAGCTATCCTACTCTTAGCACAATTGGACAATACAGCTCACAAACTGAATAGACACAAGATATGCCTTCCATCAGCCCTCCGAGCCTCCTATTTCCTTGTGCAGTTTTCCTTAGGGTCCAATGCTGCCACTTGTGTGAATTGGCCTCATACACACTCATCAAAACCAAAATTAACTCCACAATATCCAAGGAAAGAATTCATTCTGCATGTAAGAGGTATCCTCCATGGAATATTCCTGCAACTGATAGTACACTGTCCCATCATCTAATCTCAACTGGGTCTCTATTTGAACTGACATGCATGAGTTATTTATGAGAGAATATTGAGTTATATGAAGTGCAGCGATTACATGCATGCATGCATTAACTAACTGAACTCACAATTAGTTCAACAAACTATTTGAACTAATCTAACTAGACTTAACTCAGTTAACTGAGCTAACTAATTACAACTCAAAGTACAACTCATCTTGATATCCTTTAATCAATGGATAACTTCCTCAATCAATGGAGAAATTGTTGCATGTCTTCACATAGACTGCATGTTTGATTTTCTACAACTAATTAACTCAAGATGAATTAATTAATTATTTTACAAACAACTGCTAAGATCAAATTCGAATTTTAAATCACAATTTTAGTTTAGGGACTAACTAAAATTGGAATATATCCTGAAATGCTATTTATAGCAGTGCTAATTTTAGCACTTCTATTTTTAGCATTTCTTGTTGCTATTTTAAACACTTTTCTTGTTGCTATTTTCAATGCTCCCTCTCAATAAGAAAGGGATTATCAGTAACCCCAATCCTGTCTCTATGGAAATCGAACTTGCATTTCAGCAATGCCTTAGTCAAAATATCTGCATCCTGTTCCTCAGTCAAAACATAAAGCAACAACATGATCCTCTTAACCACATAGACTTGAATATGGTGATACCGGATATCAATGTGCTTGGACCTGTCATGAAAAACTGGATTCTCACAGAGTTTGATACAACTCTAATTATCGCAGTAGATCACAGTTAGATCCATCCTCGGACTAAACAATCCCACTAGAATCTTCTACATCCAAATGGCCTCGCATCCTGCCTGAGTGGTATCCATGTATTCAGTCTCTGCTGAGCTAAGTGCAACTGACCTCTATTTCTTGTTGTACTAGGAAACTGCCGCTGAACCAAGGTTGAAGATTCCTCCAGAAGTGCTCTTCCAGTTTGATGGACTCCTTGCCCAATCTGCATCTATGAAGCCCTGAAGCTTCACTCCCTTTGTCCATCTGTACCACAATCCATACTGAGATGTGCCTCTAAGGTATCTCAGCACATGCTTCGTTGCCTTCCAAAACAGCTTGGTAGGCTGAACCATAGCTTGACTCAGCTGGTTCACTGCAAAGCATAAGTCTGGTTGTGTGTTCACTAGACACATAAGTGAACCCACAAGCTTCCAATAAACAGTAGAAGCTACTACCTCACCTAAAGTAGCATCCTTCTTCCTCCAGTTCCCAGCTAGAGGAGTTTGCATGGGCTTGCACTTCTCCATGTGAAAGCGCCTGAGTATCTCATTGGCATACTTGCCTTGAGACACAAATACTTCCCCATCTTTCTACCACACCTCCATGCCTGGAAAGTAGTGCATAAGACCCATGTCTTTCATCTCAAACTCTCTTGCAAGGTCCTCCTTGCAATACTTGATCAACTGATCATCACCTGTCAAAATCAGATCATCCACATAAAGAACAATGATCAATGGCTTACCTTCTACCATGATGTGGTAAAGGTTCACATCTGCTTCACTCTTGGTGAAGCCCAACCCGGTGAAATAGTTGTCGATCCTGGTGTACCAAGCACGAGGTGTTTGCTTCAGCCCATACAAATCCCTCTTGATTCGGCACACATGCGACTCATGATCGAAGATCTTGAAACCTTCTAGCTACTCAATGTACACCTCTTCCTGAATCTTCCCATTAAGGAATGCGGTCTTCACATACATCTAATGGATCTTCCAACCCATCTGAGCTAATAGTGCCAACATCGATCTAATAGATGAGTACCTTGCTACAGGAGCAAAGGTCTCATCATATTTGAACCCCTCGACCTGTGAGAAACAACAGGTAACAAATCTTGCCTTATGTTTTTCAGCACTGCCATTAGCTACCTGCTTTACCTTGTAAAGCCATCTGGAACTCACCACTGAATTGTCTTGAGGTCTTGGGACAACATCCCACACACTATCTCAAATGATAGAGTCATACTCCTCTACCATTGCATCAACCCAGACTGATTGTGGCACTGCCTCCTTGAATGAAGAAGGTTCGGACTCTACACACTCCCCAACCAGGGCCATGTAACCAGTGTACCGCTTGGGTGACCTCCTCTATCTGCGTCGAGAATATGGTTGTCCCACATTCTCTCGCGCATCCAGCATCAACCTGTCAGCTTCCTTGAGCGTTTCCACCCATCTAAGGAAGACTCAGCATGAGTGGATGTCTCCACTCCCGGATCCTCTACATGTGGCTGCTCCGCATCAATCTAAGGCTCCTTCTCCTTAGGAACTAAAAGTTCCTCCTCTACATGCAACTTGAGCTCCCTCTCAAGTGATACTCGCATGGCTTTCTTCTCGTCGAACTTCAGATCCCTGCGTACCACTGTCCTCTGACTGGTAGGTAGGAACACCCGATAATTTTGTGGTGTATTAATGTAACCAAAAAGTATCCTCAACTCAGCTGTTGGATCTAGCTTCATCCCGGCATCTTTGGTCACATGGCAATAAACTGATGATGCAAAGATCCTGAAGTGACTCATATCTAGTCACTTCTCGGAAAAGGCCTCCATAGGTGTCTTCATCCCCAGTATATAGTGTGGGCTTCTATTTTAAAAGTATACTATTGTATTGCATGCCTCAACCCACAAATGAAGTGGTAGGCTTTGGTCATGCAACATCACTCAAGCTACTCCCACAATCGATCTGTTCTTCCTTTCGGCCACCCCATTCTAGTGTGGGTTATGGGGTGCTGTCAACTCCCGTTTAATTCCTTCTGCAGCGAAGAAGTCCTTAAACTATTGGGAGACACACTCTCCACCATTGTTGCTATGCAAGGCTTTTATTTTCTTTCCAGATTCTTTCTCTTCCAAGGCTTTAAACTCACAAAACCTCAAGAAGGTCTGATCCTTCTTTTGTATAAAGTAGATCTAGAATCTATGAGAAAAATCATCAATAAAAATAACATAGTACCTTTGTTTAGCGGTGGAGCCTATAGAGAATGGTCGACAAACATCTGTGTGAACTCGCTCCAGGATTGCTCCAGCTCTACTGTCTCGATCCTGAAAGGAAGATTTCTCATACTTACCCAAGGTACAACCTTTTCATGTATCTGTCTATTCTAGTTTTCCCTTGGGAAGTTCGATAGAAATTTGTTGAATGATCTTCAAGGCCCCATGGTGCAAGTGGCCCAATCTTCTATGCTATAGCTCCCCAACATCTTGGCTTTACACCACCTCTGCTTTGGAACTCAGTGTAGCATAGTCATCTACCTCTAGCTTGTAGAGGTTCTTACCTTGAATCCCAATCCTCTTGGTATGTCCAGTACCAATATGCCACAGGAATACCTTTCCTTTACTAAAGACTACATCATAGCCTTTATCTTCTAGCATAGTGACAGACAGAAGATTCTTCTTCAGACCCGGTACATACTTTAAATCAGCAAGGGTGAGAGGAGCTCTATGCTCCCTCTGAAACATAACCATACCTTCACCTGAAACATAGTACTTTCCATCATCACCCATCTCGATCCGCATATGGAGATCCTTCTCCTCTAGGGTACTGAAAATATTCTTGTCGCCAGACATGTGGAAAGAGGCTCCACTGTCCAAGTACCAAACACATCCCACCATGGATGAAACCATGCATGCGATGAGAGATAAATACAACTCTAACTGTGAGGCCAGTGCCTCACCGTCTGATCCATTCTTGGATTTCTTCTATGGACAATTCGTAGCATAATGACCCACCTCATGAAAATGAAAGCATCGCACTTTCAATTTGTCAACCTTCTTTCCACCATGGGAAGAACTGGATTTGGGATGGGATTCCTTCCCTTTCCCTTTCCTCGCCTTACTCGCTAAGGATATATTTTCTTCATCATCTTGTTTTGATGAAGATCCATCTCTAGTGCTTCTTCTTATCTCCTCCTGCATCAGATCCGACTAAAGTCATTCCCAATCTGGCACTTTCTCTCTTCCATTAACCGAGTCTTGGTAGCTATGCCAGCCCTTAGGAAGACCTAGGAGTGCAAGTCTCACCATGTCATCATCGACTGTTGTGATCCCTACACTTCCAAACTCATCCCTGCAGGTGGTGAGCTTATTTAGATATGTAGAGATCATTTCGCCCTTTTCACACTTGATTTTCTGAAGCTTTTCTTTCAGCGCGAGCTTCCTTTGACTGCTGCTATTCTAATATAGATCTTTCAATCTTTTCCAAATTGAAAATGGTGTCTCCTTCCCATAGAGGCTCGAGACAATGTGGTCTAGAACTCCCTCCAGGAGGATTCTCCTTGCTCTAGCCACACATTTCTTCCATTCTGCCAATTCTGTAGCATTAGCTACTACCAGCTTGGGGACTTCTTGATCAATGAAGTCCTTTAGACTGTTGTCATTTAATACTCCTTCCATGTGATCCTTCCAAGCTATATAATTCGAGCTGCCATCAAGGGCATACTCGAGTCTTAAACCACTGAACGCCATTGGTGAAATTGAGATGTGATAAGAACTCGATTTCTATAATTAGGAACTTGAAACTTCGAACTTCTCCCTTCTTTGTATACTATTCTTCACTTTGATCACCTATGCTCCAATACCATGTAGAAATTCCCACTGTATATCAACAGATTATGCAATATACTAAAGCAAAATACCATATCTACTTTTATAACAAACTTGTGGAAGCTTAATCGAATATGAGCAAGATCAAATAGAACACATATAACTGAGAATGAGAAATCAATCACACATGAACACAGAAGAATACTCTGGGGAAAGCCTCAACTAAAAACCCTGATCTTTGTATTATCATACAAGTGGAAATATGTTTAGATTACACAAAGCATCAGCTCACAAGCTATCCTCCTCTCAGCACAATCGAACAATACAACTCACAAACTAAATAAACACAAGATATGCCTTCCCTCAACCTTCCAAGCCTCCTATTTCCTTGCGTAATTTTCCTTGGGGTCCAATGTTGCCACCTGTGTGAATTGGCCTCATCACACACTCATCAAAACCAAAAGTAACTGCGTAATCTCCAAGGGAATAATTCCTTTTGCATGCAAGAGATATCCCCCATGGAATATTCTTGCAACTGATAGTACACTGTCCCATCATCTGATCTCAACTGGGTCTCTATCTGAACTGACATGCATGAGTTATTTATGAGAGAATATTCAGTAATCTGAAGTGCAACAATTACATGCATGCATGCATTAACTAATTGAACTCACAATTAGTTCAACAAACTATTTGAACTAATCTAACTGGACTTAACTCAGTTAACTGAGCTAACTAATTACATCTCAAAGTACAACTCATCCTGATCTCCTTTAATCAAGGATAACTTCCTCAATCAATGGAGAAACTGTTGCGTGTCTTCACATAGACTTCATGTTTGATTTTCTACAACTAATTAACTCAAGATGAATTAATTAATTATTTTACAAACAACTGTTAAGATCAAATTCGAATTTTAATTCACAATTTTAGTTTAGGGACTAACTAAAATTGGAATGTATCCTAAAATGCTATTTATATCAGTGCTAATTTTAGCACTTCTATTGCTAGCATTTCTTGTTGCTATTTTCAACAACCAGTGTGTCCCAGTGTCATGTACAGTTGTCTCACTGTTTTTGGTGTTGCCAGGTTCACAATAACTGCAATCTTTGTGGGATCCACCATTAATCCCTGCTTACAAACTACATGTCCCAACAATATACAAAATGGTGCACAAAAGATGCATTTCTTCAAGTTTAATGAGATCTGGTACTGCCTACATGTATCCAACATCAACCTTAAGCTTGCCACATGCTTCTTTAATAGACCAAAGATTGTTTAATCATCAAAGTATACTTCCATAAACTCGTGTATATATTCTTTAAAGGCCTCAACTACAACTCTGGAAAATATAGCAGGCACATTATTTAATCCAAAAGGCATCACCATGCACTGATAAGAGCCCCACTCTGTAGAAAAAATTGTCTTATGTCTATCTTCTAGCACAATTCTGATTTGATGGTATCTTGAAAAGACATTTGTGAAAGAATAGGTCTCCTATCCTCCTACATTATCCAATAATTCATCTATAAATGGTGTAGGGAAGGGGTCGTGTAGGCACGCATCATTCAATTTCCTTAAGTCAACACAAATTCAGATTTCCCCTTTTTCCTTCTTTTCCTGAACAACCATGGGACTTACCCATTCAAACTCTTTGACAGGTTCAATTATTCCAATTGTTAACATTTTGTCTAATTCTTCTTTCACTTTCTCCTTGTATTTTGGATTTAGTCTATAAGGTCTCCATTTGACAGGCTTCACATTAGGCTTCAAAGGAATCTTCATAACTCCCAAATCTCCTAATGCCCTTCATATTTGAAAACTTAGTGGGGAACAACTCCTAATATTCATGCAAGAGATTCGTTATCTTGCAGACTATATCTTCATCCAAGTAATCTCTTATTGCTGCGTACTTCAGTTCATCCTCTAGCCCTATATTCACCTTCTTCGTCTTCAATGGCTTCATTATATCAGACATTTCTATCTCAAGTCCATTTATTTTGGGGTGACTTTATGATTCTTTGATGTCAATATTGTGGGGATCTTCATCCTCTTCGGCATTGCAATTATAGCATTCCATTACATTACATATTTGTGTAGCCCATTCAGGTTGCCAAATAACTTGAACTTCATTCTCAAAAATATTATTCTTAACTATATTCAGAGTTGCATCCATATGTGGATAGTCATCTTCAAATCTAAATGTCACTATAAATCCATCAACCATTTTTTTCCAACTAGCAGTACCATGTTGAATCTCGGTTTCCAAATATCAATTCTAAGGAATTGTCTGTAGGGTATGGATGAAGCCATGCACCCATTCTTCTCACGGATTTTCCCCCAAGCTTCTGTACAAAGCTGTATGTGGTCTCTAGGATCATTCTGGCCATCATACTTGTCTGTGAGCTCTATTTCTACTTAACCAAACCTTACCCGCATCAACCTTCTACACTTTTTCCAATCTCATATATTCTTCTTATGTGTACCCCACCATCTAGCAAGAGTAGCCCTTAGTGCTTGATCCAGAGCTAACAATCTTTAACATTAGGTGTTGGCTTGTTGGGGCCTGACCAAGGTTGAAAGGTGATTTAGCCAAACAAATCCCAGTACTACTGGCCCTTTCAGCAATAGTCCATGGAGCACGGATTGAGTTCTCACCCGAAGTAGTATGGGAGGGTGCTAGAACTAGTTTCCACACCCTGGAGATGTCTGACGAGTTCAAGTGGTCCACTGTTCGTCCCTACGCACACGTCATTATGCGCACTTACCCGTACCTCACAGCCTAAGATGTTGCCTTCGTGCAGCCCTACTCGGGGGTTGAACGCTGTTATTACCCAAGTCCTTACTAGTATCTATTGTTAGTTGATTAACTTAGCCTACTTGTATGCGTTAAGTTATACTTAGCAATATAAATCATTCATACAAGCGCGCACAGTAAATAAACAGTATAATTGCAATTTCTATTAAACAAGTAATAACCCAAGAACAGATACATGGAGTTAAGATAAAATTTCTCCTTATTATTATCTTCCTCGGTTACAGACTCAACTTCACCCTGTGCACTCAGCTGTAGGGGTCTACGCACTCAGCTACGAACTACTAGGCCTTTGCGCACTCAGCGACAGAGCCTTCTCCTACTCTACGACCCAAGATACACTTAGACACTTAGACACTTGCTCTTCGCTTCTACTTTTACATCTATTTCTTCCATCCTTTTTACACTTAGAGCCTCACTCTATTTATACAATCCCATGGTCCGCGAACCATGGGTAGGCTGACATTACATTACAAGACTAGGGCAGAAAACCATGTGACTCTATCATACATTTCGCGCTCCATGGCCGCAATTCGCGGAGACTTTACAACAATATCGGGTCAAAACTTGGGCTTTGAGCCCCAAAACATGCCTTGGGGGATTCTATGCCCAACAGGCCCCCAACACAAACATCGTGACTTGCCCTCGAGTCACTCTGTCGGTGCAGTGATCTTGGCACGGAGTTCCTCCAACTGTTCTTGAACCCTACTGAGATCTACAATGCACTGAGCTACTGCTTGCTAAATTTGTTGCATCCGTTGTTTTGAGACCTTTGTGTCTGAATTGTTTCCATACATATGTATTAGTAGCTACTGCATATGTTTATAGTCCCGCGCCTTTGTCGGGCTCCTCGGAGCGCGAAGACTATGCTTCGGCCAACTAGTCAGATAGCTAGCCCACTCATGTAGGGTTTCAAGCGGCTGCCATTCACTTTGCCTGGGAACAGTTCTCCATTTAGTTTGACTAGCTAGACCGCACCTCCGTCTGTATCCTCCTTAACCACGTATGGTCCCAACCAATGCATTCTGAATTTTCCTGGAAATTTTTCAAACTTATTGTCGTATAGCAACACCAACCGTTCCTCCTCAAGTTCTTCCAATTGCGCAAGCCTTTCCTCCAGAGCTTTGCGATCCGTCATCCCTCTGAGCATTGCTATGTGCAGACTAGGTACGATATATTCCATTGGCATGATAGCTTCCACACCATAAACTAACCAAAAAGGTGTTTGTCCCGTCAGTTTCTTGCACGTTGTTCGGTAAGCCCATAGCACTACAGGGATGCGCAGGTCCCAATCACTTGGCTGCGTGTTCCACACTTTGGTCAGCGCAGTCTCTAGTATTTTATTAATGCTTCTATAGTCCCATTGGCTTGTGGGTGATACGATGTAATTTTCTGGTGATACACCTGGAACTCTTCTATGAGCGCGCTGATGGTTTCGTTCAGAAAATGTGTTCCGCGATCACTCATTAAGATTTTTGGAGAGCCAAATCAAGTCAACACATTTTCAAACAAAAAATTTGCAGTTGTAGCAGCCATGCAGTCTTTGACCAGCTGTGCTTCTGCCCATCGTGTCAGGTACTCTGCTGCGGTGATGATGTAGTGCGCGCCCATCTTTCCCTGAGGTTTGATAGGTCCCACAAAGTCAATTTCCCATTTATCAAATGACTGCAGTGTCATTTGTGGATTCAACGACATGTCATCCCTCTGCAATGGTTTTCCAATCCTTTGACATATATCGCAAGCCTTACAAAACTTCAGAGGTAATTTAGCCAAACAAATCTCGGTACTACTGGCCCTTTCGGAAACAATCAGTAGAGCACAGACTGAGGTCTTACCCGAATTAGTATGGGAGGGTGCTAGAACTAGGTTTCCGCACCTTGGAGATGTCTGATGAGTTCAAGTGGTCCGTGATTCATCCCTACGCGCACCTCACTATGTGCACTTACCCATACCTCGTATCCTAAGATGCAGCCTTTTCGCAGCCCTACTCGGGGGTCGAACGATGTTATTACCCAATTCCTTACTAGTATTCCACTATTAGTTGATTAACTTAGCCTACTTGTATGTGTTAAGTTATACTTAGCAATATAAATCATTCATACAAGTGCGAACAGTAAATAAACAGTATAATTGCAATTTATATCAAATAGGTAATAACCCAAGAATAGTTACACAGAATTAAGATAAAACTTCTCTTTATTATTACCTTCCTCAGTTATAGACTCGACTCCACCCTGCACACTTAGCTGCAGGGGTCCGCGCACTTAGCTATGGACTACTAGGCCTCTGCGCACTCAACTGCAGAGCCTTCTCCCACTCTACGACCCAAGATACACTTAGACACTTAGACTCTTACCCTTCGCTTCTACTTTTCCAACTATTTCTTCCCTCCCTTTTACACTTAGATCCTTGCTTTATTTATACAATCCCATGGTCCACAAACCATGGGTAGGCCGACATTACATTACAAGACTAGGGCGGACAACCCTGTGACTCTATCATACATTTCGCACTCCGTGCCTGCAATTCGCGAAGACTTTACAACAATATTGGTTCAAAACATGGGCTTTGAGCCCCAAAACATGCCTTGGGGGGATTCCATGCCCAACATTCGAGTACCCATCTTTCATAATATTTAAAAAAACTATTTATATTACCCAAACCATCATACAAAGTTAAATCGCATACTTCATTTGTCATACAATGCACTGCTTTAGTAATCCTTGCACATCGTCTTGTAGAGACTTCATGAAACCTATTTTGCTAGTCTTCCAATTCCTCTTCTGAGTCTGAAGTGAAGGAACTATCTTGCTCCCAAGTTAGTTTTCCATCTGTAGTATGGTTAATCCATTCTTCCTCTTTCGTTATTATCCTATAAATGTTGTTGATGTCTTTTGCGTTGTACTCTTCTCTGACAGGTTCAGTATATCTCGCTCCCTGCTATGGATCTAATGGCACAATAACTCTCATATAATTACTTTCAAATATCATTTACCTTTTCTTCAAGTTAATTGTAGACACAAATATCAAATTCCCAATCCAATCCAAGCAACACGGGGTAGGGATTACTGTCATCCACAATCTCAATCACTTTGAATTCAATGGTAGTGCGCACTCCATTAATGTCTATTGTGATACCTAATAATATTCGTAGAGGGACAATCTTCTGTTGATTCACCATCTTCAGCTGGATAGTTGACCATTGTGGTTTCGTCTTACCCATCAATTCCCACGTTTTCTTCGGCAAGACATTGGCATTAGATCCTAGATCCAAGATAACCTAATCCATGTCATATTCCCCAATCTACATTGTAAGCCTCATTTCCTTTCCAGTCTGCTTCTTGTGTCTATGTAGATTATTCACTACATGCATCTCACTCAATGGTACCTCTTTAGGAGCACAAGAGTCTATCAATTCATGCTATCCTTCTACGACCTTCTGATTTCTCAACAACTTCATGCAAGTATGTAGAAAAGACTCCAAAATATTCAGATCCACATCTTTTGTCGCAACCAGTACTATCTCACAACTATCCTTCTGAGTCAGCTGTGTGGTAGAGGTCAAGGCCCCATCATCCATAAATCTTTGCCTCACCTCCATGAATACTTTATTTTCCTTTAGGATATCAAATTTAGGAACTTTTTTAGTAGTTTTTCTTACCCATGTAGCTTCAACTTCCTTTTCCCATTGGCTTTATCATTTTCAATCGCAGCTCTACTTCTTGTTACAATGTTGATGCACAGTTGATCCTCCCTTGTCTTAACAGTCATCATTTGGATATTTGTTGTAGGTTTCTAGTTTCTTTTCTCCTGCATCTTTATAATAATGACAAGGCATTCTTCTATCACATGATCAAAAGACTTACAGTGGCTACATGTTCTCGTAGGGTTCTGATAGTCTCTTGCAAAGTGTCATGCATGTCCACAGTTATAAAAGATAATCTAGCTACATTCTCAACTAGCGTGTTGGCCTAGCTCCTTGTGTTTAGGTCCTTTAGCTTGAAGTCTATAAGCATCAGTAGTGCGATCCATCATAAATTCATAACTTCAAAAAATTTTCTCATCATGGCCTACTGATCTACAAAAGTTACAAAACAATTGCTTCAGGTTCTACACATACTTCTGTAATAGGTAGAAATCTTCAGAGAGATGTTGGCCTCTCATTCTACAAATCTCACACCACAGACATGGGTTTACCAGATTAGGTGCTCCACTTGCCAGATAATTTCTAAACACAGGGCATTGATCCTTATAATGGCCCTCTGCTTTGCATTTTATACACAATACTTATAACCTGCTTTCTTTACCTTTCTTGAGATCCTGCAATTCCAAGGTCAGATTGGCTAGTTGACTCTATACCTATTGTACTCCTGCATGACTATCTCCAATCGGTGAAGCTTCCAACTTCATCGCAATCTCTAATTCTTTAGCTTGAGTCACAATTTTTTGCTACGTCAAAGGTAACCTAATATGTGGTAGTAGTGTGGCTATGAACCATTCTTTATGTTGTTCTGGAGGTATATTAAAGCTTACTTGACCCATCAACACCATGAATCATTGAACCAACTCCCATACATATTCAGTCATTGCCTGTTTAATTACTTTTAGCTTTGTGATGGACTCTGATTATGATTTCGACTTCTTGAATTTTCATACCAATGATTTCTTAATTTCATCTAACAAAGCAGTCGGGTTAGTCATAGATTATTTCATATACCAGGTTAGCGCTCTTTCTCACAGCGACGTGATGAGTTACGCCTTCTTTACATCATCATCAGTGATTTGTATTACTATCCATATTGCATCATCTGCAAACTAGATTGATTAGAATCCTCTAATCCCAATCCTTTAAAAATAGGCAGCATAATGTCATCAACCATTTTCATTTTTGGGGGGCTAGGTGGATAGGGAGGGGGATGGGGTGTAAGGGGGTTGGATGGATGGGGAATCCCAAATACACCCTGATTCTTCTCAAATCCTAACTTTGGTGCACTTTCAGGAAGGGCGTGGGAATGTCATGGGGTTGTAGGGTTACTTATTGCTTCTTCACTCTCAGATCCTCCTAACAAGGGGCTATAGTTAGTCTCAATAAAATTCTTCAGATTTTTTCTATACCGTTTAAAACTTTGCGTAGACCCTAGCTCAAGGTTATTTCCTCTTCGTCCAAACATTAATCTGACTGCATTCATAGAATCCCCTTTTCACATAATAACATCTTGATTAATATATTAAAATATCTTAAGTACTTACCTCGTGGTCCTTTGAAAAATATTCGTTCAACTTCATTATAGGACATGATCTCATCTATCATGAACTCAATCATAAATCTTCCCAAAATGCTATCGATCCAGAAATCAATAGCCCTTGACATACTGTTACTGACGTTCTTGAGTTGTTGTATCAATTCAAGATTCAACTTCTTAGGTTCATTGTTCTTCAAACAAGTCTTATGCTCGGTCAACTTAGATACCCACTTGTACAATTCAATGTGGAATGAACCAAAGAAGATTTCATATTGCTCTTCAAAGATATACTTTTGCAACTAGTCTTCAACTGATAATCAAGGGTTTATGTTCTCTTTTTCCGCAAATTCTCTTTCTTTTTGTTCAATCCACTCCTGGATTTATTTCTTCGACAAACAATAAAACATATTCCATAAGCAAATTCTAGTCCTGATAATGGAACCATTTTTCGGTTTAAAGGGGCTTGACCCAGGTTCACAGTCTACTACGCACCAACAAAAACCTCAACCACTGGCCCTTTCGGTAACGACCTGCAAGAAGACCGGAGTCTCACCCGAATTGGTTACGGGAGATTGTGGAACCAAGTTTCTACAGCCAAAGGGATATGCGCGCTATGGTGTCCATGTGTTCACATATGTCCTATATATTCCTACAACTTCACATACATCAATAACTTCGCGTTGATGATTAACCTTACATATTGGTACTTAACGCATAGACATAACATAAAATAGTATAACATGTATTGTTTCACATAATTCAGTAAAAAGCATGCAAAATGATATCAATAACAACAGAGAATGAAAACAAAAAGATACATAATACTTCGCAAACAATTCTTCTTTCTTAATAAGGATCTTCAATACATTCTCTTCCTTGACCTGTGCACCCAGCTGCAGGTGTTCTATGAACTCAGTTGCAGACTCTTCAAGGCCTTCGTGCACTCAGCTACGGAGCCTTCCCAAAAAATATAGACTCAAGACAAAGAATACGAATAATCTATACTTAGTTAGTTATATTTCACAAAGTATTACATGTTCTTTATATAGGCTTCCTTACTACAAGGCCATGGTCCACATACCATGGATTCGACAAAAAAATGCACTAATACCTTAAACCCGTTACAAAATAAGGGACTTTTGACCCACCCCAAAGCCCCTAAATAGTACGTGATGAATGAAACTTCGCCAGCTTCGTGCGCTTCTCTCCTCAAAATTCAGAGTCTTTGACCCAAATCTTGGACCAAGTTGGGCTACGCCCAACAGCCTCAATGTGTGAACATGACTAATTCTAATCAGGGGAAATATCTTGAAATACATTCTTGTTCCTTCATAACAAAATGCCCCAACAAACCACTAATGGGAGATTATGAAGTTTGATAGAATGGCCATTATGCCACCAAGAATTCTAAGAAACCTCTATAGTATCACCCTGTCACCTAATGTTAATAGCTAATGACTGATAAATTTGATTCCATATGAGGTAAACAATAGGGCATAACACAAAAAGATGATCTATAGTTTCATAGTTGTTCTTTCATAAATAGCATTGGGAGGGGCCTTGAAAAGATCATCGCTGTAAATTATCCTTAGTTGGTATCTTGTTGTTTAACAAATACCACATAAATAGTTTCACTTTTGTAGGGGATTTGAGTTTCTAAATTAAATGCCACCACTATTCTTTGTGCTCTGGCTCATGATCCGAGTAGATGAATAGGTAGCCTTCCTTGGGGGTGTATCTCCCATGCATGGATATAGCCCAAATCATCTCATCCTCTTGATCTTTGATCCTAACATGTGTCTTCATGAATACATTGATGGATCTAGTCCAGTCTTGTCCCCACTAATTCAGGGTCATCAATTCCTATGCTTATTTCCAAGACTAACTAAAAACCGATGAATTTTCCGAGTCTGCAACTTGAGATAGGTATTTGATGCCAGCATAGTCCGCAAAACGTGTAAGATGTTGGGGGAGTATGTGGGCATTCCCACATCTAGCCCATGCATCCTTTCCAATTCAGACACTCTCACTAGACCCTATATGCCAAGCCAGTCCATATTTAATGACAAAAATGGAGTGTATAATAGCCCTCGAGATGGCAGAGATGTCTGGCCTGCTTCTTCTAGGAATACAGACCCATTTCAAAATCGAGAGGGGGTATATATATTTATAGTACACAACGTCCTTCCATAAGCTTGTGGTAGTGAGTAATTTCCATCCCATTTTGGTTGTGAGTGCTTTAGAAAATCAACCGAAATTTTTCATCCCCCATCCACCCCACTTCTTAGGTTTGGAAATCGGATGCCACCTTACTTATGCAAAGGTCTTGCCCTCCTTGTTCCCTCTTCATAAGAATATACAACAAATCTGTTGTATTCTGTTAATGATGCCTTTGGGAATCTAATCTAATGCCATCCAATAAACCAAAATGGCCTCCAATACTGACTTAATAAGAACCAATCTCCCTGCCTTGGATAAGCAACGATGGTATGATATGCTAATTCTAGCTTCGATCTTGGCCACCAACCATATACAATTTGCTATGAGGCATTTCTTGGGTTTGAGCCTAAATCCCAAATATCTAAGTCCTTCTTCAAAGCCAATTTCCTATAAGGAAATATCTATTGTGCATATACACTCTCCTGTTGTGTACAATTTGCTGAAGAAATGGTGAATTTTTTAGGATTGGTTTCCATTCCCATAGCCTTGCAAAAGGTGGAAAAGATATGCTGAAACTTGAAGAGTCGCGAATGGATCCATCAATAAATATGAGAATTTCATCAACAAAAATAAGATGACATAGGGTAGTGGAATTAACCAGTTTAACTCGATGGAGACTCCTAGATTTTTTAGCTTCTAATATAAGTCTACTCAGACCTTCCATAATTAATAGAAAGAGAAAAGGCGATAATGGAAACCCTTGTCTAAGACCTCTCTCAACATGAAAGAAATTCAATGCTGCACCATTAATCAAAACGCTATAAGAGATTGAGGTGATACAGTAAATAACCCAGTTAACAAAGGTATGTGGGAAACCTAGATGAGTTAGATATATATCCAACTAGCTTTGTCAAAGGCTTTGGAGAGATCGATATTGAGAATAATGCTTCTCATATTATTTACTATTATAGAATGTTTCCTGGGCGGTGCTAATGGCTTCATGGATCTCTCGATGGTTTAGGAAGGAAAATTTCTCCTTAGAGATGTGTTGGGATAAGATGGGCTTAATGCGACTGACAATGATTTGGAGATGGTCTTTTATATACAATAGCACAGGGAAATGGGCCTAAATTCATCAAATGAAAGTGGCTTATCATTTTTGTGGATCAAGTAAATGAAAGTTCAGTTGAAGGCTTCATACATTTTTCCATTGATCCTATAGTTTTCTATAATTGTAAGGATATCCTGTCCTATCAGTTCAAATAAATTCAAATAAAATTCGACGGGCCATCCATCCAGACCCGGACTCTTATCCTTCTTGAACCATTTCACCACTACCTCTAGCTCCCCCATAGTAACAGGTTTATTCAGTTTCTCATTCCCATCTTCATCAAGAAACCAAAGAAAATCTTTGGCCACCATAAATATCTTGGTTATTTATGCTTCACAAGGGCACTAAACAGTTGGCCAAAATGTCGGATGCCCATATCATCCAACTTGTTGAAGGATTGTGCCTCTTGACCCCCTTCATCATTAAGTGACCAAATCGTGTTTATGGCCTTACTTCCTCTAGCACATTGCTGAAAGAACTTTGTGTTATCATCACCTGTTTGAAGCCAGATGGCTTTGCTCTTAACTCTCCATACTTCTTCCTTTTGTCTTCTGATTTTGAGTCTCTCTCCTTCAAGCCGCGACAGGTGGAGCTTGGAATCCATGGATATAAATCCATTATTGCATGAATCCTCAAATCTGGCTAGTTCAGATTCAATCTCACGAAGATATGCTTCATCCCTCTTTTTATTTTCCTTGGCCCATCTATCATTATTTGTTTAAGTCTACTCAGATTACTACTTATGACTTCTGTCGAATATATTTCACTTACCTGATTGTAAGCGATCCATGTGTCTTTTACTATACAATGAAATTCCTCCTCTCTTAACGAGGAATAATTGAATTTGAATGGTACCTTTGGCTTGGGAGATGATACCATGATTTCTAGGAAAATTGGAGAATGATCTGAAATACCTCCTGAGCCTACGCATTGCCTTATCATGTCGATATTCTTTAGTAAAGGTGCCCTAATGAGGAATCAGTCCAGTCTTATGGCAAGCATAGCATCACCCATCCTTCAATTTCTCTAGGTAGGCTGAACCCGGGCAACTTCAATGTTGAGTAAATTGGAATGGTGCAAGAGCTGCTCAAAGAAATCAGTGAGGGAGTCTACCTATGCATGGCTTCCCCATGATTCAGCATGACCTATTGAGAAGTTTAGATCTCCTCCCATAATAATATTGTCGCTCATCATAATAGATGCTCCCATTAAGTCCTCCTAGAATTCGACCTTATTGTGAGAGGGGCCATAAATATTTACCATCCTAAAAGTTATTCCCAATTCCTCTGAGAAGACATCTGTAGATAAGGCCCCTTCCCGCCCCCAAACATTTTCTATTCTCATCGTTTTTTTATTGATACTAGTCGCGCATCCACCTGAGCTACCCCAAGATTCCAATGCATAAAAAGTCCATTTGGGGACAAGGGAATTCAACTGGTTAGTAATGTTTTCACCATCTCCAAAGGTCTCCTCTAGGAAAATGACATCCAGTTTTTTCCAGTTCAAACAACCACCACAGGGTTAGTTTTTTGTCGAGGCTAGCCAAACCCCAACAATTAAATGATAACCACTTCATCTGGGAATCATTGCAAGGTTTCCTTTTACTCCAAGAACTTGATCAATAAGAATTTGTATACCACTTTCCACTTCTACCCGAGCCTTATGAATGGATTTTGAGATATTCTAGTGTCTGCCCCTTGATGGATTGGGACACTTGTGGGGCGGGAGGTTATTCCAATGTCACATCACAACACATGGGAGTGCTTGGCAGGGGATAAGGAACATAGATTGTACCTATGGCTAGTGCTACTATTAGATGTGGCAAGATCACAATCATTTACCAGTAAAAAAGGCCCATCCAGAGTGGTCGAGGAGGGAGATGGACAACAAATAGGTGTTGATACCAAGGGACAAGTAATGGTGTTCAGATCGCATATAGATAATGTCATCCTAGAAAATGACAAATATGTTGTGGAATGTACCGAAAGTAAATTATGAAAATGTATAACCAGGGAAGGGAGAGAGAGTTCAGTACCTAGAAGAAGACTAGATCCAGAAGAGTGTGAGCATGTAACCCTTGTTGAAGAAGGTCGATATGTCGACTCCTGTGAACTTTTGATGGTGTCCCTTTTTAACAACTATGTTATTTTTTGTTTGTTTTTAGCGACATCCACCATCCTGTTTGCCTCTAACCCACACCCCTTCCTTCCTAGCCACCGGGTTCCCAGCTCTATTTTCCTTAGAATTCATTGGACACTCTTTGAATAGATGGCCAACCTCATGGTACCTCCTACATCTAAATGGAACACCTTCGTAATCCAAAATCTACAACCTGGTTTGTCCACTATACTTGAGCTTCATACTTTCCACCAACCCATCTCTGGTGTCCATGTGAATAAGGATAAGCACAAATGCTATCTTCCCAGTCTCAATGAATGATTTATCACGGTCCAAGTAAATTCCCACATCATCTCCGATACATTGAAAGACATCCTCTGAACCATAATGGAGAGGGAGTCCTAGAATTCACACAAAAATTGTTCCCACACCCATATTTTCCTTATCAGGGTCAAAAAGCAGCGACCACCGGTTCAACATAACTGGCACCATCTCAATATGCCAGAATTTCGACAGAACCCAATTGGCTTGTTCAGGATGAGAGAAACCTGGAGCAAACCAACCCCTTGTCATAGTCATGACATTAGGCAAATAATCAAGTATGTGGCCCCAAATCTCCACAAGCAATTTTTGAGTCGCGTCACTATATAATTTCATCCTCTCACCCTACTAACCAGGACAGTTCATGTTGTGTCCATTACATGAGCCATTTTTATACCTTCACCAAATACCAACAGTTGTCCTCGCTCCCTAACCTTGGCACTTTTATATTTTTTGTTGGATTTCTTCTAAGAATCCTCCTCCAAAAGACCTACTCCATGAGTCACGCTATCCTTTTCCTTTAAAACCCTATTTCCATCTTGGCCGGCTTCCAAAATTATACGTGGTGCTCCTTCAAAGCATCTAGAGGTCTTCACCAAGTGGGGAGGCCTCACCTCCTGAGAAGCATGCTTTGCCTCAACTATCCTCAACTACCCTACCGCCTCCAATCGAAAAACTTCTGAGACGACTATATGTTCACTTACCCCGACCACCTCTGTCTGATACGTAGAAGATTCACTAAGGCCCGCTGCTAAACTAAAGAGATGATCCTGCTCGCAAAGATGTGTCTCAAATGGTGAGGGGATTGAGAGGACCAACTGTGGTTGACTCAGAAAACGAGTCTAGAGAACCAACAGTATCGGGTACCGAATCGATGGGCTCAAACCCTAATGTGGAGAATGAAAACTCCCTAGCTTCTAGGGCACGGTTATATGTAGCAACCTAAACAATCGGTTCCCCTACATTAACTGGTCGATTCATATTGGCTTGCTGAGCTGGATCCTCTGTCTAGATCGATATGGAATCTATGGATTCAGAGGAAAAATCCACTAATTCCTCCTCCATCTCAGCAAAAGGGCCCTGAAGGGGATCAAGCATCGAAACAACTGACAGTGAAAAGTCTCTCGGAAGTGCGAGCCCTCACCTCCAAAACAAATTGCAGGTCTGAGAGCATGCATTTACCCCACCGCGACCACCTCCACCAGGTGCGGCCTCCACTGCAGTCTTCTATTGATACCCTATCGAAACCCTATCTTCTCACCAACCTTCGTAGAACAACTCGGCCACAGAGCCATCTATATCTATATCTATATATATAACCCCACCACGACCACCTCCACCAACTACGGCCTCCACTGCAGTCTTCTATCGATACCCTATCCAAACCCTATCTTCCCGCCAACCTTCATAGAACATCTCGGCCACAGAGCCATCTTGCTTCCCTCGGGAACCCATATTCATGTTTGTAATTTTATTATGATTAATTAATTTATTTTAAAATTTGATATGTAAATTGTCATGAATATTATAATATTCTATCATCTAATTTATTTTTCTTTTAATTTAATTTTTTTCATTAATAATTTAATATTAAAATAATGGAAATAATATAAATTTGAAAATGAAAGAACTAGCAAATGAACACATGAATATAATATGTGACGAGTAAAATATAATAAGTAAGAAATCCTAGCTAGAAAATGTGAAACCCTATGTTTTACTATTTTTCTTCAGTTATGAAAATGTAAATGTAAAGAAGAGAAACTAGCTATAGAGTAACCTACTTTTAAACAATCTGGATAGAAGTGAGTATTGTGAGAAATTTTATTAATTTAAGAAAAAGAAAAAAAATACGATTCAATTAAAAATGTAATAAATAATAAAAATAATAAATCAATTCAATTTAATTTATTGTATTGTAATTTTATTTTTATTAACAAAATTATATAAATATTGTTTAAAGAAAAAATCCATAATACACCTATCACATTCAAATTATAATGGTTGATATTCATAATTAATAAACTTATAAAAAGTTTAAATTAAGAAAATTATAAAACATTTAAAAGAAAAAGGCCAAAAATATATATTTATGTTTGTATTATTATAGTTTTAATAAAATAAAAAGCACTAATATTTTTATCGATATAAAGATGGAAAAAATAAGCCCGTGGGGCATAGAATAGATGATGATGGGGTGTATTGTTAAGTCACTCTATGATGTGAAGGTCATCAGTTCAAAACTTCGTGAGAAAAACTCCAGTCATGTTAAGGGTTGGTGTGGCCCAGGCTAGGTGTGATCCCCATGTAATTTTGATGATTTAGATACCCTTGACTCATTATTTCTTAAGCCATAGGTCAAGCTTGATGCAATGCTTGATGAATGTAGACCACTTGACAAACAAACAAAAAAGATGTGGAAAATAGATAAATGTAAATATCATTATGATGCAATACATAAGGTTCTTTGTGACATGTGAAACTTCATTCAACCTCCTTCGGAAGTCTCTTTCATAAGGTAAGGAGTTTAATGGCATATGCTGGGGCTGGTAAAATTTATATTGGGCCTATTGAGTGGAGGTTGCTTGTTATTAGTTTGAGCTGTTGTAGTTTGGCTGGGTTCTTCGGCTCTCGGGTATTCTTGGAGTGGTGGCAATTTCAACGCCACTGCTCCATCCACTGTGTTCGCACTTCAAAACCTAAAAGTTCACCTGTTGATTCCCATTTCTTCGCTCTTGTTTGCGGGTTGCGGGCTTTTTTGCAGGGAAGGGTGGTTGGTTCTGGGTTCCTTTCTAGTGGTTCTCTGTCAATTTCCATCCAAGTGTCTTCCATGGTTGAGGTGGTGCTTGGGGCCTTCACTCGCGATGATTCTTCTGTTATTCCTCGTCCCTCCTATCTTATCTCTTCTCTCTGTGTCGCTTTCTTGTTGGGGGGCTCTCTCCTAGGTTTCGGGGTGGAATTCGATTGTTAAAGGTGGTAGCGGGGTTTTGGTTTGGTCTGCTTCATGTGTGGTCAAATGCTCGGTTGCTTGCTTGTTTAATGGGTGATTTTCATTAGTTCTTGAAGGTTTCTAGAAGGCCTGGTGGTGTTGGCTCTAGTTAAGCTCTCAGGGTTCTAGGACCTGGGGTGTAGACATGCGGCCCACAATTATGGCCACTAGTGTTTCCCATGTCTGTGAATAGGTAGAGGTGTTGGTCTAGCTAGTGTGGAATGCAATTGTGGTTGAAGTCTTCTATTTCCTGGTCTATGGGTAGCAGTGGTCAGTTTCGCAGCAGTGGTTGTTGATGGTTATTTCGGGGTAGGAGTCAGGTCTTCACCGGCGATCGATTTGGTGGAAGGGTTTACAATGTGTAGTGGGTCTTGTCTTGGCGATGCCCTCCTATGTTGTTATCATGCGTCTCGTTCCACGGATCTTTTGCTCCCAGTCCCATAAGGCATGCATCTCGACAAACCAGAGTAGCTCGGGCAGATTGTTAGAGGTGTCGTGGGGGGGTAGGAATGCTAGAAGCTTCAAGCAAGGAAGGAGCACCATAAGTGGTGTGGTCATAGCGTTGGATGGAGCACGAGTCTACAGGGCGGTTATGGGCTCTAAGCAGGGTGGTTTTGCGGTTCAAGGCCATGGAGCAGGCATGCAAGCACTAAGTAGCAGGTCCGAGCTTGCAGGTCTTTCGGGCGTTCTGTTGTTGGTTGGTCAACTAGTCCCGCGACCCTTCGTAACATGTTCCAATCTGTTCTGGAGTGTCTAGAATCTTATGACGGGACCAGAAAGGAAGAGCATGAGGTGTTCATCGCCACACTTAATCAGCTGAATTAATTTCAATGCCATGTTAAAGAAATGATTGTAGTAGTTTGGCAGGGGAAAAACTTACTAAAGGAAAAGGTCGAGAAGCTGGAAATGTGGTTGGCTCACTTTGAGCAACATGTTGGTTGTTCATATCGCCCTCCTTCCTGGCCATCCTTAAGTCGATTGCACATTCCAGGAATATTCGGGAATCCGACGAACATGGGTGCGGTCAATTTTTTGACCACGCTCATGTCCGTCGGATTCTCGAATATTCTGAGAATCTGCAGTCGACTTAAGCACACCGCTCCTCCACCTCTAAGGACTGGGCCAGATAATCCAACGTCAATTACTTCTAATGACTGAATATAAGCACTAGTTTCCTTCTGGTTTTGTCTGTCTTTTGGTGCTTTTGGCTTGTTAGGCTTTGGACTACGGATCTGCTTCTCTTCCCATTTCTTTGTAATATGGTGATAGCATTGGTCAATAAACCCGTTCAGGGTGAGACCACTTACATTTTAATACCTACATATTATTCTTTTGATGAATGAATATAATCTTAACTTACAAAAAAATGTTATCATATACATATATCCATATAAATATTGACTTTTTTGTTTAATTATTTATTTTTATATCACCTAGATAAAATCGAGGTGACTAATTTGTTTTTCTATGTTATCAAAATCAACTCATAATCAATGTAAAGTTTTGCTATTATTAATAATATAGGTAAAAATTCAATCTTTTATATTTTTAGTTTTAACCTAAAGATCTCAATTTACAGTTACTGCAATATAAACTTTAAAATCTATTTTTATTTATTTACTTAAATAATTATTAGTAGAATGAAGGTTTCTATGGACTCTTTAGGTCTTTCTGTTGCGTTCTGGATGCTCCTCTTCGTCGTTTGCAGAGTGTTTAAAATGATGATTCAGAAGGCGTGTTCATCATAGAACCCTTTTGGGAAATTTGGTGTGCCAGAAACGCTATTATTTTTTGTGGCCGTCATTTCGACATTGGCTGCATTTGTACTCGTATTTGTGCTCTTTTCCATGAATATCTGCACGAGTCATTGAAGATTACAAAGCAGGTCAATCTCTGGGCTGGTTATTTTGATGGTGCATCCTAACATGGACGATGCGGCTGCAGGGCAGTCATTTGGATAAGTTCAATTGTTGAGTTTCAATTTTATTGGTACCGAGGTCAAGGCACTAACACACCAGAGCTGAAGTAATCAATCTATGGGGGCTATTGTACACCATAAGGTCAATGTAGATTGACAAAATTTCTCTTTTGGGAGATGCGAAAATCATCATTTGATTGGATTAATGGTTGGGCAAATCTTGTCACTCACAATATGGAAAAATTGGTTGCTTGGCGTTGAGAATTTGAAGAAAGCATTTATTAACATCTATTATGATTATTTCAACAGGATGTTCAATAATGTGGTGGATGGACTTCTAAAAAGATGGATGAAAAAATTGGTAAAAAATTGGTTGCTTCCCTTTGAGAATTTGAAGAAAGCATTTATTAACATCTATTTTGATTATGTCAACAGGATGTTCAATATTGTGGCAGATAGATTTTTAAAAAGACGAGTATTAAAAAAATTGTGTTTTAGCCATGAGACCTCGATCAATTAAACTAATTTTTTAGACTCCAATTTTATTTAAACATACTTGACAACATCCTGCTTCTAGCATACATCTAGAATCCTCCTTCCACCCTCTTCCCTTATCTAAATTAAATTTATACATCAAATTCATACTTTCTTACCTTGTCTAAGTTAAATTTTATTTATCTTTATTCCAAAGAATAAATTAAAAGACTCTTTTTTTTTTTTTGGGTATACTATGAATATTTTACTGGTCAAATATAAAAGAATAATTGATTTTTTAAATATTCCAAAATTTGATAAACAAAAAATAAATTAATTATTTAACTTAATTCATAGTTATTAGATTCCAATACATTCTCTTAATTATAATCTAAAATTCAATCTACCAAGATCAAATTTATTTAAATAAAAAAATTAATACATAACATAAAATTAAATAACTAAAAATAATTACACATTAAAAATTTAATCTTTAAATTTATATTGGCAAAAATATTTCGTAACAGCGTAGTTATTGCAACTGCAGGTTGGGGAACAACCACCCGTTTATCGTATTTGCATGATGTGGAAATGACGGTCAATTATAGTCGCACCAGTTTTGAATGCTGTTTATCCCGCGCTACGCCACCCTCCATTCCGTGCTGTAGGAAGCGCCCGTAAAAGTGTCCGATGCACGCGCGATCAACGCGGTCGGCGAAAGCCGCCCGGAGCTTCTGCTTATAATGTTTTCCGTATCATTTCAGAGGAACCCAACAGTACCAGTACCAGTACTTCAAATTCGTGAGTATACCTACTTCTTAAAGCCCACAGTGTAAAGTTTCTAATAACATGTTGTGAGTAATTTTTGTCCAACCACCTGTATTAGAGGTTAATATAATTTTTAATATAAATAAATGAAATTAGATATTACATATGTTCAAAATATAAATTACAAATGGATAATTAATTAAATCAAACCAGATTCTAAATTGTAATAATTACTAATATGTTGTATTGTGTAAAATATAAAACTTTAAATTTGATAATTTTATACTTTCCTCCGTTGACCGCTATAATATTTAAGTCTCCATGTTTCAACAACCGAGAGCTACTCATTATTGATGGGCACGTTCTTGGCAGAGTCCGTCTCATCTCCAACATGGCAGTGCGGAGACAGTGTACAATCCTTGCTGCCCATGGGCGGTGGGAAAACGTGGCGGGCATCATAGGGTAAGGGCTACCCACTATGGAAGAGCTCTGTCTGACACTAAGAGAGACCTGCATTGACAGCGACATAGGAAGGGGTGAGGAATGCATTGGAGGACATATCCAATTCATGTTTGTATCCATAGGCCGTTCACGTCATGTGTATGTGGCATCTTTATAAGGCGTTGAAGTTATTAAAACAGTTCCTCAACGTTGTACTTTGCAGAATGATGTTTATGGTTTATTTAAAAAAAATAAAGATTTATGAAGTTATTTATCTTTAAATTATTAATATATTTTAGAATAGTGTATGGTGGTTAAAAATATATCATTTACTTATTAAAATAAAAATGTGAAAATTTTATTTTCAATAAATAATTTACAAATAAAAATATAAATTCACTTTATATATATATAAATTAAAATTAAAAAATATAAAGTTTGTTAATTTTCCTGTATGATGGTAATGATATAAAATGCAATTTTTTCTCCTAAAAAAAATTCACCATATGAATGGACGAGTTACATGATCCAAGTTAGGACTTTGATTTTTACCATAAGAAATTGAGTACATAATGAATGGTCAAAGTTGGTGGGGGAGCTTACTCCCTCCAACAGTTTGGCAAGGACAACTTAAAAAATACAACAATTTCTTAAGGTCTTTCTAAGAATTTAGGTAACAATGCAATTCAAGAATTGGATACTTTTGTAGGTTTAGCGTGGTAAATATGTTATGTCCATGTCATTGTTTTCCTAAAACCAGGTAGGACTCTAAATTTAAAGTGAAATGTAGTAAAATTGTTGATTACGGATTGATTAGGAAGTTTCTGGATATATGGCCATTAGAGAAAACCCTAATTTGGTGGATCCATGTTAGGTCGCTATACTACTAGTGTAACCCCTTATTGTTATTAATACAACCCCCTTATTATATTGTTTTGCCCATGTAGTCCCCATATTGTTATTATTGTGCCCCATAGAAGCCCACTATTGTTTTTTTTTTTTCTATGTAAAGGCTATTCTATTAAGATTAAAAAGAGAAAAAATATGTACAAAGAGGTTTGAACCTCTGAGGGGGCCGTAGCCAGCCCTCGGTCAAAAAATCGTTGCAGATATTGCAGAAGCCCACTATTGTTATTATTGTGCCTTTACATTATTATTTTTATGTCAGCTCTGATTATAATATGACCGCTTAGACTCCTATATATAGAAAGGAGGTATTGTCATTTGTATGATCCAAGAATTGTTCATTTGTGTAATGAAAAGGAGGTTGCCCCCTCGAAGAGGCTAAATTCCGAGTTTATATTTCTTTTCTATCTTTTTGTGAGTTGGTTTCATAACAACTAGTATTAGAGCTTTGGATTCTAGGGTTTCGCTACTCCAAACAGGTCTTCATAGAATTTTTTATATAACTTTGTTTCTACGAGTTTAAGAAGGTATAAGAAAACCATTTGAGACAAAATTGTTCTGAACCTCGGGTCCAAATTTCAGATCTTGTTTCGCTATATTGTCAGAGATATGATCTCAGGAAGTTAGGGTTTTTGTAAGCTCTAGAATTCTGTCTCAAACAGGTCATCGTGGCATTTGCGCTATAATTGTTTTTCTACAAAGTTTCAGACTCTGAAATTAAAACCCATTTGAGCCGAAAACTTGGTGACGCTCAGGCCCGAATTTCAGATCTTGTTTTGTTATATTTTCAGAGATACAGTCCAAGAACTTTAGGGTTTCTGCAGGCTCCCGAATTACATCCCAAATAGGCGACCTTCGAAAAATCGTCATAACTTTTGCGTTGAGCATCATATTGAAATTTCATAAGAAGTTACAAAAAGAGGACAGACTATAGTTTTCTGTGTATTGGTTTCAGGTCCGAAGGTTGAAACAGTGACACGTGGAACTTCGTACAATTTCGCTCTACTGAACTAGTCTATAATCAGGTCATCGTGGGAGATTTGACATAACTCTTCCTTGCAGAATCCAATCTTGATCAGACTTGTGGGTTTAGAAAGAGGACTCGGAGTGCTACTGTAGGACGCAATTTAAGAACTTGAAGATCTGAAATTACAGAGTTACAGTCGTTTCAAGATCGAGCTCCTAAAATCAAGAAAATGTGATATGAGGAAGTTTGATGGCAAGGATCTGTTAAATTGGATACTACAGATGGAGCAATATTTTGATCTACATGAGATGCAGTTGTTACAAAAGGTACGTATTGCATATTTATATTTAGAACAAAATCAATTTTTATGGTATGAAGGGCTTTGTTCATGTAAACCACTTGTTACCTGGTCAATTTTCACTGAGGAAATGATACCACATTATGAGGATACAAAGAGAAACATCTTCTTTAGCCAATTGATAAATCTCAAACAAAAGGGTTCAATGGAAAAGCACATTGAGGACTTTCAAAAATTGAATATAAGGGTAAATGATATTCTAGAGAACCAAAGGATTGGCGCCTTCATAGGGACTTTAAAGGATAACATTAAACATGAGGTTCGTCTTTCGGAACCTGATTCATTGGAGAAGGCATTCAGGTTGGAAAGAAAAATTGAAAGCGAAATTATGGAAACAAGGAATCTCACCACTCATGACTATAATTATGGAAGTGTTTTTTCTCCTAGGCTTCCACAACCTACAAGGTTTACACCACAACAATTAGAAGAAAAAAGAGAAAAAGGGCTTTGTTACAATTGTGATAGAAAATACACTAAAGGTCATAAGTGTGCTAAGAAGAAATTATTTTACATAGCTTATGAAGAGGACAAAGAAAAGGATCAAGAAACATCAAAACAAGAGGATAAACACTGGGAACCAACCCCAGAGAAAGAAGAAATGAATCCAACCATATCTTGTAAAGCATTGGCAAGAATTACCACTCCTCAAACTCTCAAGATAGAAGGACATATCAAGAAGAAAAAGGTTCAGGAAGTGAAAGATCACATCAAGAAAGAAGAAATAAATCTGGCCATACCTTGTAATGCATTGGCCAGAATTACCACACCTCAAACTATCAAGATAGAAGGACATATAAAGAAGAAAAATGTTCAAGAAGTGAAAGATCACATTGAGCATCAAGAAATGAATCCAACCATATCTTGTAATGCATTGGAAGAAATTACCACTACTGAAACTCTCAAGATAGAAGGACATATCAAGAAGAAAAATATTCAAGCAGTGAAAGATCACATCGAGCATCAACAACAAGTTCTCCAAGTTTTAAAGAATAACGCGATTTTGGTGCAGAATCGAATCAAACAATAGGCATATCAACATCACAGTGAAAGAAGTTTTGATGTAGGCGATTAGGTATTTTTATGGTTGCATCTCAAGAAAGCTATTTATATGAAGGAAATGTTGGCAATACTACATGCACTTAAGAAATGTTGACCTTACCTAATAGGAAGACACTTCAAGGTAAAAATGGATCACGATAATCTTAAATACTTTTTAGAACAAAGATTATCTTTAGAAGAATAGAACAAATGGGTCACAAATATGTTGGGTTATGACTTTGAAATCATCTGCCAAAAAGGGAAAAATATGTTGTTGCATATGCACTCTCAAGAAAGGATGAGGATGTGGAAGCATTTTTTTATGCTATTTCTAATATACAACCAGATTGGATAGACGAAGCAAGGGATGAATGGAAGAATGACAAAGAAGTGCGGCCACTCATTCAAAAGCTATAGAAGATCCCAGTTCAAACAATATTGACAGAGCTTGACAAGGAAGGAAAAATCATGTTGGAACCTGGAGCACTCATAGAAGCAATAGCCCGACAGCTACAAAATCGATCAATTTCAAAGTATCTCATCAAGTGGAAGAACTTACCTGCTGAAGATTCCACATGGGAGGACAAGAATTTTATACAAAAATATCAAAAACTACTCAAGCATTGAGGACAACATTTTTTGAAGGAGAGGGCCATGTTAGGTCCCTATACTACTAGTGTAACCCCTTATTGTTATTAGTACAACCCCCTTATTATATTGTTGCACCCATGTGGTCCCCATATTGTTATTATTGTGCCCTTACATTATTATTGTTTTGTCAACTCCGATTATATTATGACCCCTTATACTCCTATATATAGAAAGGAGGTCTTGTCATTTGTATCTTACAAGAATTGTTCATTTGTGTAATGAAAAGGAGCTTGCCCCCTCGAAGAGGCTGAATTCTAAGGAGTTTATATTTCTTTTCTATCTTTTTGTGCGTTGGTTTCATAATATTTGGTATGAAAGCTTTGGATTTTAGGGTTTTGCTACTCCAAACAGGTCTTCGTGGAATTTTCGATATAACTTTGTTTCTGCGACATTTCAGAAGATAAAAAAAAAACCATTTGAGACAAAATCGTTTTGAACCTCGGGTCCAAATTTCAGTCTTGTTTCACTATATTGTCAGAGATATGATTTGAGGAAATTAGGGTTTTTGCAAGCTCCAGAATTTTGTCTCAAACAAGTCATCGTGGGATTTGCGCTATAATTGCTTTTCTACAAAGTTCCAGACTCTGAAATTAAAACCCATTTGAGCCAAAAACTTGATGATGCTCGAACCCGAATTTTAGATCTTGTTTTGTTATATTTTTGGAGACATAGTCCAAGAACGTTAGGGTTTCTGCAAGCTCTCGAATTACATCTCAAATAGGTGACCTTGGGAAAATCGTCATAACTTTCTCTTTGAGCATGAGATTGAAATTTCGTAAGAAGTTACAAAAAGAGGACAGACTATAGTTTTCTGTGTATTGGTTTCAGGTCCAAAGGTTGAAACAGTGACACGTAGAACTTCGTACAAGTTCGCTCTACTGAACTAGTCTATAATCAGGCCATCATGGGAGATTTGACATAACTCTTCCTTGCAGAATCCAATCTTTATGAGACTTGAGGGATTAGAAATAGGACTCAGAGTGCTACTCCAGGTCGCAATTTAAGAACTTGAAGATATGAAATTACAGAGTTACAGTCCTTTCAAGATCGAGCTCCTAAAATCAAGAAAAGGCGATATGAGGAAGTTTGATGGCAAGGATCCGTTAAATTGGATACTACAGATGGAGCAATATTTTGATCTACATGAAGTGAAACTGTTACAAAAGGTACGTACTACATCTTTATATTTAGAACAGAATCAATGTTTATGATATGAAGGGCTTTGTTCTTATAAACCACTTGTCACGTGGTCAATTTTCACTGAGGAAATGATAGCACATTATGAGGATAGAAAGAGAAACATCTTCTTTAGCCAATTGATATATCTCAAACAAAAGGGTTCAATGGAAAATCACATTGAGGACTTTCAAAAATTGAATATAAGGGTAAATGATATTCCACAGAGCCAAAGTATTGATGTCTTCATAGAGACTTTAAAGGATAACATTCAACATGAGGTTCATCTTTGGGAACCTGATTCATTAGAGAAGGCATTCAGGTTGGCAAGAAAAATTGAAAGCGAATTTATGGAAACAAGGAATCCCACCACTCATGACTATAATTATGGAAGTGTTTTTCTCCTAGCCTTCCACAACCTACAAGGTTTACACTACAACAATTGGAAGAAAAAAGAGAAAAAGGGCTTTGTTACAATTGTGATAGAAAATACACTAAAGGTCATAGGTGTGCTGAGAAGAAATTATTTTACATAACTTATGAAGAGGAGGAAGAAAAGGATCAAGAAACATCAAAACAAGAGGATATATGCCAGGAACCAACGCCAGAGAAAGAAGAAATGAATACGACCATATCTTGTAAAGCATTGGCAAGAATTACCACTCCTCAAACTCTCAAGATAGAAAGACATATCAAGAAGAAAAAGGTTCAAAATGTGAAAGATCACATCGAGAAAGAAGAAATGAATCCAAACATATCTTGTAATGCATTGGCCGGAATCACCACTCCTCAAACTATCAAGATATAAGGACATATAAATAAGAAAAATTTTCAAGAAGTGAAAGATCACATCAAGCATCAAGAAATGAATCTGACCATATCTTGTAATGCATTGGAAGAAATTACCACTCATTAAACTCTCAAGATAGAAACAAATATCAAGAAGAAAAAGATTCAAGCAGTGAAAGATCACATCGATTATCAACAACAAGTTCTCCAAGTTTTAAAGGATAACACAACTTTGGCGTAGAATCGAATGAAACAATAGGTAAATCAACATCACAGTGAAAGAAGTTTTGATGTAGGCGATTGGGTATTTTTACGACTACATCTCAAGCAAGCTATTTATGAGAAGGAAATGTTGGCAATACTACATGCACTTAAGAAACAACGACCTTACCTAATGGGAAGACACTTCAAGGTAAAAATGGATCATGATAGTCTTAAATACTTTTTAGAACAAAGATTATCTTTAGAAGAACAGAAAAAATGGGTCACAAATATGTTGGGTTATGACTTTGAAATCATCTATAGAATAGGGAAGCAAAATGTTGTTGCAAACGCACTCTCAAGAAAGGATGAGGATGTGGAAGCATTGTTTTGTGCTATTTCTAATATCCAACCAGATTGGATAGATGAAGCAAGGGATGAATGGAATAAGGATGAAGACGTGTGGCCACTCATTCAATAGTTGCAGAAGATTTCAGTTCAAACAATATTGACAGAGCTTGACGAGGAAGGAAAAATCATGTTGGAACCTTGAGCACTCACAGAAGCAATAGCCCGACAGCTACAAAATCGATCAATTTCAGAGTATCTCATCAAGTGGAAGAACTTACCTGTTGAAGATTCCACATGGGAGGACAAGAATTTTATACAAAAATATCAAAAACTACTCAAGCGTTGAGGACAACATTTTTTGAAGGAGAGGGCCATGTTAGGTCCCTATACTACTAGTGTAACCCCTTATTGTTATTAGTACAACCCCCTTATTATATTGTTGCGCCCATGTGGTCCCCATATTGTTATTATTGTGCCCGATAGAAGCCCACTATTGTTATTATTGTGCCCTTACATTATTATTGTTATGTCAGCTTTGATTATATTATGACCCCTTAGACTCCTATATATGGAAAGGAGGTCTTGTCATTTGTATCATCCAAGAATTGTTCATTTGTGTAATGAAAAGAAGGTTCCCCCCTCGAAGAGGCTGAATTCTAAGGAGTTTATATTTCTTTTCTATCTTTTTGTGAGCTGGTTTTATAACATTTGGTATGAGAGCTTTGGATTCTAGGGTTTCACTACTCCAACCAGGTCTTCGTGGAATTTGTGATATAACTTTGTTTCTGTGACGTTTTAGAAGATAAAAAAAACCATTTGAGACAAAATCATTTTGAACCTCGGGTCCAAATTTTAGATCCTGTTTCGCTATATTGTCAGAGATATGATTTGCGGAAGTTAGGGTTTTTGCAACCTTCAAAGTTCCATCTCAAACATGTCATCATGGAATTTGCGCTATAATTGTTTTTCTACAAAGTTTTAGACTTTGAAATTAAAACACATTTGATCCGAAAACTTGGTGACGCTCGGGCCCGAATTTTAGATCTTGTTTTGTTATATTTTTGGAGATATAGTCCACGAACTTTAGGGTTTCTGCAAGCTCTCGAATTACATCCCAAATAGGCGACCTTGGGAAAATCGTCATCACTTTTTCTTTGAGCATCAGATTGAAATTTTGTAAGAAGTTACAAAACAAGGACAGGCTATAGTTTTATGTGTATTGGTTTCAGGTCTGAAGATTGAAACAATGACACGTGGAACTTCGTGGGAGATTTGACATAACTCTTCCTTGCAGAATGCAATATTGATCAGAATTGTGGGGTTAGAAAGAGGACTCAAAGTGCTACAGCAGGACGCAATTTAGGAACTTGAATATCTGAAATTATGGAGTTACAGTCATTTCAAGATCGAGCTCCTAAAATCAAGAAAATGAGATATGAGGAAGTTTGATGGCAAGGATCCATTAAATTGGATACTACAGATGGAGCAATATTTTTATCTACATGAGGTGCAACTGTTACAAAAGGCACATATTGCATCTTTATATTTAGAACTGAATCAATTTTTATGGTATGAAGGGTTTTGTTCTCATAAACCACTTGTCACGTGATAAATCTCAAACAAAATGGTTCAATGGAAAATCACATTGAGGACTTTCAAAAATTGAATATAAGGGTAAATGATATTCCAGATAACCAAAGGATTGATGTCTTTATAGGGACTTTAAAGGATAACATTCAACATGAGGTTCACCTTTGGGAACCTGATTCATTGGAGAAGGCATTCAAGTTGGCAAGAAAATTGAAAGCTTAATTATGGAAACAAGGAATCCCACCACTCATGACTATAATTATGGAAGTGTTTTTTCTCCTAGCCTTCCACAACCTACAAGGTTTACACCACAACAATTGGAAGAAAAAAGAGAAAAAGGGCTTTGTTACAATTGTGATAGCAAATACACTAGAGGTCATAAGTGTGCTGAGAAGAAATTATTTTACATAGCTTATGAAGAGGAGGAAGAAAAGGATAAAGAAACGTCAAAAGAAGAGGATATACACTAGGAACCAACCCCATAGAAAGAAGAAATGAATTCGACCATATCTTGTAAAGCATTCGTAAGAATTACCACTCCTCAAACTCTCAAGATAGAAGGACATATCAAGAAGAAAAAGGTTCAAGAACTGAAAGATCACATTGAGAAAGAAGAAATGAATCCGACCATATCTTGTAATGCATTGGCTGGAATTACCACTCCTCAAACTATCAAGATAGAAGGACCTATAAAGAAGAAAAATGTTCAAGAAGTGAAAGATCGCATCGAGCATTAAGAAATGAATCTGACCATATCTTGTAATGCATTGGAAGAAATTACCACTCCTCAAACTCTCAAGATAGAAGGACATATCAAGAAGAAAAAGATTCAAGTAGTGAAAGATCACATCGAGCATCAAGAGCAAGTTCTCCATGTTTTAAAGGATAACGCAACTTTGGTGCAGAATCGAATGAAACAATAGGCAGATCAACCTTGCAATGAAGGAAGTTTTGATGTAGGTGATTGGGTATTTTTACAGCTACATCTCAAGCAAGCTATTTATGAGAAGGAAAGGTTAGCAATATTACATGCACCTAAGAAATGGCGACCTTACCTAATGGGAAGACACTTCAAGGTAAAAATGGATCATGATAGTCTTAAATACTTTTTAGAACAAAGATTATATTTAGAAGAACAGAAAAAATGAGTCACAAATATGTTGGGTTATGACTTTGAAATCATCTACAAAAAAGGCAAGCAAAATGTTGTTACAGATGCACTCTCAAGAAAGGATGAGGATGTGGAAGAATTGTTTTGTGCTATTTCTAATATACAACCAGATTGGCTAGACAAAGCAAGGGATGAATGGAAGAATGACGAAGTAGTGTGGGCACTCATTCAAAAGTTACAGAAGATCCCAGTTCAAACAATATTTCCAGAACTTGACGAGGAAGGAAAAATAATATTGGAACCTGGAGCACTCACAGAAACAAGAGCCCGACAAGTACGAAATCAATCAATTTTAGAGTATCTCATCAAGTGGAAGAACTTACCTGCTGAAGATTCCACATGGGAGGACAAGAATTTTATACATAAGCATCAATAACTACTCAAGCGTTGAGGACAACAATTTTTGAAGGAGAGGGGCATGTTAGGTCCCTATACTACTAGTGTAACCTCTTGTTGTTATTAGTACAACCCCCTTATTATATTTTTGTGCCCATGTAGTCCCCATATTGTTATTATTGTGCCCCATAGAAGCCCTCTATTGTTATTATTGTGCCCTTACATTATTATTGTTATGTTGGCTCTGATTATATTATGACCCCTTAGACTCTTACATATATAAAGGAGGTCTTGTCATTTGTATCATCCAAGAATTGTTCATTTGTGTAATGAAAAGGAGGTTGCCCCCTCGAAGAGGTTGAATTCTAAGGAGTCTATATTTCTTTTATATCTTTTAGTGAGCTGGTTTCATAACAATCCATACTAACTAGAAACCCAAGGGACAAATCAATATGGACCTAAGTTGGGAAAAAGGATTTTTCACAATAAATTTTGCTAGTTTAGAAGATATAAATCAAATCTTTTAGAATGGCCCCTATTTGTTCAATTTGGCGGGCCCGTTTATTTGATTCTTGATTTAAATATTTAGCCTGAACAAGAACGAATTCAAAGCAACTCCTGTATCAATTAAATTCTTTTCTTTGCATAGAGAATTTTGGGAGGAAGAAACCTTTCAAGGAACTGGTATTGCCCTAGGTTAGTTTGTTAAAGTATCGGATGCCTCTAAAAGAGGTCAGTACAATTTGTATGCTCAAATTTGTGTTTATATAGATATCATGTCATCACTTCCATCATCCATTGATATACATTATCAATATGCAGTATGGAACAAACTCATAGATTTCAAAGACATTCCTTTCAAGGGTAGAAGATGCCATGAGTATGGCTATCTCTTTCAAGATTACCCTCTTATCCCTAAGGAATTGTTGCAACTACATCCTAGCAATATGATTAGGGAAACTTCATCAAAGTTATTTCATAGAGGAGAAACCCTTATACTCCTCACAACTCAATCCTTAATCATGCATTGCGCACAAGAAATAGCTTTGAAATGCTATCTCATAAGGAAGAGGTTATTCCAAAGAACCAACCCACAAAGCAACAAGGCTAAGATAAGAAACTACAAGAACAATCTTCATTTCCAAGGGAGGTCATAAATGAAAAAATAAGCTTAAAGGCCCATCAAATCAGGGAGATTATGGAAGAAGGAAAATAAATTATAGCCTTGAAATTATCCTAAGGATATGGATGTAGATGATCCACACTTGATTGAGATTGTGGACTCCTAGCATGGAAAAAATTCCACTATCCATCACAAAACTTAGGTTCAACTCATTTGCAGTGCACTCCTTAAGAAAACCATAAATGTATGTAGGAATCCTCTAGTTCGAATTCCTTAGCCCCTTACCCAAGTGTTCACACTCACTCCTTCAAGGACCTTCCCAAAATCACCAAGTTAGGGAGGAAAAGAAGTAGGAAATATAACAGTCAAAGGTTTCAGGAATTAGGAGAAAACTAATCAACTTTGGGAGAATGTCACTAATAACATAATTATTTCCCTTTGACCATTCTAAACTCTTATGATGATTATATCATGGAATATTAGGGGCCTCAATTGCATAGGTAAGCAATGTCTTCTTAAGGAGAATATCGGGAAGAAGTAACCCATGGTAGTAATGTTGCAGAAAATTAAGTGTTCAAGTGAAAATATAGTTGAAATAACCCCCAGAGTTTGGAAGAGCTATTAGTCCATTGCTCTAGAAAAAATAAGACATGCTAGCAAACTAACTATCTCATTAAATCTAGACAATATTTTGTTATCGTATCTATTCACATAGCCCCATATATTTATGACGAGATTCCATCTTATAGGTTTCCGAGGAGGGATTTGTATCCAATGTCTATGGATCTCATTTGTTAAGTGAAAAATGTTGTTTCCTTCAGATATCGTGTAGATTGCAACCCCATCGATATTGGATAATTAATGATCTATATTGGATCGTTAAATTATTTATCAGCCATATTGATTCTTTCAGAGTGGAAATAAATGAGGAACAAACTCACACGACAAGTTTTAGCAATGGGTCTCAGTTTGGAAAATTGGGGTTCGAAACCTTTGAGAAGTAGTATGAGGAATAAAATTGGTGTTTTTGGGGCTTAAAAATTATGGTTTAAACATTGCACCCTCTAGTTCTATTCTACACAAATAATTTCCAACAATGCAAGGATCACCTCAATTAGAGTCTGTATGAAAAAGTTATCTCACTTGAAAGTTGAAATTCTTGTTTTGACCACCATGATATGAGAAGATGCCATGTTAGCCCTATTATTCATGGAAAATGAGGTAACCATGTGATAATACGAAGAACGCTCTAGAAGAGTCAATATTGTAGCTCTAATTAAGAGTTGAATGAGTCAAATGTAACCACAAGTAGGTTATCATGTTGTGTTATAACTAAGCCACCAAGAAGAAAATGGGTTTCATTCTATTTAAGTGCATTTTAATCCATAAATGAGTACAATAGTTGAGAGTGAATAGGGAAAGAGAAAATAGAAAAGGTCTGTGCACTATAACAACCCATCAGACACAAGTATCACTTCCTTATCTTGCATCCATTTCCATTTAGAGAAAGAGAAAGTGGCGCAGTCTTGCCTTCTAGCTGGGTTTTCTCCTAAAAGGGTCTTCTAGCTCATACCTTGTGTTATTGTGGTTTGTGAGTGATTGTTCTAATTTTTATCTATTTTCTGCATAATTATAATTTTCATGCATACATAATAAACAATAATTAATAGATCCATAAATCTAAGCAGAAATAAACCCTCAAAATGTAGATTTTGGATTTTCTAATATATTTTAGTACATATGTTGTGACAACTATCTAGTGGAACATCCGTGGCAGTTTATGAATCAAATTGGTATGAAAGAGGTTTCTTTGGGTATATTGTGGGGTTTCTAGGGATCTATATTGGTTAAGCCAAAGTCACAAAATCCTAGTCATGTCTAACAAAATGGTGAATAACCCTCAATATTCCACAGAGGAGAGGTTTGTGTGGCTAGAAGCACAAGTCGCAAATATAAACTGTAATGTAAGACTCTTGATGGTGGACTTTATGAATAATCTTAGGCTATTTTGAGAAGATGGAGGTTTTAACGTAGAGGTTAGATTAAAAGGTAGATCGGGGGATCGAGAAGAAATAGAGAGGGAGTATAAGAGAATACCTAAAAATTATCAATCCAATTCAAGTGTCATGAACCATTCATAACCCCTATTCAAAATGGAAGGTAAGGTCGATATCCATCCATATCAAGGTGATATTGATGATTTGAATTTAAATAATTGATTACAACAATTGGAATTTTATTTCAGTGTTCATCGTATACAATAAGAAAAAAAAATCATTTGCATGGCTAAAATTAGAGGACCATGCTTTGACCTGGTGGGAAAGCCACATAGAGACCCTGATTTTGGAGGGATATCATCCACTAACAAATTAGGAGGATTTCAAAAGCCTCATAAAGTCACAAATTTACCCTATCAGGTATGTAGAGGACTGATGGATCTAGTGGAATTACTTCAGGAAGAAGCAGCGGTAGAGAGTACAGGGGTACGCCACAAAATTTATAGTTTAAGTTATACATATTAAGCCCTAGTGTATAAGCTATAGCTTTTGATTAATTTATATGTTACTATGAATTCATTAAAAACTAGGTGAGTAATTTATGCTGCAAAATTCCATTGAACCCTGCACTGTGCTTCCTGTATTATCTCGTACCTAACTACAAATCAACGTATTATTCTAGGAACCGAATCGATCGAATCTTAGAATTTCTTTCCATCAATATGGCCAAATTTAGTAACTATGGTTTAAATATTAATGAGTGATTTATACATAATAAAAATTGGAGTAATGAAATGAGATAGAAATGAGATTTTTGTTGACACAAAAAGGAATATATAGAAAAATTGGCATAATGACATTCTCAAATTAAACACCACTATTGAAATATGTCACATAAACAAACTTTTTGAAATTCCAGACTTGTTGAGTACGGGAAAATAGGGTGCCTTCGGTGACCGGTATTGCGCTTTTTATAATATTTGAGTCTCCATGTTTCTACATCTGAGAGCTATTGATTATCTATCGACACGTTCTTGGCAGAGTCTATCTCATCTCCAACATGGCAGTGCATAGAAAAAATACAATCCTTGTTTCCCATGGGTGGTGGGAAACAATGGAAATGTGGCGGTCATCATAAGGTAAGGGCTACCCACCATTGAGGGTTTTATCTATTTTGAAAGAGATCTTTCTGACACTACCAAAGATCTACATTGACATCAACCTAGGAAGGGGTGAGAAATACATTGGTGGAAATCCAATTAATGTTTGTATATAGGTTGTGGATATGGCATGGGTTGTTGAATTCATGTGGATGTGGCATCTTTAGGTGTTGAAGTTATTAAAAAGCAACTCCTCAAGGTGGACCATGTATGGTGTAGAATGATGTCTATAGTTTATTTATTTATTTTTAATACCTTTAATAATGATTTATGAAGTTATTTATATTATTAGTATATTTTACAATATTGGATGGTTATTAAATTTCTATCATCCCCTACTAATTATTTATTATCAAATTAAAATTGTGGAAGTTTTATTTGTAAATGGAAAACTTACAAATAAAAATACAAATTGACTTTAAGATAATTTTCTATTTTTATTTTTAAATTAAAATTAAAAATATAAAAATTTCAGAATGCGGGCTTTTGTGATTAAATATTTTATATAAAATATCTTCTGGAAAAATCACATAATTATTTTTATGTCGATGCATTTCGAGCCACCTACTCGAACCAAAGACCATATAGATTACCTTCTAGATAAATATTTAGCCTGGAATCTTAGGCCCCTTGTTGGCTGTACTAATTCATTTGTTAAAGATTCTTCTTTTGTCAATGAGCTAACGGATTTAAAATTTGAGCCTAATGATATTACGGTAAGTTTTGATGTGGTATATCTTTGCATGAATATCCCTATTAGTGAAGTTGTTTAGATTATCAATCATATCATTGATCCTAATACAACCAACCTTGTTGAAGTTTGTTTGACATCCAAATTTTTCAATTTCGAAGGTGAATGCTATGAAAAAACATGTGGTGTTGTGATGAGTTCTCCACTCTCTCCTTTCGTAGCTAACTTGTTCACGAAATGTTTGAATCTAGGGCTTTAGCCTCAGATCAATTTCAGCCAAAGCTATAGAAAATATTTGTTGATGATAACTTGATCTTATGGCCCCACGGTCATGATATATTAGGTCTTTTTCTTCAACACCTTAACAATATGTCAAGATCCATCAAATTTACCATGGAATATGAGGTTGATGGTAGTCTTCCCTTTCTTGATGTTCTTATCTTTAAGAAAGATGATGGTTCTTTCTCTCACCAAGTTTTTCATAAGAAAACTCACCCTGAGCAATATCTTCATGATGATTCCCATCACTATCAAGCCAAAAAGACAGGTGTTTTAAACACTTTGGCTACTCATGCTTTAAGGGTTTCGAATGAGAGTCACCTGGAAGGTGAGAAAAATCATCTCCTTAATGTCTTTGAGAATAATGGATATAACAAATCTAAAGGTATCAAGGATTTTTTTAAATGTGAGAAAAATTCGAAAGAAGAAGAAAGAACATGGAGATTGTAACATCCCTGGTAAAAATTCCATGTAATAAAAGTTAATAAAGCCAAAATAAGACCATGGGTAAGGGACACATATTTCAAGCTGAATGTCAGGAAAAGATATCCTAGTGGGAATCACTAGATGTGTGTTTTGTCTAAGGATAATTGGCGAAGGCTAAGGCAAAGGCAATAAAAGGAAAAAAGGCATTTTGGCACACTTATTTATGAAAATAAAGGGAAAATGGGAGAAAAGGAAGGTAAAAGGTCACAGGTTGCATACGAGGAGGAAATTGAAGGAAAATAATGGAAAATGAAGAAATTAGAGGCCTCATTAATAAAAAGGATTCTGAGGATCAGTTGGAAAGCTCTTGGTCAGTTTAATTTTGGAGCTCTCTCATTATTCTCTCTCTCTCTCTTTCACTCTTGGTCACTTAGAGTTTTCTTGGAGCACTCTAACTTTGGATCAAAGAAAGAAAAGAAAGAAAAGTGAAAGGAAGGAAAGAAAGGATCAAGGAAAGGAAAGAAGAATCAAGCAGCTTCAGCAGGAATACTTGCAGGTAACCTTTTGCATGTGTGATTTCCTAGCTAGGTTAGACATGCATGTTTTTGCATGTTGGCTTAAGGTTCTTTTCATGTTGGTGGCATGGTTTTGCCAGGTTATGACAATGGTTTTCAACCTAGACTTTCCTTTTTCCGGATGCCATGGTATGTTGGTATATTTATCTCAGTTTTGAGCTTTGGTTTTTTGGATGGATTTCAAAATACAGGGTGGAGGTGGTCTCAAGGTTCATTCCCAAACGCCTAGGAATCCCTTGACCAGTTTTAGAGGGATACATGGTAAAGCCTGAGGGAGAAGTCTTGGCTTTTGGCCTAGTGATCGGAGTTTGGATTGCGGTAAAGCCTGAGAGATTGGTCTTGGATTAGGGTCTAGTGATCCGGGATTGGGTTGTGGTAAATCCTGAGAGACAAGGAGATGGAAAATTACTCAAGGATATTGATGGATTCTGGATGGAATTCCAAGATTAGTTCAGTTGTGATCGGAGCACCAATTTTGGTGTGATCACAGGTTGGTGAAGGTGGAGGTGATTTAACCTCTGGATTGCCTTGGTTGTTCTTGGAATCGTTGCTCTATGAGATCCCACATTCATGCATGGAATATGGCATGGGGGTGACTAGATGAAACAGAGATTTGGTTTAGCCATGTCTATGGTCAGGTGGTACGTGGGAGTCCCAAACCTGGTCGAATTTTCCTATGATTAATAAAAGCTCAGTTCTCTTACTTTTTCACATGTTTATATGTGGATTTAATGGTTTTCATATATTTGATATTTATATGGTTTTATGCTGGTTATAAGCATGGTTATATCACTGTTTCATGTCATTGGTTTTTCATGTATTTACTTGTAAATGTTGAATGGATGGATGTAATAACTAAGTGATGTTATAATAGTTCAATGGAGAAGGAGGTGATCTGTCTCGTTATGTTTCATAAATTCTTTCAATCATTTATGTTTTTTCTTGTATCCTAGACTTGTAGGTTGCATTGATGCCAAGTGTTTGATAGAATGCCAGTCCCAATTGGGGATGCTTAGGCCTAGTCCTAAGGTTGATTGTTTATTTATCACCATTTTTATCGTGTCTTTGATGGGTTCTAAAGGTTGTAGAAAGTTCTGGGTAGAGGCTGAGATTCTGGGCTAGAAAAGTGGCTCAAATCTCGGGCTCGCTGGCACAGGTCTGCTGAGAAAAGTCCATAGTCACTGGCACATATGCCTATGAGAGAAAATTTGGGTTGTTGGTCATTGTCTTTCCTATAACATGGGAGTGACATTGAGTTAAAAGGATTAAAACATCAGTGGGACCTCAGAGCAGGATGTCTGAGTGGATGACATGTCTCCTGGGGGTGTTGTTGCTGATGTTTATGTGTTTGTTTGATGTGTTCCATAGATTCCATTTCCATAAGGTTACCGAGGGAGTTGAATCACTTATAGTAGCCTCTCTCATCACATGTTTACCTAGCTGGCAGGTTGCTTGGGTGGACCTAGGAGGAGGGGGTGTTATAGAGTGGTATCAGAGTATGGTTCAACCTTAGACTGGATGGGCTATGTGTTGGCCATGCATGCATGTTAGTTACATGTGTTCCTCTTACACTTGCATTCCATGTTCTTGTTGCATTTACATAAGGTTGATGATGATGGTAGTAAGGTTGTCATGAGGAACTTGATGTTGATTTTGTGGAATGAATCGTCATGAGTATATGACTGGTTACATATTGTTATATGATACTTACATGTTGTTATATGTTGCTTGATTATATCCTTGTATGGTAGGCTGCATTCTTGTATGTTTGATTACATGTATCAGTCTTTTAGGTTGGTTACAAGAGTTGATCGCTCTTTCTCGACTACATGCATTCATATGTATGTGTAGTTGATTAGGCATTGCTTATGCATGTTGATGGTTGCATATGGAAATGTGTACAATGGAGTAATGGTTGTTGTCATACATGAGGTCATGGTTTGTGAAGTTGATATGGTCATGCATTGATGACTAGAATCTAGCTAGAATGGTGTGAATATGGTTTGGTACTCATGTTTTATATGTCTATATGTAGTTGTCATGCATGTATGGTCTTGGTTATATTTATGCATAAATAGTTGGTCAAAACATGCCTTCTGAAGTCATGGTATGCAATTTAGGTCATCATGGTGCTATTGGTATGTTATGATGCTAATGTGTTGAACGAGGTAAATCAGGAGATGGAGATCATCAAAGTGAAGTTGCAGCATTGGACCTAGAGGCAAGAGCATGTTCTCATACAGGTTTGTATGTTGGGAATGCAGGTATATAGGTTAAGGATTGTTATATGAATTAGGGTTATATACATTAGGTTTATGTACATGTATTTTGATGTTATGGTTACATCCATGATAGATATTAGTTGATTAGTGTACTTATATGCACATGTGTCAGATAGTCAAGAATGATAGTAACATGTAGTTGTATGCATTGTTATTATTGTTTTATATTAGATAACCTGATGATTATATTATATGTTGTTGATGAGTGTGACATATAACTTATTGTCATTATATGCTATTAACTTTATCATTAGGTTTATCTCATTGAGATCTTGATGTTGTAATTTAGATTGGCTATATGTGTGATGGTTATGTTCGTTGCATTGAGGGTCTTTGTTATGCAACTAGCTCACAAAATAGAATAAAATATAGATCAAAGACTTCAAAATCAACCACTTCGAGGGGGCAAACTCCTTTACATTACACAAATGAACAATTCTTGGATGATACAAATGAGAAGACCTCCTTTCTATATATAGGAGTCTAAGGGGTCCCAATACAATCAGAGCCTACATAAAAGTAATATTGTAGGGGCACAACTATAACAATAGTGGGCTTCTATGGGGCACAATAATAACAACATGGGGACTATATAGGCATAATAATACAATAAGGGGGTTTCACTAATAACAATAAGGGGTTACAATAGTAGTATAGGGACATAACATGCCCCTCTCCTTCAAAAAGTGTTGTCCTCAATGCATGAGTAGTTTAGGATGCTTCTGTATAAAATTCTCATCCTCTCATGTGGAATCTTCAGAGGGTAAGTTCTTCCACTTGATGAGATACTCTGAAATTGATCGATTTCATAGCTATCGATTTCTTCTTTCTGTGATTGCTTCAGGTTCCAATATAATTTTTCCTTCCTCATAAATTTCTGACAATATTGTTTGAACTGGGATTCTCATCTATAACCTTCTTTAAGCATGAAACATGGAAAATTGGGTGCACTCGGGAAGATGCAGGAAGCTCCAATTTGTATTCCATAGTACCAATCTTTTGTAACACCTTGTACTGACCATAATACTTTGGTGACAATTTATTATCCTTATTAGCTTGCTTGAGGGACATTTGTTTGTATGGTTGTAGTCGTAGAAATACCCAATCACCTACATCAAAAGTTATTTTGCTTCGATGTTGATCTGTCTGTTGTTTCATTCTATTTTGCGCCAAAGTGAGGTTATCCTTTAAGAGATTGAGAACTTGTTGTTGATGCTCGATGTGATCTTCCACTGCTTGAACCTTATAATTTTCTTTTAAATATGATTTGATGGATGGTGGATGATATCCATAAAGTGCCATAAATGGGGTCATTTTTGTTGTAGTGCGGAAGGAAGTTTTATAACACCATTTATCCAGAGGCAACCACTTGACCCATTGTGTTTGTTTATCAGATACAAAGAAACAAAGATATCCTTCCAAATATTTATTCACTATCTCAGTTTACCCATCAGATTGAGGATGATAAAATGAGCTATGAGCTAACTGGGTACCCAAACAAGAAAATAATTATATCCAAAAGTTTCCAGTGAAAATGGGATCTCTGTCGCTTACAATAATCTTTGGGTTTCCATTTAGCTTTTGAATTGTTTCCATAAATGAAATAGAAATTGTACTATCTTTAAATGGATGAGATAATGCACAAAAGTGTGCATACTTGGTAAGTCTATCAACTACCACCATTATGACACTCTTTCCTTCGAAATTGGGAAAACCTGTGATAAAATCCATTGAACCCTCCTCCCAACATTGACTTGGAATGGATAAAGGTTATAACAAACCTAAGGTCTTAATTGTCTCAACTTTATTATGTTGGCAAACCAAACATTCTGACACAAACTTTTGAATATCAGATTTAAGGCCAACCCAAAAAAAATCTTTCTTAATGCTGTGGTAATTTTTTTAAAACCCTAAGTTCCCTATTAAGGAAGAGGTGTACAATTCTAGAAGAATATTTTGTTTGAGTTGGGAATTATTATAGAGGGATTAATGATCTTTGTACCATAACGAATCATTTTTCCAGCTAAATGTATCAGATGTACTAGGATCTTGCTGCAACTTTTGAATGAGTGCCCACACTTCTTCTCTATTCTTCCATTCATCCCTTGCTTCGTTTATCAAATATGGATAGATAATAGAAATGGCATAAAACATTTCTTCCACATCCTCATCCTTTCTTGAGAGTGCATCTGCAATAGCATTTTTCTTCCCTTTTTTTTCTAGATGATTTGAAATTCATAATCCAACATCTTTGTGACCCATTTTTGTTGTTCTTCTGAAGATAATCTTTGTTCTAAAATTTATTTAAGACTATCATGATCACGAATAGGTGGGAGTCCTTTGGGAGTCTCAAATACCTTGGAATGATTGTCCAAAATTTTTTGGAGGTTTGGAGAAATAGATGATTTCGATGTGGGAACCTCTAGTGAACATAATTGTGCAATTATGCCTCGTTGTTCTTTCTTTAGAAGCATTGTCATGTTGTTAGAGATGATTGTCTTTCCTAGTTTCCATACTATATCCCTTAATTCAACTTCCTTTCCTTCCCAAAAAAATTTCAAGAAATGTTCTTGAAAATTAAAATTTATTGTACCCAAAGATTGTAGCCATTGGACTCCTAGTACAACATCAACACCACCGATTGGAATGGAAAGCATTTAACTATTCATTACATACTCTCCCATGGATAACTTGATATTATGGAACTTTCGAGAGCAATTTATGGTTCCTCCATTTGAAACCATCGCTTGACACTCTGGTGCTGGATATAGCAAGCAATTCAATTCCTTGGTTATCTTACAATGAATAAAATTATGGGTACTACCCGAATCAATCAACACTGTTACCTTTTTCTTCTTGATATGTCCTTCTATCTTGAGATTTTGAGAAGTGGTAATTCCTGCCAATGCATTACAATATATGGTCAAATTAATTTCTTCTTTCTCTAGGGTTGGTTCCTAGTGTATATCCTCTTCTTTTGACGTTTCTTGTTCCTTTTCTTCCTCCTCTTCACAATATATGTAAAATAATTTCTTCTCAACACACTTATGACCCTTAGTGTATTTGCTATCACAATTGTAGCAAAGCCCCTTTTCTCTTTTTTCTCCCAATTGTTGTGGTGTCAACCTTGTAGGTTTTGGAAGGCTAGGGGAAGAAACACTTCCATCTTTATAGTTGTGAGTGGTAGGCTTCCTTGTTGCCATAATTTTTCTTTCCAACCTAAATGCCTTCTCCAATGAATCAAGTTCCCAAAGGTGAACCTCATGTCAGATATTATCCTTTAAATTCCCTATGAACACATCAATTCTATGCTCCTCTAGAATATCTTTTATGATTATATTCAATTTTTGGAATTCCTCAATGTGCTCCACCATTGAACCCTTTTGTTTGAGATTTATCAATTGGCTAAAGAAGATGTTTCTTTTTGTATCCTCATAATGTGCTATCATTTCCTCCATAAAAATTTGACCAAGTGACAATTTCTTTACGAGACAAAAGCCATTGATACCATACAAATTGATTGCGTTCTAAATATAAAGTTGAAATGTGTACCTTTTGTGTGTTTTTCACATTATGGAGATCGAAATATTGCTCCATATGTAGTATCCATGTTACGAGTTCCTTGCCATCAAACTTCCTCATATCAATCTTTGGAACATGGTGGGTCTTCAGTCCAACATTATATTCTATGGAATCATAATTAATGTTTCTTTTGTTCTCATCACGAGTTTCCTCTACTACCTTTTCGCCCTTAGGAAGAATTTCTTGAAGCAATTTTGCCAAACCTCCTTTCAAACCTTCCATGTCTTTCTTCACATATTCAATGTTTAATTCTAAACCATCCATCTTAGATTCCACGCCATCAATCTTAGCTTCCATGTCATTCATCTTAGCTTCCACGCCTTTCTTTAAACCATCCATCTTAGCTTCTATTACTTTTTGTGAGAGTGAAATTTGTTGCATTCGGTCTCGTAATTTTGATATATCATGTTGCATTTATTCCTCCTCTTCATGAGTCATGGTAGAGCTTTCAGGTTACTTACTAGGTGTTTCCATTTTCTTTATTTGAGGCATCAATTATTGATAATTATGCTTCACTATGTTGTTTTAATTACTTCAAACTAATTTTTCAAACTAAACTTATGAAAAATTTTAAAAAGACTACACACCTTTTTTCACTTTGTAGGAGCTCGATATTGAATCTGTTATATCTCTGTAATTTCGGATCTCCAAGGTCTGATTATAGACTCGTTGAGTAGAGCGAACTTGTACGAAGTTCCAAATGTGACTGCTTCAACCTTCAGACTTGGAAACGATACATAGAAAACAAAAGTCTATCCTCGTTCTGTAACATTTTATGAAATTTCAATCTGACGCTCAGAGAGAAAGTTATGATGATTTTCCCTAGGTTACGTGTTTGAGATATAATTCGAGAGCCTACAAAAAACCTAACTTCCTTGGATCATATCTCTGAAAATACAACGAGACAAGATTTGAAATTCGAACTTGAGGTTCATCAATATTTCAGCTCAAATGGGTTTTAATTTCAACTTCTAAAACTTTATAGAACCAAACTTATAATGAAAACTCCACTGTGACCTGCTTGAAGCAGTGAAACCCTAGAATCCAATGCTCTGATACGAAATGTTATACAAACAACTCACAAAATAGAAGAAAAGATAGATCAAGGACTTCAAAAGAACTCTCTTAAAGGGGTAAACATCCTTTACATTACACAAATGAACAATTCTTGGATGGTACAAATGAGAAGACCTCCTTTATATATATAAGAGTCTAAGGGGTCCCAACACAATCAAAGCCTACATAACAATAATATTGTAAGGGCACAACAATAACAATAGTGGGCCTCTATGGGGCACAATAATAACAATATGGGGACTATATGGGCACAATACTACAATAAGGGGGCTGCACTAATAACAATAAGGGGTTACACTAGTAGTATAGGGAGCTAACAATCTTGATGTTATATGTATTGTATTAACCTAGCTTGGCCTATGCAGATGGTTATGGTTGTGATATTTAGGTATGAGCCAACATATTTGTGATTTGGTGTCGTACTAATATAGATCGATCGTACATATGTGATTTCTATGCATAAATGTTAATTGTTTATGAGAGAGGATGTGAACATGTTAGTTAGTGATTGTTATGGATTTCATGATCTTATTTATGTTTAAGTTGATTTGTTGAGAAGTTATATCATGCTAACTAGCTTGATTGTGCAGACAAGATAGCCTCCCCTGAGATACAGTAGGTACGAGTTTGCTTATGTCATATATTTGGTTCTTTAATGTTTGATTATGTCGTCTAGTTAATTTATTTAACATGGTATGTTGCAAGTTGGTTGATTGTTTGATGAATTGCATAATATGAGTATTTGTTCAAATGATGTTTATTTAAGATGGTTGTACTTATACATAAGTGTTGAGACAGTTGATATGTACTTGAATGTATTTGATGGTTGTAGCATTATGTCTATTGACTATGAGTTGACTGTGGATTATGACATGATTTTTAGTCTTAGTAAAGGTTGATTTAAAATTGTTAAATATGATTGTTTTGATATTTAGAATGTAAGACTGACATGTGTGACCAAGTTGCAGGGAAACATGCTTGTTATTAGTGTGACAAGGTAACAATTGATGTTCTTATATAACTAATAGTTGGGTGATGTGACAATACTAGTAAGCCTCAATTGCAAGCAAGTAAAAAGGTAAAAGGAAGGAATTGGGCAAGAATTCCTTTGGCTATGTTTGGAAACCCTAATTCCAAATGAATGAGTGCTTTGCACACAAGAAGTCTTCTTAACCTTGATTTGTTTGAAATTATGTGGATATGTGCTATATTCATGGAAATGTATTTGATATGTATATTAGGTAGTCTCTAGTTATAGGTGTATTTTTCAAGGGGATTGGAGTCCCTTGAGAGATGGCATGGACGTGTTTAGCTACAAGGCAATGTGCTTGGAACAACAAGATAAGGTATCTGGTGTATTATTATATTTATTTATGCACTGAAAGTTATATGTTTATGGCGATATGATGTAGGGGATTGCATGGAAAAGAAATTGCCTTGAAATTTTGAAGAAGGCTCTGGTTGAGCTTTCCTTGGGAACCATGGGGATTAAATCATGGTATTTGTGGTTAGTGTTGTGCTTGTGGTCTTTTGTGGTTGTTGCACTTGATTTGTGGTTTTGCGTGTGTCTGGTGCATAACTATGCCACTTTATTGTGGTGTCATGTTGTTATTGGTTTTCATGGTTTTCTTCTTGATTGTTTCTTGTTATTGACTTTTATTTTTTGAGTCTTAGAATTGTTTGGGAAAGAGGAAAGTTAATGGAGGTTGGGGAGAGCTATGTGGTACCCAACAGGTAATGTAAGACTCAAATGAATCTATGTGAATGGGTAAGCACAACGGAAGGTAATACTATGATAGTTGGTTGGACTGGTTCGGTCCATAGTAGTAAACGAGCGGTGGTAGTACAGACATGTGAAAGGTAACTAGAAAAGGTAAAGTAAATGGACTTGAGGTGTTAGATTCCTTGGCTATCTTGGGAATGATTTTTCTCAATGTTTTTCATGTTGTGCATGAATAAAGGAAGTGCTCTTAACCTAGAACTTATGTTATCTGGTAATTATGTTATGATCGTGATTATGTTGATGTTTATATATGTATACATGTATGTATGTATGTCATTGTCTAACAAAATGATGATTGTTTTATGCTAATGATTATATATGTATGTATGTATGTATGTATCTATTTCAGTGTCTAACAAGGTCATCAAGAATTGTCCTTGTGGAGGAATGATTGCTTACATAGGTGAATGGCATGAAGAGGTTCCTGGTGTTATGAGGAATCAATTGAGATGAGTAGTCATGACAAATATACAAGGTCAATATCATATGGTTATGAGTTGATATTATGTGATTATATTATGCCTATGTTATGGATAAGTTATATCAAGGGATACAACAACGAAATGAAAAAAGTGTGGTATGCGACATGCTAGGACAAGCATGGAAAAGATACTAGAAGCAAGGTTACTTGGTAAAGACAACGTGGTTTTGGATGTGTGGTACTATTGTTGTGCACATGTTGCATATGTGGTGATGTGTACAGATGATGATATGTACATGTTGGATATGCAATGTTATGTACATGTGGTGTTACATGCATGTTTTACATGTGGCGCTATGTACATATGGTGTTGTGTGCATTATTGTACAAGGGGTGTTGTGTACATGTTGTACAAGTGGTGTTGTGTGCAGGTGGTGTTGTGTACATGTGGCACTGTGTACACATGGTGTCGCGTACATGTCGTGCATATGGTATTGTGTACATGTGTTATTGTGTAGGCATTGTGTAGTGGTGCAGTGTACATGTGGTGTTGTGCAAGTGGTGCCATGCACATGTGATGTTATGTACCATTGTGCAGGTGGTTGCAATGTAAAAGTGGTACTATGTACATGTGGTACATACGATACTAGTGTAGATGCATGTCTTGCATGGTGTTGCATGACGTGTAGTTGTATGTGTGTGATGAACACTATGTGTATGTGCACATGGTTGAGGAGAAGGAACTGGCTATTTGTCGGGTGTGGCAACTGATCTAGAGTGCGTACGGAATAAAGACAAAGGTAGAAGCTAAGGATTGATTAAAGGATAAGTATCAATATTTTATTTTAGGTTTATTATGCATGTGATTTATGATTTTGGTCTATGATGATTACATGTGATCTATGATTCTGGTTTATGATGGTTACATGTGATTTATGATTTTGATCTATAATAGTTTTGTTTTGAGCTAATCTGATGTGATATGTTTATACACGATGATTTGGTCAAAGATGTTAGTTTAACTTGTTGTGAAAGGAAGTGAACAAGATTGCAATTGTACCTTATTGACGAGCTACCAAGGAGGTATGATTTGAATTTATTTGAATTTATTTTGAATATAATGGAAATTATGTGCTTGGAACAGGAATGCATGAACATGCCCAGTTGAGTGGCTGAAATTGACTACAAGAATTAGTGGCAATAATGAAAGAAATTGGAACATGTAGTTGTATGATGGTAGAGTACTTCAGGAGCAGGGCCATTGTGGGACGCTGGTACCCAATAGTGTCCATTGATTTCCATGAGCATGCTATGACCGATATGATGGTTGAGGCAGGTATATGCCTTAGTTGTTTCATCTTCCGATGCGAGGAAGCCTTGCCAAGGGATGGATCACCTAGGATAGGGGATTTCGAGAAACTTGGATGGTGAATAAATACATGGAAGGGGGTGGCCATATTTCCCAAGGAACTATGTAGCAGAGAAGGGAAGGTCGCAGATATATATTTTTTTTGTCATAATTTAGCATTGCTAGATGGAATCAGATGCACATTGGGAGTGTGCCCTAGAGCAATTAGTCGGTAACTATTCACTCAGAGGACAAGTGGCATACGATTATAGTGTTGGACATTAGATGTAGCTTGATTGTGACAGTGGATTCTAGACTTCCTCAGAAGGAGGTGAATCCTGGTACAACTTTTGAGGGTGGAGGTGTGATCCTCTGGATTCCCTTGTTGATTGATATGGGCATTGTATCCTTTTATTCATTGGTTTAGAAAATGTGCATATGTGGTTATTGTAGATATCGTAATGAGCTATGTTATATAGCTCCAGTATGCGGTATGGTTGTTATTTGGTCATGTTGTCATGATATTTTACTTTTGAGTAGGTTATTCATTCTAAAAACTGCAATGAGCTATGTTATAAAGCTCCATGGGAAGTATGTTTATTTTTCATTAGTTTTGCCAAATTTTTGGTGTGGTTTAACACTAAGGATGGTTTTCCCCATGGGGGAGGGTTCTCTAACAACCATGGTGAAAATTCCATGTAATGAAAGTTAATAAAGGAAAAAATAAGACCACGGGTAATAAACATGTATTCCAAGCTAAATGTTGGGCAAAGATATCCTAGTGGGCATGACTGAATGTGTGTTTTGGCTAAAGAAAATTGACAAATGCAATAAAAATAGGAAAAGGCATTTTGGCACACTTATTTATGAAACTAAAGGAAAAATAGGAGAAAAAGAAGGTAAAATGTCACAGGTTGCATGCGAGGAGGAAATTGAAGGAAAATAATGGGAAATGAAGAACTTAGAGGCCTCATTAATAAAAAGGCTTCTAAGGATAAATTGGCAGGCTCTTGGTCAGTTCAAGTTTGGATCTCTCTCATTATTCTTTCTATCTCTCTTTCACTGTTGGTCACTTAGAGTTTTCTTGGAGCACTCTAACTTTGGATCAAGGAAGGAAAAACAAGTAAAGGGGAAGGAAGGAAATCAAGGATCAAGGAAAGGAAATGAGGATGAAGCCACTTCAGCAGGAATACTTGCAGGTAACCTTTTGCATGTGTGATTTCCTAGCTAGTTTTGACATGAATGGCTTTGCATGTTGGTGTATGGTTCTCTTGCTGTCGGTGGCATGGTTTTGTTTGGTTATGATAGTGGTTTTCATCCTAGCCTTTCCTTTTTCTGGATGCCATGATATGTTGGGATGTTTATATTGGTTTTGAGCTTTGGTTTTCTGGATGGATTTCATAATTCAGGGTAGAGGTGGTCTTAAGCTTCATTCCCAAAGGCCTAGGAATCCCTTGACTGGTTTTGCTGGGATACACGGTAAAGACTAAGGGAGAAGTCTCGGTCTAGGGCCTAGTGATTCGGGTTTGAATTGCGATAACGACTGGGAGTCTAGTCTTGGTTTAGGGCCCAAGATCTAGGATTAGATTGCAGTCATACCTGAGAGACAAGGAGACGGAAAATTCCACACGAATAGTGATGGATTCCAGATGGAATTCCATGTTTGGTTCGGTTGTGATCGAAGCATCGGTTTTGGTGTGATCATGGTTTGGTGAGGGTGGAGGTGGTTTAACATATGGATTCCCTTGGTTGTTCCTGGATTGATTGTTCTTTGAGATCCCACATTCATGCTTGGAATATGGCACGAGGCTGACTGGCTGAAAGAGAGATTTGGTTCAGCCATGTCTATGGTCGGGTGGTACATGGAAGTCTCAAACCTGGTCGGATTTGCTTATGATTAATAAAAGCTAAGTTCTCTTACTTTTTCATTGGTTTATAAGTGGATTTAATGGTTGTCATATCTCTGATATTTATATGATTTTATGCTAGGTATAAGCATGGTTATATGATTAGTTCATGTCATGGTTATTTCACGAATTTACTTGTAATTGTTGAATGGATGGATGCAAGACCTAATTGATGTTATAATAGTTCAATGGAGAAGGAGGTGATCATCCTAGTTATATTTCATAATTTCTTTCAGTCATTTATGATATGTCTTGTATCATGGATCTATAGGTTGCATTGATGCCAAGTGTTTGAAAGAATGTTAGTCCTGGTTGGGGATGCTCAGGCCTAGTCCTGAAGTTGATTTTTGATATATCAACATTGTTATTCTATCTTTGATGGAATATGAAGGCTATAGAAAGTTCTGGGTACAAGCTGGGATTCTGGGCTAGAAACGTGGCTCCAATCTTGGGGTCATTGGCATAGTTCTGCTAAGAAAAGTCTACAGTTGGTGGCACATAGGCCTATGAGAGTGACTTTGGGTTGTTAGTCGTTGTCTTTCCTAAAGGCTAAAAATATTAGTGGGACCTAGGGGAAGGATTTCTGAGTGGTTAACATGTCTCCTGGGGGTGTTGATGCTAATGTGGATATGTTTGTTTGATGTATTTCGTCGATTTCATTTCCTTAAGGTTACCAAGGAAGTTGAACCCCTTATAGTAGCCTCTCTCATCGCATGTTTACCCTTACTGACAGGTTGCTTCGGTGGACCTGGGAGGAGGGGGTGTTACATAGATTGAGTCTCCAATGTCCAACTTCCATTTACGTAAGGGACTTAAGACAAGATTGCTTGGATTCTCAGGAAATGTTTCTTCCACCTTTAAACCCCTGAACACAATTCGTAGCTCCCTAAGATCAGTCAAGGACCTTGTGGAACCTAAAAACATGAAAGGTGTGTATTTTATCCCTTGTTCATATGGGACTCCCTCAAGGAAAATTTTAAGGATGGAAAAATTTCTTGAAGTTTAAAAACATTGGCGAATCCCACTAATCCCTAATATGCAAACTATAAAATGTTTATTGATATATTTGTAAAATTATTCAAATTTATAATGATTTTTTATATAGCCTCTATACAATGTTGGCGATTTTTAAGGTAAAATAATTTTATATTCTAAAATTTGGGCGAATCGTCTTTTATAAAATTGGAAATTGGCGAATCTTTTTTGTGGAAAAATCATGGAAAATTAGCCCACTGGGCGAACATTAGCCCCTAAAATTTTCCATGGACTCCCTGCAATGGAGAAACCAATTATTCCATCAATCAAAGGATTCATGAACATGTGGCTGACTAAAAACATGGTATAACTCAGTCCTCATCTTTGGTTGAACACATTGTGAAAATGAAGCACCATATTTGTATAGATTATTTCCAGGTCATTCAAAAGATTGAATCCATCACCATAAGTTTAGGGAGACCATTGAGATTGAAAAAATACCTAAGACACTTAATTGGGATGATGGTTCGAGGATCGACAATTGTTGGATCCCTTCCCTTTATTCCTAGGTATCCTCTTTTTTCTCTCCTTCTTTCTTCTTTAGTTTCCATTCCTTTTGTCAATTTTTGTTTCCCTTTCGGTCGTAGCCCTATTCTTTCTGGAGTGGTAAGAGATTGGGTTGATCCCTTTCTTTGTGGTTATTTTGGTTTCAGTTAACATTATTTTATTCCCTCCTTGCTTAATTATTGTTTCCCTTATTTCCTTTTATTAATAATAAATAAATAAATAAATTTATAATATTAATTATGTTCTAATAATAATAATTATTTTAATAATATCCTTGATATTATTATTAAATTTACAGTTTGGTTTCTCCCCTTCTCATATTTCTATTTATAATTTTGTTAGATTTTTTTTATTTTTATTTTATTTAAATAATTAGATTTTTTTTCTTATAAGCTTGGTAGGACTACATCTTCATCATGCTCATCTTCTCAGCCCGATCAAGCAGGGGTGGGGTGGGTGGGGTGGGTGGATGTGGTTGGTGGTAGCACAAGATTTGAACCCAAGACTTCCGGTTCGGTGAGACTTCATTTCCGTGACCATTACCAATTGAGCTACCCCAAGCAGACATATATATATATATATATATATATATATATATATATATATATATATATATATATATATATATATATATCATGGTTTTGATATTCTTTTATTTTTTTTCTTTCTTTATTTATTTTAAGTTCATGTTTCGATCCCTTTCTATTTATTATCCTTTAATCATAGTTTTCTAACTTAAGAAAAATTCTTTGTTTTTTTAATTTAATTTCCCTTTATTTTTATTTTTATTTATTCATTTATTTAAATTATTTTTATTTATTCATATATTTAAATTAATTAATTAATTAATGAATTTTATTAAATTGTTCTGTATTCTCCTTTTTATTTCTATTCTATATTTTTCTTTTTCTTTTTAAATAACTTTAATGATTTTACTTTTCTCTCTAACGTTCATTTTAAATATTTTCTTATTTATTTTTATCAACTGGTATTTGGTCATTGCATCTCTATTGCATTTATATGGTGTTTGGTTCGAGCCATCTAACTATGTTCTGATGATTAACCACAATAGGTGGTTCGAAACACATCGACAAAAAAACATTTATGTGAATTGTCAAGAAAATATTTTATATAAAATAAAAATTGTTACTTTTCCTATATAACAGTAATAATATAAAATGCAATTTTTTCTCCTCAATATTTTCTTCGATGATATGAATGGACAAGCTACATGATCCAAGTTATAATTTTGGTTTTTACCATCTGAAACTGAGTAGACAATGAATGGTCAAAGTTGGTGGTGGGAGCTCTACTCCCTCCAACAATGTGGAGAAACAACCTCAAAAAGACAACAATTCCTTAAGGTCCTACAAATTTAGGTAACAATGCAATTCAAGAATTAGATACCCTTGTAGGCTCAACTTGGTAGCGATATTATGCATGTGTCATTGTTTTCCTAAAGCCACATAGGACCCTAAATTTAAAGCGAAATGTACTCAAATTATTTTTTATTATGGATTGATTGGGAATTTTATGGATCTACGGCCATTAAAAAATCCCTAATTTGGTGGATCGATAATAAATGGAAACCCAACGGACAAATCGATATGGAGCTAGGGGAAAAAGGTTTTTTCACCATAAATTTTGCTAGTTTAGAAGATATAAATTATATCTTTTTATAATGGCCCCTATTTCTTCAATTTGGCAGGTCTATTTCTTCGATTTTTGATTTGAATATTTAGCATGAAAAAGGAGGAACCCATAGCAACTCCTGTATCAATTAGACTCTTTTCTTTGCTTAGAGAATTTTGGGAGCAAGAAACCTTGGAAGGAAATTGTATTGCCCTGGGTTAGTTTGTTAAAGTATCATAAGCCTCTAAAAGAGGTCAATACACTTTGTATGCTCAAATTTTTGTTTATATGGATATCATGCAACCTCTTCTAGCCTCCATTGATATACATATAAAGAAGTTGTTGAGAGATTTAATGGGTGTATTAATTCTCCTGCATCTATATGTCAATCCAAGATCGTAAACAAGAGTTGTACCGCGGTTTCTAAATTTAGTTCTTGGTTAGATTTCTAATGGTTTCCTTTATTAAATGAGTTACTTGAATCTAGCACACAATTCGTCAAATTCTAGCAAGCAGATGCAATATTCAAATTTTAACCTTGAAACTTTTAATGAATCTATATTTTAAAACTATTCTACTGAAATGAAATCCCACTCTGAATCACGAGATATATAATAAGAAAAAACTTCTGATCTAAATACTTCATGAAATAACTCAAATCTCATGAAAACCCTAAGAAACCCTAATTTTGTTACCTATGCTACTCTTGAATGAAAAGTTTCAAATTCTAATCTACTTCAAGCATATTTGAAAGGCAAGTAGACTTGAAACTAGAATTTTCAAAGGTAGCTTCAAATCCTTAGGACTCTGTGATAAGCTTCACTCTTGGGTGCAACTCAAAAGAATTTCCAACCTAAAACCTATTTCAATCATCTTGCTTGTTTGACTAAGGAAAAATCCAAATCCTATGTCTGAAATTAAGAGGACACAATCACTTTCAATCTGCTATCAAACCCTCGCTTAACAAAATACAATCTCTAGCATTCAACCATCATGGAAGGAAAACTTAACTAAATGAAATACCAATTCTTCCAATGAGAGCTTGTCTTCAAACTGATAAACCTATGTCACTCCAAACCTATACTCTATTTCAAAATAATAGAAATTTGAGTTAAGAGTAATCTTCTGCCTGATCCACCCACGGGGCTTTGGATTGATGGTGAATGAGTGCGTTGTTAAGGCACTCCTTGCGATAGGTCACCGGTTCAAATCCCCCGTGGGTACTTAGGTTAGTCTTAACTAGAAAAAAAAAAAAAATAAAAAAAAATAAAAATCTTTTGCCTGATCCAATCAATCAAAGAAAGAAATGATCCTCCAGTAACTAACTATGTTTAAATTTTGTTCTGGAAATCGATTTTTAATGCTTAACACATGCTCTGCAAGTTATGATTAGAAAATCAAAAGTGGAAATAGCTATCTCAGCAATTCAATTATCCCAATCATTATAATACCAAGTTCAATTGACAGTTCTGGGATTTTTATATTAAGTTTCAATGATTTTTATGAGATTGATCAGTTGACACTCCACACTGTAAATCTAATTCTCTTGCTGCATATACCTCACACACAACATTCATTCAATATTTATCGAGTTCAGATAAGCATTTGTAATTGGACTTTTATGGAGGAATTGAGATGATCATTGTGCAATTCACTTGTTGTGTAATTCAGGCTTGTGACTTGGGTTGTGCCTACGATTGGGCAACGCTGCTATGTAGCAAGAGATGGAACGATCACGCAAAGGCTATGAAAGGTGTTTTAGATTAGAAGCAAAGAATCAACATGCTGGGTTGAAGATGCAGTGAACAGAGGTTACTACATTCACCATTGATTCACTTTGAAAACAGAGAGTGCCTAAGAGAAATTAAAGAAATGTGTTTTTGTTGAGATCAACTTGTAGAGACTATGCAATCCAATCAACTATAAATGTTAATTAATCTACTCATTTTCCATATAACCAAATCGAATCTTATAAAAACTAGCTCACTCAGAAACCAAAACAAGCTATGTCAAAAATTCCAGAATGATGTTATGTAAGCAAAAAGAATTTGGAAGCTCTGGAAAGAAACTAACACAATCAATCAAACGCTGGAAACTAAATTTAAATTCTTTTTAGAACAATTTAGAGAAATAAATTAAAACTTAAAGCAATCAAATTGACTACTAGCTACAGAATTAAATTTCCTAGTGGTGGTGGGCCCTTGCCACTACCGAGTATGAAACTTACAGTAAAATGAAGGGAATCAGATAACTATATCAAACATTTACAGCTCTTGCAATCATGATTTCCTCTTCAATGCAAAACCAAGGCAAAGATCATTTCCATTGATAAAAATCTCAGTAGAACAATAACAAAAGAGCTTCAATTCCTCAGTATGGATGCATGTATCTATCTCGTTCTACATTGTTTCTATAGGATTTATAATCTAGTTTACATATTACAATTAGTAAAAGTCAGATCATGGAGATGCCAATCATATTTCCATTCTAATCCAGGCTTAGCAACCAACAATTTTCCATACAAGTTCTAAATGATAAGACCGAATTCTGTTGTGGAGGCTAAAAGCTGGCTATGCATAAGAAGCATCGGTCTTTCTTGTTTAATTCGATGAGGTCATGTTGACCATCTTGCTCATCCTTAAGTGCAAATATTTAAGTGTAATTTCCTAGAGTGCAATCCTGGATTGTTTCCTTAAGTGCAGTTGCTTTTCTGAGTGAAAAATTATCTTTTGATGTTGAAGTCTTGGATCCCTATGAGAGAAATCTTCACATCTATCACCCATAATGATTAGTAAACAAACAAGTACACATTCAACTACCTAATATTGATCATCAAAATAGCTAAAACAACACCATTTGTAATGTTTTAACCTTGGATGGAAATTAGGTATAGTCCAGGCACAAGGAGGTCAAAATGACATGGAAAAAGTTCAATTGTAGGTTAAAACAGGGAAAAAAGTTGTATGAAAAGTGTATGAGCAGAGACAAAAATGGAGTCCAACATCTCCCCCACACTTGAGGCGATGCATGTTCTCATGTATCTCAAACCAAAAATAGATTGAATCACCTAAGTGTCTGGTCAGAGGCCAAATGCCTTGACCAAGACTTCAAGTCCTCTTTTCACTGGCACTGAACATTTGGTGAACTGCCTAGCTAATTTTTTAGCATTTATCCTTTTTGCAGGATGTGTTCTGATTGCTTTCCATGTCTAAAGTTGTCTATTCTTTCTCTTCAAGGAATCATTTTGAGTGAAGAGTCTCAAGTTACTATCGTACAACTGATCATTCACTCCTCTCACATAGTGAAACAATACTTTAAATTTATGAGCCTGATCTTTGAGTTTACCAATCCTTTTCTAGAGTCTGATCAACTTAATTCTTAGGTTCTCCTCTTCTTCAAAAACAGGTGTCCTTGCTGGAGCTGTGGATTGTTGGGAAGGACTTCCTCCAGGCATCTGACTTGCACTATGTTTAGGTGAAGAGAATTGTTGTTGTTGATTGGTTGAAGGCTGAGTGGAAGTATGTAAATCTTGAGAAATATCATCAGGAATTTGGGACTGCAATGGAGGTGAAGGAGACTGAGGGAGAGATAATGGGGATTGAGCAACGAACTCTGGAGATGAGGTTACAAACACTTGTTGAGGATTGGCAGCTCGAAATGCAGATGAGGTGTGAGGAGGTTTGTTCATGCTTCGAGTCCTTCTTCTACCTTGTATAGGAGTTTCTATAGTAGGAGCTAGAGTTTTGTGAGCAGGAAACAAGGTTCTCCTAACCTTGTTCTTGGGTTGGTGACTTTGTTGACCTATTGAGGGAATTTCAGTTGGCTCATTTGTGGAGGTTAAGGTCTCCCTTCCCCTCTTCTCCTTTTGCTTCTTTTCTAACTGTATCTTTGAAGGCTCAACTGCCTGGCTAGAAGAGGGATCAGAAATTTTAAGATTCTTGGGAGGAGGTGACACAGAATGGGCAAGAGAAGTGGGGGAAGTAGGGGTGCTTTTTGAGGTAGGTGTAGGGGTTTACCTCCTAGACTTCAAGGTTCTACCAACAGGCCTCTGTCTCCACTTGACATGTGTCTCTTCTCCTGGAAAGTTTTCTATGAGAAAGTCTTCCCAATACTTCTTTCTCTTACTCAACTCAACCACAATCAAAATTTTAATCAAACTATGATGGTAGAGGGAAGTCTCTGGTTTCTTACCCTCAGAGTGCACTCCCCTGGCCATCTTGTGGAGGCTTAACTTTAAGAAATGCAGAATATTTATGGAGAAGTCCTCTATAAATGCATCAAGAGCCTGATATGATATAGAAAAATGATATCGTACCTTCCTTCGCAGGTTAAGAAACATTGGATCATAGTTAACAGGGGATGCCATTGATCCTAAATGCAGGTATGCAAGACTCCTTTGGCCCAACTTAGTGACTGATAAGCCGGTTTTAGAAACACTACACCATTGGGAATGTGTAATTGGCCACCCTTGAAGAAATGCTCCCCACTTGAAGGTAGCCCTATTGCTTCGCTGAGAGACTGCTCTGTGATCTTGAGTTGCAAGTTTCCAACTTTGGCTCTCTTTCCATCAAATGTTTGGGCAAAGGCCAAAGCAACTGCATCGTTATACCCCTGAAATTTTTGGAGAAAAACTATCCATCCCTTCTCTTCGATGACCACCTTACAAGACTGATATTCAAGGGTCCGCGAGAACTAGCCAAATGTCGGCTCGTGCTTATCTACTCCCATGGTGAAATTCTGAGTGCACCTATAGAATGCGCTGGCACAGACAAGTGATCAACTAAACCAATGAACCGACTCTCTTATAGAAAATGTCACTCCACAATTAGCACCCAATCGAATTACAAGACACCTCTGCGGTGAGAATAATTCGTATGGAGTGACTGTGAATAAATAAGAATGGTGTAGTGATTTCAAAAATTCGGGAATGGAACTAAGGGAAATTCACTTGGAAAGGAATGTGTATTCCGTGCTGGAGTCATGACCATTGAGAGCAATAACACACTAGCCACCTTCTAGAGTGAGAGGTGTCAATCGTTCATCATTACGCATCATACCTATGATCAAAAGCTGGGAATGAACCATTGATCTAGAATAGATGTTTGGTCAATTTAGTGTGTCCTAAATTGCTAATTAAAATGTCAATCCGGGATTCGTAAACTGATGAAGTGAGGTGTACTATATGTACAAGATAACCATTTTCTTAGTCTTTTGTCGTTTTTTAGTTTTTTAGTTTGTTTTTGGGTTTATCTTCTATGGATTCCCTAGTGTGTGATGGCGAAATTGAAAGTTAAGTATGGATGGTAATGGTGATTTCTACAGTGATTTTCCAAACTTAAAAGTTTTCAAAAAGAAAGTTCCAAACTGACTGTAATGAAATCAATTCTCAAAAGGAAGTAAATGTATCAAAACAGTGAACTAGTGACAATGGCCTAGTATCCTTACTACTGTATGAAAAAGAAAGTAAAAACTGAACTTAAAGCAACTCAAAGACTGAAAGCAAAGCAAACTAAATCACACTACTTCGACTCCCGTTTTGACCCTTCACCTTTTGACTCACTCCATCTATAGGAAGTAATCATAAACAAGCTGAGTAATATGATATCTAAATTGCAGGAAATTAAATTGCATAAAAAGGAAACTAAGATTTAACTACTCATTCATATTTCAACTCTTGAAAATGACATAAGTAATCCAATCTCTAACTTGCAGGAAAGAAAACTAAATCATACTACAATAAGTAATATTCTGATTCCTTACTAATAGAGTCGCTTGACTATAGAAAGGAAATCATAAACAGATGAGTAATATGATGTCTAAGTAGCAAAAAAGTAAATAAGCAAAACACAACTTGAAAAATGACAGTGCTGGAATTAAAATCAGGAAATGAAAATCAGCAGAAAGGACAAGATGATCTCATGTCAGTAGTTATCAAAAATATGTAAATCTGCCCAGGCTACCTACAAAAACCTGTAAAAGAAGCACTGATCAGCTAACAGTTATAAAAGAAAACATAAAGGAAATATGGACAGCAATGAACATCAGAACAACGCAATATATATACAAGCAATGATTTAAAAACAGTAAATGAAAGCAAGTAAGAAACTATACAAAGATTTGGTGTACAGGGGACCTCTGCAACCTCGGCCAGTCAATCACTTATTCACAAATCAGATTCGGGAAAGCTGTCTTCTCATGTATTTAAAGTGCAGTAATAAAACAAAGTGAAACATAGTACAATGGGCTGATGACAACAGTCAAAATTACATTTCAAAAACTCACCATCCAACGTATATCGACGCTTTATTTATAAGTAAAGGTGTTGCAACTAATTCCTAGATTTTATGCTGCCAAGAGACACGTAAATCTCCTTGACCTGAGATCTAGCGTGATGGTCATTATGACAGTTGAATCCATGGAGTGGTGGCTGCTCGATTCAGTTCACGGGCTACTCTATAGGTGTGCCAGTACCTCTGGAAACTAAGGATCGTGCCACGCAAACCTTCACGTGGGCAAAACAGAGCCGTGCCACCACAAAACTCCTCATTTGGCCCTTCCTTTGACCGTCGTTGACCACGACCGTTTATGAGTGATTTGGATGAACTGAGGGGACACACTCCATGTACACGTCACTTGCAGCTTACCCATGTGGCCAGTTTCTCCATTGGACACCTGTAGCATAAGCATTAACAAAATGGCTGCAGAAACTTGGGCTGGCTACGGAAAGTGACAAGTTTCCGCAATTGCTTGAACAAAAATCTAAATGAAACAACAGTCATAAACATAGTTAGGAAACCATTTCATAAGCTCTTTTTAGACTAATATGCAACGATTTGACAGCTTGGTGGATGAAGTAAATGGAAAAAGAAGGCTGAAAGGGTATATAGGGAAGTGCAGGTTTGGGACTCAACAATAGACTCAACGTTGATCTCCACCAAAGACTACTTGTCTCATCATACTAACACCCGTGCGTATTTGAAGAATAATACCTTGCGTCCAACCACAGATCAGTGTATGTCATGCCCATCAAAGAAAATCACGCCTAAATTATGACTGTACGTGAGGAAAGGATAGGGAGAATAATCATGAGGAAGTCAAAATGAAAGGTGGTTTAATCAAATCCAAGAATACGTTTGGAAGTGGGGGTAAAAACAGGAATAGATCCTATATTTTTAGGAAATTAGGTAAAATAAAATTACATTTGATGAGCATTAGAACTATCCGAGACCAAATTATGTAAGTTAAGTGCAATACCCGTGTCATTGTAACGATCTTGGGTATAGAGGATAGTGTGAACACCTTCTCGATCCCTCAGTTGAACATGTTTCCTCATTGTGCAGAGAACAATGATTTTGCAGTGAACTGAGAGATCCAATCATCTGAGAAGACTTCTTGGTGCTTTAGTAGCAGAGTTTACATATTTTTTAGAGATTGTTATGCTTTAAGAAGTTGATGGTGTTGGTGTCAGGATTAGAACTTGAACATTCATATCATTACAAATATTGTAGAATCTTGCAACAAACTGATTCTCAGGAAAAATCTAGCCCAACATTAAGTACTTAAGAACAAAACTAGTTAAACTTAGGAAATAGAACACAGATTTGTAATTCTATTGACAAATTGGCATTGAATCTACTGTGGGATAGCACTAGAACCCTATCTACCATCTCATGGTTTTTTACCAGGCCTGAGATGACAACTACCTGGGGCGTTTCCTATTTAGGGAGCTCAAAATGTCCAGAAAGAGAGCTCCAAGGGGGCTTATTTTCTATAATTGTTCCCTTGGGCCTAGAAAAGAATAATTCAATGCCCAAAGGATCCCTAAACTACTACTACTTTATTGTTTTAGAGAGCCTAAAGTAGTTTGAGATCAAGGAATTCATGTTTAGAGAGTCTGAATTGCACATAGTAGACTCCACAGGGTTTCCTTTATGTAAACATTACCTTGAGCCAGGAAAAGAACAATTATATACTCAAGGAATCTCTAGACTAATGCTGGTCCATATCATTTTGCGAGCCTAGATCAGTTAATGCTCGGGAGCTTCATGTTTAGAGAGTTTGAAGGCCTCCAAAGAAGACTCCACAGGTTCCTTTTCCATAAGTAATCTACCAGGCCTGGATAAAGGAATAAACTTGCTCCTGGTGAATTACTCATTTATTCTACATGGGCTATGGCAAAAACCACCTGTAGACATGAAAAATAATAGCCCACTAGTTTATCTCTCTCTCTCTCTCTCTCTCTCTCTATATATATATATATATATATATATATATATAAGTAAATATAAAGAAATTAATCAACTGAACCAACAAGGGGCTGGTCATTTGCATGAATTAGCTCCAACCATGGATCCTTTCGCATTTCCTACAAAAACTGATAATGTGAAAGTGGTTTGTGATAAACTTTAATCCGATGACCATTTACTACGAAATAATCCTGATCATAATCGATAGTACAAATACAAACTGAATTGTTATCAAAAACTTCAGTTACTTCATACAGTCCTAACCATTTAGTAGAAAATTTACCTTTAAAATGCTTAAACTTATTATGATATAACAAGGCCTAGTCACCTGGGTGAAAGAATTTATTCGTGATAAATTTTCCATGCCATCGAGCTCTTTGGTTCTGCACCAATGCAATTCTATGGTAGGCATCTTGTCGGATTTCGTCAAGTTCATTCAATTGCATTAGCCTTTTCTCTTGAGCCTCATTTAGATTCATGACCAACTAGGTGGCAGTCTAGAATGTTTCTACTTGGAACTCAATGGGCAAGAGTACTTGTTTACCATAGACTAACTCATAAGGTGTGTGTCGTGTCACATTTCTCCAAGTGATCTGGTAAGCCCATAGTGCCTCTAGTAACTTATCCGCTCAATCCATATGATGTAGTTGAATAGTTTTTCTAAGGATAGATTCCAAAACTTTGTTCATGGACTTCACTTTCCCATTAGCCTGGGGGTGGTAAGGAGTCAATTTGCGATGCTTAATTTGATACTACTCCGCGAGTGCCTTGACCAACTTTGATGTAAATTGTGTATCCTGGTCAGTGACAATTTCACGAGGCACACCAAATCTTGTAAAGATGTCCTCGAACAAAAATTATACTCCTTCCTTTTCAGTGGCAGCGTCCAATGCTTTAGCCTCCATCCACTTGGTGATGTAGTTAGTGCACACCAAGATATATTTTTTCTTGTTTGACATTGGGGAGATGGGCCCTACGAAGTCCAATGCCCACTTCTCAAAAGGTTCAACGGTGATTGTGGTTGAAGAGGAATTTCATCGGAGGCAACCAGTCTCCCCATCCGTTGGCAACTGTCACAACTTGAAACAAACTTCTTGGAATCTTTAAAAAGTGCAGGCCAATAGTATCGAGTATGAAGAACTTTGTATGCAATCTTCTTATCAACAAAATGGCCACCACAAGGCTCGTTGTGACTAGCTCTCACCACATCATACATTTCATCTTCCTGCACACATTGCCTCATAATCAAATCTGGCCCAATATAAAATAGATCCCATTCGATCCAGGAGAAATTAGCACTACGCTGCACTATATTATGTTTTTCTTGGGCCAACATGTTTTGAGGTAGTTTCCATGATACCAAATAATTGGTGACATCATTGAACCAAAGAGTAATAGTAGAAATGGCAAATAATGCTTCATCTGGAAATTCATCAGGCATTGGTGTTGGCATGCTTCCTTGCGCAATGTTCAAATGAGATAAGAAGTCAGCTGCCAAGTTATCCCTTCCAGGTCTATTAATTACAGTTATATTGAATTCTTGTAAAATAAACAACCATCTTGTTATCCTACTGTTAGTAATAGTTTTATTCATTAAAAATCTAATAGCAGAATGATCGGTATTGACAAATGTCTCATAACTAGTAATATAATTTTCCTAAACTTTCCTATAGCATGCACAACTGCTAAAAAATCCTTTTCAGTAACTATATAATTTAATTCAACGGGAAAATTATTTTTGCTGACAAATTAAATAGCATAGGGAAAGTTATCCTCCTTTTGTCCCAAGACCACTCCCAATGAAATGCGTGAAGCATCTATATGAATATGAAAAGGTAAGGACCAATTTGGCCCTCTCAATACTGGAGCAATGGACAACTTTTCCTTTAGTACCTGAAAATCCTGTTGACAGCCAACATTCCATACGAAGTCAGCATCTTTAGTTAACAATTTAAATAATGGTGTTGCAATTCTAGTGAAATTCTCAATAAATCGTCGATAATAACCTGCGTGCCCTAGAAAATTCTTACCTCTTTTTGTGAACTAGGAATATGGATACGCGAGATTACCTCGATTTTTGCTCGATCAACTTGAATTCCTTCTAATGACACATGATGGCCTAAAACAATCCCCTTAGTTTGCATCATCTTACATTTAGCACTACTAAGGGCTAAATTAGCTTCTTGACAATGAATCAATACTTTCTCTAGATTTACCAAAGCCTGTGAAAAGTCATCTCCATAAACTATGAAGTTGTCTATATATACCTCCACATAGTCATGGATCAAATCAGAGAAAATGACAAGTACAACTCTTTGAAAAGTGGTGGGGGCGTTACAAAGACCAAAGGGAAGGAGTCTATATGCATAAGTACCCCAAGGGCATGTAAAAGTAGTCTTTTCTTGATCTTCTTCATCTATTTGTATTTGATTGTAACTGTTGTACCCATCTAGAAAAGAAAAATACCTCTTACCTGAAAGCGTGTCGAGGACTTGATCAATGAAGGGCAGCGGAAAATAGTCACGCAATGTGACCTTGTTTAATTCTTTGTAGTCGACGCAGATATGCCACTTTCCATTCTGCGTTGGAACCACTACCAGAGGTGACACCCACCTACTATCACAAATGGGGTAAATGAAATCTGCAACCAAAAGTTTCTGAAGTTCATCTTTGATAATGTATTTTAATGTTGGGTTCATACGCCTTTATGGTTGCCAAACAGGTCTGATTTATTCATTTGTATAGATATTGTGGATGCAAGTGTCTGGATGTACGCCCCTCATGTCCAAGTAATCCCAAGTGAAAACTCTGGTTTGTTCACGAATCATACTTATCAACTATTGCCTTTGTTCTGCAACTAATCCTTTACCGATATGAAATATTTTTCCTTAAAAAATTTCTACAGGTTCTCTGGTGGGTTCATGGATTTCCTCCATTGCTGCAAAAGAGGCAACAAGAGCTGGATGGCAGGTTTCCTGAAACTAATCACTAAACACATGTTGATAACTATTAAAAGAGATAGGATAATCGATACAAGAGCCATCAACTAAAAACTGTTGCAAAACATGTTCATCAAAATGCTCCTTGAGACCTCTAGACTGATCTAATGACAACAAAGGAAACATACAGTCTTTTTTGAGCCATAATGGTAATAAACAGAGTTTGGTTGTCAGGACCATTTGAAATAAGCATTTCTCCGTTTCTACATCCTATGATGGCATCAACAGTTTCTAGCCACGGTCATCCCAGAACCACAGGGTGTCTGGGCCTAAAGGTTTTAAGAGAAATGACAATGAAATCTATGGGATATTGCCAACAGGCAATTATGACCACTATGTCCTCTAGGGTGCACATTGGTTTGATGACAGATTTGTCTGCTATTTCTAAAAGGATAGGGGTGGATTTAAGTCCAGGTAGTTGTAAAGATGTCATTGTTTCATAGGTCATTGAATTTATTGCTGCCCCTAAATCCATGAGCATATTTGGCAGAAGTACCTCTTTTATCTCAATTGTGACAATGGGATTCCGAGGGTCATTGTACTTCATAGGAAAATCGGAAATCATAGTGGACATTTGGCTAATTATTTTGACATTCTAGTTCTTATGCCCCTTCCTCCCCAATTTCTTAATGCAAATATCTTTGAAAATTTTGGTGTAAATAGGAGTGTCTCTAATTGCTTGTAAAAGTGGAATTTTAATGCAAACATTCCTCAGTTCGTTTTCCAAATCATACTCAAGCGGGATCTTTTCTTTCTTTAAAATTAGTCTTTCTAGGTATGGTGGTTCATTTGATTTTTCTTTCTATGATTGTTGTTGTTTCTTGTTTTGCAAATGGTTTTTGGATGTTGCGGAGGGCACCTCTTCCTCGATAACAACAACTAATTTCACTTTGTTAACTCTCTTTCCCGATCGTAATTGGATTTTGTTCATAGGAATGACGGTGATCATATATGTAGGGAAAGGTTGAATATCAATGTTTTGCACAAGTTGAGGTAGCCTATTATGACTTGGGTTATGTACGGGTTTCACATGAAACAGTGTAGGTCAGGGTCGGTTCAAGGTAGCAGGTGCCTGCAAGGATGATGGGTTAGAAGGTGCGGGTAACAACTGATATAAAGGAGGTGGTGGCAACGTGGGTTGTTGATACATGTTAGGGTTATTCCCTTGCTAATAAGGTTGCATGGTCAGATTATACGAGGTACTTGGCATATTTGGGTAAGGCACATATAATTGGGTTTGGGGTTGATAGGTGTTGGTATAGCGGTTTGTCCTCCAATTCTAGTTCTAGAGAGTGTTTTGTGCTTATAGAGTAGCATAAGGAGGGTAAGGTGTTTGGAAGTTCCAAGGTTGAGTTTGACCATAACCTTGAGAATTTTGGATGTGGAAACACATTCTAAATCTGGCCTCTCCAGATGGACCTTTTGGAGGCTTGAGATTGGTCAATGGTTTTTGTGTTCCCTTTGTAAATAGCATGTAAGTTGGGAAGTGATGGAAACTTCTCGGTTGGGTGTTCAAGATTACTTATTCCACAAATCTCAATGGCATTTAAAGGACACTCCGTGTCTGCATGTTTGCGCCTACACTTAGAAAAAAACACTACCATGGTTGCTTTTTTGGCCTCTTATTTTTGTTTGAATTTCATAGTGTCTATCTAGTCACTGATTATGTTGAGTATATCAGTTTTAGATTTTTCTAATAGCTTTCCCAGTTCGACTCTCGTAACAGCATTAGCCATAGTTTTCTTTAGCACATAGTCTCTGGAATTATCTTTAAGTCCACGAAGCTTGTTGCCTACTTTAGCTTGGCTCCTAGAATAGGTACAGCAAAGCTCAACTACTACAGCAAATGGCCTCTTATAGATGTCCCCATTGCTAAGAAGGTTGAATGTTTCAATGCAGTCATCCCTTAGCCCTTTTAGGAACACAATTTTGATAGTCTTTTCATTTAAGTTTGACCCATGAGATTTGTGAAAATTATATAGGAATCGTTCAAGATACTCCTCTATGTTTTCGTCCTCTGGTTGTTGCATCCTAAGGATATCGTTGATGTCCCTACTCTTACAAAAATATTGATACTTTTTAAGGAAGACTAATTTCATGTCATACCACGAGTATATAGTGTGTTCCCCTAGACTCATGAACCATCTAAGGGATGCATCTTTTAAAGTGGCGGGAAACAATTTAAGTTTATATGCATCCTCATAGTAATTATAACTATGACATAAAATATCAAATTTGAAAAGAAATGCATCGGGATCTTCAGATGATTTACTATAGAATAATAGAAAAGATGCCATTGGGATGTTTTTCATGTTGATGTCACGAGTCACATCTAGGATAGGTAATCCAAAGGTAGTCTCCTCATCATATTCTCTGGTCCTCCTCTTGGTCCTTCCAGGTTGTTTCCTCAAAAGAAGTTAACATTGCATCAAGGGCCTTCTTCCTCTCCATGGTGTTCTTCGTTGTTTCTGTTCTCCCTGTCTTGGTGGTCCATATCTGCGACAGACACCCAAAGAGGTTTATTGATTCTAGTGTGAACATGAGGTACTGGAACACGGTTGATTTTGGTTAATTGCTCATCCAAGTTATCTTGCAGTTCTATTGGTTCTTCTACCTCGATCCCTTCAGTGTTGTCAAAGAAAACCTATTGAATGGTCTTTTCTTCTTGATCTAAGAATTCTTGATCTGAAACCAAGTTGGTATCAACACTTCCTCCTTCTTGTCTCAGTCATGCATATTGATTAACAACATTAATAAGAGGTATATTAATTGATCCAAAGGTTGCAGGAAATTTAGAACTAGAAATAAATCTACCCGTACTATCTCTAGGTCTACCTATACTCCTATGCATAAAGATAAAGGAAATAGAAACTCAAGAACAAGCAATGATCGGTTACACTTTGGAGCAAACCAAAAAAAAGTGGATGCGTGGCTCTTCACTCATGTCTTACCATACACTCTTCACCCTCTAACAGTCCTGCAAGATCCTGAAACTCTAATAATAATAGTTACCTGAATAAGAAATTACAACTTCCTCAACAATGACGCCAAAATGTTGAGAGATTTAATGGGTGTATTAATTCTCCTGCATCTATATGTCAATCTGGGCTCGTAAACACGAGTTGTACTACACTTTCTAAATTCAGTTCTTGGTCAGAGTTCTAATGGTTTCCTTTATGAAATGAGTTAGCTGAATCTAGCACACAATTCATCAAATTCTAGCAAGAAAAATCAATAATCAAATTTTAACCTTGAAACTTTTAATGAATCTGTATTTTAAAACTATTATACTTAAATGAAATCCCACTCTAAATCATGAGATATATGCTAAGAAAAAACTTCTGATCCAAATACTTCATCAAATAACTCAAATCTCATGAAAACCCTAAGAAACCCTAATTCTATTACCTATGCTACTCTTGAATGAAAAGTTGCAAATTCTAATCTACTTCAAGCATATTCAAAAGGAAAGTAGACTTGAAACTAGAATTTTCAAAGGTAGCTTCAGATCCTTAGGACTCTTTGATAAGCTTCACTCTTGGGCGCAACTCAGAAGAATTTCCAACTAAAAAGCTATTTCATTCATCTTGCTTGTTTGACTAAGGACAAATCCAAATCCTTTGTCTGAAATTAAGAGGACACAATCACTTTCAATCTACTATCAAACCCTCGCTTAACAAAATACAATCTCTAGCATTCAACCATCATGGAAGGAAAACTTAACTAAATGAAGTACCAACTCTTGCAATGAGAGATTGTCTTCAAACTGATAAACCTATGTCACTCCAAACCTAGACTCTGTTTCAAAATAATAGAAAGCTGAGTTAATAGTAATCTTCTGCCTGATCTAATCAATAAAAGAAAGAAATGATCCTCTGATAACTAACTATGATTGATCTATCTACTAGAAATCGATTTTTAATGCTTAACACATGCTCTGCAAGTTATGAATGGAAAATCGAAAGTGGAATTAGCTATCTCAGCAACTCAATTATCCCAATCATTATAATACCAAGTTCAATTGACAGTTCTGGGATTTTTATATTAAGTTTCAATTATTTTTATGAGATTGATTAGTCGACATTCCCTTGCTACATATACCTCACACACAACATTCATTCAATATTTCTTGAGTTCAAATAAGCATTTGTAATCGGAGTTTTATGGAGGAATTGAGATTATCATTATGAAATTCACTTGTTGTGTAATTCAGGCTTGTGACTTGGGTTGTGCCTACGATTGAGAAACATTTCTATGTAGCAAGAGATGGAACAATCATGCAGAGGCTATGAAAGGAATGTTAGATTAGAAGAAAAGAATCAACACTGGGTTGAAGATGCAGTGAACATAGGTTACTACATTCACCGTTGATTCACTTTGAAAATAGAGAGTGCCTAAGAGAAATTAAGAAATCCATTTTTGTTGAGATCAACTTGTAGAGACTGTGTAATCCAATCAACTGTAAATGTTAATTAATCTACTCATTTTCCATATGTTATAGACATTTTTGTGCCTTACAGCATTGAGCATGAAATGTCCATAATCTAAGGGATCCAAAGTCCCTAAACATGTTGTTCCTACCCCTAGAGGAACAAGACTAACTAAGCACAACAATTCACAGAAGTTCTCCACCTGAAACCACTCAAAAACAAGTCAATTCAGGATCATGTCAACTGCTCCACTGAGCATCTGCGCTGAATGTCAACTGCTACACTGGCTACCTGCGTTGAATGTCAACTCCAACACTAGCTACCTGCGCTGAGCGAGTTTGGACAAGTGGCAGGCTCATTCCTCAATGTGTCAATGCTCATGAAGCTTCCAAAATGACACTTGCCTCAGGGAATTCGACTGGTGATGAGTAAGAGGTTCCAAATCTCCAAGTGGAAGCAAGAACCTCCAAGTGGACTCAAGAACTAAGAGAGGAGAGGACACTAGTCAGATCTCAAGCTGACTCATCCTCTCTCCAAAATAACTATATATAGATCTCTCCTCCATGAGATCTAGAGGCTGGAATTTTGTTATTGCAAAGAATTGTTGTTGGTTTGAGACTGGAAACATTGGGTGCTTAATGCTTTGAAGGGAGCTGAAGAAGGAATTCCATTCTGCTGGGAAGGAGATGCTGGATTGGAGCCCTCTGGGTTGTATCTCTTCCTGAACCTTGTTATCAATCAATAAAGCTATCTTGGTTTTCTCCTATATACTGGTGTATTTGTATGATTGCATTAGTGTATTTGATTTACTTCTAATCATGAATCATTTGTGAATATGAATATCTGCCTTTGTGTTGTGTTCTTCTCTTGTCGCAAGTAGCTGTTCTCTTGTCACGGGTAGCTGTTCTCTTGTGATCTTGTGGGAATCAAGTAGCTGTTCTCTTGAGCAAGCGAGGAGGCAAGTAGCTGTGAACACCCAAAGAGAAGAGGATCTAGATCGAGGGACAAACAGAAGACAATGGTAAGTCTATCGATCTCCCCTCTTTCACATTTCATAAAGGAAGAAACCAGAATAGTTGTATCTGTTTGTTGCTAAGGCACTGTCACACCTTAGGTGGATAGGATCGTCCTGCATAGGCATTTTTCCCCACAAAAAATTGGCGACTCCGCTGGGGAATTGCTTTAGTCATTTTATTTGTGTTTACATCATTGTTTGCTTCATAGACTCAACAACAACAATCGAACTGCTTCTGCAAAGTAGACTGTTGCTGCCTTGATCCTTCACTGGATTTTGTCTATGATCTGAACAATGGACTCACAAATGATTTGATGATCCTTTGTGATAGTCTTTAGTACCCTCTCAAACCATCCCTCTGATTATACCTTGCTTGTGGTTCTGATTTGGCCTGAAACAGTTGATTTTTGAGCATTTTGTGACCCAGAACCCGGGGGAAACGAGAGTTTCTCCTTAAGCACAGACACTGTGAAGGCAGTTTGCATTTAAACGCAGGTCCCGTGAAGGCTACCTGCGCTGAATGTCAAACCCACAGTGTTGGACTTGCGCTGAACCAGTTTAGCCTTGTGCAGCTGGGGTTCTTTGCTGTCTGTTGCCCTGTTTTTGATCTCTGTTTTTTGCAGCCTTTAACCAGCATAGGTACCAGTCTGATAACTCCTTTTCTTTGCTTAGATTCGGCCTCCTTTTGTACAAAAATACTGTGAGTGTTTTTACGTCATTTACAGTTTTCCTTTGCATGAGTGAAATAATCATCCTGTAGCCCTTGATTCAGATCTGATTGACTGTGATCTTAGGAGAGAGTTCATTGGCTCTTTGCAGTTGATTATACATTTGCTTTTGCTTATTGGTTTGAGTTTGTCTCTTTTAAGTGTCGAAACAAGTATTCATTTCTAAAGTCGCAAAGTGATTGTAATCTCTTCTACCCCTGTTGTTTTCGAAAAAGTAAACTTGTTTGTATCTATCATTTAAAAGCAAATTCAAAGTTGTACAAAAAGCTTTCTTTGTAGGCATTAATACTAAGAAAGCGGAAAACAAACACCTGCATTGTGCATTTGCATTTTGATTAGTTTGCATGATTGATTTAGGGAAGAGGGCATTAGAGTGTGATGATTGCTCTTTGAGAAAAGATAGTGTCTTTCTTTTCCCTTAGTAGCTAGGATTTTCAAAGTTGAAAAGGTAGTAAAGCTTGCTTATCATCTTAGACTGCATTTAGGAATTGTACCATACATCTTGTGGTGATCCTGAAAGACAAACTTCTAAAAAGATCAACTTAAAATAAACTAAATGAACCTAACAACGCTTTACAACATAACGCACAACATAGAGGTCTAGGCTAGAGACGTGTTCCAGCGTCGTTAAGCCTAGTGACTGTCGATCTCATGGAAGGTGGGTGATTCCTCCTGAGGGACGATAGTGCTAGTACGGATTGTGCTCCCACGTACCGTCGTGTATATATTGGGAGACCCCTATAGGCATATATCCTTTATCCTTAGGAAGCCGTGGCGGCCGCCCTACTGATTGCAATGCAGTGAACACAGCATTCACGAAGATCGACCGCCCGTACCTTAAAAAGTATTCTGCGGTTTTGCGAAAAGTTTGGCACACCCTCTGCCTAGATCTCCAGAGCAGTTTCTTTTGGCCTTTTTCAGACTCTATAATAGAAAAAGTCCATCCGAGCATTTGTCACTTCGGGCTCGTTAAAACATCGAAGGAGACTAGAGTCATCTTTAGCTTTTTCTCGACTCTTTAAAAGTGAAAAAGCAGGTTGTGTCTAAAGCGTCGTTAACAATTTATTTTTAAACGGAACAATCACCCTTTAATCCTGCGTTGATCTTTAGGTTGAAAAGATGGAGCACACCAACCAAGGAATTCCTCTTGGTGGAAATCCTAGTCCCTTCTCCTCTTGGGGAGATGTTGGTGCGCCCCACATGGCCACATTGTCGCTTCCAGGACTGACAATTGCCCTACCAGTCTGGCTCTTTTCAACCAATGTCGGTCAGAATGCCACCATTCCTGAACAGTCGAGTCAACAGTTAGATCAGACAAGAGTTGCCTCCCAGCCTTCCACTTCATATTCCTCCCCTCCTTCTTCTTCGCTTGACGGAACTGGTCGAACAAAAAACCGGGTTCCTAAGGAGAAGAAGGAAAAGAAGAAGAAAGAAAAGAAGAAGAAGGAGCCTAAGGTGACTGGGGGAAAACAAGTGTCATCTAACAAAAATCCACACACAGCACTCGTAAGGCCTAAATCGCCATGCGTCATATGCAAGGGAGAGCACTTCCATAGAGATTGTCCCTGTATCCCCCGGATACTAAAGGACTGGTCCCCCATTTGCACAATTCGGTAGCATCGACCTCTGATAGCCATGTCGACTGCTCACCATCAACTAGTGGGAGTGAAGCCCCAGGACAGAGCGGGAAAGCTAAATTTCCCTGCAGACTGTGTGAAGGCGATCACGCCATCCACCGTTGTCCCTTCTTAGACGAGGCAAAAAGAGTTCTGGAAGATCACCCGATTTTACGAGCGCATCTCCCTCCTGGATATCAAAGACTCCTGCCGAGTCCCTCACTAGTTGAAAACCTGGCTGACCCACCCAGGTGGTCAGCTGAAGCACCTGTCATTGAAGATGAACCGTCTGAATCCATACCTGAAGAAAGTCTAAAGGTTGAAACGGCAGTTGACCCGGTTTTTCCTTCAGAGGATCCATCTTCGAATGACACCATCACAGAGGAGAATAAAGACGACACCGTCCAGATTCTCTTCATCAGCACCGACTCTGATGATCAAGGGGGCAATGCCACCATTCCTTTATCGCAGGAAGGAAGTTCATCAGAGTGCTATCCGGCCGTATACTCGGTCCCACCACCAAGCAACCTGGTTGTGTCCTTCGACTGGAACCAACTAGGCAGACCCCGCTTGCCAGCTAGCATACCATTCAGAATCATTGTCCAAATATACAGAATGGTAATGGCTGGTACAGTTATTGATGAAGGGGCATCTGTGAGTATCCTTTCCTCTATTGCTTGGAAAGCGCTTGGTTCGCCTGCGCTTTTGCCTGAAATGAGAAATCTATCAGGCTTTGATAAGGGAACCAGTCGACCTTTAGGGATCCTCCCCAATGTACCCATAACATTGAAAGGGAAGACCGTTCAAATGAACGTGATGGTCATTCAAGGACCCTTGGATTATAACCTACTCCTTGGACGAGACTACATATATTGCATGGGAGCCATCTTCTCATCACTCTTTAGAGTAATGTGTTTTCCGCACGAAGGAAGAATGGTCAAGCTCGTGGACCAACTTTCATTCCCCGGATCACGCATCGCAAGTAGTCATGAACCATCCCTAAATGTCTATTCATGCAAGAAGTGTCTCAACCCATGGTCCGTCCTCCTGATGAGCGCGAGTAAATCCGGAGGATATGACTGGAACCCAGGGGGCATGCGTCCTGGCCTGCTTCGGCAGGGAATCTTTGGGTATAGGGTAGGTTCCGCGGGAGAATATGACTAGTTCGTACACCCGTCCGTAGAGGAAGAGGGGTTGTCTAGAATAGGATTCTTTTGTCAAAATTATGTGAGTCGGCGGGCGTCGTCGCTCACCGATGTAGACATCGCCGAAGAAGTGTTTTAATCATAGCCGCAAACGAAACAATCTTTGGGTAACCTGAAAGAGGTAAGCCTCTCTCGTTAAAACAAATGTTTTGACGGAAAAGAGTAGAGGTAACCTTGAAACTCTGTCTTATGCCTGGGGGCATGCAAACCTTTTGGAGTGTAAGCAAGGGTCGACTATTTATTTTTAAAATTTTTAGGACCTCTAACCCTTTAAACTCGTAGGATTAGTCGTTTCCGAACTGCATAACGAAAGGATCCGGGGCAAAGCTTACGTGAGCTGAAGCTCCATAAAAAATAGCATCTCCAATGAGACATTCTTATCATATGACTGGTATAAACGAGCAGTTTTAGCATAAAGTTCATGCTCGTTAAAAAAAAATAAACGCAAGATCCGAGCAGTTTTAACGCGGAATTCATGCTCGTTAAAAAAAAAAACATAAGCTTGAGCAGTGTTTTGGCGCATTCAAGCTCTTTAAAAAATGAACCCATTACGGTAAATAACCATTGTGTATGTAACCTTATCAAGCCATAAAAGCCTTGGTCGTGTTTGCACCGTCACCTCCACTTTTCATTTGGCGATCGTTTTACCTCCATATGATATGTTTACCCATTTGAGGACAGCTGCGAAGAGTGATTTCACCTAGCCATCCTTGTGACACTGCCGTGATTGAAAATTCCAACCTGTACCTGGAATCAGCTGCTAACCCTGTTCATCACTCGTTCCTCAGAAACGAGGTCTTCTTTAAGCTCTTTTCAACTGACTCGTAAAAAATGAAAAGATTGCCGAGTTTTGGCCTTCCAGCTCGTTAAAGCGACCGAAGTGCTATCCTTCCTCTAGATTTTAATCTTTTTTGGACTTGAGGGATTATTGCACAAAAGGATCGAGCGCTTGTTTTGTTCGGCTCGTTAAAACTATCGAAAACTCATCCCTTCTGTATTGTTTTATACTTTCCGTACTTAAGGGATTAGATGACGAAAAAGGACTTTTGGAGTTAACTTTACGTACCTTTTCAGACCCTCTAAAAATGAAAAGACTGAGTTATCCTTGTCATTAGAAGCTTGGAAACCAGCTAACACAATCAATCAAACGCTGGAAACTAAATTTAAAATCTTTTCAGAATAGTTCAGAGAAATAAATTAAAACTTAAAGCAATCAAATTGACTACTAGCTACGGAATTAAATTTCCCAGTGGTGTTGGGCCCTTTCCATTACTGGGTATGAAAGTTACAGTAAAATGAAGGGAATCAAATAACTATATCAAACATTTACAGCTCTTGCAATCACAATTTCCTCTTCAATGCAAAACCAAGGCAAATATCATTTCCATTGATAAAAATATGAGTAGAACAATAAAAAAAGAGCTTCAATTCCTCAGTATGGATGTGTGTATCTATCCCGTTCGACATTGTTTCTACAGGATTTATAATCCAGTTCACATATTACAATTAGTAAAAATCAGATCATGGAGATGCCAATCAGATTTCCATTCTAATCCAGGCTTAGCAACCAACAGTTTTCCATACAAGTTCTAAATGATAAGACCGAATTCTGTTGTGGAAGCTAAAAGTTGGCTATGCATAAGAAGCATCCATCTTTCTCATTTAATTCGATGAGGTCATGTTGACCATCGTGCTCATCCTTAAGTGCAAATCTTCAAGTGTAATTTCCTAGAGTGTAACCTTAGATTGCTGCCTTAAGTACAATTCCTTTTCTGAGTGCAAAATTCTCATTTGATGTTGAATTCCTGGGTCCCTATGAGAGCAATATTCACATCTATCACCCATAATGATTAGTAAACAAACAAGCACACATTCAACTACCTAATATTGATCATCAAAATAGCTAAAACAACACAATTTGTAATGCTTTTACCTTGGGTCGAAATTAGGTATAGCCCAGGCACAAGGGGGTCAAAATGACATGAAAAGAGTTCTACTGTAGGTTAAAACAGGGAAAACACTAGTATGAAAAGTGTGTGAGCAGAGAGAAAAATGGGGTCCAACAGATGCAGTATGGAAAAAATTCATATATTTCAAGCACATTCCTTTCAATATTAGAAGATTCCATGAGTATGACTACCTATTTCAAGACTACCCTCTTATCCCTAGGGATTTGTTGCAACTACATCCTTGCAACCTGATTAGTAAAACTTCACCAAAGTTATTTCACAAAGGAGAAATCCTTGTACTGCTCACAACACAATCTTTGATCTTACACTACACAAGAAATAGCTTTGAAATTCTATCTCAGAAGGAAGAGGTTATCCCAAAGAACCAACTTAGGAAGAAACAAGGCTAAGACAAGAAACTAGAAGAACAATATTCATTACCAGGGGAGGTCATAGATGAACAAAATAAGCTTAAAGGGGATAAAATTAGGGAGATAATTGAAGAAGAAAATAAATTATAACCTTTCAATTCTTGGATATGGATGTAGACGATCCGCACTTTTAAGATCCTAGATAATGAAATAATCAATAGATCTGGCACATTTAGGTGTTTTAATAAAAATATTTTCAACAAACATGGAACATAAAAGGGATTAAGAAAATGAGACATTGCCAAATACAAGCAAAATAATGGAGACCTTGCCTCGACATACACAACTGCTCAATGCACAAGAAATCAAAGACATTGAAGCATAATTTTGGACCCTGGATGGATCCACCAGACAAATCACACCCACGGGGTTTCCATCCTAGGGATTAAACTAGAATTGGCCTTCGCCAATTTCTCGACAAAACAACATAAGATGAAAAACTCTAGATGATCCAAATGCCTAGCTCCTATCCCCTTTAATAAGCTTGATGCACTCTCTAGAAACCTTATTTTATTGTTTTCCCCTTGAGAAATGAAGGCAAATGCCATGGGCCAATACCACGGTAAATACCATGTGTTGATTCCATCCACTTTGACAATATCAAGAAAAGGGAATATTACAATTCCTCCCACCCAAATATTTCTTTCCCTCGGGAAATCCACTTCTATCTACAACAACAACATTTGTATTTGATACCAAGATCCCATACAAACCAGTGTGTTATCCCATTCCTCCATGCTAAATGATCCAGAATGGATCCGTCGATACCTGGATCCCAAACAATCCTTCATCCAATATTTTCCTCAATAGATTCACCTGGATTCTAATTCCTCCTAAGTCTTGGGTCTTGTTGGTTATGATACCATCTTAACCCTCCATCATTGCCAGTGCTTAAGGGACCAAGCTTTAATATGCTTTTGGCTAAGGGTATCCTCATAGGAATCATCCCATAAATAGAGTTCCAACTCATATTCTCTCTCCAATCCATCTCATGGGAAGGATTTATTATATGAATGTCTACACATGGAATAAGTATACCATGTTGATTTTGCCTGAAGCTCAACGGATGTTGCTCTACTTAGTCACCCAACATGATACATTTGTAGAAAGTTTCCCTACTCTCCCTAATGTATAAAGGTGGGTTGGTAGTGCCGCAAGCCCTATCTATGTATTCCTATAGAGGACTGATATGGAACTCCCAATTGTGTTCCTCTTGTTGCCTTGTGAGGGACTTGAGATGTTCCTCTGCACTAGGCAGCTTGATCATTGACTCGGAACATACCCCTATAAGCTCCTCATTTTTTTTGTTCTCCTGTAAGATAAAGTCTCAGGCTATCCAAACTCTCTACTTCAACATCATAAGATATGTCTTGAAATGTGTGACATTTCCCCAAAAGTCCTCTACTGGAGATTCTAGTGTCCTGTTGAATGTCTTTGTACCTTTTTGCACTAGATGCCCCATGACCATAGCTTCTACTTGAGCCTTTGACTAGTTCTCTGGGAATGGTTCATCCTGCACATTATGTTTGTCATGCTCTTCGTCATGACCGTGATCATCATGCCAGTTCACTACTACTGGGTCCTCACTCAAGTTTTCTTGGCCTCCTCCATCTGTGAAGACAATATGTTATTCATCGTCTCCAGTTGTAGAACATAGATGCATCGGTGGACTACTATCTATACTTAGAATGCTCATATTATTTATGGACATCCCCTTAGAGACCCATGGACTTAGTTATATAGGATTCTACCTCATGCACTTCTGAATTATTGTCATCTTGCAAGTCTCCCTAAATAATATCATGCTACTGCTCACCATCCTCAAAATCCATAGACCCAACTATAGAAGGCTCCCATGATCTGAAGGAATATCCTCTTTTTTAGTCCTTGTTTCCTCCTTCCTATCACCTAGACATGAATGGTCAAGTGCCTAATATCCCTCACAGATAAAGCATAGTCCTCTCCTTCTTAGTTCATTCTTGTTGAAGGTTTTACCACCTTTGTTCTTGCTTCCTCCGTAAATCCTTTTAAGCTCCTTCTTAGTCAGTGCCCTTCTGAGAAATTTTATGTTTTCCATGGCCAACTTCTCCACTAGATCATAGGTAGTTGGTGATACAATTAGTTCCTTCCTCCAAATGGTCAATAGTTTGTATCTTAGTATCTTGTAGATGTCGACATCTCCTTCTAGGAATAAGGACACAATCTATTTCATTCTTGTTTTGATACCGCCTGGATGAGCTAAGGTAATGCTGGTGTAAAAGTTCTGTAACATCTAAATGATTAAGTCGTCACATTCTAGATTTAGCATGAATGTTCCAAAGCTAAATTCTTCCATGAGTTTTAAATTCTACACCACTTCTAAAATGTAGGAAGCATGATTTTGTTCAACCCCTAAAGGGATTCTACTATCAGTTGTAGTATCTCTCTCATGATATCATTATTGAAAGGTAGTACTGGAGATGTTAAAGCTATGATCCTATTGAGACAAAAATCAACTATGAGCTTGATCTCTTCATAAGGATGTGCCCAAATTTTGGTTTGTATTAATGCAAGCATGGATGACTCGAGAGCCCAACTAATTTTCTTCCATTCTGGCTACCCCACCCTGGACAAACATGTGTCTAATTCATCCAACTTATGAAGGTCTATGTGTGACTTTGTTTATTTCAATTCAGATCCAAGTGTGAAGAGATTAGCCCCTCTTCCTTGTCCTTCCTACACTTCCCATGGGTGTTTCGAATTGCAGAATGATATGGACTCTTTTCGAGAATGGTCTACTATAGCTTCAACCATCATTTTGGTCTAAGGAAGTATTGCTATGTAAAGGACCATATATTCTCACTATTTCATCAAGAAGTTTCTGGGTGTTTTCCAAAGTCTCTTCAAGATGACCCATCTACTCACATGCCAAAAAATCAAAGTATGATGGAATACATTAATTCTTCATAGGGAGATTATATCAATGTTTTGTCAATCATGCCTTCCCGAATGTCTGGGTAAAATATTAAGTTTTGCTTCAAAAAAATTGGCCTCGAAACGCCAATGTATAAAAACCTATCTGTTGTGGGGAAAAGTATCCAACACGGAATGACCCTATCCCACTCTAAGGGTGATAGTTTCTTAGCAACAGCTGAAGCAAAGCTATCTAAAGTTAGTTCTTTATGACATGCAAGAGATGAAAGGAAGAGATCTACTTACCGATGTCTTGCGCAAATGGTCGATCCAATCTCCTCTATTTGCCGCTCGCTCCCAGCTCCAAGTCTTCTCACGGGCCCGCTACACGAGATCCTGCGAACAAGACAAGAAAAGGAAACTACAAGAAGCATGCATTCATATTGATTCAAGGATTAGCATAAATCAAATACACAAGTAAGACAATACACCATTGAAACACATGCGAATAGAAAACCTCAAATGCTTTATTAATATAAGGAAGTAAGGTTCAGGCGGTGATACAAACGTGAGAGGTCCAATCCAGCATCACCTTCCCGACGGAAAGAAATCTCCTCTTCACCTCCCTCAAGCAATCACCCAATACTCACAACTGTAAACCAACAACAATTCTTTGCACAAAATTCTGGCCTCTAGATCCCATGGGATAGAGATCCTTATATAGAGTTTTGGAGTGAAGATAAGTCACTTGATGTGTGACTTGTTGTCCTCTTCAACTCCATTTGTTCTTCAGTCCTTGAGTCCACTCGGAGTTTCTACCTTCCACTTGGAGTGTTTAGAACCTCTTTACTCATCATTAGGCGAATCTTCTGATCCAAGTGTCATTTTGGAAGCTTCCTGGGCACTGGCACATTGAGAAAGATTCCTCCACATGTCAAAGTACCCCACGCAGGTAGCCTTTGTTTCACTTGCTATGCACGCATACACCATAGAGCTTTTGACATTCAGCGCAGAGCTTAGTGAGCACTGCTTTGATCCAAAATTGACCTGTTTTTGAGTGTTTTTCAGTGGAGAACTGATTTTCCAGTGCTGTGATTTGCTGACCTTGTTCCTCTAAGGGTAAGAACAACATGTTTAGGGACTTTGGATCCTCAGATTATTGACATTTCATCTCCATGCTGTAAGCACAAAAATGTCTATAACAGTTGCCCCCTAAAGTATGAGGTCGTTTATCGGGTGAAATGCTTTATTAGGAGGATCCGAATTCATTCAATCGTCGAGGTGACCTGTAACAAAATACAATACAATACATTATCTTTTCATACTTTCTTTTCATGATCTAGCTGATGCGGCATTTCCATGCTTAGCTTTAAATTACATTTGCTGTACATAAAACAGACGTCCGGATAATAGACTGATAATTCTCTGCTTTTAATTATCATCCTTTTAGTAGGATTATCATCTGCTGCACATGTCTATGTTTTTATCTCCTGAATATATATCGCAGCCCGGATGGATGAAACTAGATCCGGGTCTTCAAACTTGTCCGTTCTTCACTCTAGTACAAGTCGATCCATGTGAGAATTTCTTGAAGTCGAACATGGAAAGACATCGCTTGATTACCAGTCAATAATGTAAACTGTTAACAAGCGCGAGAGAATCACTGATAGTGATGATGACCCTCAAGGTACTGCAGCACAATTCACGTGGCTGAATATAGGATCTGACCGATCACCATGCAAAGTCTCCCGGTCAAAGTCATTAATCTATACCTATCGCCGGAAGTGAGAAACTTGCCATTGAGGCATGCAAGCTTCAAAGTACTGAGGGGGTGTTCCTAGACACTTCTTGGATAGTGAGCTGATGTCGACAAGAAGTGATCCGTCAAAGGAGGGCCTTAATGAATCCCACATCAGTGACATGGAACGGAGCTAGTGATGATGGTGAAAACGATCTGTGAAATATGATTCAGGGTTGCGGTCATGTAAGGACGAAAGATGATGTATGGTAGTGATGGGACAGGTTGACACTTTCTGAATGACATCTCTTGAACATATAACGACACTGATGTGATGGATCGGTAGCATTAACCCATGTAATGATTATGGGCGAGACCATGGTGAAGGGACCGGTGAATGATAATAACCCAACCCGATATTTACGGAGGCAAAAGTGTCATGTTCAAGAGCGACTTGCTACCATTAAGCTTGAGGTTCTTCCCAATTTTCCCCAGTCATTTCTGACTAGTACCTTTTTATTTTTGTCAAGCTTGAGGAGGATAACAAATGCTTGTTCTATAACCTAGCCCTTCGGCAAGCCCATCGTTATGTTTTAAACGAGCTTAACGATAGGGAAACTCGTTCTCGTCTAAAGACAAGTTTGTCGCTATCTAATATTTTTAACGAGCCCAACGACAAAGACAACTTGGTCCTTTTCATCTTTAGAGAGTCTGAAAAGGGTACATAAAGTGGACTCCAGGGGTCCTTTTTCGTCATCTAATCCCTTAAGTCCGAAAAAGTATAAAACAATACAGAAGGATGATGTTCAAGATATCTTTATCGAGCCGAACTAGACAAGCGCTCGATCTTTTTGTGCAATAATCCCTCAGGTCCAAAAAGATTAAAATCTAGAGAGGATAGCTCTTCCGGTCCTTTTAACGAGCTGGAAGGCCCAAAACTCGGCAAACTTTTCATATTTTACGAGTCAGTGAAAAGAGCTCAAAGAAGACTCGTATTTTGAGGAACGAGTGATAAACAGGGATAGCAGCAGATTCCAGGTACAGGTTGGAATTTTCCAATCATGGCAGTGTCACAAGGACGGCTAGGTGAAATCACTCTTCGTAGCTGTTCCTCAAAATAGGTAAACAATCAAGTGGATGTGAATGATCGGCCAAATGAAAAGTGGAGGTGACGGTGCACAAACACGACCAAGGCTTTTATGGCTGATGAATTTACGGTCTCAAATGGTTATTTATCGGTTCATTTTTTCTTGATGAGCTTGAACTCTAGGGGAAGCTTGCTCACATGTGCATTTATTTTTTAATGAGCATGAAGTCTTGCCAAAACTGCTCGGTTCTTGTGTTTATTTTTTAACGAGCATGAACTTTGCCAAAACTGCTCGTTTTTTACCGTCATAAAGTAGGAAGGTACTCCTGGTAGATTGCTCGCTATTTTTTAAGGAGCTTCATCTCGCTATGCTTTGCTCCATATACTCTCTTTATGCAAGCTGGGTATCGACTTATCCTATGGGTTAGAGGGGTTAGTCCTACCTAAAACTAAAAAGCCGCCCGTGCTTGCATTCCAAGAGGTTTGCATGCCCCCAGGTGTAAGTCTAATTTCAAGGTCGCCCCTACTCATCCGTCAAAACCTTTGTTTTTAATGGGTGAGGCCCACCTCTTTTAGGTTACCCAAAGATTGTTTCGCTAATCCTTTCAAACAGAACTTTCTTCGGCGACGCCGACTAGGCGACGGTGAATGACGATGCTCCGCCACACACTTAACTTTAACAAAAGAATCTTTTTCCAGAACAACCCCACTTCCTAACAGCCCCTTCTTCCTCATGAGAGCCGGACTCTTGCCAGCTCTTACTCTTACGAAGATGAAGGAGGAGACGGGGTACGGACTAGTCATATTCTCCCGCGAAATTCTACTTTACACCCAAGGTTTTCTCTGACCCCAGCAGACCAGGATGCATGCCCATGGGTTCCGGCCCTACTTTCCTGAATCACTCGCACTCATCAGGAAGAAAACCGGAGGTAGAGACCTTTCTTGATCGAAAAGACCATTCAGGATAATGTAACTATTTGTGATGCGTGATCCCGAAATGAAAGTTGGTCTACGGGCTTGACCATTCTTCCTTCGTATGGAAAACACATTATTCGAAAGAGTGAGGAGACTATTATCTCCATGCAATATATGTAGTCTCGTCCAAGGAGTAGGTTATAATCCAAGGGTCCTTGGACGACCATCAAATTCATCTTGACAGCCTTCCCTTTCAATGTAATAGGCACATTAGGTAGAATCCCTAATGGTCGACTGGTTCCTTTGTCAAAACCTGAGAGATTCCTTATCTCAGGCAAAAGCGCTGGGCAAACAGTGCTTTCCAAGCAATAGAGGACAGGATACTCACAAATGCCCTTCATCAATGATAGTCCCAGCCATCACCATTTTGTATATTTGGACTACAATTCTAAATGGTATACTGGCTGGTAACCGGGGTCTGCCTATTGGTTCCAATCAAAGACACAACCAGGTTGCTTGGTTGGGACCGAATACACGGCCGAGTATGATCCTGACGATGCTCCTTCCTGCGATAAAAGAGTGGGCACATTGCCCTGATGTTCATCAGAATCGGTGTTGATGAAAAGAATCTGGACGGTGTCATCCTTACTCTCTTCGGTAGGGGTGTCAGCTGAAGATGAATCCTCAGTGACTGTGGTATTTGAAGATGAAACTTCTGAAGGGAGAACCGGGTCAACTGCCGTCTCGACCTTTAGACTTTCGTCCGGTCCGATTCAGTAGGTTCATTTTCAGTGACTGACACTTCAGCTGGCCCTATGAGCGGGGCAGTCGTATTTTCGACAACGAAGGACTTGGCGTGAATGTTGGTATCCAGGAGGAAGTACAACGGTGCAACCGGTTGATCTTCCAAAACTCTCTTTGCTTCGTCTAAAAAGGGACAACAGCGGAGGGTGTGATTGCCTTCACACAGTTCGCAGGGGAATCTCATTCCCCTTCGCTGTCTAGAACCTTCACTTTCGTTGGTCGACGGTAAGCATTCACCTGGTTGTTGTCAGACTGTCGACGCTTCTAAACTGTGCAAGAGGGGGACCAGTCCCTTAGTATCCGGGGAATACTGGGACAATCACGGGAGGTGGTCCCCTCTACACATGACACATGGCGATTTGGGCCCGGTCCGTGCTGTGTGTGGATTTTTTTTAGATGCCTTTTGCTTGCCCCCAGGCGCCTTTGGCTCCTTCTGCTTCTTTTCCTTCTTCTTTTCTATGGGAGCTCCGCTTTCGGCGGCTTGACCTTTCGAAGAAGAAGGATCGGAGGAAGACTTATAAGAAGTGGAAGGCTGGAGGGTAGCTCTAGACTGGTCTAACTGTTGACTCGACTGTTCAGGAACGTGGTGTTCTGAACTACAGTGGTTGAGAATAGCCAAACTGGCAGGCCAATTGTCAGTCCTGGAAGCGACAACCTGGCATGTGGGCGCACCAACTTCTCCCCAGGAGGAGAAAGGGCTAGGGTTCCCATCATGTGGAATCCCTTGGTTGGCGTGTTCCATGTTCCCAACCTCAAGATCAACGCAGGAATAAGTGATTATGTTCCGTTTAGAATGAATTTTATATATGACGACGCTTTAGACACAACTTGCTTTTTCAATTTTTTAGAGTCGAGAAAAAGCTAAAGAACTCTAATCTCCTTCGATGTATTAACGACCCGAAGTGACAAATGCTCGGATGGACTTTTCAGTTATAGAGTTTGAAAAAGGCCAAAAGAAACTACTTGGAGTTCTAGGCAGAGGTGTGCCAAACCTTTCGCGAAACCACAGATACGTTTTACGGTACGAGTGGTCGATCTTCGTGAATGCTGTGTTCACTGCATCGCGAGCAGTAGGGCGGTCGACACGGCTTCCTATGGATAAAGGCTTTGTTCCTATAGGGGTCCCCCAATATACGCGACGGTACGCGGGGGCACAAGTCCGTATTAGTGCTATCGTCCCTCAGGAGGAATCACCCACCTCGTAGAGATCGACGGTCACTATGTTTAACGACGCCGAACACGTCTCTACCTAGACCTCTACTGTGTTTCGTTATGTTTCAAAGCGTTGTTAGATAAATTCAGTTCTTTTTAGGTTGATCTTGCTTAGCAGTTTGCCTTATGGATCACCACGTGATGTATGATACAACTCCTAAATGCAGTCTAAGAATGATAAGCAAGCTTTTTCAATTCTTTCAACTTATGAAAATCTTAACTACTGAGGGAAAAGAAAGACATCATCTTTTCAAACAGATCATAGAGCACACACACTGATGCACTTTTTCTAAACATGCAAACTGTGTACGTCAAAATGCACATGCACAATGCAAGTATTTCTTTCTTCTTCCTTAATGTTGATGTATTACAAAAAGAAAGCTGTTGTACAATTTCGAATTCAATTTCAAGTGAAAGAAAACAAGTTTTTGTCCAATAATCAAAAGAACACCTTAAAGATTCACTCGTTCAACACAAGAAATACTGAAATTCGAACCATATAACGAAAGCAAATGTTCAAGCAGCTATGAACAGTAATAAACTAGCTCTTAGAATCACAACGACACTTTCTTACAGCCTAGATCCAAAGTCACGGCAAGTCTAGTTCACTTTCGCTACGGGAAACTGTGAATGAAAGCAAGAAATACAAAAGAACAATCACGGTTTCTTCATACAACTGAGGCGGAATGAAGGCAAAGAAAGGTAGTTTCAGCTGGGTATACAGTTGAAAACAGGCTGCAAAAACAATATTGAAAACTGGGCAACAGACAGTAGGAACCCCAGTTGCACAAGGAAAAACTGGATCAGCGCAGGTACTGCACTGTCAATCTGACATGCAGCGCAGGTAGCCCCATCGGACCTGCGTTGCAGTGCAGGTAGCCTTTGCTGCAGCTGCACTGAAGAGACAATTTCTCGTCTCTCTCAGATTCCGGTCCACATTTGCTCAAAAATCAATGGTTTTTTGGCCAAATCAGAGGCTATCAGCCAAGTATACACTAAGGATGATTAAGGAAGATGAACACTATCACAAAGAGCTAAAAAGAGTCCTTGTGGATCAGCTCTTCAAATCATAAACATGCCAGCACTGAGCTAGAGTAGCTGCCCTCTACTTTGCATTCGAAGGATTCGAATGCAGTTCGATTCGTACTTTCCTCTCCTTTGTTTAGGAAATGAATAGCAAGAAACACAAGCTACCAACAAGACACGATCCCCAGCGGAGTCGCCAGTCTGTTGTGGGGAAAAGTATCCAACACGAATGACCCTATCCCACTCTAAGGGTGATAGTTCCTTAGCAACAGCTGAAGCAAAGCTATCTAAAGTTAGTTCTTTATGACATGCAAGAGATGAAAGGAAGAGATCCACTTACCGATGTCTTGCGCAAATGGTCGATCCAATCTCCTCTATTTGCTGCTCGCTCCCAGCTCCAAGTCTTCTCACGGGCCCAGCTACACGAGATCCTGCGAACAAGACAAGAAAAGGAAACTACAAGAAGCATGCATTCATAATTGATTCAAGGATTAGCATAAATCAAATACGCAAGTAAGACAATACACCATTGAAACACATGCGAATAGAAGAACCTCAAATGCTTTATTAATATAAGGAAGTAAGGTTCAGGCGGTGATACAACCGTGAGAGGTCCAATCCAGCATCACCTTCCCGATGGAAAGAAATCTCCTCTTCACCTCCCTCAAGCAATCACCCCATACTCACAACTATAAACCAAAGCAATTCTTTGCACAAAATCCGGCCTCTAGATCCCATGGATGAGATCCTTGTATAGAGTTTTGGAGTGAAGATAAGTCAGCTTGATGTGTGACTTGTTGTCCTCTTCAACTCCAGTTGTTCTTCAGTCCTTGAGTCCACTCGGAGTTTCTACCTTCCACTTGGAGTTTTAGAACCTCTTTACTCATCATTAGGCGAATCTTCTGATCCAAGTGTCATTTTGGAAGCTTCTGGGCACTGGCACATTGAGAAAAGATTCCTCCACATGTCAAAGTACGCCCAGCTCAGGTAGCCTTTGTTGCACTTGCTATGCAGCGCAGGTACACCATAGAGCTTTTGACATTCAGCGCAGATGCTTAGTGGAGCAGCTGCTTTGATCCAAAATTGACCTGTTTTTGAGTGTTTTTCAGTGGAGAACTGTTTTGCAGTGCTGTGATTTGCTGACCTTGTTCCTCTAAGGGTAAGAACAACATGTTTAGGGACTTTGGATCCCTTAGATTATTGACATTTCATGCTCCATGCTGTAAGGCACAAAAATGTCTATAACAGTTGCCCCCTAAAGTATGAGGTCGTTTATCGGGTGAAATGCTTTATTAGGCGGATCCGAAGTTCATTCAATCGTCGGGAGGTGACTTGTAACAAAATACAATACAATACATTATCTTTTCATACTTTCTTTTCATGATCTAGCTGATGCGGGCATTTCCCATGCTCAGCTTTATAAATACATTTGCTGTACATAAACAGACGATCGTCTGATAATAGACTGATAATTCTCTGCTTTTAATTATCATCCTTTTAGTAGGATGATCATCTGCTGCACATGTCTATGTTTTTATCTCCTGAATATATATTGCAGCCCGGACGGATGAAACTAGATCTGGGGTCTTCAAACTTGTCTGATCTTCACTCTAGTACAAGTCGATCCATGTGAGAATTTCTTGAAGTCGAACATGAAAGACATCGCTTGATTACCAGTCAATAATGTAAACTGTTAACAAGCGCGACAGGAATCACCGATAATGATGATGACCCTCAAGGTACTGCAGCACAATTCACGTGGCGTGAATATAAGATCTGACGTCGAACACCACGCAAAGTCTCCCGGTCGAAGGTCATTAATGTATACCTATCGCCGGAAGTGAGAAACTTGCCATTGAGGCATGCAAGCTTCAAAGTTCTGAGGGGCTTGTTCCTAGATCAACTTCTTGGATAGTGAGCTGATGTCGACAAGAAGTGATCCGTCAAAGGAGGGCCTAATGAATCCCACATCAGTGACACGGAACGGAGCTAGTGATGATGGTGAAAACGATCTGTGAAATATGATTCAGGGTGGCGGTCATGGAAGGACGAAAGATGATGTATGGTAGTGGATGGGACCCCGTTGACACTTTCTGAATGACATCTCTTGAACATATAACGACACTAATGTGATGGATCGGTAGCATTAACCCATGTATGGATGGTATGGCGAGACCATGGTGAAGGAACCGGTGAATGATAATAACCCAACCCGATATTTACGGAGGCAAAAGTGTCATGTTCAAGAGCGACTTGCTACCATTAAGCTTTGAGTTTCTTCCCAATTTTTCCCCAGTCATTTCTGACCAGTACCTCTTTATTTTTGTCAAGCTTGAGGAGGATAACATATGCTTGTTCTATAACCTGCCCTTCGGTAAGCCCATCGCTATGTTTTAAAGAGCTTAACGATAGGGAAACTCGTTCTCGTCTAAAGACAAGTTTGTCGCTATCTAATATTTTAACGAGCCCAGCGACAAAGACAACTCGGTCCTTTTCATCTTTAGAGAGTCTAAAAAGGGTACATAAAGTGACTCCAGGGGTCCTTTTTCGTCATCTAATCCCTTAAGTCTGAAAAAGTATAAAACAATACAGAAGGGATGAATGTTCGATATCTTTATCGAGCCGAACTAGACAAGCGCTCGATCTTTTTGTGCAATAATCCCTCAGGTCGAAAAAGATTAAAATCTAGAGGAGGGATAGCTCTTCCGGTCCTTTAACGAGCTGGAAGGCCAAAACTCTGCAAACTTTTCATATTTTACGAGTCAGTGAAAAGAGCTCAAAGAAGACTCGTATTTTGAGGAACGAGTGATAAACAGGGATAGCAGCAGATTCCAGGTACAGGTTGGAATTTTCCAATCACGGCAGTTCACAAGGACGCTAGGTGAAATCACTTTTCGCAGCTGTTCCTCAAAATAGGTAAAAAATCAAGTGGATGTGAATGATCGGCAAAAAAAAGTGGAGGTGACGGTGCACAAACACGACCAAGGCTTTTATGGCTGATGAATTTACGGTCTCAAATGGTATTTACCGGTTCATTTTTTCTTGATGAGCTTGAACTCTGGGGAAGCTTGCTCACATGTGCATTTATTTTTAAAGAGCATGAACTCTTGCTAAAACTGGTTCTTGCGTTTATTTTTTAACGAGCATGAACTTTGCCAAAACTGCTCGTTTTTACCAGTCATAAAGTAGGAAGGTCTCCTGGTAGATTGCTCGCTATTTTTTAAGGAGCTTCATCTCGCTATGCTTTGCTCCATATACTCTCTTTATGCAAGCTGTATCGAATTATCCTACGGTTAGAGGGTTAGTCCTACCTAAAACTAAAACTAAAAAGCTGCCCGTGCTTGCATTCCAAGAGGTTTGCATGCCCCAGGTGTAAGTCTAATTTCAAGTCGCCCCTACTCATCCGTCAAAACCTTTGTTTTTAATGGTGAGGCCCACCTCTTTCAGGTTACCCAAAGATTGTTTCGCTAATCCTTTCAAACAGAACTTTCTTCGGCGACGCCGACTAGGCGACGTGAATGACGATGCTCCGCCACACACTTAACTTTAACAAAATAATCTTTTTCCAGAACAACCCCACTTCCTAACAGCCCCTTCTTCCTCATGAGAGCCGGACTCTTGCCGCTCTTACTCTTACGAAGATGAAGGAGGAGACGGGGTACGGACTAGTCATATTCTCCGCGGAAATCTACTTTACACCCAAGGTTTTCTCTGACCCCAGCAGACCAGGATGCATGCCCCCTGGGTTCCGACCCTACTTTCCCGAATCACTCGCACTCATCAGGAAGAAGAACCGGAGGTAGAGACCTTTCTTGATCGAAAAGACCATTCAGGATAGGTATGTGACTATTTGCGATGCGTGATCCCGGAAATGAAAGTTGGTCTACGGGCTTGACCATTCTTCCTTCGTATGGAAAACACATTATTCGAAAGAGTGAGGAGACTATTGCTTCCATGCAATATATGTAGTCTCGTCCAAGGAGTAGGTTATAATCCAAGGGTCCTTGGACGACCATCAAATTCATCTTGACAGCCTTCCCTTTCAATGTAATAGGCACATTAGGTAGAATCCCTAATGGTCGACTGGTTCCTTTGTCAAAACCCGAGAGATTCCTTATATCAGGCAAAAGCGCTGGGCAAACCAGTGCTTTCCAAGCAATAGAGGACAGGATACTCACAAATGCCCCTTCATCAATGATAGTCCCAGCCATCACCATTTTGTATATTTGGACTACAATTCTAAATGGTATACTGGCTGGTAACCGGGGTCTGCCTAGTTGGTTCCAATTAAAGGACACAACCAGGTTGCTTGGTGGTGGGACCGAATACACGGCCGGTATGATCCTGACGATGCTCCTTCCTGCGATAAAGGAGTGGGCACATTGCCCTGATGTTCATCAGAATCGGTGTTGATGAAAAGAATCTGGACGGTGTCATCCTTACTCTCTTCGGTAGGGGTCAGCTGAAGATGAATCCTCAGTGACTGTGGTATTTGAAGATGAAACTTCTGAAGGGAGAACCGGGTCAACTGCCGTCTCGACCTTTGACTTTCGTCCGTCCGGATTCAGTAGGTTCATTTTCAGTGACTGACACTTCAGCTGGCCCTATGAGCGGGGCAGCCGTATTTTCGACCAACGAAGGACTTGGCGTGATTTTTTGGTATCCAGGAGGAAGTAGCAACGGTGCAACCGGTTGATCTTCCAAAACTGTCTTTGCTTCTTCTAAAAAGGGACAACGGCGGAGGGTGTGATTGCCTTCACACAGTTCGCAGGGGAATCTCATTCCCCTTCGTTGTCTAGAACCTTCACTTTCGTTGGTCGACGGTAAGCATTCCACCTGGTTGTCATAGGTCGACGCTTCCGAACTGTGCAAACGAGGGGACCAGTCCCTTAGTATCCGGGGAATACCGGGACAATCACGGTGGAGGTGGTCCCCTCTACACATGACACATGGAGATTTGGGCCCGGTCCGTGCTGTGTGTGGATTTTTGTTACATGCCTTTTGCTTGCCCCCAAGCGCCTTTGGCTCCTTCTGCTTCTTTTCTTTCTTCTTCTTTTCCTTCTTCTTTCTATGGAGCCTGCTTTCGGCAGCATGACCTTTCGAAGAAGAAGGATCGGAGGAAGAATTATAAGAAGTGGAAGGCTGGAGGGTAGCTCTAGATTGGTCTAACTGTTGACTCGACTGTTCAGGAACCGTGGTGTTCTGAACTACAGTGGTTGAGAATAGCCAAACTGGCAGGCCAATTGTCAGTCCTGGAAGCGACAACGTGGCCATGTGGGGCGCACCAACTTCTCCCCAAGAGGAGAAAGGGCTAGGGTTCCCATCATGTGGAATCCCTTGGTTGGCGTGTTCCATGTTCCCAACCTCAAGATCAATGCAGGAATAAGGGGTGATTATGTTCCGTTTAGAATGAATTTTTATGACGACGCTTTAGACACAACTTGCTTTTTCAATTTTTAAGAGTCGAGAAAAAGCTAAAGATGACTCTAGTCTCCTTTGATGTATTAACGAGCTCGAAGTGACAAATGCTCGGATGGACTTTTTCAGTTATAGAGTTTGAAAAAGGCCAAAAGAAACTACTCTGGAGTTCTAGGCAGAGGGTGTGCCAAACCTTTCGCGAAACCACAGAATACGTTTTACGGTACGAGTGGTCGATCTTCGTGAATGCTGTGTTCACTGCATCGCGATCAGTAGGGTGGCCGACACGGCTTCCTATGGATAAAGGCTTTGTTCCTATAGGGGTCCCCCAATATACGCAACGGTACACGGGGGCACAAGTCCGTATTAGTGCTATCGTCCCTCAGGAGGAATCACCCACCTTCGTAGAGATCGACGGTCACTATGTTTAACGACGCCGGAACACATCTCTACCTAGACCTCTACTGTGTTTCGTTATGTTTCAAAGCGTTGTTAGATAAATTCAGTTCTTTTTAGGTTGATCTTGCTTAGCAGTTTGCCTTTATGGATCACCACGTGATGTATGATACAACTCCTAAATGCAGTCTAAGAATGATAAGCAAGCTTTTTCAATTCTTTCAACTTATGAAAATCTTAACTACTGAGGGAAAAGAAAGACATCATATTTTCAAACAGATCATAGAGCACACACTGATGCACTTTTCCTAAATCGACATGCAAACTGTCAAAATGCACATGCACAATGCAAGTATTTCTTTTCTTCTTCCTTAATGTTGATGTATTACAAAAAGAAAGCTGTTGTACAATTTCGAATTCAATTTCAAGTGAAAGAAAACAAGTTTTTGTCCAATAATCAAAAGAACACCTTAAGATTCACTCGTTTCAACACAAGAAATACTGAAATTCGAACCATATAACGAAAGAAAATGTTCAAGCAGCTATGAACAGTAATAAACTAGCTCTTAGAATCACAACGACACTTTCTTACAGGCCTAGATCCAAGAGGTCACGGCAAGACTAGTTCACTTTCGCTACGGGAAACTGTGAATGAAAGCAAGAAATACAATAAGAACAATCACGGTTTCTTCATACAACTGAGGCGGAATGAAGGCAAAGAAAGGTAGTTTCAGCTGGGTATACAGGTTGACAACAGGCTGCAAAAACAATATTGAAAACTGGGCAACAGACAGTAGGGAACTCTAGTTGCACAAGGCAAAACTGGATCAGCGCAGGTACTGCACTGTCAATCTGACATGCAGCGCAGGTAGCCCCTTCGGGACCTGCGTTGCAGCGCAGGTAGCCTTTGCTGCAGCTGCACTGAAGAGACAACTCTCGTCTCTCTCAGATTCTGGGTCACAGTTTGCTCAAAAATCAATGGTTTTTGGCCAAATCAGAGGCTATTAGCCAAGTATACACTAGAGGATGATTAAGGAAGATGAACACTATCACAAAGAGCTAAAAGGAGTCCTTGTGGATCAGCTCTTCAAATCATAAACATGCCCAGCACTGAGCTAGAGTAGCTGCCCTCTACTTTGCATTCGAAGGATTCGAATGCAGTTCGATTCGGTACTCCCTTTGTTTAGGAAATGAATAGCAAGAAACACAAGCTACCAACAAGACACGATCCCCAGCGGAGTCGCCAGTCTGTTGTGGGGAAAAGTATCCAACACGGAATGACCCTATCCCACTCTAAGGGTGATAGTTCCTTAGCAACAGCTGAAGCAAAGCTATCTAAAGTTAGTTCTTTATGACATGCAAGAGATGGAAGGAAGAGATCCACTTACCGATGTCTTGCGCAAATGGTCGATCCAATCTCCTCTATTTGCCGCTCGCTCCCAGCTCCAAGTCTTCTCACGGGCCCAGCTACATGAGATCCTGCGAACAAGACAAGAAAAGGAAACTACAAGAAGCATGCATTCATAATTGATTCAAGGATTAGCATAAATCAAATACGCAAGTAAGACAATACACCATTGAAACACATGCGAATAGAAGAACCTCAAATGCTTTATTAATATAAGGAAGTAAGGTTCAGGCGGTGATACAACCGTGAGAGGTCCAATCCAGCATCACCTTCCCGATGGAAAGAAATCTCCTCTTCACCTCCCTCAAGCAATCACCCAATACTCACAACTATAAACCAACAGCAATTCTTTGCACAAAATTCCGGCCTCTAGATCCCATGGGATGAGATCCTTGTATAGAGTTTTGGAGTGAAGATAAGTCAGCTTGATGTGTGACTTGTTGTCCTCTTCAACTCCAGTTGTTCTTCAGTCCTTGAGTCCACTCGGAGTTTCTACCTTCCACTTGGAGTTTTAGAACCTCTTTACTCATCATTAGGCGAATCTTCTGATCCAAGTGTCATTTTGGAAGCTTCTTGGGCACTGGCACATTGAGAAAAGATTCCTCCACATGTCAAAGTACGCCCAGCGCAGGTAGCCTTTGTTGCACTTTCTATGCAGCGCAGGTACACCATAGAGCTTTTGACATTCAGCGCAGATGCTTAGTGGAGCAGCTGCTTTGATCCAAAATTGACCTGTTTTTGAGTGTTTTTCAGTGGAGAACTGTTTTGCAGTGCTGTGATTTGCTAACCTTGTTCCTCTAAGGGTAAGAACAACATGTTTAGGGACTTTGTATCCCTCAGATTATTGACATTTCATGCTCCATGCTGTAAGGCACAAAAATGTCTATAACAGTTGCCCGCTAAAGTATGAGGTCGTTTATCGGGTGAAATGCTTTATTAGGCGGATCCGAAGTTCATTCAATCGTCGGGAGGTGAATTGTAACAAAATACAATACAATACATTATCTTTCCATACTTTCTTTTCATGATCTAGCTGATGCGGGCATTTCCCATGCTCAGCTTTATAAATACATTTGCTGTACATAAACAGACGATCGTCTGATAATAGACTGATAATTCTCTGCTTTTAATTATCATCCTTTTAGTAGGATGATCATCTGCTGCACATGTCTATGTTTTTATCTCCTGAATATATATCGCAGCCCGGATGGATGAAACTAGATCCGGGGTCTTCAAACTTGTCCGATCTTCACTCTAGTACAAGTCGATCCATGTGAGAATTTCTTGAAGTCGAACATGGAAAGACATCGCTTGATTACCAGTCAATAATGTAAACTGTTAACAAGCGCGACAGGAATCACCGATAATGATGATGACCCTCAAGGTACTGCAGCACAATTCACGTGGCGTGAATATAGGATCTGACGTCGAACACCACGCAAAGTCTCCCGGTCGAAGGTCATTAATGTATACCTATCGCCGGAAGTGAGAAACTTGCCATTGAGGCATGCAAGCTTCAAAGTACTGAGGGGTTGTTCCTAGATCAACTTCTTGGATAGTGAGCTGATGTCGACAAGAAGTGATCCGTCAAAGGAGGGCCTTAATGAATCCCACATCAGTGACACGGAACGGAGCTAGTGATGATGGTGAAAACGATCTGTGAAATATGATTCAGGGTGGCGGTCATGGAAGGACGAAAGATGATGTATGGTAGTGGATGGGACCCGGTTGACACTTTCTGAATGACATCTCTTGAACATATAACGACACTAATGTGATGGATCGGTAGCATTAACCCAAGTATGGATGGTATGGCGAGACCATGGTGAAGGGACCGGTGAATGATAATAACCCAACCCGATATTTACGGAGGCAAAAGTGTCATGTTCAAGAGCGACTTGCTACCATTAAGCTTTGAGGTTCTTCCCAATTTTTCCCCAGTCATTTCTGACCAGTACCTCTTTATTTTTGTCAAGCTTGAGGAGGATAACATATGCTTGTTCTATAACCTGCCCTTCGGGTAAGCCCATCGCTATGTTTTAAAGAGCTTAACGATAGGGAAACTCGTTCTCGTCTAAAGACAAGTTTGTCACTATCTAATATTTTTAACGAGCCCAGCGACAAAGACAACTCGGTCCTTTTCATCTTTAGAGAGTCTAAAAAGGGTACATAAAGTGGACTCCAGGGGTCCTTTTTCGTCATCTAATCCCTTAAGTCTGAAAAAGTATAAAACAATACAGAAGGGATGAATGTTCGATATCTTTATCGAGCCGAACTAGACAAGCGCTCGATCTTTTTGTGCAATAATCCCTCAGGTCGAAAAAGATTAAAATCTAGAGGAGGGATAGCTCTTCCAGTCCTTTTAACGAGCTGGAAGGCCAAAACTCGGCAAACTTTTCATATTTTACGAGTCAGTGAAAAGAGCTCAAAGAAGACTCGTATTTTGAGGAACGAGTGATAAACAGGGATAGCAACAGATTCCAAGTACAGGTTGGAATTTTCCAATCACGGCAGTGTCACAAGGACGGCTAGGTGAAATCACTCTTCGCGGCTGTTCCTCAAAATAGGTAAAAAATCAAGTGGATGTGAATGATCGGCCAAATGAAAAGTGGAGGTGACGGTGCACAAACATGACCAAGGCTTTTATGGCTGATGAATTTACGGTCTCAAATGGTTATTTACCGGTTCATTTTTTCTTGATGAGCTTGAACTCTGGGGGAAGCTTGCTCACATGTGCATTTATTTTTTAATGAGCATGAACTCTTGCTAAAACTGCTGGGTTCTTGCGTTTATTTTTTAACGAGCATGAACTTTGCCAAAACTGCTCATTTTTACCAGTCATAAAGTAGGAAGGTCTCCTGGTAGATTGCTCGCTATTTTTTAAGGAGCTTCATCTCGCTATGCTTTGCTCCATATACTCTCTTTATGCAAGCTGGGTATCGACTTATCCTACGGGTTAGAGGGGTTAGTCCTACCTAAAACTAAAAAGCTGCCCGTGCTTGCATTCCAAGAGGTTTGCATGCCCCTAGGTGTAAGTCTAATTTCAAGGTCGCCCCTACTCATCCGTCAAAACCTTTGTTTTTAACGGGTGAGGCCCACCTCTTTCAGGTTACCCAAAGATTGTTCCGCTAATCCTTTCAAACAGAACTTTCTTCGGCGACGCCGACTAGGCGACGGTGAATGACGATGCTCCACCACACACTTAACTTTAACAAAAGAATCTTTTTCCAGAACAACCCCACTTCCTAACAGCCCCTTCTTCCTCATGAGAGCCAGACTCTTGCCGGCTCTTACTCTTACGAAGATGAAGGAGGAGACGGGGTACGGACTAGTCATATTCTCCCGCGGAAATTCTACTTTACACCCAAGGTTTTCTCTGACCCCAGCAGACCAGGATGCATGCCCCCTGGGTTCCGACCCTACTTTCCCGAATCACTCGCACTCATCAGGAAGAAGAACCGGAGGTAGAGACCTTTCTTGATCGAAAAGACCATTCAGGATAGGTATGTGACTATTTGCGATGCGTGATCCCGGAAATGAAAGTTGGTCTACGGGCTTGACCATTCTTCCTTCGTATGGAAAACACATTATTCGAAAGAGTGAGGAGACTATTGCTTCCATGCAATATATGTAGTCTCGTCCAAGGAGTAGGTTATAATCCAAGCGTCCTTGGACGACCATCAAATTCATCTTGACAGCCTTCCCTTTCAATGTAATAGGCACATTAGGTAGAATCCCTAATGGTCGACTGGTTCCTTTGTCAAAACCCGAGAGATTCCTTATATCAGGCAAAAGCGCTGGGCAAACCAGTGCTTTCCAAGCAATAGAGGACAGGATACTCACAAATGCCCCTTCATCAATGATAGTCCCAGCCATCACCATTTTGTATATTTGGACTACAATTCTAAATGGTATACTAGCTGGTAACCGGGGTCTGCCTAGTTGGTTCCAATTAAAGGACACAACCAGGTTGCTTGGTGGTGGGACCGAATACACGGCCGGGTATGATCCTGACGATGCTCCTTCCTGCGATAAAGGAGTGGGCACATTGCCCTGAAGTTCATCAGAATCGGTGTTGATGAAAAGAATCTGGACGGTGTCATCCTTACTCTCTTCGGTAGGGGTGTCAGCTGAAGATGAATCCTCAGTGACTGTGGTATTTGAAGATGAAACTTCTGAAGGGAGAACCGGGTCAACTGCCATCTCGACCTTTGGACTTTCGTCCGGTCCGGATTCAGTAGGTTCATTTTCAGTGACTGACACTTCAGCTGGCCCTATGAGCGGGGCAGCCGTATTTTCGACCAACGAAGGACTTGGCGTGATTTTTTGGTATCCAGGAGGAAGTAGCAACGGTGCAACCGGTTGATCTTCCAAAACTCTCTTTGCTTCTTCTAAAAAGGGACAACGGCGGAGGGTGTGATTGCCTTCACACAGTTCGCAGGGGAATCTCATTCCCCTTCGTTGTCTAGAACCTTCACTTTCGTTGGTCGACGGTAAGCATTCCACCTGGTTGTCAGAGGTCGACGCTTCCGAACTGTGCAAACGAGGGGACCAGTCCCTTAGTATCCGGGGAATACCGGGACAATCACGGTGGAGGTGGTCCCCTCTACACATGACACATGGAGATTTGGGCCCGGTCCGTGCTGTGTGTGGATTTTTGTTACATGCCTTTTGCTTGCCCCCAAGCGCCTTTGGCTCCTTCTGCTTCTTTTCTTTCTTCTTCTTTTCCTTCTTCTTTTCTATGGGAGCTCCGCTTTCGGCAGCTTGACCTTTCGAAGAAGAAGGATCGGAGGAAGACTTATAAGAAGTGGAAGGCTGGAGGGTAGCTCTAGACTGGTCTAACTGTTGACTCGACTGTTCAGGAACCGTGGTGTTCTGAACTACAGTGGTTGAGAATAGCCAAACTGGCAGGCCAATTGTCAGTCCTGGAAGCGACAACGTGGCCATGTGGGGCGCACCAACTTCTCCCCAAGAGGAGAAAGGGCTAGGGTTCCCATCATGTGGAATCCCTTGGTTGGCGTGTTCCATGTTCCCAACCTCAAGATCAATGCAGGAATAAGGGGTGATTATGTTCCATTTAGAATGAATTTTTATGACGACGCTTTAGACACAACTTGCTTTTTCAATTTTTAAGAGTCAAGAAAAAGCTAAAGATGACTCTAGTCTCCTTCGATGTATTAACGAGCCCGAAGTGACAAATGCTCGGATGGACTTTTTCAGTTATAGAGTTTGAAAAAGGCCAAAAGAAACTACTCTGGAGTTCTAGGCAGAGGGTGTGCCAAACCTTTCGCGAAACCACAGAATACGTTTTACGGTACGAGTGGTCGATCTTCGTGAATGCTGTGTTCACTGCATCGCGATCAGTAGGGCGGCCGACACGGCTTCCTATGGATAAAGGCTTTGTTCCTATAGGGGTCCCCCAATATACGCAACGGTACGCGGGGGCACAAGTCCGTATTAGTGCTATCGTCCCTAAGGAGGAATCACCCACCTTCGTAGAGATCGACGGTCACTATGTTTAACGACGCCGGAACACGTCTCTACCTAGACCTCTACTGTGTTTCGTTATGTTTCAAAGCGTTGTTAGATAAATTCAGTTCTTTTTAGGTTGATCTTGCTTAGCAGTTTGCCTTTATGGATCACCACGTGATGTATGATACAACTCCTAAATGCAGTCTAAGAATGATAAGCAAGCTTTTTCAATTCTTTCAACTTATGAAAATCTTAACTACTGAGGGAAAAGAAAGACATCATATTTTCAATTAGATCATAGAGCACACACTAATGCACTTTTCCTAAATCGACATGCAAACTGTCAAAATGCACATGCACAATGCAAGTATTTCTTTTCTTCTTCCTTAATGTTGATGTATTACAAAAAGAAAGCTGTTGTACAATTTCGAATTCAATTTCAAGTGAAAGAAAACAAGTTTTTGTCCAATAATCAAAAGAACACCTTAAGATTCACTCGTTTCAACACAAGAAATACTGAAATTCGAACCATATAACGAAAGCAAATGTTCAAGCAGCTATGAACAGTAATAAACTAGCTCTTAGAATCACAACGACACTTTCTTACAGGCCTAGATCCAAGAGGTCACAGCAAGACTAGTTCACTTTCGCTACGGGAAACTGTGAATGAAAGCAAGAAATACAATAAGAACAATCACGGTTTCTTCATACAACTGAGGCGGAATGAAGGCGAAGAAAGGTAGTTTCAGCTGGGTATACAGGTTGACAACAGGCTGCAAAAACAATATTGAAAACTGGGCAACAGACAGTAGGGAACCCCAGTTGCACAAGGAAAAACTGGATCAGCGCAGGTACTGCACTGTCAATCTAACATGCAGCACAGGTAGCCCCTTCGGGACCTGCGTTGCAGCGCAGGTAGCCTTTGCTGCAGCTGCACTGAAGAGACAACTCTCGTCTCTCTCAGATTCTGGGTCACAGTTTGCTCAAAAATCAATGGTTTTTGGCCAAATCAGAGGCTATCAACCAAGTATACACTAGAGGATGATTAAGGAAGATGAACACTATCACAAAGAGCTAAAAGGAGTCGTTGTGGATCAGCTCTTCAAATCATAAACTTGCTCAGCACTGAGCTAGAGTAGCTGCCCTCTACTTTGCATTCGAAGGATTCGAATGCAGTTCGATTCGGTACTCCCTTTGTTTAGGAAATGAATAGCAAGAAACACAAGCTACCAACAAGACACGATCCCCAGCGGAGTCGCCAGTCTGTTGTGGGGAAAAGTATCCAACACGGAATGACCCTATCCCACTCTAAGGGTGATAGTTCCTTAGCAACAGCTGAAGCAAAGCTATCTAAAGTTAGTTCTTTATGACATGCAAGAGATGAAAGGAAGAGATCCACTTACCGATGTCTTGCGCAAATGGTCGATCCAATCTCCTCTATTTGCCGCTCGCTCCCAGCTCCAAGTCTTCTCACGGGCCCAGCTACACGAGATCCTGCGAACAAGACAAGAAAAGGAAACTACAAGAAGCATGCATTCATAATTGATTCAAGGATTAGCATAAATCAAATACGCAAGTAAGACAATACACCATTGAAACACATGCGAATAGAAGAACCTCAAATGCTTTATTAATATAAGGAAGTAAGGTTCAGGCGGTGATACAACCGTGAGAGGTCCAATCCAGCATCACCTTCCCGACGGAAAGAAATCTCCTCTTCACCTCCCTCAAGCAATCACCAAATTCTCACAACTGTAATCCAACAGCAATTCTTTGCACAAAATTCCGGCCTCTAGATCCCATGGGATGAGATCCTTGTATAGAGTTTTGGAGTGAAGATAAGTCAGCTTGATGTGTGACTTGTTGTCCTCTTCAACTCCAGTTGTTCTTCAGTCCTTGAGTCCACTCGGAGTTTCTACCTTCCACTTGGAGTTTTAGAACCTCTTTACTCATCATTAGGCGAATCTTCTGATCCAAGTGTCATTTTGGAAGCTTCCTGGGCACTGGCACATTGAGAAAAGATTCCTCCACATGTCAAAGTACGCCCAACGCAGGTAGCCTTTGTTGCACTTGCTATGCAGTGCAGGTACACCATAGAGCTTTTGAGATTCAGCGCAGATGCTTAGTGGAGCAGCTGCTTTGATCCAAAATTGACCTGTTTTTGAGTGTTTTTCAGTGGAGAACTGATTTGCAGTGCTGTGATTTGCTGACCTTGTTCCTCTAAGGGTAAGAACAACATGTTTAGGGACTTTGGATCCCTCAGATTATTGACATTTCATGCTCCATGCTGTAAGGCACAAAAATGTCTATAACAGTTGCCCCCTAAAGTATGAGGTCGTTTATCGGGTGAAATGCTTTATTAGGAGGATCCGAAGTTCATTCAATCGTCGGGAGGTGACCTGTAACAAAATACAATACAATACATTATCTTTTCATACTTTCTTTTCATGATCTAGCTGATGCGGGCATTTCCCATGCTCAGCTTTATAAATACATTTGTTGTACATAAACAGACGATCGTTTGATAATAGACTGATAATTCTCTGCTTTTAATTATCATCCTTTTAGTAGGATGATCATCTGCTGCACATGTCTATGTTTTTATCTCCTGAATATATATCGCAGCTCGGATGGATGAAACTAGATCCGGGGTCTTCAAACTTGTCCGATCTTCACTCTAGTACATGTCGATCCATGTGAGAATTTCTTGAAGTCGAACATGGAAAGACATCGCTTGATTACCAATCAATAATGTAAACTGTTAACAAGCGCGAGAGGAATCACCGATAATGATGATGACCCTCAAGGTACTGCAGCACAATTCACGAGGCGTGAATATAGGATCTGACATCGAACACCACGCAAAGTCTCCCGGTCAAAGGTCATTAATGTATACCTATCGCCGGAAGTGAGAAACTTTCCATTGAGGCATGCAAGCTTCAAAGTACTGAGGGGGTGTTCCTAGATCAACTTCTTGGATAGTGAGTTGATGTCGACAAGAAGTGATCCGTCAAAGGAGGGCCTTAATGAATCCCACATCAGTGACACGGAACGGAGCTAGTGATGATGGTGAAAACGATCTGTGAAATATGATTCAGGGTGGCGGTCATGGAAGGACGAAAGATGATGTATGGTAGTGGATGGGACCCGGTTGACACTTTCTGAATGACATCTCTTGAACATATAACGACACTGATGTGATGGATCGGTAGCATTAACCCATGTATGGATGGTATGGCGAGACCATGGTGAAGGGACCGGTGAATGATAATAACCCAACCCGATATTTACGGAGGCAAAAGTGTCATGTTCAAGAGCGACTTGCTACCATTAAGCTTTGAGGTTCTTCCCAATTTTTGCCCAGTCATTTCTGACCAGTACCTCTTTATTTTTGTCAAGCTTGAGGAGGATAACATATGCTTGTTCTATAACCTGCCCTTCGGGCAAGCCCATCGCTATGTTTTAACGAGCTTAACGATAGGGAAACTCGTTCTCGTCTAAAGACAAGTTTGTCGCTATCTAATATTTTTAACGAGCCCAGCGACAAAGACAACTCGGTCCTTTCCATCTTTAGAGAGTCTGAAAAGGGTACATAAAGTGGACTCCAGGGGTCCTTTTTCGTCATCTAATCCCTTAAGTCCGAAAAAGTATAAAACAATATAGAAGGGATGAATGTTCGATATCTTTATCGAGCCGAACTAGACAAGCGCTCGATCTTTTTGTGCAATAATCCCTCAGGTCCAAAAAGATTAAAATCTAGAGGAGGGATAGCTCTTCCGGTCCTTTTAATGAGCTAGAAGGCCAAAACTCGGCAAACTTTTCATATTTTACGAGTCAGTGAAAAGAGCTCAAAGAAGACTCGTATTTTGAGGAACGAGTGATAAACAGGGATAGCAGCAGATTCCAGGTACAGGTTGGAATTTTCCAATCACGGCAGTGTCACAAGGACGGCTAGGTGAAATCACTCTTCGCAGCTATTCCTCAAAATAGGTAAACAATCAAGTGGATGTGAATGATCGGCCAAATGAAAAGTGGAGGTGACAGTGCACAAACACGACCAAGGCTTTTATGGCTAATGAATTTACGGTCTCAAATGGTTATTTGCCGGTTCATTTTTTCTTGATGAGCTTGAACTCTGGGGGAAGCTTGCTCACATGTGCATTTATTTTTTAATGAGCATGAACTCTTGCTAAAACTGCTCGGTTCTTGCGTTTATTTTTTAACGAGCATGAACTTTGCCAAAACTGCTCGTTTTTACCAGTCATAAAGTAGGAAGGTCTCCTGGTAGATTTCTCGCTATTTTTTAAGGAGCTTCATCTCGCTATGCTTTGCTCCATATACTCTCTTTATGCAAGCTGGGTATCGACTTATCCTACGGGTTAGAGGGGTTAGTCCTACCTAAAACTAAAAAGTCGCCCGTGCTTGCATTCCAAGAGGTTTGCATGCCCCCAGGTGTAAGTCTAATTTCAAGGTCGCCCCTACTCATCCGTCAAAACCTTTGTTTTTAACGGGTGAGGCCTACCTCTTTCAGGTTACCCAAAGATTGTTCCGCTAATCCTTTCAAACAGAACTTTTTTCGGCGACGCCGACTAGGCGACGGTGAATGATGATGCTCCGCCACACACTTAACTTTAACAAAAGAATCTTTTTCCAGAACAACCCCACTTCCTAACAGCCCCTTCTTCCTCATGAGAGCCGGACTCTTACTGGCTCTTACTCTTACGAAGATGAAGGAGGGGACGGGGTACGTACTAGTCATATTCTCCCGCAGAAATTCTACTTTACACCCAAGGTTTTCTCTGACCCCAGCAGACTAGGATGCATGCCCCCTGGGTTCCGGCCCTACTTTCCCGAATCACTCGCACTCATCAGGAAGAAGAACCGGAGGTAGAGACCTTTCTTGATCGAAAAGACCATTCAGGATAGGTATGTGACTATTTGCGATGCGTGATCCCGGAAATGAAAGTTGGTCTACGGGCTTGACCATTCTTCCTTCGTATGGAAAACACATTATTCGAAAGAGTGAGGAGACTATTGCTTCCATGCAATATATGTAGTCTCGTCCAAGGAGTAGGTTATAATCCAAGGGTCCTTGGATGACCATCAAATTCATCTTGACAGCCTTCCCTTTCAATGTAATAGGCACATTAGGTAGAATCCCTAATGGTCGACTGGTTCCTTTGTCAAAACCCGAGAGATTCCTTATCTCAGGCAAAAGCGCTGGGCAAACCAGTGCTTTCCAAGCAATAGAGGACAGGATACTCACAAATGCCCCTTCATCAATGATAGTCCCAGCCATCACCATTTTGTATATTTGGACTACAATTATAAATGGTATACTGGCTGGTAACCGGGGTCTGCCTAGTTGGTTCCAATCAAAGGACACAACCAGGTTGCTTGGTGGTGGGACCGAATACACGGCCGGGTATGATCCTGACGATGCTCCTTCCTACGATAAAGGAGTGGGCACATGGCCCTGATGTTCATCAGAATCGGTGTTGATGAAAAGAATCTGGACGGTGTCATCCTTACTCTCTTCGGTAGGGGTGTCAGCTGAAGATGAATCCTTAGTGACTGTGGTATTTGAAGATGAAACTTCTGAAGGGAGAACCGGGTCAACTGCCGTCTCGACCTTTGGACTTTCGTCCGGTCCGGATTCAGTAGGTTCATTTTCAGTGACTGACACTTCAGCTGGCCCTATGAGCGGGGCAGCCGTATTTTCGACCAACGAAGGACTTGGCGTGATTTTTTGGTATCCAGGAGGAAGTAGCAACGGTGCAACCGGTTGATCTTCCAAAACTCTCTTTGCTTCGTCTAAAAAGGGACAACGGCGGAGGGTGTGATTGCCTTCACACAGTTCGCAGGGGAATCTCATTCCCCTTCGTTGTCTAGAACCTTCACTTTCATTGGTCGACGGTAAGCATTCCACCTGGTTGTCAGAGGTCGACGCTTCCGAACTGTGCAAACGAGGGGACCAGTCCCTTAGTATCCGGGGAATACCGGGACAATCACGGTGGAGGTGGTCCCCTCTACACATGACACATGGCAATTTGGGCCCGGTCCGTGCTGTGTGTGGATTTTTGTTAGATGCCTTTTGCATGCCCCCAGGCGCCTTTGGCTCCTTCTGCTTCTTTTCTTTCTTCTTCTTTTCCTTCTTCTTTTCTATGGGAGCTCCGCTTTCGGCGGCTTGACCTTTCGAAGAAGAAGGATCGGAGGAAGACTTATAAGAAGTGGAAGGCTGGAGGGTAGCTCTAGACTGGTCTAACTGTTGACTCAACTGTTCAGGAACCGTGGTGTTCTGAACTACAGTGGTTGAGAATAGCCAAACTGGCAGGCCAATTATCAGTCCTGGAAGCGACAACATGGCCATGTGGGGCGCACCAACTTCTCCCCAAGAGGAGAAAGGGCTAGGGTTCCCATCATGTGGAATCCCTTGGTTGGCGTGTTCCATGTTCCCAACCTCAAGATCAACGCAGGAATAAGGGGTGATTATGTTCCATTTAGAATGAATTTTATATGACGACGCTTTAGACATAACTTGCTTTTTCAATTTCTAAGAGTCGAGAAAAAGCTAAAGATGACTCTAGTCTCCTTCGATGTATTAACGAGCCCGAAGTGACAAATGCTCGGATGGACTTTTTCAGTTATAGAGTTTGAAAAAGGCCAAAAGAAACTACTCTGGAGTTCTAGGCAGAGGGTGTGCCAAACCTTTCGCGAAACCACAGAATACGTTTTACGGTACGAGTGGTCGATCTTCGTGAATGCTGTGTTCACTGCATTGCGATCAGTAGGGTGGCTGACACGGCTTCCTATGGATAATGGCTTTGTTCCTATAGGGGTCCCCCAATATACGTGACGGTACGCGGGGGCACAAGTCCGTATTAGTGCTATCGTCCCTCAGGAGGAATCACCCACCTTCGTAGAGATCGATGGTCACTATGTTTAACGACGTCGGAACACGTCTCTACCTAGACCTCTACTGTGTTTCGTTATGTTTCAAAGCGTTGTTAGATAAATTCAGTTCTTTTTAGGTTGATCTTGCTTAGCAGTTTGCCTTTATGGATCACCACGTGATGTATGATACAACTCCTAAATGCAGTCTAAGAATGATAAGCAAGCTTTTTCAATTCTTTCAACTTATGAAAATCTTAACTACTGAGGGAAAAGAAAGACATCATCTTTTCAAACAGATCATAGAGCACACACTAATGCACTTTTCCTAAATCGACATGCAAACTGTCAAAATGCACATGCACAATGCAAGTATTTCTTTTCTTCTTCCTTAATGTTGATGTATTACAAAAAGAAAGTTGTTGTACAATTTTGAATTCAATTTCAAGTGAAAGAAAACAAGTTTTTGTCCAATAATCAAAAGAACACCTTAAGATTCACTCGTTTCAACACAAGAAATACTGAAATTCGAACCATATAACGAAAGCAAATGTTCAAGCAGCTATGAACAGTAATAAACTAGCTCTTAGAATCACAACGACACTTTCTTACAGGCCTAGATCCAAGAGGTCACAGCAAGACTAGTTCACTTTCGCTACGGGAAACTGTGAATGAAAGCAAGAAATACAATAAGAACAATCACGGTTTCTTCATACAACTGAGGTGGAATGAAGGCAAAGAAAGGTAGTTTCAGCTAGGTATACAGGTTGACAACAGGCTGCAAAAACAATATTGAAAACTGGGCAACAGACAGTAGGGAACCCCAGTTGCACAAGGCAAAACTGGATCAGCGCAGGTACTGCACTGTCAATCTGACATGCAGCACAGGTAGCCCCTTCGGGACCTGCGTTGCAGCGCAGGTAGCCTTTGCTGTAGCTGCACTGAAGAGACAACTCTCGTCTCTCTCAGATTCCGGGTCACAGTTTGCTCAAAAATCAATGGTTTTTGGCCAAATCAGAGGCTATCAGCCAAGTATACACTAGAGGATGATTAAGGAAGATGAATACTATCACAAAGAGCTAAAAAGAGTCCTTGTGGATCAGCTCTTCAAATCATAAACATGCCCAACACTGAGCTAGAGTAGCTGCCCTCTACTTTGCATTCGAAGGATTCGAATGCAGTTCGATTCGGTACTCCCTTTGTTTAGGAAATGAATAGCAAGAAACACAAGCTACCAACAAGACACGATCCCCAACGGAGTCGCCAGTCTGTTGTGGGGAAAAGTATCCAACACGGAATGACCCTATCCCACTCTAAGGGTGATAGTTCCTTAGCAACAGCTGAAGCAAAGCTATCTAAAGTTAGTTCTTTATGACATGCAAGAGATGAAAGGAAGAGATCCACTTACCGATGTCTTGCGCAAATGGTCGATCCAATCTCCTCTATTTGCCGCTCGCTCCCAGCTCCAAGTCTTCTCACGGGCCCAGCTACACGAGATCCTGCGAACAAGACAAGAAAAGGAAACTACAAGAAGCATGCATTCATAATTGATTCAAGGATTAGCATAAATCAAATACGCAAGTAAGACAATACACCATTGAAACACATGCGAATAGAAGAACCTCAAATGCTTTATTAATATAAGGAAGTAAGGTTCAGGTGGTGATACAACCGTGAGAGGTCCAATCCAGCATCACCTTCCCGATGGAAAGAAATCTCCTCTTCACCTCCCTCAAGCAATCACCCAATACTCACAACTGTAAACCAACAACAATTCTTTGCACAAAATTCCGGCCTCTAGATCCCATGGGATGAGATCCTTATATAGAGTTTTGGAGTGAAGATAAGTCAGCTTGATGTGTGACTTTTTGTCCTCTTCAACTCCAGTTGTTCTTCAGTCCTTGAGTCCACTCGGAGTTTCTACCTTCCACTTGGAGTTTTAGAACCTCTTTACTCATCATTAGGCGAATCTTCTGATCCAAGTGTCATTTTGGAAGCTTCCTGGGCACTGGCACATTGAGAAAAGATTCCTCTACATGTCAAAGTACGCCCAGCGTAGGTAGCCTTTTTTGTACTTGCTATGCAGCGTAGGTACACCATAGAGCTTTTGACATTCAGTGCAGATGCTTAGTGGAGCAGCTACTTTGATCCAAAATTGACCTGTTTTTGAGTGTTTTTCAGTGGAGAATTGATTTGCAGTGCTGTGATTTGCTGACCTTGTTCCTCTAAGGGTAAGAACAACATGTTTAGGAACTTTGGATCCCTCAGATTATTGACATTGCATGCTCCATGCTGTAAGGCACAAAAATGTCTATAACAGTTGCCCCCTAAAGTATGAGGTCGTTTATCGGGTGAAATGCTTTATTAGGAGGATCCGAAGTTCATTCAATCGTCGGGAGGTGACCTGTAACAAAATACAATACAATACATTATCTTTTCATACTTTCTTTTCATGATCTAGCTGATGCGGGCATTTCCCATGCTCAGCTTTATAAATACATTTGCTGTACATAAACAGACGATTGTCTGATAATAGACTGATAATTCTCTGCTTTTAATTATCATCCTTTTACTAGGATGATCATCTGCTGCACATGTCTATGTTTTTATCTCCTGAATATATATCGCAGCCCGGATGGATGAAACTAGATCCGGGGTCTTCAAACTTGTCCGATCTTCACTCTAGTACAAGTCGATCCATGTGAGAATTTCTTGAAGTCGAACATGGAAAGACATCGCTTGATTACCAGTCAATAATGTAAACTGTTAACAAGCGCGAGAGGAATCACCGATAATGATGATGACCCTCAAGGTACTGCAGCACAATTCACGTGGCGTGAATATAGGATCTGACGTCGAACACCACGCAAAGTCTCCTGGTCGAAGGTCATTAATGTATACCTATCGCCGGAAGTGAGAAACTTGCCATTGAGGCATGCAAGCTTCAAAGTACTGAGGGGGTGTTCCTAGATCAACTTCTTGGATAGTGAGCTGATGTCGACAAGAAGTGATCCGTCAAAGGAGGGCCTTAATGAATCCCACATCAGTGACACGGAACGGAGCTAGTGATGATGGTGAAAACGATCTGTGAAATATGATTCAGGGTGGCGGTCATGGAAGGACGAAAGATGATGTATGGTAGTGGATGGGACCCGGTTGACACTTTCTGAATGACATCTCTTGAACATATAACGACACTGATGTGATGGATCGGTAGCATTAACCCATGTATGGATGGTATGGTGAGACCATGGTGAAGGGACCGGTGAATGATAATAACCCAACCCGATATTTACGGAGGCAAAAGTGTCATGTTCAAGAGCGACTTGCTACCATTAAGCTTTGAGGTTCTTCCCAATTTTTCCCCAGTCATTTCTGACCAGTACCTCTTTATTTTTGTCAAGCTTGAGGAGGATAACATATGCTTGTTCTATAACCTGCCCTTCAGGCAAGCCCATCGCTATGTTTTAACGAGCTTAACGATAGGGAAACTCGTTCTCGTCTAAAGACAAGTTTGTCGCTATCTAATATTTTTAACGAGCCCAGCGACAAAGACAACTCAGTCTTTTTCATCTTTAGAGAGTCTGAAAAGGGTACATAAAGTGGACTCCAGGGGTCCTTTTTCGTCATCTAATCCCTTAAGTCCGAAAAAGTATAAAACAATACAGAAGGGATGAATGTTCGATATCTTTATCGAGCCGAACTAGACAAGCGCTCGATCTTTTTGTGCAATAATCCCTCAGGTCCAAAAAGATTAAAATCTAGAGGAGGTATAGCTCTTCCAGTCCTTTTAACGAGCTGGAAGGCCAAAACTCGGCAAACTTTTCATATTTTACGAGTCAGTGAAAAGAGCTCAAAGAAGACTCGTATTTTGAGGAACGAGTGATAAACAGGGATAGCAGCAGATTCCAGGTACAGGTTGGAATTTTCCAATCACGGCAGTGTCACAAGGACGGCTAGGTGAAATCACTCTTCGCAGCTGTTCCTCAAAATAGGTAAACAATCAAGTGGATGTGAATGATCGGCCAAATGAAAAGTGGAGGTGACGGTGCACAAACACGACCAAGGCTTTTATGGCTGATGAATTTACGGTCTCAAATGGTTATTTACCGGTTCATTTTTTCTTGATGAGCTTGAACTCTGGGGGAAGCTTGCTCACATGTGCATTTATTTTTTAATGAGCATGAACTCTTGCTAAAACTGCTGGGTTCTTGCGTTTATTTTTTAACGAGCATGAACTTTGCCAAAACTGCTCGTTTTTACCAGTCATAAAGTAGGAAGGTCTCCTGGTAGATTGCTCGCTATTTTTTAAGGAGCTTCATCTCGCTATGCTTTGCTCCATATACTCTCTTTATGCAAGCTGGGTATCGACTTATCCTACGGGTTAGAGGGGTTAGTCCTACCTAAAACTAAAAAGCCGCCCGTGCTTGCATTCCAAGAGGTTTGCATGCCCCCAGGTGTAAGTCTAATTTCAAGGTCGCCCCTACTCATCCGTCAAAACCTTTGTTTTTAACGGGTGAGGCCTACCTCTTTCAGGTTACCCAAAGATTGTTCCGCTAATCCTTTCAAACAGAACTTTCTTCGGCGACGCCGACTAGGCAACGGTGAATGACGATGCTCTGCCACACACTTAACTTTAATAAAAGAATCTTTTTCCAGAACAACCCCACTTCCTAACAGCCCCTTCTTCCTCATGAGAGCCGGACTCTTGCCGGCTCTTACTCTTACAAAGATGAAGGAGGGGACGGGGTACGGACTAGTCATATTCTCCCACGGAAATTCTACTTTACACCCAAGGTTTTCTCTGACCCCAGTAGACCAGGATGCATGCCCCCTGGGTTCCGGCCCTACTTTCCCGAATCACTCGCACTCATCAGGAAGAAGAACCGGAGGTAGAGACCTTTCTTGATCGAAAAGACCATTCAGGATAGGTATGTGACTATTTGCGATGCGTGATCCCGGAAATGAAAGTTGGTCTACGAGCTTGACCATTCTTCCTTCGTATGGAAAACACATTATTCGAAAGAGTGAGGAGACTATTGCTTCCATGCAATATATGTAGTCTTGTCCAAGGAGTAGGTTATAATCCAAGGGTCCTTGGACGACCATCAAATTCATCTTGACAGCCTTCCCTTTCAATGTAATAGGCACATTAGGTAGAATCCCTAATGGTCGACTGGTTCCTTTTTCAAAACCCGAGAGATTCCTTATCTCAGGAACAAGCGCTGGGCAAACCAGTGCTTTCCAAGCAATAGAGGACAGGATACTCACAGATGCCCCTTCATCAATGATAGTCCCAGCCATCACCATTTTGTATATTTGGACTACAATTCTAAATGGTATACTGGCTGGTAACCGGGGTCTGCCTAGTTGGTTCCAATCAAAGGACACAACCAGGTTGCTTGGTGGTGGGACCGAATACACGGCCGGGTATGATCCTGACGATGCTCCTTCCTGCGATAAAGGAGTGGGCACATTGCCCTGATGTTCATCAGAATCGGTGTTGATGAAAAGAATCTGGACGGTGTCATCCTTACTCTCTTCGGTAGGGGTGTCAGCTGAAGATGAATCCTCAGTGACTGTGGTATTTGAAGATGAAACTTCTGAAGGGAGAACCGGGTCAACTGCCGTCTCAACCTTTGGACTTTCGTCCGGTCCGGATTCAGTAGGTTCATTTTCAGTGACTAACACTTCAGCTGGCCCTATGAGCAGGGCAGCCGTATTTTCGACCAACGAAGGACTTGGCGTGAGTTTTTGGTATCCAGGAGGAAGTAGCAACGGTGCAACCGGTTGATCTTCCAAAACTCTCTTTGCTTCGTCTAAAAAGGGACAACGGCGGAGGGTGTGATTGCCTTCACACAGTTCGCAGGGGAATCTCATTCCCCTTCGTTGTCTAGAACCTTCACTTTCGTTGGTCGACGGTAAGCATTCCACCTTCGTTGGTCGACGGTAAGCATTCCAGCAGTGTTGTTGAAATGTCTTTCAACGGATTGCGAACGTTATTCCAAAGCAAGAGCGACCTGGTGCTCAAGGATAAACTCAGTAACAATAAAGGTGAGAATGGATCTTCATCAAAGTTATCTGATGAAGAGAATTGCACTTTGGCTGCCAAAGCAAAGAAGGGGAAGAACGAGAAAGCTTCTCATTCCGGTGCGAAAGGAAAGAAGCAGGACATGTCCAAGGTGAAGTGTTTTCACTTTCACCAGCTCGGACACTATGCCACTAATTGTCCGTAGAAGAAGAAGAACAAGCAGGCTACTGGATCTTCAGTAGGAGAGGCTCTAGCCTCACAGTTTGAGCTTGATTTTTCATTGATTGCATGCTTGGTTTCAAGTGTGATGGGATTAGTGTGGTTCTTGGACAGTGGTGCGTCTTTTCACATGACGGGATATAGAGATTTGTTCTCTGATCTAGAGGACAAAGATCTTGCAGTGCACATCGAGATGGGCGATGATGGTAGATACAGTGCGACCGGTATCGGTACCATTTCCTTTGAGAGAATTCACATAGACGTGTGTGGACCTTTCTCAGTTTTTTCGACAACAAAACACAGGTATTATGTGATTTTTGTTGATGATTTCTCTCGTAAGTGTTGGATCTTCTTCATGCAGAAGAAGAGCGATACATATTCAAAGTTCTGTGAATTCAAAGCACTGGTCGAGAAGGAGTCGGGGAAGAAGGTGAAGGCTCTTAGGAGCGATAATGGTGGTGAATACATCTCGAATGAGTTCAAGGATTTCTGCAAGACAGAAGGGATTCGTAGAGAGCTCATAGCTCCCCATAACCCATAGCAGAACGGGGTAGCTGAGCGGAAGAACGTAACGATTGTGGGTGCTGCACAGGAAATGTTGCATGAGCAGGGCCTACCCCTTCACTTGTGGGCGGAAGCATGCAATACAACAGTTTATGTGCAGAACCGTTGTCCTCATAGGATACTTGGCATGAGTACACCTGAGGAGACTTATTCTGGTAAGAAGCCTGATCTTTCTCATTTGAAGATTTTTGGTGCTAACGTTTACATGCATGTGACGAAGGATGCCAGGAAGAAGTTGGAGCCGACCGCAGAGATTGGGATATTTGTGGGGTACACTGATACGCCCCACAACTATCGTGTGTATTTTCCAGATAGTGGTAAAACTGTTGTGTGACGGGATATAAAATTTCAGGAGGAGAAAGCCATGAAGTGTTCACTTGAGAGGGAGCTACACTTGCATGCAGATGAGGAGCTAGTAGTTCCTAAGGATGAGCTTCAGGACATGGATCAGCCACAGGACGAGGTTCATGGAGTGGAAGAGACCACTCATGCAGCGCCAACCATTAGAGGGTGAAAGTGCTTGACAGAAGCTGAGCGACTAGCTCAAGATGCAGAGAAAGTTGTAGGACCACCTACAGCCCAATGCAGGTAGAGACAGTCACCTGATCGGTACACTGGATACATGGCTCTTATGAGCAAGTGTGCTGTGACTGAGCCATCCTCTTTCGAGGAAGCTGTGGAGGATCCCGCATGGGTAGACACCATGGTGGAAGAGTATGATTCTATTGTCAGAAACAGTGCATGGGAGATTGTTCCTAGACCGGAAGGGAAATCAGTGGTGGGTTCGAGATGGATCTACAAAGTTAAGCAGGCAGTTGACGAGAGTATGGAGAAGTACAAGGCAAGATTTGTTGCCCGGGGCTTTTCAGAGATTGAGGGGATCGATTGTGAGGAGACCTTTGCACCTGTCGCAAGGTATTCTTCCATACGGACGATTCTTGCTCTCTCAGCACAGATGGGATGGCACATTCATCAGATGGATGTGAAGACTGCATTCCTCAACGGAGTCATTGAGGAGGAGGTGTACATTGAGCAACCCGAAGGCTTTGAAGTCTTCAGCAGCGAGTCGCATGTGTGCAGGCTCCAGAGAGCGTTGTATGGGTTGAAGCAAGCACCACGTGCTTGGTACACACGGATAGACAACTATTTCACAGGACTTGGATTCTCCAAGAGCGAGGCGGATCCAAACCTATACCAGATTTTGGTGGAGGGTAAGTTGCTTATCATTGTACTGTATGTTGATGATTTGATTCTAACGGGTGATGAGCTATTGATACTGTCATGCAAGAAGGATCTTGCTACAGAGTTTGAGATGAAGGATTTGGGCCTCCTTCACTATTTCCTGGGATTGGAAATATGGCAGCACAGTGGTGGACTATTTGTTTCTCAGGGCAAGTATGCTCGGGAGATACTGGAGAAGTTCAACATGCATGGCTGCAAGCCTGTTGATACTCCTCTTCCTGGAGGTTGGAGGAAGGAGGATGCCACTTCGGGAGAAGAAGTGGATGCCACTGTTTATCGACAGTTGGTGGGGTCGTTGATGTATTTGGTCAATACACGACTTGATATATGCTATGTAGTTAACTAGCTTTCACAAGCTATGGTTAAGCCTACCAAGCTCTTCTGGAAGGCGGGCAAGCATGTATTGCGCTACTTGAGAGGCACATTAGGATATGGTTTGTGGTACATATAGGAGGATGAGGTGAAGCTATGTGGCTTCACGGATGCAGATTGGGCAGGGAGCCCAACAGACAGAAAGAGCACATCAGGAGGGGTCTTCAGTATTGGATCGACAACAGTTTCTTGGTACAGCAGGAAACAGAGATCCGTGGCACTCAGTTCAGTGGAGGCCGAGTATATGGCAGCAAGTTTGGCTGCATGCGAGGCTATATGGATGAGGAAGATCCTAGTTGGTTTGTTCGATTCTCATTTGGATCCTACTGTGATTTACTGTGATAACCAGAGTTGCATTAAACTCTCGGCTAATCCTGTATTTCATGATAGATCTAAACATATTGACATCAGGTACCATCATATCAGAGATTGTGTGCAGCAGAGGATCATGTTACTTTCGTACATTCCAACGGAGGATCACGATGCTGATATTCTGACGAAGGCTCTCACCAGGAGCAAATTCGAGTACCACCGAGGCAGGATAGGGGTTGCTGATAATCCATATCTTGTCAAGAGGGAGTGTTGATATTGCAACAAGATGATGGAGCTTAGTGAAAAGAGTCGCCTTCACTAAGTGGGCCCGCAGGCTATTTTTGGCGCAAGTCTATTTTTAGACTATGTCTATTTTTAGACATATGGATCATGTCTATGGATTGCAGGTTGCTGTTTATGGATGATTGATCAAGTTGGGAAAAAATAGATGGACTTCTATTTTTGATGAAAGTGTGAGTGATCACAGTGTGAGTGATCAAAGTCTATTTTTAGACTGGCTGTCAAAAATAGAAAAGTCAAATATTATTATCTCACAATAATATTTGGACTATAAACTTAATCTTATTCTCTTGGAGCACTTCAGCTTGAGCTATAGAGGTGGCACATGTAGCTGCCAGAAGGAAATACACTTTTCTTATGATTCAGTTGAGTTGTTGCATGCATGACTTCAGTTAGAACTCAATCAGTTGAGTTTGGTGGAGTTGATTGTGGAGTTGATGGAGTTGTGTTCAGTTTAGCTTTGTTAAACTGGTTGTATTTAGTCTAACTGGAAAATAGACTAGAGATGAGTTGGGTGAATTAGTTATTAATTAATTCACAAGTTATTAACTCATAATACAACTAATGAATACATCAGTTAACTCAGTTTCATGTCAGTGCATGTTCAGTTCAACAGGGACAGGTGGTAGAGAATCAGATTGCTATCAGTTGTGACTATAGTTGTGCACCAGATCTTGCACAATCAAGGGATTGAGTATGCCAATGAGTTTGCTCACGTATTTTCCCACATTATAGCTTGTGCTCACGTCCAAGAAAGAGTGAGTGACTATTTTGTAGGTGAAAAATGGGTTTGGTGAGCCATTCTCATTAGTTCTTGAGCAGGTATTGAGCAGTGGAGGCAGGCAAGCAGTGGAAGAGATTTGGAGATCAGATCTGAGCTATATTGTGTGTAACAGAGGTGGAGATACTTGTGAGAAGTATTATGCTGTGTAATGTTACATGACTCAATCATTAATATACAGATAGTTGGGGTTTTTAGCGAGATGCTTTCCCCGGGATACATACTGTGTTAATGTGTGAATGCTCTTGATGTTTTATTGTTATTGATGTTGCTATATTGATGATCAACGTAGAGGAGCTTATGTATTGTGTATGTTTTCCGCAATAGTACATGATCAGGATAATCTCCATTGAATATGTGTTAAATTATTCAAAATTTCTACAGAAAGTCCTGTTATACATGCCTTCTCCATGACCTGCAATAATAGAATAACTTTTCCATGTTCACAACATCACTATGCTCAAACCTAAGCAGCCCACACATCTATAGGTTAGTGTGCCTTTGATTTTGAAAATTCTAATGTGGCAGTCGTGCGGCCCACTTTCCTTTGGGAAAAATTCTCTCGCAATTGGTCGTATCCCTAGAACACCCAAAATTGGATCAGTCAACAATATGATGAGGCACTAATAAAGATGGCCTTGTAGCCCTCCACCACATGTGTGTCCCTCTAGTAAACATTGATTACTCCCAACGCTAACACAGTGGCCCGATCCACTATATGGTCCTTAGTCATGGCTATTGTTCAATGATATCCCACTCATCGCTCGGTGTTCTCCTAAAGGCAAAGAGTCTGCAACAGGAGCCTAATGGATCAATCTTCTTATGTGCATAGGGATATGGCTTATCAACCTTTCTGTTCAATTGCACAGAGTAATACTTTCCTGATCGAAAAAGCATCTTTTAAATTGTTTGGTCCCTGTTTAATGCCCTATGAGCATCGATATTATGCAATAGTCTCCCACAATTTTCTTAATTCTGACATTGCAACAAATATCACCTCACAGTACCCCTTGATGTTACAAGAAAAATCAAGATATGCTCATGTTTGGTAATTTAATTGGTGTTAAATTACTTACATGAATTATCAACCAGGGCTAGTAAACTGATGAAATGTATGTGCATTGTTTTTCTTAGGAGTCCTTATTACTTAAACAATTCCTAAATTAAATTGAGATACTGAAATGCACATGTTTTCTTTAACAACTATAAAAGTAAATATGAAATCAAAACTATTTCTCTTGCTTAAAAGAAAGATCACACTCTTCTTGAAATAAACATCACACTTGCTTCACTCTTGCTTGAAATGAAATCACACACACACTTTCTTGACTCTTACTTGAAATGAAATCACACACACACATTTGCTTGAAAGAAAACTTGATAATGAAACCATATCTAAATTACTCTAACAGAAAGAGAAATTAACTCTATACTTTAATTGAAATATTATTCACATAACTGTAACTTAAAACCATATAGGAAATCTATATCAATCCACACTCTGTTATACTACTTTCATGTGCATAAGAGATCTCGACTTTACTCATTCATCCTACAACAAAATGACTAAACAAACTGTACTCTGTTATCAACTATGTGATCACTATTAACAATCAAACTATTAGTGAAACAAATGAATAAACAAAATATATAATGCGGAATTGAAATGTTAGTTTGAAAACACTAAAACCTTAGGCCCTCTTGCGAGAAGTACGTGACGACATAACTCCTTCACAAGATTATATACGCATGGATAAATCATACAACAAAAGGATGAAATGAAACAAAGTTTTTAATTGCAAAGACAGAGTTTAAAAAAATATCCAAGTCTATCATTGTCATGTGAGAGGTGGATTTATAATCTCTTACGAATAACTATTTCAGAGTATTACGATTCTACCCTACTCGAAAATGACTAAAATTAACATGAAGAGATAACATAACGTGATTTCCTCATGATTTGGTCTCAGCAAAGAAAATCATAAGGCTGAATATCTGCATTCATTAATTCCTCGCTTGCCTGGTCTCCTTCCTCGATGGTTGAATTTTGCTTTGACTGAGATGCTACAGTGCTTTCCTTATTGATCCAAGTTATGAAGATAGGTACAAATCATTGTGCCAGCTATTTTTCACCTGGCCATATGTCTTGTTCCTCGGCTGGAGTTTCAGAACCTGTCAAACCTTCGATTTTTCTACAGAATCAATCACTAGCTACATAATTGGTGCAATTCAGTAGCTCATGCAAATATTAAGTTAAATAATAAAGAACAATGACACTTATGAAATAGAAGATGATTAGATACCTGCTATGCCATAGAACTTGTAAATTTATTCCCAATTTAGAGTTATGAGGGTAAAAAAGAAGGATGATGGAATATAGGAAAGTGGTAAAAAAGAGGCAATTTTGGGGTTCAACAACTCCCTTTGTATTGTGCAGTAGTTGAGATCACCGATGTCTTTTCCTTCCCACACAGTTCTTCAACACAACACTCAAAGTAATGTTGGCATTCTTCCTTGAGTGTTGCAACAAGCCTTATGACAATTGCTTTGCAAGAGCTTTCGACCTTCCAACAGATCATGTGCAATTTAGTGTATTGTTAGGATGGGGTCCCCTGGGTCAGTTTTGGGGTTAAGATAATCCAAGTTTTGGTACCTTTTGTATAAATAATGTAAAGTCTTCGTGTTTTTAGGATGTGGAGTGCATAGATGACTAGGAGTCAAGGGGTTTATCGCATTGTTTTATGTAAAGTTTGAGTCGGTTTTGAGATCCACCCATGGTCCGCGGACCATGGAATTGTATGAAAAAGGCTATAAATAGGTGTGTCTTAGAGAGTCTAAGGCATATATGTTTTTAGCAATGGGTAGATAGAAAAGAAGTGATAGTGAAGAAAAGTGGGTCAGATAGGAGAAGAAAGGCTCTGCAGCTGAGTGCGCAGAGGCCTAGGTAGAGTCCGCAGTTGAGTGCGCGGACCCCTGCAACTGAGTGCATAGGGTACTTTTGAGTCTATACTACTGAATTGAAAATCAATAAAGACAGTTTCTGAAGAATTCTTGTGTATTTTTATTTATTTCTGTTAATGCTATATGTTGTCAATGAATGATATGTTTTATGAAATATTGATTGAATGCTATGTGATTATCTTGAATAAGTATTAATGATGTATGCAATGCATGTTTAAGTATTTTTGCGAAGACTTTAATGCTTTATATGATGTTTATTAATAACCTAAGTATATATGTGTGAATCCTAATCTAGAACTTCTCTCTGATGCGCGTAAGTAGACAAATTGACTATTAGAGCTCCATAAGGATGGAACACAGACCTTCGTGAAGGTCTGAAGGTTGTTTAACAAAGTTGCAGCGACATTCCCTAAGAGGTTATCAATCTGCGTGAAGGAAAATATGAGGTGCTAAAAGAAATCACACTAGTCTCTGGATGCAGAAACTTGGTTCTTGCATCCCCCCATACTGCCTTGGGTGAGACTGTAGCCTATGCTACGTAGGTTGTTACTGAAAGGGCCAATAGTGTAGGGTTTTTTTGGTTTGCGCAACTAACTCTGAACCTGGGTCAAGACCCGCTAAGCCAACAAATGGTTCCATTGCTGGGAACGAGATTTTCTTGAAAAATATGTGTGATGTCACATCATTGGAATCCGACCAAGAAAAAATTGAAAAGTGGTTGGATCAGAAGATTCACGAGTTCGCCATGCAAGAAAATAGGAATCTTCTCCTGTCAAAAGAACACTGGTTGAGCAATTATTTGTATACAAAGATACACTAGATCTTCTTCTACACTTTTCCCATTGAACTGTATGAGTGGTTGGGTAAATTGATAGATAGCCAAGGAAGGTGGAAGCTCGATAATCCGATAGTGTGGACTCCAGAATTAGTGCGACAGTCAGAAGATTCTGAAAACAAGATCGTGTGAGCTATCAATCACTGGCTTGATCAAATTATAGGAGGATTTGTTACCAAATTTGTAGTTTATACCTCAGTCAGCTACAACGAAGCGAAGTGAAGATTTTTCAAAGGACCGTGAGGTAGGTATTTAAGATCATTGAATGCTTGGATTAAAATGTTGTTATGTGAGAAATGAGTGATTCCATTACCTTGATGTTTGGAGATACGTGAAGTGGACGATTCTTTAGAAATCGCAAAGGATTAGGAACGAGTATAGTCCATTTATTGGACCTCCTTTAAGTGATGACGGAGGGGCGAAATGAACTCCACCACGAAGTGTTGTTCAGCTAATCACTCCGGGGATTCTATTGGGTCCCTATAATACTAGTGATTACCCTATTACTATTGTAGTTGCATCCCTTATTAATATTTTTGTGCCCCTATTATCCCCATATTGTTATTATTGTGCCCCATAGAATCCCTCTATTTTTATTTTTGTGGCTTTATATTATTATTGTTAGGTTGGCTGGGTTACATTGTGACTCCTTAGACTCCTATATATAGAAAGGAGGGTTTGTCATTTGAATCATCCAAGAATTTTTCATCTATGTAATGTAAAGGAGGTTTCCCTCTCAAAGAGACTGAATTCTAAGACGTTGATTTATCTTTTCTATCTTTTCTTGAGCTGGTTTCATAACATTTGGTATCGGAGCTTTGGATTCTAGGGTTTCACTACTCCAAATAGGTCATCATGGAATTTTCGCTATAACTTCTTTTCTGCGATGTTTCAGAAGATAAAACAAAAACCCATTTGAGAAGAAATTGTGTTGAACCTTGGGTGTGAATTTTAGAGCTTTTTGCACTACATTTATAGAGATATGATATTAGGAAGTTGGTATTTTTGCAGACTCCTGAATTACATTCTAAACAGGTGACTTGGGGAATATCGTCATAACTTTCTCTCTGAGCATCTGATTGAAATTTCGTAAGAATCTACATAACGAGAATGGACTGTAGTTTGTTTTATATATTTTTTAGAGCCAAAGGTCGAAACAGTGACTCGCGGCACGTCATACAAGTTCGCTCTACTGATCTAGTCTATAATCAGGTCACTGTGGGAGATTTCACATAACTCTTCCTTGGAGAATCCAATTTGGATCAAACTGGTGGCATTGGAAAGAGGAAACCAAGGGCTACTGTAGGTAGAAATTTCAGAACTAGATGATCCGAAAGTACAAAGATACATCAGAGGCAATATCTAGCTCCTACAAAGTGAAAAAAGGTGTGTAGATTCTTTTAAATTTTTGCTTAAGATTGGTTTGAAAATTTATTTTGAAGGATTTCAAAGGGCATTGTAGAGCATTATTATCAGTAACTGATGCCCTGAGGAAACAAAATGCAAACACCTAGTAAACAACCTGAAAGCTCTAGCATGACTCATGAAGAAGAGGAAGAAATGCTACATGATATATCAAAATTACAAGAACAAGTGCAACAAATATCACTCTCACAAAAGCTAACAGAAGCTAAGATAAATGGTGTGAAATCTAAGATAAGGAGCGTGGAAGCTAAGATGGACAATTCGAAGATAGATTTGAAGACAGATTTGAAGAGAGACATGGCAAATTTGAAGACAGATGTGAAGACAGACATGGCAGATTTGAAGACAGATTTGACAAATTTTCTACAAGAAATACTTACTAATGGTGAAAAGGTAGTAATGGAAACTCATGATGCGAACAAAAGAAATGTTAATCATGATTTCATAGACTCTAATGTGGGATCGAAGACCCACGATATTCCAAAAATTGATATGAGGAAGTTTGATGGCAGGGATCCCGCAACATGGATATTACAAATGGAGCAATTTTTCGATCTCAATAATGTGCAAAACACACAAAAGGTATGTATTGAAACTCTATATTTGGAACCAAATTAGTTTGTATGGTATCAATGGCTTTGCTCTCGTAAACAAATTATCACTTGGGAAATTTTTATGGAAGAATTGATTGCACATTATGAGGATACAAAAAGCAACACTTTTTTAGCCAATTGATAATTCTCAAACAAAAGGGTTCAATAATGGAGCACATTGAGGAGTTCCAAAAATTGAACATAAGGGTAAAAAATATTCCAGAGGAGCATATGATTGATGTTTTCATAGGGACTTTAAAGGATAATATCCAACATGATGTTCAGCTTTGGGAACCTGATTCATTAGAGAAGGCATTCAGGTTGGCAAGAAAAATGGAAAGCAAAATTATGGCAACCAAGAAGCATACCACTCACAACTATAAAGATGGAAGTGTTGTTGCCCTAGTCTTCCACAACCTATAAGGTTGACACCACAACAATTGGAAGAAAAAAGATCAAAAGGGCTTTGTTACAGTTGTGATAGAAAATACACTAAAGGTCATAAGTGTGATGAGAAGAAACTATTCTACATAGATTGCGAAGAGGAAGAAGAAAGGGAGCAAGAAAGGTCAAAAGAAGAGGATATACTCCAGGAACAAAGCCTCGATAAAGAAGAAATGAATCCGACCATATCTTGTAATGCATTGGTGGGAATTACAACTCCTCAAACCATCAAGATAGAAGGACAAATCAAGAAGAAAAAGGTAATAGTGTCAATTGATTTAGGAAGTACCCACAATTTTATTCATTGTAAGGTAGAAAAAGAATTGAATTGCTTTTTATATCCAACATCAAAGTGTCAAGTGATAGTTGCAAATGGAGGAATAATAAATTGCTCTGGAAAGTGCCATAATATCAAGCTATCGATGGGAGAATATGTATTGACTAGCCCAATGCTTTCCATTCCAATGGGAGGTGCTGATGTTGTACTAGGAGTCTAATGGCTACAATCCTTGGGTACAATAGCTTTTAATTTTCAAGAACTTTTCATGAAATTTTCTGTGGAAGGAAAGGAAGTTGAATTAAGAGGTATTGCAGGAAGACCAGGAAAGATAATCAGCTCTAACGATATGACAAAGATTCTAAAAAAGGAACAAAGGGGGGTAATTGCACAATTATGTTCACTAGATGTTTCCACATTGGAATCGTCTATTTCTCCAAATCTCCAAAAAGTCTTGGACAATCATTCCAAGGTATTTGAGACTCCCAAAGGTCTCCCACCTATTCATGATCATGATCATGCTATTCATCTGATTCCAAGAAGTGTTCCTCCAAACATCAGGCTATACAGATACCCCTATGCCCGAAAGAGTGAAATTGAATGTATGGTTGCAGAAATGCTAGAGGCTGGTATAATTCAACCGAGTCAAAGTTCTTTCTCTGCTCCAGTAGTATTAGTGCACAAGAAGGATGGATCATGGCGCATGTGTCCGGATTATAGGGAGCTCAACAAGCTCACTATTAAAGATAATTTTCCCATTCCTGTCATTGATGAATTATTAGATGAATTGCATGGATCAATTTACTTCACCAAATTGGATCTTCGTTTAGGATATCATCAAATCATAATGAAGACTGAAGACATTCCAAAAACAACATTTAGAACTCATGAGGGTCATTATGAATTTTTGGTCATGCCTTTTGGCCTTACCAATGCACCTTCAACATTTCAAGGTTTGATGAATTCCATTTTCAAACCATTCCTTAGAAAATTTGTGTTAGTATTTTTTGATGATATACTAATCTACAACAAGTCTCAGAAGGATCACATTGAACATGTTGAGCTGGTGCTACAACTATTCGAGGAGAAACAATTATATGCAAAAAGATCCAAATGTTTCTTTGGAGTACAAGAGGTGGAATATCTGGGTCATATTGTATCTCATGAAGGAGTTAAGGTAGACCCTAGCAAAATTAAAGCCATTAAGGAATGGAAAATCCCCACATCCATAAAGCATCTGCAAGGATTTCTCGGGTTGACAGGGTATTATCACAAGTTTGTTAAGAATTATGGGAGAATAGTAGCACCTCTAACAACATTATTGAAGAAAGATGCATTTTCATGGACTCCAGAAGCAACAAAGGCTTTCAGACATCTTAAAGAGGCAATGTGCCAAGCACCGGTCTTAGCTACATCGGACTTCACAAAAACCTTTATTATGGAATGTGATGCTTCAGGAAATGGAATTGGTGCTGTTTTAATGCAAGATGAAAGACCCATTGCTTTTGAAAGTCGTCCAATCAAGGGAAAGTTTTTACACAAAGATATTTATGAGAAGGAAATGTTGGCAATACTCCATGCACTTAAGAAATGGCGACCCTACCTAATGGGAAGACACTTCAAGGTAAAAAAAGATCATGATAGCCTTAAATACTTTTTAGAACAAAGATTATCCTCTGAAGAGCAACAAAAGTGGGTCACAAAGATGTTGGGTTATGACTTTGAAATCATCTACAAAAAAGGGAAGCAAAATGTGGTGGCAGATGCACTCTCAAGAAAGGATGAAGATGTGGAAGCATTGTTGTGAGCCATTTCTATTATCCAACCAGATTGGATAAACGAAGCAAGGGAGGAATGGAAGAATGACGAAGAAGTGTGGGCACTTATTCAAAAGTTACAACAAGATTCTAGTACGTCTGATACATTTAGCTGGCAAAATGATTCTTTATGGTACAAATATCGCTTATACCTCCGTAGGAATTCCCAACTAAAAAAAAAGATTCTTATGGAATTGCACACTTCTCCCTTAGGAGGGCACTCAGGATTCTTAAAAACTTACTACAGGGTTAAGAAGGAATTTTTTTGGGATGGCCTTAAATCAGATATTCAAAAATTTGTGGCGAAATGTTTGGTTTGCCAACAAAATAAAGTTGAAACAATTAAGACGCCGGGTCTATTACAACCTTTATCCATTCCAAGCCAACGTTGGGAGGAGGTTTCAATGGATTTTATCACAAGTTTACCCAAGTCTGAGGGAAAGAGTGTCATCATGGTGGTCGTTGATAGACTTACCAAGTATGCACACTTTTGTGCATTATCACATCCATTTAAAGCCAGTACAGTTTCTACTGCATTTATGGAAACAATTCAAAAGCTATAGGGAAACCCAAAGATTATTGTAAGTGACAGAGATCCCATCTTCACTGGAAATTTTTGGACAAAATTATTTTCTTGTCTTGGTACTCAGTTAGCTCATAGCTCATCTTATCATCCTCAATCTGATGGGAAAACTGAGATAGTAAACAAATGTTTGGAAGGATATCTTCGTTGCTTTGTATCTGATAAACAGACACAATGGGTCAAATGGTTGCCTCTGGCCGAATGGTGGTATAACACTTCCTTCCATACAACAACAAAATTGACCCCATTTATGGCACTTTATGGATATCAGCCACCATCCATCACATCATATTTAAGAGAAAATTCTAAGGTTCAAGTAGTGGAACATCACATCGAACATCAACAACAAGTCCTCCAACTCTTAAAGGATAACCTCATGTTGGCACAGAATAGAATGAAACAACAGGTAGATCAACATCGCAGTGAAAGAAGTTTTGATGTAGGTGATTGGGTATTCCTATGGCTACAACCATATAAGAAAATGTCCCTCAAGAAAGCTTATAAGGATAATAAATTATTACCAAAGTACTATGGTCCATACAAGGTGTTGCAAAAGATTGGTACTATGGCATACAAATTGGAGCTTCCTGCAGCTTCTCAATTACACCCAATTTCCCATGTTTCATGTTTAAAGAAGGTTATACGCCACAAGCTCCCAGTTCAAACAATATTTCCAGAACTTGACGAGGAAGGAAAAATTATATTGGAACCAGAAGCAGTCATAGAAACAAGAACTCGATAGCTACGAAATCGATCAATTTCGGAGTATCTTATCAAATGGAAGAACTTATCCGCTAAAGATTCCACATGAGAGGATGAGAATTTTATACAGAAGCATCTAGAACTACTCAAGCATTGAGGACAACACTTTTTTGAAGGAGAGGGGCATGTTGGGTCCCTATAATACTAGTGATTACCACATTACTATTGTAGTTGCAGCCCTTATTAATATTGTTGTGCCCCATAGAATCCCTCTATTGTTATTTTTGTGGCTTTATATTATTATTGTTAGGTCGGCTGGGTTATATTGTGACTCCTTAGACTCCTATATATAGAAAGGAGGGTTTGTCATTTGAATCATCCAAGAATTGCTCATTTATGTAATGTAAAGGAGGTTCCCCCCTCGAAGAGGCTGAATTCTAAGGTGTTGATCTATCTTTTCTATCTTTTCTTGAGCTGGTTTCATAACAGATTCCACGATTAAATCATCCTTCCAGTCTGCCACCACCTCCACCTCCACCGCATACACCTTCGCCCACACCTCCACCTCCACCACCACCATCCAACATGGCGAACATAATGAAGCTATCAATTTTCAAGGGCATAGGGAGTGAAGATACAAAGAAGTTTTGGTTTGTTGCAAGTTTTATGTGGACAGCGCAACAGATTACTGATGACAATATAAAGAAGGCACAATTGGTCACCACTCTGCATGATTGCGTGCTAACTTGGTATATTAAATATTGTTCTGATAATCCTCTTGCATCGCTAGCAGAGACTAAGGTGGCTTTAAACAAGGAGTTTAGTAATCCTAAGTATAACTCACAGTCATTAATCAGATTCAAGTAAATCCTGATGAGGGTCGGTGAGACGCCTTAGGAATTAGATCAAAGGTTGAAATCTCAGATTCGAGAAGCTAACATGCATCTCACAGGTAGTCAACATCGCTAATGGTTTATAGCTTCGCTTCTACCCCACCTGAGAGTTTCTCTATCACAAAAGAAGATAAGAATGTAGGTAGAGGCCTTGGAAATCACAATGAGGTTACATGCATCACCTATTTAGGATGCCACCTTGGGGGTACAACAGATCCAATCTCAGTCACAGAGCTTACACTTAGAATTGCAGAGTTTGAAGAAAGACAAGGAGACTAAACCAGAAGTGCACGCGGAAGTCTGGTGTCTGAAGTGTAAGAGCCAGGGGTGCAATAAAGACCACTGTCCCGTATATGAAAATTATATTACAGGAGGGGGACCAATTACCTTGAAGCCAGAAGCCCCAGTAAGGCTGAATGTGGGGCTACTCTATGGTGCACTATTTGTCAGGTTGTTGGACAACATGCGACGGATAATTATCGTTTACTGCAAAAATTTGTCCAGACACCTCAACAGTTTTTCTCTAACCTCTGCAAATCAGTGGGACACAATGAGCGCCACTGTCGAAGTTATGAGGTGATGATGGAAATAACACCTACATACCAGATGCAAGAAAAAAAATTAGCCTCCAGAGCAAGGCACTGGAGGGGCATGCAGAGGTTATCAGGGACAAGGTCAAGGCCGAGAAGGAGGAGGAACTGGTAGAGGTCATGGTTAGATTATTTGCTACAACTTCGGACAGCCAGGGCACCATGCATGAGAATTCTAGAATTAGATATGCCATTCATGTCAATATTGCAATGAGTTTGACCATACTATAGAAGAGTACCAGGTGTTGATAGCTAAAATGAAAGAGAAGAAATCATGGCCTCAGCAACCTACACAGAACTTATAGATGATGAGAGTTGAGCCCTACAAGTGAGATCAAAGCATGAATATAGTGCTAAGAAGTGGAATAACGACTGGTGATGATAAAAGTAAACAACCTAAAGAGGACGGATGGGTCTACAAGGCACCATAAAAGGAAGTTGGCTTTGATCTAAATCACGCTAAGGAAACATTTATGAAAGCTAAGAAAATCTTCACTGAGGTGTCCACCTCAGGAAGCCAGGACAAGATGCAAGAAACCAGCACGCCTGTAGAGGTTGATCCCTTTGTCCTCACTACGTTTTTGGAAACTTGGATAAACCTACTACGCGATAGCAAATATGTGGAAGACCTGCAGGAATTAATAAACAAATGCACTAGCAAGGAGAAGGTCCCTGATGGTCACTGGGTGGTCAGAAAGATTGGAAAACATAAGGCTCAAATAGGGCATGAGATGAGGCTCACCGCACAGATAGGTTATTATGAGATGGACCAGGTCATCTTGGATCTGGGGCCTGATGTGAATTATTTTCCAAAGAAAACATGGGAAAGGACAGGGAGACCTATGCCGCAGTGGTCTCTGATTCAGCTAAGAATGGCGAACCAATAGAAAATCATCCCCATGAGATGATTATATGGAGTAACAGTTGATATAGAAGGTGTGAGCATGATAGCCGACTTTGAGGTTATAGAGATCGTTGATGAAAATAATCCATACCTCGCGCTCCTAGGAATTGACTAGGCCATTGGTATGAATGGGGTCATCAATCTGAAGAAGACGAGGACAATGTCACTTGAGAGGAAATTGCTTTGGGTTGTAGTACCGTTGGACCCTACGGAAGGGGAACACTATACTAAACTGGTCTGCGATTATGAAGAAAGTGAGGATGAACTGGATCAAATCTACCAAATCAAAGCATGATATCAGGACTGGATCAATTTTATAGAGGATGGATGGATTCCATTGGACCGGGAGATTTCCTGCACCTTGGATTCAAACGAAGAGTTGGAGCACTGGTAGAATTGTTTGCATGAAGTATCCACACTGTGATGCAATATGATGACAAAGTCGTTGTGTTGTGTTTTTTCGGAGGTAAGGAAAATACCATATTATGATGGTTTAACTGATGTAGATATTTTTTTGGTTGAATTTGAATGTGAAGTCCCTAAGGATCACCACTTCCAAGCTTTAGAATTGGTAGTGCGTGCTACGCCCACATGATGGTGGGGTACGCATAAGGAGAATTTTTCTGGATGGTGAGATTATAGAAGAATGATGAGGTTACCATTTGGGCATCCTAACACTAGTTTGACTGATAAATATAATGGAAGGGATGATCCACATGATTACCTAGAGAAATGGACTAAAGCATGGGGGAAAAAACCACAGCTAGAATGGGTACACATCTTTTTCCATACTTTGGATACAATTCCCATGAACTAGTATTTGGAAATAGAGCTCCGCCATGGTACCATAGACTAGGATATATTGAGGGAAGGGTTCTTATTTACCTTCAGCTTTTAAGACAGCTTCACAAGCATCGATGAAGTGCTACAAGAGATTAAGGTGGTTATCTTCAGAACACCACAAGAACCTACGGAATGGACCCAGGCAGATTGGAGCACCCAATTGCGCCATGCGCTGGATGCTATAATGTGACTGCTGAAGAGGAGGATGAAGATCTGAGAAACATTAACATTCTAGAGGTAGAAGGGCACCGCAAAGTTGAAGGCCCACAAATAGACAAACCAGACATCACCGCGTTGTTGAAAACAAAGCAAGTAAACATTGACACTAAATCAGAACCAAAGTTTGCGAAGATTTGAGACTATTGGGACGATGCTACTGTGGATAAAGTTTATGAGTTACTCTGCGAATACCAGGATCTCTTCCCCATGAAGTTTTCAGACTTGAATGGCATAATTGGTGATTTGGGCGTTATGAATATCACTCTGAAGCCGAACACAGAGCCTATTAGGAAAAGATCATATCACCTTAATCCTAAATACAATGAAAAGGTCTGCCAAGAGCTAGATAAAATGGAGGCAAACATCATAGAGCCAATTGAGGAATCTGATTGGGTGAGCCTGATGGTGGTCTAAGAGAAGAACAAAAAGGGTGAAATAAGAGGTTGCGTAGATCTACGAAAGCTCAATGATGTGTGTGTCCACAACCCATTCCCAACGCCATTTACAGATGAAGTGTTAGACAATGTTGGAGGGCAGGAGGCGTATTCCTTCACTGATGGATTTTCTGGGTATCATTAGATTAAGATCATGCCAGAGGATAGGAGAAAAATGACCTTTGCAATGGAATGGGGTTGTTTTCAGTACACTGTGATGCTATTTGGAATTAAGAATGTGCCTGCAATATTTTCCCGCGTAGTCATAGAAGCTTTGAAGGAGTTCATTCATAAGTTCCTAGAAGTATACTTTGATGACTGGACGATGTTTGGATTAGTAAATCGCCATGTAGCAAGTCTGCACCTGATGTTGGATATGTGTCATAGATACCAGATCACGTTGAATTTGAAGAAATGCATATTCCGTGTTCCCTTTGGGATCTTGCTGGGTCACGTGGTGTGCAAGCAAGGATTGATGGTGGTCCTTGCAAATATTGCAGTGATTGTGAATTTGGAGGCCCCAAGGAACATCAAGCAAGTACATGTGACGATGGGAGATACGGGATATTATAGAAAATTTATCAAATCCTATGCTGAAATTACTGCGCCCATGGAGAAACCACTGAAGAAGGACACAACATTATGTTGGGATGAAGAATGTTAGCATAGCCTAGATGTATTGAAAGAAAAGATGGTCACCGTGCCGATCTTGGTATTCCCTGATTGGAAAAAGGAGTTTCACGTACATGTGGATGCCTCTTTAATTGCATTGGGTGCAGTGCTAATGCAAGCCGATGAAGGAGAAATGGACCATCCTATAGCCTTCATGAGTAGGAAGTTTTCGAAGTCCGAGAATAATTATTCACCAACTGAGCACAAAGGATTGGCCATGGTGTATGTGCTGCAAAAATTAAAACATTATTTCTTAGGAGGACATTTCAAGATGTGCACAGATCATTTTGCCTCGAAATACCTGGTCAAGAAGCTTGTGTTGGGGAAGAAGATCTGCAGATGGTTGCTACTATTTTAGGAGTATGACTTTGAATTCATTGTGAAGCCATGGAGGTTAAATGCAGGACCTGACCATTTGTCACAGATCAAAACAGGCGAGGAGACCAATAATTTGGAGGAAGGGTTGCTAGATGCGCAACTATTTGCGGTGCACGTAGCAGATAATCACTTTGCAGATATTATTCATTTTTTTTCTATAGGGATGGCACCGGAAGGATATACAAGTAAGAAAAAGAAGGAATTAGTAGTGCGCGCAGTAGATTTTTCAATTATTGTAGACATTTGTATAAGATGGGTGCTGATGAAATATTGCGAAGATATGTGACATATTCGAGCAGGATAGCATTCTCGTTGAAGCTCATGGGGGAGCTGCGAGAGATCATTATGTAGGCAAGGCAACTACGCAAAAGATTTTTCATGTAGGTCTATGGTGGCTAATGTTGCACAAGGATTCCAAGGTGTATTGTAAGGCATGCGATGCATGTCAAAGAACTAGCAGACTATCATGAAGGGATGAATTTCCATTACATCCTCAAGTATCTTTGAAACCATTTGAGAATGGGCAGTTGATTTCATTGGGCCAATTCAGCCCTCGGGAAAGAAAACAGGTGCGCACTATATTATCACCCGCAACAGAATATCTAACCAGATGGGTGGAAGCACAACTAGTTAAGGATTGTATAGGGCCTACGACAACAAAGTTTTTATTCAAGTATGTCTTAACTAGTAATGGCTGCCTGAAAGTATTGATAAGTGACAGAGGTACACACTTTCTGAATGAAATGATTAGTGCGTTGACTGAAGAATCCCAGGCCTACCACTAGAAAAGTACATGATATCACTCTTAGGTCAATGGAACTATTGAAGCCTTTAATAAGGTTTTGGAGAATGCACTGACAAAGATTTGCAATGCACAATGGAATGACTGGGATGTGCGCATACCTATAGTACTATGGTCTTATAGGACTACTTGTAAGAAGCTAAAAAGGTGAACATCGTTCAGATTAGTATATGGGGTCGAAGTTGTAATGCCGATGGAGTATATCATGCCTTATTTACGCATAGCAGCCTTGACAGATATGGCGGATTGTGAGGCCTTGGAAGAATGGCTCACGTAGCTGATGGAGCTTGAAGATGATTGATTCTTGGTAGCATTCCATCAACAAGTGAAGAAGGAACAAGAGAAAGCATGGCACAATCGCCACATCAAGCTTCACATGTTCAAGGTAAACAATCTTGTCATGTTATATGATAGTAAATTCACTAAATTTCCAGGTAAATTTCAGATGCATTGGTTAGGGCCATATATAGTCAAAGAAATTACAGATGGAGGCACAGTTAAGCTCGCAAAGCTAAATGGGGAACCCTTCCTAGGAAGAGTGAATGGGAGTAGATCGAAGCTGTATAACAGGGATCCTACACAATGACTATAACACAACAGGATAATCTTAGTGCTCAAGGCAGTTGCAAGGGAGCATAAGACTACAAACTACATTGCTCAGTTTGGAGGACAATGCAACAAGAAGGCTGCGCAGAGAAGGATGAAGATACAACCCATAAAGTTATGCGTAGGAAGCTACGCCACAGAGGAAGGTATCACACAGCACAGCAAGAAAGTGACCTTTGGAGTTACCGTTCATGAACTGATGGCCAAAAGACGGTTAAATGGAGTAGGGTGGTGGCATTTAAGGAAAAAATATTTGAAGAACTACCGCAAAAACAACATTTATTGTTAGAATTTGGGGGGAACAGTTGGATTTGAATTCAAAACTCCTTATAAATTATGCATGCCAGTCCAATAGATAACACTTTGCACTCTCAAAATTGTTAGTGAAATTTGTTGTCTGTTGCCTAAGAACCAATCGACTTAGAAGATTTAGTCGCAAGCCCCGCATTTGCTAAGTTGTCTGAGATAAACTAGAAGTTTTTTGTTGACAAAATGCTTACTCCAAGTCCTGCTCACAATGTGAGTACTGGCTATATTTCCTCTGGGATAGCTGCCCCAGAAGTTGTAAGTATGAAAGCTCTAACTATTGTGCCTATGAAATCGAGGTCACCTAGGCTGAAACCTACCCCTACCATAGAAACCCAACCAGCCAAATCAAAGAAGGACAAGAAGAAGAAGTCGATGTCAGTCCACGCTTCCCCAAGAAAGCATACCGAAATGAAAATGTAGAAGAAAGACAAACAACTAGAGAAGATAGTGGACCTAGAGGTGGAAGAAGCCCAGGGAAAAGAGGATATAGACGTTGAAGGAGCAAAGCCCATAATAACGCTGCCTAAGTATATCCCTCTACGGAAGGGAAAAGAAAAGGTCACAAAGGACCTAGATTCTGAGAAGTTCATCGTATCCATGCCCCTGCTACCTGAGCATGTCCCATTTGAAGGTCTGCGGCTCATGCAGATCCCACTGTTGAAAATGGAGGATTGGGACCTCGTAGATCACGCTAGGTTTCCACACTTGGTGATAGAAAAGTATATGCACAGGGTCTATTATGTAGAATCAGGTGTTACAGCACTGGAAATGGAGGAATGGGTCCACGGTGTCGAGCACTTAGGGTTACTCAATCTGTTGTGGGTTCCCCACTATCACTGCACCCCCATTAATACAATATGTGTGTGCCAGCTACTCACATTGGTGCACGATAGGTGTTTATGGCTAGGAGGGATTATCCCCATTACAAACATGCTCATTCACGGAATCACACATCACCTTATAAGTGCACGAACCCAGCTAAGGAGTTTGGAAGAAAGACTGGGGAGAAAGACCTCGCAAAAAGAATGAAGAGGGATTATGGCCTCATGAAGAAGCCACGGGGGTATTCAATTATGTCTATAACAGACCTGAAAGTTCAATTGGCTGCCGAAATTTTAGCAGGGAAAGTGATGTGAAAATGATGCATGGATGAAGTTCCAGTGCCAGTAGTTTCGCTGGCTACATAGTGCGTGAAAGGTGTATAGTTTAATTGGTCAAGATACCTCTGTCAGGAGTTCCTAGCGAACTTCCATGAGGCCCAAGATGAAAGCAATCCATTCCAATACGCTTGGTTTGTTGTCAATTGTGCTCGTTGCATGGGAATTATCAGAGGATAGCCAATTTCCTCCACTCAAGGAAGGATTGCTGGAGGCAATGCAATTCACTTCCTTATGGGCTACAAAGGATCCTGCACAGATTACAAAGATGAAGATATTCTGGGTTCTCATGGAAATGTCTCTCTGCATGGCCATCAATCAATGTCCAAGGTTGTCCCCAACCTTGTTCACGTAGCTGTCAGCCTACGTGGCATTCAAGGTTGACTTCCACAGGGTATATATCCAGGCGTAGAAGGATCCAGAGTAGAAATGGCATGACTTACCCTATTTGGTGACAGAAACAGATGTGCAGGAGGTTGTCGTGAAATGGCCTGCAGAATGGTGCGCCCCGTCAGACTTAGATGCTGGAACAAGCACAGGCGCAAGAAGTTCTGCTGTGCAAAAAGGGAAGGAGGCAGCTAAGAAAGATGCATGTACACTCGTAGAGTAGAAAAAGAAGGAAGCCACAGAACATACTCATGTGGAGAAAGAACACACTGCCAAGGGGAAGGCAGAATAGGAACATCATGAGTCACAAAAAGGTGACAAGTCACCTTTGTTGGAGATAGAAGAGGAAGAACTTTTAGGACAAGGAGGTGGAGGGGATGAGGGGTAGAACACCCAATCTATTCTGAAGAGATGCGAAAAGGAGCAATAGGGTGGTACAAAGAAGAAGCAGAGATCGGATAAGTCGTAGGGTGTTCCCATGGTGTTAACAAAGGGTGATCTCGATAAGATCAGGGATAAAATTCAGGACACCACCACAGAAGTGTTGCAGCAGTTTGAGTAGCAATACATGGAGACGTTGGGGAGAATCCAAAAGGATATACATGAGCTGCAGATACAAGCAAGTAGAATACAGGTGGGCAACATACATGTGAGCGAGGAGCAAGCGAGTCTGGCCACCGGCACAAGCCAAGCAGTAGAGTTAGTAAGGACCCTAGACCTCAGAAGTATAGCATTGCGAGATGGGTCCCTTCGTGCAGAAACCACCGATGATCGCATTATCCTGAGTACAATCAAGAACATCAGGCTGAATATAGTGGCGCTCTCCATTGAGACCATCCAAGCACTACATACAGGGGTGGCAGAGGAATTTAGAACCAGGGAGTAACATGCCTTCAACCTCATAAGTGAATACAAAGTGAACAATGAGAAAATGTTTGTCAAAAAGACACAGGATTTGAAGGAAAAGGAGGCACTTCAGACACGCACTTCAAGTCTAGAGTCAGTAGTAGTAGAGGCCTTTAAGACAGTGCCTGAGCTTCACATCCCAGAGGATGCACAACTAGAAGCAAAGATCAGAAAATTAGTCCTTGGTGTGCATGAGGCTAAAGCAGAGGTTGGATGGGTAGCATTTTACCTCAACATGAAGATTACAGAGCTGTAGTTAAAATTGCGGCCCACGACTCTGCTTGAGGTCCGGGAGTAGTGCAGAGCCATGATAAAGGAAGAAATGGCTGCCCTAGATGCCACAGTCATTGATTGTATGACATTATTTGAGCAAGCTATGGAGCTAGTGACCAATCTGCAGGAGGATTTGAACCTACAGACACTGAACACAGAGGTAAGGAAGCTACAATGTGCTCCATAGCACCAGCGCAACGCCTTGCTAAGTTACAGGAAGGAAAGAAGCTCCTAGCACAAGTGGAGGTAGCATAGAAGAAGGAGGCCTTGCTAAAGGCCAGGTTGCAACCTTGTTTGGAGGAAGCTTATCAAGTCATGACTACCATTCAGGATAAGATTATAACATTGCAGCAGAAACAATAGACGATGTGGCTGGCTATCGAAGAACCAACCATGGAAGCATTAGTTGAGGAATTCAAGCGAGCAGTAAGTCAGAGCATTGCCAAAGTCATAGTGATCTAGGTGTGGCCGGGGGATATTTGTAGTAAGATCGTAGTGCCAGTAGAGTGACTTGAGGGAAAGTCATGATCTTTGTGTTGGGGGCCTATTGGGATGGGGTCCCCTGGGTCAGTTTTGGGGTTAAGATAACCCAAGTTTTGGTACATTTTGTGTAAATAATGTAAAGTCTCCACGATTTGTGGATGTGGAGTGCGTAGATGAATAGGAGTCAAAGGGGTTTAGCCCCTTGTTTTATGTAAAGTTTGAGTTGGTTTTGAGATCCACCCATGGTCCACAGACCATGGCATTGTATGAAAAAGGCTATAAATAGGTGTGTCTTAGAGAGTCTAAGGCATATATGTTTTTAGCAATGGGTAGATAGAAGATAAGTGATAGCGAAGAGAAGTGGGTTAGATAGGAGAAGAAAGGCTCTGCAGCTGAGTGTATAGAGGCCTCAGTAGAGTTTGTAGCTGACTGCACGGACCCCTACAGCTGAGTACGCAGGGTAGTTTTGAGTCTCTAATCCTGAATTGAAGATCAATAAAGACAATTTTCAAAGAATTATTGTGTATTTCTATTTGTTTCTATTAATGCTATATGCTGTCAATGAATGATATGTTTTATGAAATATTTATTGAATGCTACACGATTCTCTTGAATAAGTATTAATGATGTACACAATGCATGTTTAAGTATTTTTTTGAAGACTCTGATGCTCTCTCTGATGTTAACTAATAACCTAAGTATATCTGCATGAACCCTAATCTTGAAATTCTCTCTGATGTGTGTAAGTAGACAAATTAACTATTAGAGGTCCGCAAGGACGGATCCCAGACCTTCACGAAGGTCAAAAGGCTATTTAACGGAGTTGCAACGACAATCCCTAAGATGTTATCGATCTGTGCGAAGGCATATCTGAGGTACTAAAATACATCACACCAGTCTTTGGATGTAGGAACTTGGTTCTTGCATCCCCCACTACTGCTTCGGGTGATACTGCAGCCTGTGCTACGTGGGTTGTTGCCGAAAGGGCTAGTAGTGTAGGGTTTTTTTTGGGGCAAATAACTCTGAACCTGGGTTAGGACCCCCTAAGACAACATGTATAAGTCCCTTAATCAACATGATCAAATAGTTTGGTTCTAGATAAAATGAAACTTGTAGAGAAAATCCCAAGCCAATACCCTCAATAGATGCGTGAAACTTTTCCTTTCTTTTTCCTTTTCTTCTTTATTTTCTTTTCTTTTCCTCTTTATTTACTTGTTTGTTACGCCTCTGCCCCAATATAGATCTAGATTTTTTCCTTCAATTGGCAGTAAGAAAATTTCCAAAATAAACCGACTAGGGTAATATTAAATACCACCAAAGATGGGAATGTCAGCTAGGGTGAGAATAAATCCCACCAAAGTTTCACGCACAAACCCTCAAGCTGGTAGGATGCATAGCTCTGGTACCACTGTAAGATCCCAAACAAAAAAACAATCAACATATCTGTAAAATTTATGTGTTTTGATAAAAATACTTTCAACAAAAACTGAACACAAAAGGGATCTGGAAAAATGCATCCCTTATTTTAATTAATATCTTAGAGAATGAGGCATGCCAAAATACAAGCAAACTAATGGAGTCCATGCTTCAACATACATGGTTTCTCAATACATAAGAAATCAAAGACAATGAAGCCCAATTGTGGACCCTAGATGGATCCACCAAACAAATCAAACATGTGGGGTTTCCATCCTGAGGATCAAACTAGAACTAGCCTCACCAATTTCTCGACAAAACACAATAAAATGAAAAACTATAGATGATCCAAATTCCTAGCTCCTATGCCCTTTAATAGCCTTGATGGACTCTTTAGAAACCTTATTTTATTATTTTCCCTAAAAAACTGAAGGCAAATACCATGGGACAATACCATGGGAAAATACCATGGGAATATTCTGTCCACTTTGGCCATATCAAGAAAAGGAAATATTACCACACTTGATTAATATTGTAGATGCCTAACGTAGCAAAGATCCACTATCCATCCTAGAACTTAGATTCAACTCACTCATAATGCACTCCTCAAGAAAACCACAGATGTATGTAGGAACCCTCTGGTTCAAATTCCTTCGCCCCTTAGCTAGGTGTTCACACTCACTCCCAAAATCACTGAGTTAGAGAGGAAAAGAGGTAGGAAATATAATAGTCAAAGGTTGCAAGAATTAGGAGAGAACTGATTAACTTTGGGAGAACCTCATTAATAACATAGGTATTTCCCTTTGACCATTCTAAAATCTCACGAAGATTATATCATGGAATATTAAGGGCCTCAATTGCATACATAAGAAAGGTATTCTTAAGGATAATATCAAGAAGGACTCACCCATGGTAGTAATGTTGCATGAAAGTAAGTGTTGGAGTGAAAATATAATTGAAATGGCTCTAAGAGTTTGGAAGAGTTATTTGTCCATTGCACTGGAAACAATAAGACATGCTACCGAACTATCTTAGGTAATATAAACAAGGTTTCCTTATCATATCTATTCACATAACCCCATATATTGATGATGAGATTTCATCTGATAGATTCTGTGGAGGAGGGATTTATATCCAATGTCTATGGACCTCATTTGTTGCGTGAAAAATTTTGTTTCCTTTAGAAATCATGTAGATTGTAACCCCTTCTAGAAGGGGCTTTATGGATCATTAGGGGATATTTTACCTAATAAAATCCTTGGAGGAAAAGAAAGGTGAGATAAGTAAACTAGAAATGGAGGAAATGTGTTTTAGGAAAAATATCCATGGCTTAAGCCTAGTGGATGTGGAAACCATCAATGAGATTTACACTTGAAATAGCTAGAGAGGAGTGAAACAACAAATTACCTCTTTTATAGATCAATTTCTTCTCTTAGATTCCCTCTTTGGTTGTGACATCTTTGTTGAGGCACCCATCCTTTCTAGTTGAGGTTTGGATCATTGGCTGACTTGTTTTGACATTGGTACCAAAATAAGGCCCAAGGTCAAGCCTTTCTATTTTGAAAATTTTTGGCTCTCGAATCTATATTTCTTAGAGAAGGCAAAGGCATGGTGGTAAAAAGTGACTATTATATAAGATTAAGTAAGGTATAGTTTCCAACAAAAGATAAAATATTTAAAGAGATAAATTAAAAAATGGAATAGGGAGGAATTTAGTAGCATTATGCTAAAAAAATAGGAATTGGAATCCAAAATGGAACTCCTTTAGCAATACATTATCTTGGAAGGAAGAGTAGAGGATGTATCAAAGGAGGAATCAAACCTTCTAGTTAGTTTGGATGAGAGACATAAATAGGAGGAATGATCTAGATTGGATTGCTAAATTATTTGTCAACCATATTGACGCTTTTAGAGTGGAAAAGAGAAGGAATTAGCTCATGGGGCCTTTTCCCCTGTCGTTTCCCTTACAATTTGACATTCACTATTGTCTAGGTCTTTTGAACAAAAACTAAGGCTGTCAGTAGTCGCAAAAAATCATAAAATCATTATGATAAAGAAAAAATTATACGGTAGTTGACCAAAAATATCTTCAATAGTCACAATGTATTTTCCCTCTGTATTTGCTTCAAAATACCCTTTGTGTACAAGAACGTGTTCATGGTCTCCATCATATGCATTTACAGTTTTTTTATGTTCATACTTTTGAGAATTAAGGTTGTTGTTGGACTCATTTATTATCAAATCAAAATAACCCGAGTTCTTCTTTTACTCTAGGGCACTAATCAAAATCATTTTTACAGTAACAAGAAAAGAGAGGATCTACACTATTTTCTTTCCAAAAATAGATTTGACTTCCTTGCTATCATAGTCACCTTACAGATTATGAAATTTGCAAGTGCCCTTGTCCTTCATTTATGTGGTTTTCTTCCAACTATATAAGAAATTCCTGCTTAATGCCACAACTATGGTATGAAGCTGGGGGTTTAACTACAATCATATCCAATTTTCCAGGTTCAGATTCTTTAATGGAGCCAACATTATCTTCATGGCATGTCAAGGAATATTGCTCTAAGGTTGTTTCTTCTACATCTTTGTTATCTTCATTGTTGTTTCCACAACAATCTTTTCTTGGAATAGTAGAAACACCATTATATTTTGGAAAGAACTACAATACTTTCTCCTTGATCAAGAGTGGAATTATCTTCAAGGGGTTTTGATGGATTTTTTATTATATCACAAGACCACAGTGAGCAATGGAATATCAAACCCATGGTTATTAAATTTCATAATAGATGCTTAGTGTTCCTCCTTGAATGTTATGCATTAAACCAAACAATTTCCCTTTTAAGAACATATTGTGAGAGCATATTAGATGAATTAAACAATTCCTACATAATTTGTGTGAATGAGTGCCTTCATAGCCTTAGGATCCCTTATTCAACTTGATATTTATTTTTTGGCATTGTTCTCCAACCCTGTCTGACTTTTCATGGGGCCATCTTTCAATTAAAAAAGGAGAAGGAATCGTGATGCAATTTTTAGGAATGGGTCATATTTCATGGGGCCCCAAGGGATTTATTTGGATCACTAGTATGCTAACTTTAACCTGGACTCTGATATCCCTACAACTATTCCAGGCTGGGTTAAGTTATCATACATGCCTCTCCATTTTTGGAATGATATCGCCTTTAGGCTCATTGGAAACTATCTAGGAAAATACATTGATTGTGCTGAGCCTCGAGAAGGTTTGTTTTTATGTGCCCGAATTTGTGTCGAAGTTGGTTTGGAGAAGGGGCTTCTAGCAAAAATAAACTTATGCATGGATGCTTGGACTCACATCTTGGAAATGGACCATGATCAACTCCCCTTCAAATGTCAGACTTTCCATGAATATGAACATTTCGCTAGAAACTTCACTAAAGCATCAGTCAACTAAGAGAGATAGGGAGATCATGGGGATCAATGGCAGCAATATAAAATATTAAAGGGCCCTAATTGAAAACAAACCCCTCAACAAGGGAAACCTGCTCAACAACCTAAATCTATGGTAAATACCAATAATACTTATGCCAATAAATGTGGTACTAGTCGATATGGAAATCACAAAGGTGAATACAATAAGTACAAAGTGCTAGAAAATATTAATAGAGAAGAGGGAACTAACCATGAACCCTCCGATTCAGATCATCAAAATCCATCCTCTCATAACCCTGAGAAAATTCCAGAGGAGGAGAATAAAACCCCCAAAAATTCCCAAAATATCTCAGCTGAATCATTGGAGGAAGAGGAAGATGCCTACCTCTCATCAAATGAAGCTACAAGTCCTACGCTAATAACCAGTTCATCTAAAGAGAAATCAAAGGCTAAAATGGAAAGGAAAACTCGAAACAAAAGGAGAAAAACTAATAGGGAAATCTACAAAGAACAAATAGAAGAAGATAAAGAGGCGGGTTATCAAAGTACTATCCCTCACCAATTAGCTAATCATGGTAGAAAATAAGGGAAAAGGGTGCAACATCAAGCCCCTCCAAAGGGGAAACCCATTCCAAAAGTAAGTAATGAATATTTTCTCCTAGAATTACAGAGGCCTCATATCTAATAAAAGAATAACATAAGAAAAATCATTAAGAATAAAAGAAAATAAAACTGTAGCCCTCTTCCAAGAGATTAAAATTGATGAGAATGATCCCTCATCTAATCACAACAAGATATGGAATAGGAGCTACCTCCCTTAAATGATTTCCCTGGGTGAATAGAGAGGTGTATGTACATTTTGGGATCCTGATCAGCTAAAGCTACTAGATAACACATAGACACAACACTAGATTTCCACTTCTTTCAAAACGCTAGCCCTAAATTAGGTATGCACTGTGATAAATATCTATATGCCTGTCTATTAGGATGAGAAACAAGAATCTTGGAAATCTCTTATGGATTTAAAAGACAAAACTTTTGGAATAAATTGTATTGGTGGATACTTTAATACAGTTCTCCATCAAAAGGAAAATAGAGGAGGGACACTGGTTAGAGATCATTTCCAAGAATCCATGGAGGACCTCATTAGCACCACTCATTTGATAGACATTTAGCCTCCTAGGCTGCTGTTAGCACCTAAATTTTCCTTAGGCTGAAGGAAGGCAAAAATTAGGGTAACCACAAACCACGCTCAGCTTGGTAGCTAGCCCTACCAGAGCAGGAGAGGGCTCTCTCCGAGTCACACTCAGCGAATGGATAGGCAAAATGGTCTGAGATGACTTGCAATGCGATATTTACCTTAGGCTAGTAAGTGAAAAAGGATTCTGGAAAAGATTTTTGAAAGTGGTCGAGCTTCTGGGATGTATATGGGACTGACGCTTAGCAAAGAATAGAGAATTGAGAATGAAGGCACAGATTATTCCATGAGGCAAGGTAGGCGGGAAGTGCAACAATTTCAACTTAAGGTGACGTGGAATGGAAATATTGCCGAAGATAGTGAAAAGGGCATGGTCGCATGAATCCTTTTCAACAGAAGAATAACACTGCACATGAAATTTTCCAACAGGCAGAGCAATATAAATTGAATTCTACCTAATCTCACTCAGAAAATTTCACTGAAATGAAACATGAAATGAATTATGAAACATAACAAGATACATATGGAACATAAGAACACATTTTCCACACTCACAACCACAAGAATCTCATGAAACAGAGCCGCTGCCTTTCATTAACTCTCTGTCAAAAATACATAGTGCAGAAACAGAGTTTCTTTCCCACAGTCTCGCAGAAGTTACAAGCCAACCCACTCTTTGCAAATAACTTGCATACAATATATAGAAAGTGTAGAAAAGATATGGAACACCCAGGGGTTGGGAAGTTACTCAAATCATTTCGAAAAGGAGATGGAGAGCCAACCATCAGCTACAGGTGCAGCGCTCTCCAGCATGACATTTGGCTGTGGTGACCCTTTGCATTCTCTTGCCACTTGGATAGATGCCCACATGGAGAGAAAAGTCTTTAAAAGCTACCCTTGGTGCCAAAAAACCGAAGAGTAGATGACCGGGCCCACTTGGAGAGGTCGCAACCCGAAATTTCGCGAAACGGGAGCAATTTGGCAGTTTTTTCCCTGTGCGCTGCGCCAAATTCCCTGTGCGTCACACCACTTTTGAGCATGTTTTGGGGCACTTTCAGGTGTCCAAAATGTGCCCAAGTGGGCTTGTTGGAAAGCCTATTCTATATACATTCCAACCCAACTATAATTTCTAAATTTGGAGCTCATTTTCCCCTCCAAAACTTCATCCTCCCAAGACTGCTTTCTGTGCGTCCAAAAAGTGGTAGAGAGGCCATTTTTGGGTGTTTGTTTACCTTTAGGACACCCAAAACTTGTCAAAATTTCTTTCCCAGACACCAGTAGATGTATTTTTGATGTTGAGTCTGAATATACAAGCCATTCCTTGATTAGAGTGCTAGAATTTTTGTGTCGTGCCAATGGTGCGGTGCACAGGAAGGAATTTCCTGTTTTGTGCCCAAAAATTTTGCCTGTGACCAAAATTTACCAAATTTTTTGGAATTTGGGCTGGAGGTTCCCTATGAAGTGCTTTGTTGTTCCAAGGAAGCCTCAGCCAAGATTCAAAGCCGATCTTTCTCCTTTGCCTCCTTTTCCTCTTTTGCCTCCTTTCTCGCTTTGCTCAATTTTGCCTTTAGGCTCCTGATTCTTGCCTTGGAACTCATGTTGCGGACCTAGTAGTGATAAGTCATGCACCTTAGCATGTCCTTCTCCCTGTTTGCTTTGTCCAATAGCCTGTCCAAATGCATGTTGACCCTCTCAAGGTTGGACTCCCGGTCTTCATTGATTTCTTGCTCCAAAGATGTGAGCGGAACCCTTCTTATTTGAGCAACTTGGCACTACTCACGGATGTTGTGCAGCACCATGATCGTCTGTTGGTCCTCAAGCTATTTGTTTCTCCACTCCAGGTAGTTCATGTTCCACTTGGCCCTTTCTAGATCAATGGTCAAGTCTTCAATCTCTGATTACTGCTCCTTGATGATCTCTATAAGCTCCTCATTGGTGGGTTCTGCATCTGGATCATCATCCTGGAGGAGAAAAAACTCGGTCTCTTTCTCACCTGATGGCCCCTCCTCCTACACTGGCTCCTTGCCCTTACCCTGCTCCTGTGATGTTGATGGCGGAAGCGAGGCCCCTTCCACCCTGGGTGGAGATAACACTCACTTTGTTGCTGCAAACAACGGTCTGGTGCCTTTCAGATAGCCTCTCTGATATGTGATGAAAACTGGCATGGTGACAGTCTCATGACTCTCAAACTGATGTGAAGGACTTCCCATCACAGGCTCAAACTGATATGAAGGACCTCCCAGCTCATGCTCAGCCTGATGTGAAGGACCTCCCAACTCATGTTCTGCCTCTGATATCACCGGTGGCGCGCTGAGGAAATCACGGGAAATGAAGTCCTCCCAAGCAATACCCTGCAATCCCAACTGATGGTCCACTAAAATTCGGATGAGATAAAAATGATAGACACTGTTTAGCTGCTGTCGTGGGGTCTTGCGCTGCATGAAGCTTTTCATCTTCTCAATGTTGTTGCAGATGAAAAATCGGAGGCTCATCATCTTCACCCTGGTGAAGTGCATGAGCAAGCGGATGTGATAGGCATAAAGGCGAGAAAACCTACCCTCACAACTGAAATACTTCATGATCAATCTCATGAGTGGGGCATACTCTTCCCTCAAAAATCTGAATGGAAAAACTCTAGTGAGCTAGCTCAAGTAGCTGTTCTTGATATAAGGTTCATAGTGATGCCTCTCCACTTTCTTCTTCTTATGCCACTGCTCTCCAACATTAGGTATCCCTGTTGCCACTAATATAGCCTCCGGTGTCAAAGTGAAGGTGACCCCAGCCAGGACAGATTGGCCTCCCTGTAGATGAAGTGCAAAAAGGTGGGCCAACTCATGATGTACTCTGACATTTGCCATCCTTTCGAAAAATTCATAACATGCCAATTGCTGGAAACAAGACATGGCAAGTGGGCATGCCTATAGCTCTGTGAGGGTGTTGGGCTCGTCTCTGAGATGTCTGCCACTTCGGTGATGTCTCCTATGGGCCCTCTCTCCTGAAGATGTGTCACTGTGTGTATCCCCCTCATAATCTGATGAATTTTCTGATGCCATCACTGTTGCTTGTACTCTGAGTTTAATGTTGCCCTTTGAATCCAATGACATTGATGAATGCTCTAAAAATCTGTCACCAAGGGGACAATGAAACATGGGAGTGTTAGGAGGGGAATGATGAAAAGGGGAATAGGGGTTTAAAGGAGAAATTTATCAGGGATTTGGGAGTGTTTGGGGTATGGTTTTTATGGGTAGGGTTTGGGATTTTTGGGCTATAGGGATAAAAGGGATGAACTGATATGATTACAATATAGCTAGGGTGATGGTAAGGGGAAAATGCTACAGGGAAATTAGTTGATCAAAGTAGGATAGGAGCTTATTTAGAATTTGTGTTACTGTAGCAAAAACCCTAGCTTTTTTCCATTCTTTGTGCCATTTTGGGTTTACTTAATAAAATTTTTGCCCTTGATTTCACGGTCACCAAAACATATTTTTCCTTGAGTTAAGGATCAATGATTAAAAGATCTAGGGCCACTTTTGCAATGTTTAGAGCCAATTCCAAAAAATTTGGGCGATTTCAGTGCTTTTTTAGGCTCACACGCCTGTGCACCGCGTGCTTTGCCCAGTGCGCCGCACGCCGGGTATACACTACACCAGTACAGTGTTAACACTGTGGCCGGACTCCCAGTGCATCGCACGCCATGAGTGCGCCGTGCCACATTGTGTGTGCGCCGCGCACTTTCAAACGGCACTCATTTGCTTGGAAAAATAGGGGAGAGGGTTTTAGGGTGATTTAGGGTGGTTTCTTAAGGATACAAGGTGGAATGGAGGTGACTATGACGAGGAGTGAGGGGACAAGGGGAGGGAAAACAAAACCTTGGTGGTGTCTTCGAATTTACAAACCCCGTTTATCATTTTTGTTTTGGTGATTATTTGCATGAATGGCCAATATGCTTTGGATCTTCACTTGACGTCTTAGAAACACTGCTATTGACCAAATTGACAGAGAAGAGGTTTCATTTGGGCCTACCTCTTGTTTGCTAGACTTCAACCATGATATAGAACGAGTTTGCAAGTGTTTTTTAGCTCCCTGGCCCTGTGCGTCGCACGCCAAGCCCAGTGCGCCGTGCGCCCTGAGTGCATCGCGCCCTTGTTGATTTTTCACTGTGGGTTGGCTGCTGATGTGTCGTGCCCTCCGTGTGCGTCGCGCGCCCTGGTGTGTGCACCGCGCCACCTGGAAATCTGCCCTCCTTACTCGAATTCCTCCTCCTTAGCTCTCTTTTCTTCAACAATGCCTCTCTCAAGCTTTTGCTTATCACAATGACTTATTTTTGGGTCAAAACAAATATATATAGGCTTTGAGAGAGTTGGGTTCAATTTTTTCCTCTTTGAAAACCCACTTTATAATGTTTAAGTTTTTCACTTTTTATTGACTTTAAAACACTCTACTTTTTCCCTTTTTCTTTGAAATTTTGGCTCTCATGATAAAATTTTCAGCATTTCTTTGCGGGGACTGTGTGACTAGGCCTCTGGCTTTGAAATCCATGACTGCATCTGAAAATGTCAACTGTCGATTTTTGGAAAATTTTGTCATAGTTGACCTTGTTTGAGTCGATGTCTCTTCTGGTGATGATGAAGCTTCCTGAATTGTAGCTATATAAGGTCTCCCTCTAGCCTGCATGGCTTGTTCTGGATATGTTTTTCAAGGACCACATTGATGATTTCCTAGACCCAACCATAAAAATGACTTTGTCTTGTAATATGACCAGACGTTGACTATCATGAACTTCAGTGATTATGGACCAAGGCCTGAACCAGCAGGGGCCAGAGATGAGAGAAAATGAGTAGCATGACTATCTCCGTCAGACCATGACATGTCCCTAGCGAAATGCAGCTGAGTGGATGGAGCAGGACACCTAAATTTGAAATGCACAAAGAGATTTGATCTCTGATGGAGGGCTGACCAGTCCGACTCTAACATTGGCTCCAATGGGGGATGGTAGCTCCTTGGAGGTGCCAAGAACAACAAATCTCTGGAGGAGCTAGACAGTGCCTTTTTTTCCATTGGGCTATGGAGTCATCATTTTGATAAATAGCATAGACTCTGAATTATTTATAAAACTGGAATAACCAAGAAATTGACTCAAACTTGACAATTGGAATAACTCAAAAACTGACTTTACATACTGAAAAGAAACTGAAATAAAAATGGTATTTACAATGACAGTGGAAGCAGCATTAATGGATCAAAAATGATACCGCTTGAGCAACCGACCATTGATCAGCCCTCTAGGACAATCTTCCCCATTCATTTCTTTCAGAAGAAAGGCATTCTGACCTCTATATGTTGCAATCTTGAAAGGACCTTTACATATATTTTTGAACTTTCCGTGCTTTCCTTTCTCCTCATTCCTTGCATCCCACTTCAGCACCACATCATCCAACTGAAATTTATCCGCTTTTGATTTTCTGTCATAGATTTTCTTTATCTTCTCCTGCAACTTGGATGTGTTTTTGAAAACTTCTTCTCTTGTTTGCTGCAAGTGGATCATTTGATTTAGCCTTCTCTGCATGGGATCTTCCTCACTGCCGGCCTCCTGAAGAAGTTTGACCACCGGGGCAGCAAGGGAAGCGGGAAATACTATGTCCACTCCATAAACTAGCTCAAACGGTGACATACCAATAGACTTTTTATGACTGATTCTATCTGCCCAAATTGCATGGACCAGCCTCTTGTTCCAGCTCTTCTTATTTATTTCCAACAGCTTCTTGATGATGTTGACCAAAGATTTATTCGAAGATTCCTCTAATCCATTGCCTTGCGGATGATAGGCAGTTGAATGACCCAAAATTATATGATATTTATGACAAAATTGTACCATCCTTTTCGATTTAAAGGTTGCTGCATTATCAGTGATTATTTTGTTTGGACAACCAAAGCAAGACAAGATGTTATTTTCGAGAAATGAGATGATTACCGTGTCTGTCGCTTGTCTGGTAGGTGTCTCCTCTATCCACTTTGTGAAGTAGTCCGTTGCTCTAAGGATCCACCTATGCTGTCCGGAAGAGGCGGGATGAATTTCCCCAATGAAATCCAACCCCCACTGCTGTAACGGAGCGCTCACTTCGATAGGTTTGAGTGGCAAAGGCTGTAGTTTCTGTTTTCCTTCGAAAATTTGACACTTATGATAGCGCTTTACCATCTTATGCACATCAGCAAACAAAGTAGGCCAGTAGTACCCTGCTCTCAAGATTTTGTTTTCTGTTGACTTCCAAAAAAGATGTCCACCACACTCTCCTCTGTGGAAGTCCTCCATGACTTTCTTTGCCTCCTCTTCCACCAGACAATTTAGCAAAATTCCACTGGGGTCTTTCCAATACAGTGTAGAATTCAAGATACAAAACTTGGCAGCTTTCAATTTAAGTGTTCTCGCTTTATTTCTAGCCATTCCAGGCGGTGGTGATATATTTTTCAGCACATAGATTATATCAGAATACCATGGGGACAAAGCAAACATTTCAGATACCTGAACTAAAGTTCCTTCATCATTCTCATCGGACATGGCAACGATTAGATTTATGTCCAATGCATGCAAATTTGACTTAGCCATTAGCTTCTCCAATCCCTGTCCTATGACCAGCTTTGTAGGCTTTATCTCCAGATCGTATTCTAGCAAGGTTGTGATCCATTTGCCCCTTCTCCCTTCCGGATCGGTCTGCACTAAAACATCTTTCATAGTAGTGTTAGGAACATAGGCCAGAATGTGAGAATGTAAGATATACACCCGGAAATCCTTTAGTGCCTTCACCAATGCCATGGCTTGCTTCTCAATGATGTTGTACTTCAAAGCTGCATCCCTTATAGCCCTGCTGAAGAATGCAATGGGTCTTTCATGATCATCCCTCTTCTGCAACAATACCGCTACAATAGTGTGCTCAAAAGCAAATGAAAAAAATATGAAATCTTGAGTGTAATCCAGGCTGACTAGAACTGAAGCTGAAGTGAGGGCCAATTTGACCAAGTTGAAAGATTTTATAGCCTCATCCGTCCATTTCACCTGGTTGTCCTTCTTAAGCATGTTGGTCATTTCTTTCAAATGTTTTGCAAGATTAGGCACAAAGAGACGCAGAAAATTCATCTTACCATTGAATTACTGTATCTCCTTTTTGTTCCTAGGCAGATCGATTTGCTGAATTGCTTGGAAACGTGTTGGGTCTATGCGGATGCCATCTTTTGAAATGATATGCCCAAGTAATTTTCCTTCCTCCATGGCGAACAAGCTCTTCTTAGGATTCAGAGATAGGCCATATTTCGTGCATTTTTGAAAGACAATTTTTAGGTGATGCATATGCTCTTCATCAGATTTTGAAAACACTGTCAAGTCATCCAAGTACACCACCAAAAACACATCCTTCTCATTTGCAAACGCCAATTCCATTGCTCGCTGAAATGTGGCAGCTGCATTCTTCAAACCGAATGGCATTTTGGCATAGTGAAATGTTCCCCATGGAGTTGTGAATGCTGTCTTATCCCTATCATCTTCATGGACTGAAATTTGGTTATATCCGGAATAACCATCAAGCAGCGACATACGAGATGCCCCCACTACTCGCTGAAGTATATGGTCCATCTTGGGCAGCGGATAGTTGTCCTTCAATGAGAACTTGTTTAGATTTCTGAAATTGATGCATAGGCGGATCTCACCGATCTTCTTTCGTACAGGCACTAAGTTAGATATCCAATCTGAAAATCTGATAGGCACAATGATACCTGACTTGTACAACCTATTTACCTCTTTTTCAATGGATGGCAGCAACTTTGGATTGATCCTTCTCAGCTTTTGTCTAAATGGTTTCTGATTGGGCTTGATAGGTATTGTGTGCTGAATGATATTCGTATCATAGGTATTTAAATCAGAATAATCCCAAGCAAATACATCTGTAAATGAAGCCATCAAACTGATATATTTGTCCTTGATCTTTGGCAGTAGTGTCTTAAACAATCTTACCAATTTTGGATTTGCTGTTGTACTAATGTTGACTTCTTCTACACCTTTCTCCGTGGGCTGCAAAGTTGGCTTGTGGGCTACGTCATCCTGATCAAAAATTTCTTCTAGGGGTATCAAGCCTTTAGGAATGATGTTGTTCTTCAGTTGCAATACGTCCATTTGATTGATTTGTACTTCTTCTGTACCATTCCCTTTGTTCTCATCGTTTTCCACATCGATTAAGGTTTCTTTGAACTTACCTTTGTTGAGCAGAAAATCCTTAATCTCCTCATCATCTTGGAACACTTGCCAATGTCGTTGATTGTCTGGAATGGTTGGACAGTGCTTGACATGGATTTCAAACTTATTGCTGGAGTTCATGGGGATCTTCAAGCTGCTTGCTGCCTTGGCAAGAGCATCAACAATACTATTTTGTATTCATGGCACACATGTCAATGTATATTCGGAAAATAGCTTCAGGATGTTCAAAACTGCATTACGATAGGCCCACATCTTAGGATGTTTTGCTTGATACTCACCTCTGACCTGTTTTATCACCAACTCGGAGTGACCATATACTGAAATCCTCTTTGCATTCAGCTTTCTAAGAATCTTCAGGCCAGCAATCAGAGCTTCATATTCAGCTTCATTATTTCAACATTCGAAGGCCAGCTTGTAGGAGAAAATTCTCACGCTGTTAGGTACGCTGTTTGGGGCGGAGAAAGGTCTGCGTACCCAAATACCAATACCAGCTCCATCATTCCCTACTGCTCCATCAAAATCCATGGTCCATAAGCCTTCTTCTTCTTCTTGCAAGTGCTGAAAATCTTTTTGCTGTCCATTGTTTGTTTGTTGTCCATCGTTTATTTGCTATCCATTGTTTTCAACTGATTGCCCAATCTTTTGTTGCTTTTCTTGTCTTTCTTTCTTCAAAATCTCTCTAAAATTTTCTGTTATCTCTGGAATGTCGTCTGCTTCTACTATCTGGCTATCTATTTCATTTAAACTATCCGAAAACAAAACAAAATACTCTAAATCTGTATGTACATAGTTTATAGGATGATTTATCGGTTTCTCCTTGCTTGTGATCATATACTTCATCTTTTGTTCTCGATATAATTTCCTCATCTGTCCAAACACCAGGATTTTTGCATAGGAGAAATCCAGCTATAGTGCCCCCTTCAATTTTTCCACCCAAGACCTAAAAAGAAGCATACCAAACCTTGGAGGAATGTTTGCTACCACTACGTCCATCAGAACATTTTTCATAGGAAGTTGATCTAGACTCACAACTAAGTCTTTGATGAGCCCTATGCATCTTACTCTGCTGGAGTCGAATGAATAGAGTTCATGATATTGGCGGGTGATGTCCAGACCAAGCTTTTCCATGATAGCCTTGGGCATGAGATTATGAGAGGCTCCGTAATCGAACATGGCATTGTGTAGCACAAAGTCATGCAATCGTAAACTGATATAGAAGGGTGGTACCTCGCTCTGAGGAGACTCACCATTTGTCACTGGCCCAAAAATCATTTCAGGCTAATCATCTTCCATGTTTACCATGTCGGACATTGGGTCCAAGTTCAACATTTTAGAAATCTGTCCTCTATAGCTGCTGTTCTTCATGATTTCAGTCAAAGGGATGGATACCTTTAGCTTAGAAATCTCATTCTCTAGGCTAAAAGCGGGAGTTCTTTCTACCTATTTGACTGGGATCTCTTTACTTTCCTTGTCTTTTGAGGTGGCTGGTTGCTGTGATTGTTTTGCTAATTTCGATTTGCTGCTCTCCGGAACAACCGCCTCCTTTCCCTTTCTTTGTGTAGCTGATAGATCTTTCTTTGTTGTTTCATCCTGCTTCTTTTTCTGAATTTGTTTAGCTGTTACATCTCTGTTTCAAAGGGAATATCGCGTTGTTGTGTGGACAAAGCATTCATATACCCCCTTTGATATTCTTCTGACTCTTCTTACAACACAGTTTCGTTAGCTAGAATAAAATCGGTGTCTTGGTGTGTAGCTGAATTTACTGCACATTCTTCCTCTTCGGTGATGTAAGTAGGCAGCTCATCTGGAGTAAAGAGATGATTTTCTTCGCCTATTACATTCCCTCCCTCATCTGATTCCGGTCCATGTACAAAATTCTGTTGCAAAGGTGTTTCTACCGGCTATTGTGCTGTCTGCTCTTGAGTCCGCTAATCTCTTTGTCTTATCCTATATTGTGGCTGTTGTTGGCCACGGAAGTTAGGATTCCTAACTTGTGGCTCTGGCTTGTCAAGTTTTACCCTTTCAAGCATCTGTTCTACCTTCTTGAGCAGCTGATCCATTGAAGAAGATCCTCCTTTCACCATAGTTTGCTTCTCTGCAATCGCTCTTGCTCTTTTGGACAGCAGGTTAGCCTCAACGCTGACTGCAATTTTCTGCATATCTTCCATTGTAGCCGGTTCTCTCTCTCGTAATTGGTACGCCATGTTAGCATCAAAACCATCTGGAAACTTCATCATTTCTAGTCCCACAGGTGGCTTTAGATGGTCTGGGATGTCGTTGTAGACTGCATTAAATCTAACAAAATAATCTTGGACCGACTCCCCGGCATTCCGTTTGATTTGCTCGTATTCGGCCAGAATTTGAAGGGGATTCTTTTTGACTTCCCACCTGTTCAAAAATTGTCTTTGTAGCTCAGCCAAGGTGGTGATGCTTGCAGCTGTCAAACCTCTGAACCATTTCCTCACATCACCTGCAAATGTTTGTACAAAGAGCCTCATTGCCACATTCTTCGCATCGATCTCATGAAGTTCATAGAAATCTGCCATTTTATCCACATGTTGTTGAGCTGTAATACTGTTAGGAGTGCCATCAAAAAATGGGATTTTACTTTGATAGTCATTTGGCATGTCATCTAGGACTTGGGGCAGAACAAGGGGTGCGAAACGGGTAGCCATCATTCTCGGTGGATTTGGCCTTGGAGGTGTTGGAGGAGTGTGCACAGTTTGCAAGGGGCTTGCACTTGGAGTTTGGGGCTGTGTGGCAATGTAGTTATCGATTAATCTATTAGCTCTTTCTGTCTCAAGGTCTACAAGAAATTGTGGATCGGGGACAGTGTAATCAACAACCTTTTCAGATTTAGATTCAAACAGTGATATCTCAAATCCTTCGTCAAACTCAAGCTCCTCAAGATACTTAGAAATGTCCGGACATGAAGGGGATTTGAACACGGGGGTTATGGTGCTTTCTTGACGAAGAAGTCTTGGGATCAAATTTGGATTTTCGTAAATGTGAGGAGGGTCCGGGTTCGGATTCGCTCTGGTGTATAGTGTTGAAGCCAACGTGCTATTGAGAGGAAATAAGGGACACAACCAACTTACTCAGCCTTTCCAATCCTAAGCTCATCATCCGGGAGCCTAGAATTCTTATGAAACAAGGGGATTTGATTTTCAACTTAGTCCCCAGTGGAGTCGCCACTATGTTAGCACCTAAATCTACCTTAGGCTGAAGGAAGGCAAAAATTAGGGTAACCACAAACCACGCTCAGTCTGGTAGCTAGCCCTACCTGAGCAGGAGAGGGATCTCTCCGAGTCACGCTCAGCGAATGGATAGGAAAAATGGTCTAAGATGACTTGCAATGCGATATTTACCTTAGTCTAGTAAGTGAAAAAGGATTTTGGAAAAGTTTTTTGAAAGTGGCCGAGCTTCTGGGATGTATATGGGACTGGCGCTTAGCAAAGAATAGAGAATTGAGAATGAAGGCACAGATTATTCCGTGAGGCAAGGTAGGCAGGAAGTGCAGCAATTTCAACTTAAGGTGACACGTTATGGAAAGATTGCCGAAGATAGTGAAAAGGGCATGGTCACATGAATCCTTTTCAACAGAAGAATAACACTGCACATGAAATTTTCCCACAGGCAGAGCAATATAAATTGAATTCTACCTAATCTCACTTAGAAAATTTCACTGAAATGAAACATGAAATGAATTATGAAACATAAAAAGATACATATGGAACATAAGAACACATTTTTCACACTCACAACCACAAGAATCTCATGAAACAGAGCCGTTGCCTTTCATTAACTCTCTGTCAAAAATACACAGTGCAAAAACATAGTTTCTTTCCCATAATCTCCCAGAAGTTACAAGCCAGCCCACCCTTTGCAAATAACTTGCATACAATATATAGAAAGTGTAGAGAAGAGATGGAACACCCAGGGGTTAGGAAGTTACTCAAATCATTTCAAAAAGGAGATGGAGAGCCAACCATCAGCTACAGGTGTAGCGCTCTCCAGCATGACATTTGGCTGTGGTGACCCTTTGCATTCTTTTGCCACTTGGATAGATGCCCACCTAGAGAGAAAAGTCTTTAAAATCTTCCCTTGGTGCCAAAAAACCGAATAGTAGATGACCGAGCCCACTTGGAGAAGTCGCGACCCAAAATTTCGCGAAACAGGAGCAATTTGGCAGTTTTTTACCTGTGCGTCACGCCACTTTGGAGCCTATTTTGGGCACTTTTAGGTGTCTAAAATTTGTCCAAGTGGGCTTGTTGGAAAGCCTCTCCTCTCTACTTTCCAACCCAACTGGAATTTCTAAATTTGGAGCTCATTTTCCCCTCAAAAACTTCATCCTCCCAAGACTGCTTTCTTTGTGTCCAAAAAGTGGCAGAGAGGCCATTTTTGGGTGTTTTTTTACCTTTAGGAGACCCAAAACTTGTCAAAATTTCTTGCCTAGACGCCAATAGACGTATTTTTCAATGCTGAATCTGATTATGCAACCCATTCCTTGATTAGTGTGCTAGAATTTTAGCGTCGCGCCAGTGGCGCAGCACACAGGGAGCAATTTCCTGTTTTGTGCCCAAAAATTTTGCCTGTGACCAAAATTTGCCCAAATTTTTTGGAATTTGGGCTGGAGGTTCCCTATGAAGTGCTTTACTATGCCAAGGAAGCCTCAGCCAAGATTCAAAGCCGATCTTGCTCCTTTGCCTCCTTTGCCTCTTTTGCCTCTTTTCTCGCTTTGCTCAATTTTGCCTTTAGGCTCCTCATTCTTGCCTTGGAACTCATGTTGCGGGCATGGTAGTGATAAGTCATGCACCTTAGCATGTCTTTCTCCCTGTTTTCTTTATCTAACAGCCTCTCCAAATGCATGTTGAACCTCTCAAGGTTGGACTCCCGGTCTTCATTGATTTCTTGCTCCAAAGATGTGAGCGGAACCCTTCTTATTTGAGCAACTTGGAGCTGCTCACGGATGTTGTGCAGCTCCATGATCGTCTATTGGTCCTCAAGCTATTTGTTTCTCCGCTCTAGGTAGTTCATGTTCCACTTGGCCCTTTCTAGATCGTTGGTCAAGTCTTCAATCTCTGATTACTGCTCCTTGATGATCTCTATAAGCTCCTCATTGGTGGGTTCTGCATCTAGCTCATCATCCTAGAGGAGAACAAACTCGGTCTCTTGCTCACCTGATGGCCCCTCCTCCTGCACTGGCTCCTTGCCCTTACCCTGCTCCTGTGATGCTGATGGCGGAAGCGAGGCCCCTTCCACCCCGGGTGGAGATAACACTCACTTTGCTGTTGCAAACAACGGTCTGGTGCCTTTCGGATAGCCTCTCTGATATGTGATGAAAACCAGCATGGTGGCAGTCTCATAACTCTCAAACTGATTTGAAGGACTTCCCATCCCAGGCTCAAACTAATATGAAGGACCTCCCACCTCATGTTCTGCCTCTGATATCACCGGTGGCATGCTGAAGAAATCACGGGAAATGAAGTCCTCCCAAGCAATACCCTACAATCCCAACTGATGGTCAACTAAAATCCGGATGAGAGAAAAATGATAGACACCGTTTAGCTGCTGTTGTGGGGTCTTGCACTGCATGAAGTTTTTCATCTTCTTAATGTTGTTGCAGATGAAAAATGGGAGGCTCATCATCTTCACCCTGGTGAAGTGCATGAGCAAGCGGATGTGATAGGCATAAAGGCGAGAAAACCTCCCCTCGCAACTGAAATACTTCATGATCAATCTCATGAGTGGGGCATACCCTTCCCTCAAAAATCTGAATGGGAAAACTCTAGTGAGCTGGCTCAAGCAGCTGTTCTTGATATAAGGCTCATAATGATGCCTCTCCACTTTCTTCTTCTTATGCCACTGCTCTCCAATGTTAGGTATCCCTGTTGCCACTAATATAACCGCCGGTGTCAAGGTGAAGGTGAACCCAGCCAGGACAGATTGGCCTCCCTGTAGATGAAGTGCAAAAAGGCAGGCCAACTCATGATGTACTCTGACATTTGCCACCCTTTGGCAAAATTCATAACATGCCAAGTGCTGGAAACAAGACATGGCAAGTGGGCATGCCTGTAGCTCTATGAGGGTGTTGGGCTCGTCTCTGAGATGTCTGCCACTCCGGTGATGTCTCCTATGGGCCCTCTCTCCTGAAGATGTGTCACTGTGTGTATCCCCCTCATAATCTGATGAATTTTCTGATGCCATCACTGCTGCTTGTACTTTGAGTTTAATGCTGCCCTTTGAATCCAATAACACTTATGAATGCTCTGAAAATCTGTCACCAAGGGGACAATGAAACAGGGGAGTGTTAGGAGGGGAATGATGAAAAGGGGAATAGGGGTTTAAAGGAGAAATTTATGAGGGATTTGGGAGTGTTTAGGGTATGGTTTTTATGGGGTAGGGTTTGGGATTTTTGGGCTATAGGGATAAAAGGGATGAACTGATATGATTACAATATAGCTAGGGTGATGGTAAGGGGAAAATGCTACAGGGAAATTAGCTGATCAAAGTAGGATAGGAGCTTATTTAGCATTTGTGTTACTGTAGCGAAAACCCTAGCTTTTTTTCCATTCTTTGTGCCATTTTGGGTTTACTTAATAAAAGTTTTTCCCTTGATTTCAAGGTCACCAAAACATATTTTTCCTCGAGTTAAGGATCAATGATTAAAATATCTAGGGCCACTTTTGCAATGTTTAGAGCCAATTCCAAACAATTTGGGCGATTTCGGTGCTTTTTTAGGCTCACATGCCTGTGCACCGCGTGCTTTTCCCAGTGCACCACACGCCGGGTATGCGCTGTGCCAGTGCAGTGTTAACACTGTGGCTGGGCTCCCAGTGCGTCGCGCACCCTGAGTGTGCCACGCCACATTGTGTGTGTGCCGCGCGCTTTCAAACGACACTCATTTGCTTGGAAAAATAGGGGAGAGGGTTCTAGGGTGTTTTAGGGTGGTTTCTTAAGGAGACAAGGTGGAATGGAGGTGACTATGACAAGGAGTGAGGGGACAAGGGGAGGGAAAACAAAACCTTGGTGGTGTCTTCGAATTTACAAACCCCGTTTATCATTTTTGTTTTGGTGATTATTTGCATGAACGGCCAATATGCTTTGGATCTTCACTTGACGTCTTAGAAACACTGCTATTGACCAAATTGACAGAGAAGAGGTTTCATTTGGACCTACCTCTTGTTTGCTAGACTTCAACAGTGATATAGAACAAGTTTGCAAGTGTTTTTTAGCTCCCTAGCCCTGTGCATCCCATGCCAAGCCCAGTGCACTGCGCCCTGAGTGCATCGCGCCCTTGTCAATTTTTCACTGTGGGTTGGCTGCCGATGCGTCGCGCCCTCCATATGCGTCGCGCGCCCTGGTGTGTGCGCCGTGCCACTTGGAAATCTGCCCTCCTTACTCGAATTCCTCCTCCTTAGCTCTCTTTTCTTCAATAATGCCTCTCTCAAGCTTTTCCTTTTCACAATGACTTAGTTTTGGGTCAAAACAAATATATATAGTCTTTGAGAGAGTTGGGTTCAATTTTTTCCTCTTTGAAAACCCACTTTATAATGTTTAAGTTTTGCACTTTTTATTGACTTTAAAACACTCTGCTTTTTCCCTTTTTCTTTGAAATTTTGGCTCTCATGATAAAATTTTTGGCATTTCTTTGCAGGGACTGTGTGACTGGGCCTCTGGCTTTGAAATCCATGACTACATCCAAAAATGTCAACTGTCGATTTTTGGAAAATTTTGTCATAGTTGACCTTGTTTGACTTTTCTTCAAAACAGAGTTTTGAAGAAGAATCGATGTCTCTTCCGGTGATGATGAAGCTTCCTGAATTGTAGCTATATAAGGTCTCCCTCTGGCCTGCATGGCTTGTTCTGGATATGTTTTTCAAGGACCACATTGACGATTTCCTAGACCCAACCATAAAAATGACTTTGTCTTGTAATATGACCAGACCTTGACTATCATGAACTTCAGTGATTATGGACCAAGGCCTGAACCAGAAGGGGCCAGAGATGAGAGAAAATGAGTAGCATGACTATCTCTGTCAAACAATGACATGTCCCTAGCGAAATGCGGTTGAGTGGATGGAGTGGGACACCTAAATTTGAAATGCACAAAGAGCTTTGGTCTCTGACGGAGGGCTGAGCAGACTGACTGTAACAGCTACGATTCACTTGGAACAACAAGAAATTTGGGTTCGAGCATATTGTTACATGATTGGATATATTTTTGGTTGTTGAAAACTTTTTCTCTCTAAATGTCAAGTTCTAATCACTTATTCTTCCTTGGAATGGATCAGATCATTGGCTTATCATATTGAAAATTAGTGCACCTCGGAATTATGGTCCAATTCCATTTATATTTTCGATGCTCTGGCTCCAATGTTTGGGCTTCTTAGAAGTGGTTACTACTTCTTGGGTTTAGTGGGAAGATGGAAACCCAATTTTTATTTGTGAAACAAAAATAAAGAGGCTCAAATAGGACACCAAACATTGGTTAAAGAAAGGAAAATAAGACACCCAAACTTCTCTCCTAGCCTTCGAGAATCAATTTGAATACATTCAATCTTAGATAGAAGTCAATTATGTCTCAGAAGATATCCTACATCAAGAAGTTAAAACATTCCAATCTTACCATGTGTTCCTAAAACAGGAAGAGGAGCATTGGAGGTTAAATTCAAGGAGTGTATGGCTAAAATATAGGGATAGGAACACTAATTTATTCCATAACCAAGCCAAAATAGGGAGAAAAAAATAACATATCGGAAATCCAAGTCCAGGGAAAACAAATTGACGATTTCTAGTTAATTCAATAGGTTGTCGTCACTGAGTTCAGCAATTTGTACCATGCCCCTGATCAATTATCTGAGGAGGAGGATCTTTTCATGTTGTAACATGTCCTTGAGTTAGTCACGAAGGAGATGAATTCTCTACTCATAGTCCCCCCTCCATAGAAGGAATTAATTGAGTTATTTTTTTCCTTTCATTTGGACAAATCCCTGGGTCCAAATGGTTTCCTAACACTTTTTTATCAACATTTCTAGGATACAATTCACATTTACTTGATCAAAATGATAGGCTATTCATTCAAGCAGCGTTGTATGGGGGGGGGGGAATTAATTCTTCCTTTTTAGCTCTCATCCCCAAAGCGAACAATCCTTCTTCCTTCGTTAGGTTTTGAGCCAATATTTCTTTGTAAAATCTCTTACAAGATCATCTCTAAGATATTGGCAATGCAACTCAAGAAAATTATTCCATTCATCATCACTGATAATCAAGAAGGTTTTATCTTGGGGAGACAAATCTTTGATAATGTAATTATGATTCAGGAAGCAATTGACTCTAACTAGCGAAGAGGTGACTAGGGAATGGTTATAAATCTATATATGGAAAACACATTTAATAGAATCTAGCATAACTTTATTTTCAAAGTTATGAAAAAGATGGGTTTTCATGATTGATTTATTCAATGGGTGGCTCTGTTTAACTGTTCTCTTTGTATTGCCCCCCTTATCAATTGAAGAGGAAGTTGTTTCTTCAAGACCTTAGTGGGGCTAAGACAGGGTTAAGCCTTTCACCATTCATGTATATTATAGCAGTTGACTCTCTAGGTAGGAGGCTAGATTATGAAAGAAGCAATGATCGATTACTAGGGATATGTTTGTTGGCTAGTACCAAAAGCATCAATCATGGGTAATTTGCACATGACATGATTCTCCTAGGTGGAACTTCGGTTGTGAGTTCTATATGATACAAAAAGGTTCTAGTCAAAATTCTTGCAGATTCTAGAGGATTGGTAAATGAGGCCAAATTGCAAATCTAATCATGGAACATCAACACAATTTGACAAAAGAAAATTGTAGAGGCACTCGGTTTCAAAGAAGTTACAGATTGGATGAAGTTCAAATATTTAGGAATTCCAATGTGCTTAAATAATCCTTCCTCAACTTCATGGCATAATATTATAGACAAAATAAAAAATACAATGCAAAATTGCAGAGCTCATTGTCTTATTCAGGCCAAGAGAATAGTCCTAACTAAAGAAATCTTGTTATTCATTCCCTTGTACCAATTTTCATCTCTATTGGTGCCAAGAATATCCTACACCGATTGGGGGCTCATCTATGAAAATTCCTTTGGGAAGGGGGAAAGTCTTCAACAAAAAAGTCTCAACATGTCAAATGGGCCACTATTAGAGCTCCAAATCCTCATGGGGGTCTAGCCATCATAGTTCAAACATTCATGAATATTCTGTTTGGGTGAAATTAGAGTGAAAAATGAGGAATCAAACAAATTATTGGTGGGTACAAATATTGAAAGAAAAAAAGCATCAAATCCCCGAGGAATATTATCAACCCAAGCTGTGTTCTCCTATCTAGAAGCTCCTCTCATTTGCTTCCTTTTTCATCAACTCTCACCTTAACTTGATCCTTATGAACAAAGACTGTATTATATTGTGGGAAGATTCGATCCCCCATAATACCCCGCTAGAGAACACAGAACAGTTACGATCCCTAATGGTCCATCTGCACCTTCGAAGAATAAATAATTTGGATCACATCTCTCAATGAAATAATTATGGTCTTCGGATTGATTGGAATTTGGGGCATCTCCCTGATCATATCAGGTTCCTTGAAGAAGAATTAAAAGGGAGGTTGGCCAAAAGGGCTACCATTTATCAGCATATGCAGGAAAATTTATGTTGCAAAGCCTCAGTGTGTTACTTCAAGGAGGGCTACATGAATCTTCTCTTCCAATCCCAGATTCCTCCCAATTCCTCCCTTTGGAACAAAATTTGGACTCCAAATTCCCTCCCTAAAGTTAATATCTTTTGTTGGTTTCTTTCCACAAGAATATTTTGACTTCATAGAATCTCAGAAAGAGAGGCATACAAGGCCCCTCGTGAGGTCTCTTGTGTGAAAATCATGAGGAATCAATTTCCCATCTCTTTTTAGAATTTTATTACACTAAGACGTTTTGGTCTATCGCCCTTGACCCTTTGAACCATAGAACTGGTTGGTCTTCTGGTCTTCAGGATTTATTTTCATCCTAGCATAGACATTATTTGGGCTCCCTTCAAACCAAATCTTCCTTTAACGTTGTTTGGCTCACCCTACCCAAATTCATCTATTGGAAAATTTGGCTCTCCCATAATTTTGTAATCTTTAGATCCTCTCCTATTTGTACTAAATATGTAGCTTTAAAGGCCCTCTCTCTCTATCTTGAACTCAACCCACTCATTAAATATTCCTCCCTCAATGAGCTTGAGGATCAATGGGTAGACTCCCTTTCTTCTCAGCCTTCATCTAACATGTCTCCTAAAATAACCCCTCCCAGCTGGAAGATCCACTTATCCTATGAAGAATTGATTGATTAGAAGAAATACCAACAAAAATGGGTTCTTCAATTTAATGGGGCGTCTAAGAAAAGTACAGGGGTATTAGGAGGGGGAGGGTTATTACTCAATCTTGATGGAATACTAGAGATTAAATTTGCATGGGATATGGGAAGGAAAACAAACAATCAAGCTAAAATGTATAGTCTCCTACAAGTTTTTATGCATTTCTAAAGACAAAGGTATCAAATATATTATTATAATGAGAGATTCGTTGATTACAATCCATTATCTCATTAAGGAAGGTAGACAGTCCAAAGGAGAATTCCCTTGCCTTGGTGCTTGAAAGAATCAGAGGATTGGTTGCATATTTTCATTCTAAAGCATTCTACCATATTCTCATAATCAACAACATGGATGTCGATCTGCAAGAAAATAAGGCATGCTCTCTAGAAGAGATTAAGTTAGAAATCAATGACATCAGTCGTTTCTACCCGATTCCCTAAGGATATATGACCCTTAGCATATTGTTCTCCCCTTGGCCCCTCCCTTATTCAAATATTTTTTCCCCTGATTTTATCTTAGGTCTGCCTCCCCTTCCTTATTCCCTACTTGTTCCCCTTCCCATTTTATGTGACACACCTTATATACTCCTCAAACTCTTTGAAGGTTAAATGTTTTGGTTATATGTTCAAAACTAGATCTCCCATGATGTGGCATCACATGAGAACCACCATCATGCATATGTAGCTCTCTTCACCTCACATGCTTTTTGTTACTGTATTCATCTACCCCAACCTTGGAATCGTCCTCTACTTAGAATCATGATGGTTCTCTTAAGAAGTTATATTGGAAAAATTTAATGATAGATTGATGAGGATCATGTGGATGGACAGGGGAATTCAAGATATATTCGACTCCCATCTGGCTCCTACCCCATTCATGATTGAGATCGTATCTCGATTGATCCACCACCTTTTTGGTCTGTTAATTTGGTAGCTTCTTTGTCTTCAGAATCCACCATGGCATCCAAGCATTCATTTTTCAGGCAGATCTACGAAGAGCTCTGCTTTAGGTTCCATTTACTTCTCTTTTGTGTAGCACAATTATGGGCTTGGCACTCTAACTCATGGGAATTTTGGCGAATGGGGCTCTATGGTTCTGAAACCACTCCGACATCCCTTGGGCTCCCTTCCTTGGATGCTCTCAAGCTGACCCGGGCTCTTTTGCATGCAAGTAACACTTTGTTTACATTTTTCAATTTGGTATATTGCAATTAGCATGACCTAAATGGAAACTCCAATGAAGTAGGCTCCTTTCTATCTTCTTTGAGTTCCAATTTAGGATTATTAAAGTTGTTTGAGGCTTTGTTGGACATCACTCTGGAAGTATTACGATCTTCCTTCTCAATTGTTTTTTGGAATGTTTTGGTTTAGAGGAAGTGTGACAATTCTCGATCTTTTGGTTATCAATTGACTTTTTCCTATTGTGGTAGTTTGATAGAAAGTTTATATGGCTAGCACTATGCCATATTGGATTGGGGTAACATCAAACTCAGTCCTAATAGGCTCGAATATGCATTCCCTTATCCTCTTTTAATTCGAGTTGATTATCTTTTATCTACAACCACCTTAGGGAGGCTTGGCTTGTGTTCTCAAGATATTTGCAACATTCGTAGCCTCTGTCTTTGTATCCTCATTAATTATGACTCTAATTTTGAGACATCTTTGGTAGCGAGCCCCTGCTCTCACTGTTTGTCTTCTCATGAAGCCCTATAAAGGGTTGATTATGACCAGCAAGTCAAATTTTGTCAATTGTATCACTCACAAGTGGAACACACTGATAAGATAATGGCTCTCCAACATCAGATCTCACGTCTAGTGGATGAAGTGGATGCACTTCGAGATATAATAATGGACCTCAAGCTCAACAAAGATAATCCTACAGGTCAACACTGGTTCCAAGAGGATTTAGGCAAGCGGAACATTGATTTGAATAGGAAAACGACGGAAAATGACTAAATTTCATTACTCACTATATGTGTCCTTTAGTCCTTTTGTTGTTTTGTAAGTTTTTCGTAATGTTGTCTCTCCATGTAAGGGGTCTACGATCACTCTGATAATGGGACAATATTGAAAAATGGCAATGTAATCCCCAATGTATTTGTTGCGACCAAGCACAAACTTAATATCAAAGCTACTCATTTTTGTTTTAAAGAAAAGTCTTGAGTTCTCACGATTGGATACAAACCCTTCGGGCTATAAAGAAAGATAAACATAGGGGTGAACTTTCATCCACTTATGTGTTAGTGAGTCATGAGATTATTTTTTATAATACGTTTTGGCACCATTAGATACAACCACTTCAGGTTGGTTTTAGGAAGGATAAATATAGAGATGAGCTTCCATCCACTTATCTGTTAGTGAGTCACGAGATTATTCATTATAATGGTTTTTGACACCATTGGATATAACCCCTTCCAATTGTAAAGAAGAAAAACATAAAAGTTGTGCTTTTATCCACTTATGTCTCAATGAGTCATGAGATTATTTATTATAATATTCTTTTAGTACAACAATATCTTCAACTACTATCTCAAAATAATCCATGACTCCAAGAAATACCCTTTGAAAAATTAAAATTTACCCAATAATTAAAAACTCTTTACTTATTACCTCTTCACTCTATCTTAATAAAAACTTGAACCTCACTCTAATATTTGTAAAAATCCAAAAAAAAAGAGTTACTAAATATTACAATTTAAACATATAAATAAATTCAAAGCCTAAGAAATAGTGTAAAACCAAAATTACAATTTTACATTGGTAACCCAATTGTGATCGAAATTTTGGAAACAATCCACCCAAATATTTGGGATATGATGGACCTTATCCACTCCTCATAAATATAAGTGAAGACATTCCAAAATCCCTTCTAATTTTGGGAAAGTATTTTCAGTTTTCTAATCAAATTTTGATTAAATTTATAGAAAAAAACATGGCAAATGATGGGCCTTATCCACGTCTCTCAAATATAAGCCTAATTATCATTGACGATATTCCAAAATCCCTCCTCAATTTAGAAAAGTTTCTACCTCGGAGCTCAAAGAAATATATATTTAAGCTTGAAGATTGTACGTGTAAATATAATCAGTTGTCATATCAAGCCAGTTTGCTTGAACAAAAATGGCAATGTTAGATATTGGAGTCTCAGTAAAGCTAGATGGGACGATACACCACCGACGTAATTCCCATCGATGTCGATGAAAGGATCGCTGATGTCGACTACCACTATCCTCGACGCAACCCTCATGCTTACATCGCGTGTGCGACAATTAACTTTTCCAATGTTGATCTTGGTATACTGGTTTTGACAAAAAGAGTTGATCATGGTTACAAGGATTGTTACCAACCACTGTAACAGCGATATTGCATTGTTGATTTCACATAATATATAACGGCAATCAATATATACAATGTTATAGGTTATTAATGGTTGGGGTTGTATATGTTGTATAGGTTATTAATGGGTGGGGTTGTATATGTTATTTGTTAACGTATTTGTGTATTTGTTTAAATTTAATAAGCAGTATATATTGTTTTGCGTATTAATGGTTTTATAATATTGTATATTAGAAGAGTTGACTATAGTTATAAGGATTGTTTTTTTTCAGAGAAAAAAAGCATCATAGATTATAAAAAGCATGATAGATTATATTGAGACAATATAAAAATCGACATAGGATACAAAAAAGTGACAAGAGAAGCCACGATCTAAAACATTTGAGAGAATAGCAGAAGACAGATGTCCAAACAAGCCCCATATACTGAAAAACAAATACCTATAATTACAAGGATTGGTAACAATCACTATAACAATGATACTGCATTGTTGCTTTCACATAATATATAACAACAACCAATATATACAATGTTATAGATCATTAATGAGTGAAACTGTATATGTATATGTTATTAACTGGATAATGTATTGGTTTAAATCTAATAAGTAATATATACTGTGTAGTATATACTGTTCTGAGCATTAATAGTCCTATAGCATTGAATATATTGATAGCTAAAAAACATCAAACACTCTATACACAACGAAAGTACAACCCATCTTACCCAACAAAACCAGTTTTAAATAATCAGAAATATTATCTATCCCTGACAAGGTCTGGTTAGGTTAAGATGTGCAAACTCTACAATTTCACTCAAAACCTTTGTAATGCTCAGGTTTGTCTTTTCTTTCCTTTTATGACAATGATGTGTTTGGTGGTGGTGAAAGGATAGGTATGTGAATAGGTTATAAATAATTATATTTTCAATTTCATAATTTATTTATAAAAAGTGGGTTCGCTTTTTTCCTTACATTATTGTTATTTTTCTATTCACTATTTAATTTTTATTTACCTTATTGTTCAGTTTTCCATTCATTATTTATTTAAACTGTGTGATAAGCTTGTATATGAAAAAAAATATTAATAAAATTTAAAACATAAAAATAACATTAATGTATACATAATATAAAAACTAATCCATAAAACTTTTGATCAGAATCTTTTCAATGCAAGGTGCGAAGATTTAGTTCCGTGATTCTGGCCCAAAACCATTGAAATCCTCGTGTTTGTCTTCACTGTTATGTTTGATGTTGATGAACCATAAGGTATATGTATAATTTATTTTTAATTATGTTATAATTATATTTTTATTTTTATAATTTATTTGTAAAAGGTAATTTTTTATATATTGTTATTTAATATTTTAAATTATTATTTAAAATAATTAAAAATTTTGAAAAAAATACATTAATAAAATTAAATACAAAAATAATATATATATATATGAATTGTGCCAATATATTCTTTTTATTTTAATCGGCTTATGGTTGATAAACGTTAAAAAAAAAATATAATCATGTTCATAATTTATGGAAAAATATATTTTATATTTTATAATTTATTTATAAAATATTTTTTTGGCTATATTATTGTAAATTGTTTTATTCATTATTTAAAGTATTTGATAAATTTGTATAAGAAAAATAATAGAAATAGAATTAAAACACGAGGAAAAATTAATTGAGAGTTACCGTTTTTTATATTAAATTGTATATATATTCATTATTTATAACACAACATTTAGGTATTTCACAATATCCACCTTATTCTATTAAGTGAGATTATATTACAATCCTAATTCCTTAACTAGAATTAATTTATAATGGACCAAAATTATTGGTATAAATAATACCTAATAAAAAAAGGGGGCCTTGTTTTCAAACCTTTAAATGGAATGAGTCCGTTGCAAACCCTCTATACCCCTTACCACAGATGGAATTTGATGGGAAAATTGTTCATCACGCGGTGATTTGCACATCAAATGAACCAATTTTTTTTCCTATCCATCAACATTCTTTGTTAAAATGATCAAAACAATCACATAGTTGTAGAAATTTTCAAATTTGACAAGTGTTTAAAATTTGAAATTCCTACCGTGCCCCTATAACATGCACCAATTACCCAATACCCAAAGTAGGGGGTGGTCACTATGCAAACACAATCTTCAAGACATTGATATGAAAATGGGGTATAAAACTTTCGACTTTTCCCAAATTCTCTGAACACAGAATAACCATCACAATTGTGTTCGTCTCATCGAAGCGAATCCAGTGATATAAAATTTTCCTCAATCCGACCTTCGGATTGAGAGATATTGTCCCCTAAAGAATAGGCCCTACCACATCATCTAACTTCCACGTGGTAGCCCGTCATTGACCTCCCTGGTGGTCGGGTTCATAGGCCAGTCAGGGTCACCCTTCTCTGGAATGAACACCTTCACTTTTTACCCAAGCCTGATCCCCAACTCCTGACCTAGCCGAGGTTGGATCTCACCATGCACACATTATTTCTATACTCAGTTGTGACCTAGTCGGGGTTGGTCCCACAACTTACCTAATCAGCCTGACGGTTGTCAGATGTGAAGGGAGATCAATGGCACATGTTAGATTGTATGAGGCTAACATGCTTGAGTGTTATTATGGCAATGGGGTAGCACAATTCAAGGTTCTGGCCCATGATTTTAGTGCCTCCATTAGACGAACCCCATCAGCTCAACTCATCCAACAACCAATATTCATTGTTCCACCCTCTCCCTTCACCCTCCTGCAAACTCCCCAAGGGTTTCACGATTCATCACAATCCTCCAATCTCTGGTGATCTCCACCATTCATGATCATGATGGTCCCCATGCCATCTGCGCTTCCTTGGTTCCAACAAAGATATGCCATGGTCATTTAACCATCACACAGGTCTTAATTATACCCTCGTAAGTTTTAACGGTGATGTTATCGCATAAGGTTTCTAGTGGGTTAACAAGCACACCTCTTAAATGGGCACCACATCATCCCAATGCTTTCCCTCCCAATGCTCTTTCTTATTACACCGTACTACAGTCTGGGGGTCTCTGTAGTGGGATTACCTATCAAATGGGACCACCTTCCCACCAATGGGTTGTCTACATCAGTGCATACACTGCCACGCACCAACCTTACATCATCGTGCTTGGTCGTTCCCAATGCATTTATTTCCTTCGACCTAACGTTTCTTTGAGGTGATATTAGGTGAAGTCATCCCACTCCTCCCATCCTAGTGATTTCTTAAGAGCGATCCTTCATAAACCATCAGGGCCTCACTATCGAGCTTACATGTGTAGTGGGGTTGCACGACCTCCGTTCCATTGGTATATTGGTCTAACCTTGTGTGCCACCACTTCCTATGGCAGATCACCCTGATACTTATATCCTGATGCTCTCTCTTTTGCACCACTTGACACTCTAAGGTGAGACCTTCAGGCCACGTGGAAGCTACTCTGTAGGCTCCACTCCTAGCCAATGGGGATATCCTCTACCTCTGAGCTAAAGGCCGAACTCTCTCGACAACCTGTAATATCGGCTGCTCTATTATGCCACTACTTAATGCTTTTAGGGACCATCCTTTGGGAAACATGGCTTAGTGGGCCACACCATTGCATGTCCCTTACTCCTAATTCAGACATGTCTTTTCATCACCACATCATCCTACAATTCTCACCCTACTTCTTCCGCTTGCACCATTGCAAATGCTCAGGGGCCAACCCAACGAGATGACCTGTCAAGTAGGTCCATCCTCGTCCAATAGTGTGACAATTGGGATTACATGGAGGGAAACCTAGCTCGACCCCACATCATCATGTGCCCCACTACAGTTCTCTCTTTAACCATTACAAGATCTTGGACCTACAAGATGAGTTTGATGGTGGGCTCCACTCTGACCAATGGGAAAAACGTCAACCTCACATGTTAGCCAACTCATCTCAGTTGACATCATCCCGGTTGATCCCATTGTTATGCAAAATAAACCTCCATGGTTCTATTTCTTAGCCATATGTTATAGACATTTTTGTGCCTTATAGCATGAAGCATGAAATGTCGATAATCTGAGGGATCCAAAGTCCCTAAACATGTTGTTCCTACCCTTAGAGGAACAAGGTCAGCAAACCACAGCACTAAAAATCAGTTCTCCACCTCAAAACACTCAAAAACAAGCTATTTCTGGACCATGTCAGCTGCTCCACTGAGCATCTGCGCTGAATGTCAACTGCTCCACTCTATACCTGCGCTGAATGTCAAAAGCAATGAAGGCTACCTGCACTGGGCGAGATTGGCCAAGTGGCACAGTCATTCTGCAAGGTGTCAAATGCCCAGGAAGCTTCCAAAATGACACTTGGATCAGGGAATTCGCCTTGTGATGAGTAAGAGGATCTAGATCTCCAAGTGGAAGCAAGAAACTCCAAGTGGACTCAAGAACTGAAGTATAACTGAAGTGGGAGAGGACACTAGTCAGCTTCATGCCAGCCTCAAGCTGACTCATCCTTTCTCCAAAACTCCTATAAATAGAGCTCTCTCATGAGGTCTAGGAGGGCTGGAATCTTGTGAATGTAAGGAAGTGTTGTTGGTTTGTGCATAGAACTATTGGGTGATTGCTTTGAAGGAGGTGAAGAGGAGATTTCTTTCTGCTGGGAGGTGTTGCTGGATTGGGCCTATTATGGTTGTAACACTCTCAGAACTTTACTTCTTCTATTAATAAAGTATTTGAGGTTCTTCTATATGCATGTGTCTCTATGGTGAATTGATGCTTGTATATTTGATTTATTCTAATCCTTGAATCAGTTATGGATGTATGCTTCTTGTAGTTTCCTTTCTTTGTGCTTTTACAGGATCTTTGTGTAGCTGGGCCGGTGAAAGAGCAAGGAGCTAGGAGCAAGCAGCAAGAGGGAAGATTGGATTAACCATTAGCGGAAGATAACGGTTAGTGGATCCCTTTTCTCTTCTCTCTCTCATCTCATAAAGAAGTAATCTTGAATAGTTTTGCATTCAGTTGTTGCTGAGGTACTATCACCCTTAGAGTGGGATAGGGTCATTCCGTATTGGATACTTTTCCCAACAACAAATTGGTGACTCCACTGGGGATCGTATCTTGTTGGTTGTTTGTGTTTTTGCTATTCATTTCATAAACAAAGGGAGTACCGAATCGAACTGTGTTTGAAGCATTCAAATACAAAGTAGAGGGCAGCTACTCTAGCTCAGTTTCTGGGCAAGTTTATGATTTGAAGAGCTGATCCACAAGGACTCTAATAAGCTCTTAGTGATAGCTTTTCATTCTCCTTGTCATCCCTTAGTGTGTCCTTGACTGATAGCTTCTGATTTGAGCAAAAACTGTGAATTTTTTAGCAATCTGTGACCCGGAAACCACCAGAAACGAAAGTTTCGTTCTTCAGTGCAGGCTGTACAAAGGCTGTTTGCATTTCAGCGCAGTTCCCGAAGGGGCTACCTGCGCTGAAGGTCAAACAGGCAGTGTTCCACCTGCGCTGGACCAGTCCTGCCTTGTGCTACTGGGGTTTCCTGCTGTTTCTTGCCCTGTTTTCACTCTTGTTTTTGCTGTTTGTTACCAGTTAGTGGGCCTATCTGAAACCAACTTTCCTTGTCACTATTCCGCCTCAGTTGTATAAAGGAACTGTGTTTGTTCTTTGTGTATTTCTTGTACATTTACAGTTTCCCATAACGAAAGTGAACTAGTCTTGCTGTGACCTCTTAGATCTAGACCTGTTATAAAGTGTCGTATTGATCTTAAGAGTTAGTTTGTTTGTTGTTCATAGCTGATTGGGTTTTTTCTTTCGTCATTTGGTTTGAGTTTATATATTTCTAGTGTCGAAACAAGTAAATCTTAAGGTGTCTTTTGATTTTGGACAAGCTTGTTTTCTTTCACTTGAAATTAAATTCAAAATTATACAACAGCTTTCTTTTTGCATTACGCCAACATTAAGAAAGAGAAAAGAAATACTTGCATTTTTGCATTTTGCATATAAGTTTGTATGTTGATTTAAGGAAAAAGTGCATTAGCGAGTGCTCTTTGATCTGTGTGAAAAGATTTTGTCTCTCTTTTCCCTCAGTAGTTAAGATTTTCATAAGTCGAAAAGATTGAAAAAGCTTGCTTCTCATCTTAGACTGCATTTAGGAATTTGTATCAATACATCTCGTGGTGAACCTTGAAAGGAAAACTTTAAAAAGATCAACTTAAAATATATTTAATGAACCTAACAACGCTTTGAAACATAACGCAAACATCTAGAGGTCTAAGCTAGAGACGTGTTCCGGCGTCGTTAAACGTAGTGACTGTCGATCTCGACGAAGGTGGGTGATTCCTCCTGAGAGTCGGTGGCACTAATACGGACTTGTGCTCCCACGTACCGTCGCGTATATATTGGGAGACCCCTATAGGAATAAAGCCTTTATCCAATAGGAAACCGTGTCGGCTGCCCTACTGATCGCAATGCAGTGAACACAGCATTCACGAAGATCGACCACTCGTACCGTAAAACGTATTCTGTGGTTTTGCGAAAGGTTTGGCACACCCTCTGCCTAGATCTCCAGAGCAGTTTCTTTTGGCCTTTTTCAAACTCTATAACTGAAAAAGTCCAACCGAGCATTTGTCACTTCGGGCTTGTTAATACATCGAAGGAGACTAGAGTCATCTTTAGCTTTTTCTCGACTCTTAAAAAGTGAAAAAGCAAGTTGTGTCTAAAAGCGTCTAATAAAATTCATTCAATTCGGAAACACAAATTTCCCCTTTTAATATTTTAGTTGATCGAGTAATCCGCAATCGTGGAAGAAAGTCAATTGAAACCCCGTCGTTCGCGGAGGCTTACGAGTCAACCGTCTTTGTCCCCGGAATCGAAAACAGTACGGGCAAAGCGAACTCGTTTAACCAGTTCAAAATCTCCTTTGAAAGTTAGAACAAGTGTTCCTACTGCATCCGAGGTTCCGGTTACTCCTAACATTTCCGGAAACCCTGCCTCTATAGAAGAAGTTCAACAGCCACAGAAGGACAGTAATACTGATCCTAGTCTGGGGGCAAATACTTGTGTAACTGAACCAGTTCCATCTGTAACCGGTCCAGAAAGTTTTGTTCCCCAAGCAACTGTCGCTGTCGAAACAACCACTTCTTCGGCACCAGAAATATTTTACGGACCTGACGGTCTTCCTCTTCCACCGGGTTTGATTGCGATAGAGGAAATTGCAGAGGATCCGCAAGCAAGTACTCCAACTCATTTTGGAGTAGGGGTCACTCTCTTTCCTTCATCAGAGGTTAATCCACCACAAGTGGAAGTTCCTGTAGAATCGCTAGGCAATCTATTGGATAGACTTAAAATGTCTGAACAACCGTCATCATCTAGGACTGTGTCAAATGACACAGCGACAGCAGAAGCCCCTGCCGTCACTTCAACGATGTTTGCCGGCATACCAGCTGTCCCAACTAGCTCTCAAAAGCTAGAAGGAGTCCACCAAGGGACTATTTCGACAGTATGGTCTGTTCCAGTTTGTTCATCCGGAGTAATACACGGTAATTCTTATGTTGAAACTCGACAGATTGATCCTCATGGAGGTCAATTTGGGCCATCTAGTCCTCAAGGACTAACAATCCCTCTGAGTTCCGGATTGCTACCATATGGGGGGCAGTATGCCCTTTCATTACCTCCTCCGGGAGGATATCCATATGGCAGTTCTCAACAGTATTCTGGTTATACTGGAATTGCATCAAGTAGTTGGGTACCTATGCTACCTCAACAACCAAGGATTGTATATTCTATGCAACAATGTGTACCTGTGACGAACATCCCAACCACCCCGGCTATTGTAACCGTGTCGCAAGTTCAAGCGATACCTGTTACATGTCAACCTCAGAATTCTCAGGTTGTAATGCAACAGTCGCTTGACCATGGGTCACAACCACAATCGCCAACTGGTGGGACGACACAAGTACAAACGGGTACAATTACCCCACACCTTGGTCCAATGGTTAGCATGGCGCAACAGAACATGGCGTCACAACCATGGCTTGTACAATACCAACAGCTGCAGTTCCAGCAAGTGTACCAAGGTTCTGAGCAGCAGATCTTTGCGAACAGTGGACAACCGTATATCCAAAACGGTCAAAACCAACCACTTTACAGTGGTCAAGTCCACCAGCCGTATCAGTCATACCAACATCAATTACATTATGCTGGTATGCAAAGACCCACTGCTCAAGCGATTCCATCGTACCCTGGTTACGCTTCGCCTAACCTGAATCAACAGTTACCATTCGTGGCAACTTTAGAGTTACCCGATTTACACCGTTTAACCAACGATCTGATTGCTTATGCCCCTTGGTGGCCAGCGATTCCTCATAAACTTCCATCTGACATTCCTAAATTCAATGGAAATCCAGGGGAAGACCCGTCGAATCACGTGATGACTTTTCATCTGTGGTGTTCGTCGAACACCCTTAACGACGACTCGATAAGACTTCGCCTTTTTCAGAGGACATTGACAGGTCCAGCGGCTAAATGGTATATTGAATTGCCAAGAGCCTCTTTCGACAATTTTAGTTCCCTAGCCACGACTTTCTTAACCCACTTTCAATTACCGATAAGGTATGAAACGGGAACAGAAATATTAACCAACTTCAAACAGACAACTGCTACCCATATATCTGATCATATACATGAGTGGCGTCGTCGTCGTAGGATGGTGAAAACATATGTTCCCGATCAGCTATTAGCTGAATGGTTTATAAAGTCGTTACTTCCGACTATTACGGAAGATGTGGCCAAGGGGGGAGTCGTAACAGAGGAGCAAGTTATTGCTCGTGCACAATATTTGGACTTAGTTTATACTCAGTCCGGCACACTCTATGACAAAATACCTGACGCCCCTAGACCAGAGTTTTCAATTCCTCCCACTCCTAAATCAAACAGTGACTCTCATGCCGGTGACGGCGTGATTGGCACGGCAAACGCGAAATCGATAAAGGCTTCGTCAAAGAAAGCCCGTAAGAATTCGGATCAAAATGCAAAAGAAGAAATTCTTGCTTCAGAAGTAAATGCCGTATTGGAAGATAAGGGCAAAGAAACCAATCAACCAGGAAGCAAGAAGAAACAAAACAAAGGGAAGAAGAAGAAACAGGGTGAGTCATCCCCTGGAAAAGATTCTTCAAACCCTCCTGGCAAAGGGAAACAAAATTATCCATGTCTAATATGCGATGATAAGGATCATACCACAAAGAATTGCCCATTCAAAGCTGAGTTAAAGAGGTTCTTTAAAAGTTCCCAAACCTTAGCTGTGTTAACTGATCCATTTCCCAACCCAGGTCAAAATCTGGTTGATAGTGGAAATGCTTCCTCGTCGCAAGTCCTAATGTTGTCGGTTTCGAAACAGCAGAATGATGCTTTGATTTCGACAAGGAACAAAGATTATGGGGATCCTTAGGTGTCGAACGAAAAAGGTAAAGATCAACCAAGTAGTTCGACAACAACTTCGACAGAAGTTGTAACACCCACCATCCCTGAATTAACAATAAAACCGCCGAAGGGTGTAGTACAGAAGTCGACATTTAATCCTCGCGCCAGAGCGGCGCAGCATTATAATATAGTGGAAGATTTGGCCCAATCGCCATCCGCTATGTCGACTCTTGAAGTGCTACAAAATTGTCCGACCCAAAGACAGGCATTGTTATCGGCAATTGGTGGGGCTGATCCTAAGGATTCCAATCTAGTATCCTTTGATCACAAGGGATATGATCCTCAGTTACCAGCTCAGCTAGCTTTCCTTATTCAAGTGAAAGCACTCAACAAAACTGTTCACAGAACGATAATTGATGAGGGAGCCTCGACATGTATTATGTCAATGAGTTGCTGGAAAACTTTAGGATCTCCAACCTTGTCGCGATCTTCGACGACATTAAAAGCCTTCGACGGAAGGACTTATACCCCTTACGGTATCCTTAATAACTTGAAAGTCGAACTAGGAGGAAAGACAGTAGAAATTGATGTAGAAGTCATTGATGGAAATCTTGACTATAACATCCTACTGGGTAGACCATGGATTTATGCCATGGCAGCTGTCGTGTCGACTTATTTTAGGAAGATCGCATTCCCGTTTGAAGGAGGGATTACGATCGTCGACCAACAGAATTTCCTCCCTAATGGTTCACAAGTTACAGGAAGCATTCCCATGATCCATGAGAGCAACCATTCAATTCAAGATATCGGAGTAGGATTATTGAAAGACCCCACATTGATGGGAACTTTCGCGCTACCACCTCCTATTTATATAGGAAATGTACCGTTTGTAGCAACCTGCAACATGATATCTTCCACGAAGCTCAACATGGATCATTCAATGGTTTTGCCCCAAGCCCTTTAGAAATATTGTAGCAATCAATGTTTCAAGCATGGGAGGCGAGCCCAAATCAACGCTCGTCAAGCGTTTGGGTAGATAGATCTAGAGAATATGGAACCCCATTAGATCCTTGGTCGAAAGTACATGGGACTGACGAAGGAATCTTACAATCAATGATGATTGAGGGGGCACCATGGAATGATCACCACCATCATTCCCTTCTTTCGGAATATGAAGAAGATACTCAAAGTGACCTTTATCACCCTTCAGTATTTGAGTTCCTAACGAATACTGTAAATACGGTGGATTTCGAGCGAAACCTATCCAATATTGAAGAGACTATAGCCATAAATATCTCGACCAAAACAGATGTTGTAGAGAATATTTATGTCGGCAAAGGTTGTTCCCCTTCAGAACTGGAAATATATAACGCTCTTTTTCGCGAATTTAGAGATGTCTTTGCGTGGTCATATGATGAAATGCCAGGCATTGACTCGAGTATCGTTGAACATGAAATTAAAATGTATCCTGATGTCAAACCAGTAAGGCAACGGCTTCGGCAGGTGCACCCGAAGAAAGCCGCTGCCATTAAGGCGGAAGTTGAAAAACTCCTCCATGCTGGGTTCATCTACCCGGTTCCTCTAACCGATTGGGTATCGAATATTGTCCCTGTTATGAAAAAACAAGGGACGATTAGAGTGTGTGTTGATTATAGGGATGTAAACCAAGCTTGTCCGAAGGACAACTACCCTACACCCTTCATCGACCAGATAATTGATGAATGCGCCGGATGTGAAATCTTTTCATTTATGGATGGATTTTCCGGGTATAATCAAATAAATATCCGCCCACAGGACCAGTCAAAGACTGCATTTATTTGTCCGTGGGGCACATTCGCTTATCGAAAATTACCCTTTGGTTTAAAGAACGCAGGGGCGACGTTTCAGAGGGCGATGAATTATGCCTTCCATGACATCAAGAACATTGTTCAACCTTATCTCGACGATCTTCCGGCTCATTCGCGAAAGCGGACTGATCATCCGCAACATTTAAGAGCGATATTTCTACGTTGCCGATACTACAAGATAAGACTCAATCCGCACAAATGTGTGTTTTGCGTCGGTTCTGGTCGTTTACTTGGCTTTGTAGTCTCTAAGGATGGGATTCGTCTCGACCCCTGCAAGGTTCAGGCAATCATTAATTTGCCTCCACCTTCAAATCTTCTTCAGATTCAGAAACTCCAAGGGAAAGCAAACTTTCTGAGGAGGTTCATTCCAAATTACGCAGAACTTGCTAAGGGTTATACTCGTCTATTGAAAAAGGATGTACCTTTTGTCTGGGACCAGGTGGCGCAAGATTCTTTTGATGCTCTGAAAGATTGTCTAGTAAAAGCATCATTAATGTACGCCCCAGACTATCAAAGAGATTTTAACCTGTATCTAGCTGCAGCGGATACGACCATTGCGATGGTTTTAGTTCAAGAAGTCGATGGAATAGAACATCCTATCTATTATTTAAGTAAAAACTTAAACGATACAGAAAGTAAATATTCTTATGTTGAAAAACTAGCGCTTGCAGCTGTTCAAGCGATTCAAAGGTTTCGACATTATGTCCTCTTTCGGAAAACTACCATCCTGTCAGATTGCAACCCCATGACTTATATACTGTCGCGACAGTTGCTGGGGGGCAAATATTCAAAATGGATAGCGATCCTTCAAGAGTTTGATCTGGAATTTGTAAAATCCAAATCAAAGAAGGCCCTAGTTTTCGCAGAATTATTGTGTGATCTCCCATCATCGTCCAACGATGAAACATCGGAAGAGTCAATCGTGGACGAAAGTTTGTTTCTGATATCTGCAAGAAATGAGTGGTATGGGGATATCATAGTTTATCTCCAAACCCAAAAGTTCAGGCCTAACACCTCTCGCTCCGAACAAAAACGTATACGATACCAAGCAAAAGACTACATGATCGTCGGTGATACACTTTACCGTCGTGGTGTCGATACAGTTCTGAGGAGGTGCCTTACCCATGAGGAGGCCGAAAAAGCCCTGAATGATTGTCATTCAGGCGCGTGTGGGGGGCATCAGTCTGGATATGCAACAGCACAAAGAATCTTACGAGCAGGATACTTCTGGCCAACCATGTTCAAAGATTGCATAACCGCAGTCAGAAGTTGCCATGCTTGTCAAATCTTTGATAGCAAAACCAGACGACCACCCGCACCTTTACAGCCGATAGTTGCTGTTGGGCCCTTCGCCAAGTGGGGCATCAATTTCATGCAATGTAACCCCACCTCGACCGGGGGGCAGGGGTATATTATAGTCGCTGTTGACTATTTTACCAAATGGGCCGAGGCGATGCCTACATTGGATAACACTGGTGAAACAGCCACCCTTTTCTTTTTTAATCATGTAGTCGCCAGGTTCGGCGTACCACAGGCTATAGTTACAGATCATGGGTCGCATTTTCGCAATCACATGATGGTCGAATTAGCTGCCAAGCTAGGGCTATCTCACGACAGCTCTACCCCATACTATCCGCAAGCCAACGAACAAGTTGAGGCAATCAACAAGGTCCTGAAGCGTATGTTGCAAAGGATGATCGGGGTTCACAAAAGAAGGTGGCACCTAATCCTGTACTCAGCCTTGTGGGCCTACCGAACGTCGGTAAAGAACGCAACCGGGTTCACACCTTTTCAATTGGTGTATGGCCTGGAAGCAGTCTTACCGATCCAGTGCGAAATTTCGTCGCTTAAACTCGCAATTGATCTTCTCCCCGGAACCTCAGAAGAAGAGGCTCGTTTCTTGGAATTAATCCAGTTGGATGAAACCCGTCGTGACACCGTTGTGGCTAACGAAGCTCATAAGAAACGAGTCAAGGCTCAGTTTGACAAAAATGTCAAACCCCGTGTCTTCTCAGAAAGTGATTTGGTCTTGCTTTATGACCAAGAATCCGATAAATTGGGAGCAGGTAAATTCAAGTCCTTATGGATGGGCCCCTATATTGTTAAAAGGGTGTTAGCAAAAGGAGCCTACGAGTTAATGGATTACGATGGAATTCCACTGGCGCAGCCCCGCAACGGGTTGTACCTCAAGCGTTACTATGCTTAAATAGTAACCTGCATGCTTTTGTTGTATTTTGTTTTCGCTAAAGTGTTTGTTCTGGTCGAGTGATCCACCTTTTTTCCGTTGCAGATGTCGAACCTTTGGAGACATGTGTTGGATATGCCGACGGAGCGAGTCGTAGTTCGCGGAACCTGTCCTCCGCAGCCTGGGCCATTTTTGATCCAAGCGGCGAGTTAGTAAGTTTCAGAGGTGTATGTATTGGGCAATCAACGAATAACATCGCTGAGTATAGCGCGTTGATAGAACTACTCTCTGATGCCATCACACATGGCATACGCCGACTAATTGTCAGGCTAGACTCACAGCTCGTAATACTGCAACTCAATGGTATATATTCTGTTCGCAATCCAGCTATTTATCGCATGTTCCTAAGGGTTAAGATCTTGGAAAGACGATTTGATTCAATTCAATATCAACATATTTCAAGAAACTTAAACACATTAACTGACTCATTAGCGAACTATGTGTTAGATAGACATTTGCAACATTTATAAAAAAAAAAAAAAGAGGGACACATCACCAAAAATTGTACATATGGATCACGTAAATCAACCAGAATAAAACCCGAAAATCAAAATATATAAGCTGTTTATATAAGTTCATACATAATGTTCTGTAACCAAGACAAAATTGGTCATATGACCTAAGAACTCAAAAAGATGCTAGGGCGCACCCTAGCCTAGTGGTGCTCATGATAGTACGTCACGGCCTGTGCAATCATGCGCAAGAGACGAGTCCATCGTCTAGGCACACCAATGGTATGCCGCTGCATCTGTAAAGGTAACTCGTCAATCTGTACATCCAGAAGGCCACGAGTAAGGCTCTCAACCTGCTCCTGCACAGCTGTAAGGGTCTCGGTGTCGTCAAGATCGCGAATAACAACTCTCCTAGCAGGCTCCCCTGCCGGGGCAGCAGCTGGCGATCTCGGACGAACTGCTGGACGAACAGGACCAATATCTGCATGCACCCAAGAGTACAATTAAAAGTCTTGATAGAATAAAGCACAACAACATTATGAGTAAGAACAATAAACAGTAATATGGTCAAAGAGTTTACCAATGGCACCCCACTGCTCGCCATCCGGTAGCACCAAATCCGGATCACCTCGGAAATCCATACCCACATATGGATACTCAGAAAACGCCATCTCCTGACGCTCGAACCACCTAAAGAAGGCCTCAGTAAAAGTAATCTGAGGTTGACCTGCATGCCTAGACATGTGGTCAACCCACCTCTGCATGCGTGGCTCGGTCGGAGAAGGCAAGTCAAGTATGATGTACTGAGGCTGCATCAGTGGGATTTTCTCCAAGGCGAAGGCAGTCAGAATAGAACCAAATCCAAAGTTCTTCAGCTTCTCGTCCTTTACCTTGGTCAATTGACTTTTCATCTGAACAAGTACCGCATCACACCAGTTGAATACTTTCGGTTGGAGACACTCCAAGGCGTGCTGCATATAAGACCTGTTGGCAACATGTAAAGCTGCGCTGCCGGCCATCCTACCAATAGTGAACAGAATGGACCTGAGAGCCCGATCAGTAATCTCACGGATAACAATCTTGCCGTCTCTGCCGGCTGAGAACCTTCCCTGCAATACTGGCGGACATAATCTCTGGTGGAATCAGTCCCCGGGCCGTACCTGATAAGGAAATGAGGGCACCTCGTCTTGACAACCCAGTCAAGAAGTACATGTCCTCTATAGTCAAGGGGATGGTCTTCCCCCTAATCTGGAACACTTGGTTAATAGGATCCCAAGCATCAAGCATATAATGCAGTAAAAAAATCTGTGCTCTCATGCTAGAGATACGGAAGAACTTCAGCAGGCCACAGTTCCGCAGCGCGTTCACCGTGACCGGGTCATGGAGGGCAATCATGTCCTCCTCTTCATGTTCTCGTTCTCACCATGTAAGGGACATTTTGTTCAAGGTTCCCTGCAAAGCAAACAAGAGAAAGAGTGAATTCCTGATTTGATGAAAAACTGGCGAAAAATTCATCAAAAATAACCTTAAAAGCTCAGTCTTTTTGAGCCCAGCGCAGGCAGGAAGTCTCCCACTTGCGCTGAGGGTCAGGCTGCCTTAAGGCAGCTTGACCTTCAGCGCAGGTTTCGAAAGGGAAACCTGCGCTGATCCTAGGGCGCCCTGGCAAAACCCCAGGGGCTCAGAAAGACCGGAAAACAGGCAAAAAACAGGAAAAGAAAACCATGAAAAGAAAGAGCTAGGGTTTAGCTCCTACCTGGTCCAGACGGCACCGAAAATCGTCCGCAGAATCTCCCGGAATCAGCTGGTGAAAATCAAGGGGGAAGAGGCACCTCCAGAGCTCCAACAAACCAAATGCAAATGAAATGGTAAATGAGAGGTAAAAACACCTTTTAATGGCTTTTTACACAGTTTAAAGTGAAATATTAGGGTTATAATCTCATTTTCATGCAAATATTATTCATTTCTAACAAAGTTTGTTGCAGCAATTGAAAAAGCAGTACTATATTTGAAGAGAGAAAAGCTAGTAATGGTAAAAAATCAAAATTTTGACCATATAATTCGAGCAGTTTTACCGCGGAATTTATGCTCGTTAAAAAATAGAAAAGCGAGATCCGAGCAGTTTTAGCGTCATAGTTCATGCCCGTTAAAAAATAAACATAAGCTTTTGAGCAATGCTTTGGCGCATTCAAACTCTTTAAAAAATGAACCCAGTACCGGTAAATAACCATTGTGATCGTAAATTTATTAGCCATAAAAGCCTTGGTCGTGTTTGCACCCGCCACCTCCATTTCATTTGGCCAATCGTTCATCTCCATATGATTGTTTACCCATTTTGAGGAACAGCTGCGAAGAGTGATTTCACTTAGCCATCCTTGTGACACTGCCGTGATTGGAAAACTCCAACCTGTACCTGGAATCCGCTGCTATCCCTGTTTATCACTCGTTCCTCAAAAGACGAGTCTTCTTTGAGCTCTTTTCTCCTGACTCGTAAAATATGAAAAGTTTGCCGAGTTTTGGCCTTCCAGCTCGTTAAAGTGACCGGAAGAGCTATCCCTCCTCTAGATTTTAATCTTTTCGGACCTGAGGGATTATTGCACAAAAAGGTCGAGCGCTTGTTTTATTCGGCTCGTTAAAGTTATCGAAAACTCATCCCTTCTGTATTGTTTTATACTTTTTCGGACTTAAGGGATTAGATGACGAAAAAGGAATTTTGGAGTTAACTTTCTGTACCTTTTCAGACTCTCTAAAAAAGAAAAGGACCGAGTTTTCCTTGTCGTTAGACTCGTTAAAATGATTAAATAGCGACAAACTTGTCTTTAGACGAGAACGAGTTTCCCTATCGCTAGGCTCGTTAAAACATAGCGATGGGCTTGCCCGAAGGGCAGGTTATAGAACAAGCATATGTTATTCTCCTCAAGCTTGACAAAAATAAAGAGGTACTGGTCAGAAATGACTGGGGAAAAATTGGGAGAACCTCAAAGCTTTAATGGTAGCAAGTCGCTC